>CM033399.1:30137697-31337697 GCA_019426215.1 Buddleja alternifolia
CTGGGATAATCCCTAAAGCGTTTGACGGACGCTTCAAGATATCTTTATCTATTGTAGCTTCAGACGCTGATCTCACCTTCATCACTTGGTAGATCTCACCCAGAATTTCCTAAGTGATTTAGTGTCACATACTAGTACTCTACAAAGATAATTACTATAACCTAAATTAAATAAGCTTTCAGTACTTATACATAACATTCTATGAAAGCTTTTACACTTTTCGGTCTAACAGGAAGTCCTATTGGTCAGCATCAAAACATCTAATATGAAATCCTAACAAATACTATAAGCCTAAGATAAATAAGCTTTCAGGTACTTATACAAACATTCTATGAAAGCTTTTACACTTTTCAGGGGTCTAATAGGAAGTCCTCTTTGTCATCATCAAAACATCTAATATGAATTCCTAACACATTCCCCCTTTTAATGGCAAACTTATTTAGTTCAAGCGTTAGATACCTAAAGTGAAGGTTAGCGTAAGTTAGTAAGTTTAGTTTGAGCTTTAACGAGATGTTTCAGCTGTAAAATGCATTTTATATATATATTTCATAGTACAGGCATTTTACAACTAAAAAGAGAGAAGCACAAAAAAAAATCAAGATCGTGACTTGATCTTGTATCTCTTAGTCATTTCAGCACGGATTGCTTCAGTTATCTGATCTTCTAACGTCATCATCGCAGCATGATCTTACTGATTATGTGCTTGTTTTCTTGAACTTGTCGTGCCTTAAAGGCAATGAAGTGTTTATCCCATTCCTCTGGACTGATGCCTATGTATCGTAGGCAATTCTGAAGGTTTGGTCGAAGTCAGACATTTCTTTCTAAGGCTAATACTGCTGGATCAGATGGTTCTGGAATTGATGCTCTGAGAAGAGAATGTCAAACTGTTCAAGCAGTGCTCTTGAAGGCAATGGAAGAGTTGGATAGAGCACTCTGGGAGTTTCTTTCTTATTGGACGCTTCAACCGATGTAGTACCCAAGAGGGATAGGGATACCTTGGTTCTGTACTCAGTGTGAGAGAAGTATCAATATGTTGACGCTTGGATGGTGGAGGAGGACTTGATCTTTAGATGTTGACGATTTCCTCTTTTCTCCCTTCTTTTCCCCCTTATTGCCATCATCAGTCTGTATGAAATGCTGAGTAAGAAGACTGACTTGAGTAGCAATCTGAGCGACAGAGGCCTCAAGAGTGGTTAGACGCTGGTCGAAATGTTCTTTCATGACCAGGAGTTGAGCGTGATTAGCGTCTGTGAGAGAGGTCTCCAGAGCCTTGAACCGATCTTGTAGATCATTGGTTAAAGCCACATGACTTGCCTGAGTAGCTGTAGATAGTTGCTGTATTTGAGTGAGGCATTCAGTCATGGACGGTTGAGCGTCGGGAATGCAGTGCTGACTCAGGCTAAAACGAGATGTGTGTTTGAGAGATTCAATAGGTACTTGATAAGTAGGATCAAATACTGTTCCTCAAAGCTCTGGGGCAGTGTTGGACTCGGTGGATGCAGTAGAGTCGGATTCAGTTGGACTGGGGAAATGAGGCGCTTGAGGTAATTCTAATAAGCGCTCAGGAGCAGGTAACGTGTCAGCTGGTGCTGCAGTAAATCTGATTCTATACGGCTAAAGTCCGTAAACCGAAAGTCCAAGCTGGCAAACGGCTCATCTGCATATGGATACGTAGCAGTCTGTAGAAGTTCATTCAAATGTAGAGTGGGAGATAAGTACCTTGAATGAACGTTCTGATAGGACTATCCAGGGCCCTGATATACATTGGCCCGAGGATATCCAGCACATGAGTGGGAAAGATTTTGGAGGGCGCTTGGCAGATGGAGAATAAGGCATCTGGGCAATAGTGTTGTGAGAAGCCAATTAGCCGATCTGTTGGGAGAGTCTTCGGTTTCCGAGAGTCGGGAACGTGGAGCCGTAAATACTCTTCCAAGTATGGGTAGATGGCTGAAGCAAGCGCTTGAGATCTTTCTAGCAGTGATAAAACAAAATCATAGTGACTGAAGACTTCTTGTCGAATAGACGGAAAGAAGTGGATATCCTCTGAAAGGATTGATCCGAGAGCCATTCCATTGTCGCAGATTTTCTGTGAAGATTTTGTCGAATAGGGAGACTGGAGGCATAATTGCCATCATGAAAGAAAAGTTGTCTTCACAGTGGCTAGGGGTGAAGTTCAGACAGACAGGGGAGAAGAACCGCTGGTGGACGCTTGATCAGCAAAGCGTAGAGAAGAGTTGGCCAGTTTGTGCAAGCTGTCTTAAGCGGGTTCAGGTTGATGGCGGATCAGAGGCAGCTTCAGAACGGGTCCAAGTCTATGTTGGCGCTGCGTTAGCATGTAGCGTGCAAATTTGGTCTTTTTATCATGAATCCCTATTCTGAACAGATGGGGAGCACTAACCAAGTCTTCAAATTTATACGTGTCACCCATGTAAGCTTCAGCCCATCTTATCTCAGTCATACAATACTCAGTTCCTGCATTAAGTATAGCACGAAACCCTTGGTGATGAATATCACAGATGGATTCAAAACGATACCTGTCTGATTGGTAGTTAGCATTACAGACGCAGTCAAAATATGCATCGGTTTCAAGTTGAATCATCTCGGTCAGGGAAGCTGGACGCTCACCAGCATGTACTCCTTTATTCTTCCACAAGAGGAGAGGATTAGCTGAGCGCTTGTTTTCCCTGCTTTTAACCAGTGTTGGAGAGTGAGAATAGCCTTCTCTGTTTAGTAGCCCTTCCGTTGGGTTCAGAAGCTTATCCTGACGCTCATAGACTCTGATGTTGTAGTCTCTGAGAGCGAAGCCAGTGGGTTTGCTTGTCCCACAGTCCAGATAATAAGCTAAATCAACATCAGCTCTAGGAGTCTTGCCACCTTGTCGCTGTGCTTGGAGAGTTACGGAAGTCGGGATGTGTTTGGGAGTCTTCCCGAGTTCAAGAGCTGTGTAGTAAGCTTCATCAGCTGGGGTTGAGGCTGTGTTAAAGAGAGTGTTGCGTACAGCCAGATCAAACTTTATGAGCTTGGCGATATCATTTTCGGTATTGATAAGACTTTCTTCATTGTATCCTGCAGGTATGAAGGTCTCTGCGGGCGCTGGAGGCAAATAATCGACTGAGTGATCGATAGTCTTTAAGGGATCCAGCTTGAAGAAATGTCGATGAATCACAACATCGTTAGCATCGCTCTGACCTTCTGAGCGTGCCTCTGTTGTACTAGGTAATGCAAGCAATGGTTGAACCCTTGGGATTTCAGTTTCATCAGGCTCGAGATTTGTAGATTCGATGGCAGCTTCATGTGCGATGGCCACAATGTGGGCCATATCAACATCCAGATGGACATCAGCTGGTGTTTCAAAGGATGATATCGGGACAGCAGCTATGGCTTGATCACTTTGTGTAGCCTCAGAAGAAATGGCAGCAGTTGGACGCTTACGTCTCTTGAAGATACGCTTCACATTTATACCTTCGGCGGGGAACGCTTGAGTCTGTGGAACTGCAGGTTCTTCAAAGTTAATATTTTTGAGAACCTTTTCCAGATCTTTCCGACTAATGAGGGGTATAGAATCCTCGTCATCTTCATCGCTTTTGATAGGTTGAGCCTTGGGCTTTCGAGGAGCCCGTTTCTTTGTGACAGTGGGACGCTTCACATTACGTTTGGCTTTCTCCTGATCTGGACGCTCAGCCTCCTCATCTGACGCTGCTCGGATAACTTGGCGCTCAGAGAGAGGCTTAGCAGCACCTCCAACTTTGGGTGGATTGAAGAGATTATTGATGATTCTTGGCCCATAGAACTTATGCTTGGCCACGGTGACTCCTGCTGAAGAGGTGCACTCTGCTCAAAAAATTAGATCACTTAAAACTAGACCATAAGGTCTGTTTGAAGTGCGTAGACTGTCTCTGAACCTGCTGAATATATAGGCGCTCCAGTTGATTTTTATCTTGAGCAGGATGGCAGTCATCATCTGGAACTGGGTTGGGTTGATTTTGTCGAAGGTTCCCACTCTGCATTCAATGTTTTTACTGCAGAAATCAGCCAAGACTCGATACCTGTTCACTATATCTTTCTTCTCAAAGTACGGTTTGTATGGAGCATCATCGTAAGCGCTAATCTAAGTCCAGACTTCTTGAATTTGTTCTTCAGTGATAGTGTCTAAAGTGGCTCCAGCATTAGGTAGAGAGAAATTCTGGGCAATAGAGGCCGCAGAGAGAGTGAACGTCTTTGATTCCTTCTTGGAGACAGGAAACAAACAAGTGATGGAAGTCTCATCGTCAGACAGTCGAGCATTTCTCCAGAAGAATTCTAGTTCTTCAGGAAACATATACGAGTATTTTGTGAGAAATTTTTGAAGCCCAGCCTCTGCTACAGAATCCATCATTTCCGTTAAATCAATTTGGGGGTTTTCATAGAGAAACTTCCAATCAACTATAAGGCCTTCAGTGACCTTAACAACAACTTCAGTGGTTCCAGCAGTAGCTTTCTTGGGTGCCATTAGTGAGAAGTAGACAGAGATTACGAATGAAAATTTTTGTTTTTTTTTTTGAGAAAGAGAGAGAATTTTTCTTGCACGAATGTAATAGAGTATAAGAGTGTTTGTGTTTCTGCAGAAAGTGTGTTTTGAGATACTTCAATTTGAATGTTCTTTGTGTTTGAAGTTTGAGATGTTGACACGTGGAGGAGTATAAATCTCAGCCATTAAAATATAACTGTGGACGTGAATTTAGATTAAATAGGCACGGTTTCTTTTAGTAACTTCCACATATACTATTTTGAAGTCCGATTAAAAAATTTGAAACAGAGACTTTTGATATACTGAGAGTGATACGTGTGCCCATGAAAAGCGGATACATTCTTTATGAAAACTGTTCGGGAACCATAATTTTGAACAACTATTCAAATACCCGCCAAAATTTTGTTAAAGTGTCCGGACCTATTCAGAATGACGCTTGAAACAATTCAGTGTTATGTGGACGCTTGAGAATCTTGAGGTTCTCTTTCAAGTAACATTTTGTGCTTTAGCGGTCATTGTAACATATAGAATTATTCCTGTGTATGAGGACACAGTTTCCCAGTACTTATCATTATGTCTTGGTAGTAGTGTTTTACTTTTGGTTTAAAATATTCAGCGCTGGTTGTATTCGTCTAAGATACATGGTAATTGTACTGACGCGTGTACATGTGCTGAACCATCTTTGAAAAACGTGATGAGTACCCATGGGTTTTCTTGAGCGAAGGGTGAGGAATGTCAAGTCAGCATTAATTGCATTGATTGACTAATCCACTTTCTCGTTTTAGCGTAGGGTAATGTACGCTTGCTTTTAAAGGGTCTTTTTACTAAATGCTTTAGCCGGGAATAAAGCTAAGCGTTTAGTTTATTTTGAAAGAAGTGCAGACGCTAAGACAGATTTGTGTAATAAGCGTCAAAAGGATTTAAGTGTATGGTGCTAAGTGCGTATGACCGATGCAAGGGAAAACATTTTTGGTCATATTCACTTAAGTATAGTTAGCTCTTTTAAGGTTCCCCCTATGTAGGTTCCCCAAAAATTTCATAACATACAGTGAATTCCCCCTAAATTTCATGCCTAACAAAAGTATGATGTTTCGAATGATTAAGCATTTAGATCAATCATACCTAGTTCACTTCTTAAAGTGAGAAAACGTTGTTCGTTAAGCGCTTTGGTGAAGATATTTGCCAGTTGCTTTTCTGTACCAATGAAGTGCATGGAGATATCTTTCTTTTGAACGTGGTCACGTAGAAAGTGATAGCTAAGGCGCTTTGATTGTCACAATGGATAGGAGTTGGATCTAGGATTATTCCATAATCTCTAAGTTGTTGCCTCATCCAAAGGATCTGTGCACAACAGCTTCCAGCGGCTACATACTCAGCTTCAGCGGTGGAAGTAGCGATGGACTGTTGCTTCTTACTATGCCATGAAATTAGTCTATCACCTAGAAATTGACATGTTCCACTAGTACTTTTTCTATCTATTTTGCATCCTGCAAAATCTGCATCTGAATAACCAATTAGTTCAAAAGGAGAATCCCTAGGATACCATAAGCCCACATTTTGTGTGCCTTTTAGGTACTTAAGGATCCTTTTAGCAGCAATTAAGTGTGATTCTCTAGGATCAGCTTGAAATCGTGCACACATGCATACTGAGAACATAATATCAGGTCTACTAGCTGTAAGATAAAGAAGTGATCCAATAATACCTCTATAGTTAGTGATATCAATTTTCTTTCCATTATCATCTCTATCTAGCTTAAGCGTTTGGCTCATTGGAATTTTTGAAGGTGATGCATTTTCCATACCAAATTTCTTGATCATATCTCTAGTATATTTAGTTTGATTTATGAATATGCCATTAGGGAGTTGTTTAACTTGTAATCCTAGGAAGAAAGTTAATTCACCCATCATGCTCATTTCAAATTGATCTTGCATCATCTTCGAAAATTTCTCACATAGACGCTTATTGGTAGATCCAAATATAATATCATCAACATAAATTTGAACTAGGAGAATATCTCCATTATGGGTAATTTTGAATAACGTTGTGTCAACGCTGCCTTTTGAAAAGCCTTTACCTATAAGGAAGATAGAAAGAGTGTCATACCATGCTCGTGGTGCTTGTTTAAGACCATAGAGTGCCTTGTCCAATTTGTAAACCATGCTTTTCCCATGGTTGTTGATGAATCCTGGTGGTTGCTCCACATATACTTCTTCTTGGAGTTTACCATTCAGAAATGCACTCTTTACGTCCATTTGATACACTGTAAATTTGTTAAATGCTGCAAACGCTAGAAACATGCGGATTGCTTCAAGACGGGCAACTGGAGCGTATGTTTCATCAAAGTCGATGCCCTCTTCTTGACAGTATCCCTGAGCTACGAGTCTGGCTTTGTTTCTAATCACAATCCCATTCTCATCCATTTTGTTTCTATAGACCCATCTAGTTCCAATGACCCCTTGGTGGGTTGGTCTTGGTACTAGCGTCCATACCTCATTTCTTTCAAATTGGTTTAGCTCTTCTTGCATGGCTTCTATCCAACTTGGATCGTTAAGCGCTTCATCCACTTTCTTTGGTTCCATTTGAGATAGGAAGCTTGCAAACATGGCCTCATTTATTGTAGCGGCTCTTGTTCTAACGGGTGCTCCAATATCTCCAATAATTAGTTCTGGTGGATGGTCTCTGAGCCATTTTCTGTCTGGTTGGAACTGGTTAAGAGATTGATCTAACGTTTGATTAAACTGTGCAGGCGCTTGACCAATTCCTTGCGTAGGCGCTTCAGTGTTTATAGTTTGAGTTTGCTCTTGATGAACATTCCCTTCATGATCATCAGCGTTTCTTGCAATGTCATCGTTGATGTCTTTACGAGTAGTCTTAGGATTAGGTACAATGATTTCATTATCTTCATCAATATCACTATCATCACACAGATTGATTTGTGACGCTTGTTGAGATAAATCTTCAATTCCTGCATCATTAATATTAACCTTACTCGGTTCTTGGTTAGCATCATCGAACACAACATGAATGGATTCTTCAACCTTCGATTTGACTTTATTTAAGATGCGAAAGCTCTTTCCATTTTTGGCGTAACCTAGAAAGATTCCTTCATCTGCTTTAGGATCAAATGTCTTTAGGCTTTGGGAACCATTGTTATGAATGAAACATTTTGAACCAAATACATGAAAGTATGAAACATTCGGCTTACGTCCCTTCCATAGCTCATATGGAGTCTTTTCATGTTGCTTATTGATCATACACCGGTTCTGAGTGTAGCAAGCAGTGTTGATAGCTTCGGCCCACAACCTTTGAGGCATCTTAGACTCGGCTAACATAGTCCTAGCGGCTTCTTTAAGCGTTCTGTTCCGTCGTTCAGCAACTCCATTTTGTTGAGGTGTTCTAGGTGCTGAATACTCATGAAGTATTCCAAAGTCTTTACAAAATTTCTCAACAATATGGTTAGTAAATTCAGTTCCTCTATCACTTCTAATTCTTGTCACTTTTGGATCTTTTGAGTTTTGTAGTTGACGAATTAGAGAGGTGAGCTTGGCACTAGTTTCATCTTTAGATGCTAGAAATTCTACCCATGTATAGCGTGAAAAATCATCAACTATTACTAGTGAATACTTTTTACCACTAACGCTCATGATTTGAATAGGACCAAACAAATCTAAATGTAGTAATTCAAGTATTCGAGAGGTCGATAGATGAAGCTTCTTCTTAAAAGATGATTTAACTTGTTTACCCATTTGACAAGCATCACATAAGCGATCTTTATTAAAGGAACCTTTAGGTAATCCCTCTACGAGATTTAGAGATATTAATTGAGAGATTGTTTTGAAATTGAGGTGATTCATTTTTCTGTGCCATAACCAACCTAATTCGTTTTGATTCTTAGCTACGAAACATGTAGGGTTGTTATCTAATGTTGAATCCCAATCTACTAAGTAAACATTGTTTGTTCTTCTTCCTTTTAATTTAGTAGATCCTGTCTTAACATCGATTATCTCGCACAAGTCACTAGAGAATTTAATTTCAAAGCCTTTATCACAGAATTGACTTATGCTTAGGAGATTATGTTTAAGACCCTCAACATAGTATACATCATTGATCATGATGTTCCCCTTATGCATGATACCTATACCTTTAGTTTTACCTTTAGAATTATCGCCGAATATAACTTGAGGACCATTGGTTGCACGATAGTTGATCAAGAGATCCTTTGATCCAGTCATGTGTCTCGATGATCCACTATCTATGTACCATACTGAAGCGTCGGTGTTGGCTCTAGGTACCTGCATTCAAAAGGGCAGATCTAATTTCCTTTAGGTACCCATTTTGTTTTGGGTCTTTCTTTGTTAGTGACGTGAATTAGATTTTTCGGAACCCATATTTGCCTTGTCTTCACTATGGGAGAAAGATTGGCCTTCTTGGGTTTCGTTTTGAGTTGCATACTTTTTCTAGATGTATAGAAATATCCTTGATTATAGTAATAATCATAATCGTAATTATAATTATCATAGTGTTGATAATATGAACTGGATTGTTTCGGATATAGACGTTTGATTCTGTTTGGTACTGGCTTAGGATGCACTTTTGGTGCGGGACGCTTAACGTTTGATTCACTGGAAGAAAATATCTCCTTAGCTTTTTGAGCGTTTGGATATATTTTCTTTTGTGAGACATTCGCTTTGGTCTTTCCTTTGCCTGAGTCAGTGTTGACTTTATCATTAGCTTTTGTACCAGTATTTGTTGATTCATTCAGCGTTTGTCTGATTGAACTTTCTTCAACAAAGATTACACCTTTTCCTTTGTTGATTGTTGTAACATTGGACGCTTTGGCTTTATAACTAAATTTATCAAAACCTAGACCGGTCTTTTCACCAAATGCCTTGGTTACTTTAGTCACATTATCTAGCGTTCTAGACGCTTTTGATGATGAAGAGATAAGCTGCTCTGATTTGGCAAGTTTAGCGACCATTTCAGCTTCTCTTTTGACTATTATATCAAGATCACCTTTTAGCTGAGTAATTTCACTCTCGAGTGATTGGTTTTTCTCAATGCACTGTTGCTGAATTTGCAACTCTGCTTTGAGCGTTAAGTTATCACTTCTGAGTGCTGAAATAATACAATGGTGATTTTGGAATAATTTGGTGGCATCTTGACAATCTGTATAATATTCCTTTACTTTGTCAAGTAATTCATCATAAGAGAGAGGATGATACAAATCAGTGGTTACCTCAGATGGTAAGTCGTCAGATGCTTCATTTTTTCTTGCCATGAGACAAATGAATGCTGAGTCCTTTGATGGTTCATCATCGCTGCTTTCATCTGATGATTCCAAGTCCTCTTCAGGCGTATAGAGAGGTTCTGATTCTGCTAGCAAGCCTTGTTGTCTCAGGTTGCTCCTGAATTGGTTTCTATCCGCGTGATCTTGCTTTGTAGGTTTAGACACACTTGGATATGGGAAATTAACTTGGAAATGCCCTGGTCTCCTGCAGTTGTAACAAAGATTGGTCTTCATCTTTTGTTCGTTTGTTAATCTTGTGGATCGTTGGTTTAACGCTGCAGGCGCTGAGAGATCTTGCTGAAAAGGAGTTTGATATTGAATTGGCGCTAGGGAGGAGGACGCCGGATAGTGAGGCGCTTGATATTGTGGTTGTATTTGAGGAAGCGCTTGATATGAACTTTGTCCTGGGTGCTTAGGACTGTTTCCCTTCTTTTCATATTTCAGGAATTTCCTGAATCTATTTAGAAGCGCCAGTTCTTCTTCCTCACTTATATCCGAACCTTTTTCTTTGATAAGTTTTCCTTTGATTGATGCCATTAGCGCTCCAGATTCGATCACTGGATTACTTACTGCATCACTGGCCGAATTCAGCTCAAACTCAAATGCTTTGAGTTCTGAAAAAGCATCTTCTGGAGTTAGGCTGTCCAGATTGTTTGATTCTCTCATTGCAGTTGTTTTCATCAGGAATCTGCTTGGAAGACTTCTAAAGATTTTGACCACTGTTTCTCGATTTTGTAGCTCCATACCCAGAGATGTTAGTTCAGTGACAAGGGCTGTAAACGTCATGTCTAATTGCTCTAGCGTCTCATTAGGTAGCATCTTGAAGCCGTTGAATTTTTCTTTGGCAATTGATAATTTGTTTTCCTTTATTTGTGCTGAGCCACCACAAATAGTAGCCAACTTATCCCAAATTTCTTTAGTTGTATTGTATGATTTGACTTTGTTGAATAAGTTGTCATTGTCACCAATGGCTGTGTATAATGCATTCCGACCGACATTGTCTAGATTGGCTCGTCGACGCTCATCGGTGGACCATTCTTGTTTGGGCTTCTCCACATAACCGTCAGGTGTTTCTTCTGTGGCTTCGGGCGCTCTGGTGAAAACTTTGTATATTTTGATTGGCCCATCTGAAATGATATCACACATTTCATCATCACATGAACACAAATAAGTAAACGCTTTGACCTTCCAAGAGTCATAATTTGACTCGGTCAACTTGGGAACTTTAGAGAATGCCATGAAGAATTTAAAATAATTTTAAAGCGACTATAAAATTTTATTTTTTTTTTTTAAAAAAAAATAGATCTGAACAAGCAGTTACGCTTGGAAACGCTTAGGTTTCAACTTCAACCGCTCTGATACCACTTGTTGGTCCCAAGTGGTATACGAAAGGGTCTAGAAGGGGGGGTTGAATAGACCCTGAAGTCTTTTTCGACTTCTTAAAAGTTCGTATCACTTTGAAGTATTTGAACGCTTGACAAGTTTAAGCGCTGGATGTGGCGCTTGAGAAACGTTAACTTAGACTCGGTGATTTCAACGCTTACCAAAGTAGGGCAGAGTTTAGTCACTAAATCAGAGTTAGCACAGCGGAAGTATTTTATAGCTTAGCGTTCGGTTAATTAATCGAAAGTAGTCGCTTAGTTGTTTTAAGACTTTATCAGAATGTATGCAATATGAATAGTAAATCAGTAAAACAATGAATGCTTAAAGAGGTAAATGACACAAGATATTTGTAAGGTTCACTGGGTGATGTAATCCCAGCTACGTCCTTCTTCTCCTTTTATCAGGGAGGTTTTTCCACTATGATGATTATAGAAGAGTCACACAGAGACTTCTACAAGATAGAGGGAGATTGGATATGATCTCGGAACTCCTTGGTCACACAGATTTCAGCTCCACTAAAGACCTTCTATCCCCTTGCTTCTTTCACTCAGAAATGGTGCAAGTTACTCTTGATCTCGGAACTCCTTGGTCACACAGATTTCAGCTCCAATAGAGATCAACTTCAACAAGCTTCTTTTACACAAAAATATTGCTTGCAAGTCAACCAGCTTTCTCACTCAGATGAAAGGTGTTGATGGTTTTGGTCACGGGTTTGTTTGTTTTTGGAAAGTTCAAACAACTTGGGGATATCTCAATGGTAGTATAGGTTCTTCTTAAAAAGAGATTTGAGATATGGGTGACTGTCTCTGGAATATTTGTGAAAAGCTTATATGGATATTTTGCTATGATTTTCAGTAAGCTTTTCTTTCAACAAAGTAGGTATTTTTTGCCCCTTTTTTTGTGTGTCTTTTTACTTGTTTGTTGAAAGAGCTATTTATAAGGTATTGGTGGTTTTTTGTCCGTTTGACACGGTTGGAGTCTCGTTTCCCCAAACATTCCTTGAGTTCAGACATTTCTAACTTTGGGTATACTTAATTAGTTAGGCATGTTCTTGGTTTCATAACTTCTGACAGTTTCGGTCAAAAGAATGGCTTACCTATACGTAATAGTGCTTATATTTTAATAGCACTTATCCGACTTTTAATGCATCTTGTCTTATTTCCGTTGGAAATAATTCGTCCGTTTGATTCATGCATTTTTAAGTCTTTGGATGGTTTTGGGTTTGAGTTTTCAGGTTATGTTCTTTGTAGGTTGTGTTGGTTTAACCTTTTGGACGCTTGCTGAAGAGAATAGTTATTCTCGTGTATTGGACAGACGCTTGGACTGATCCTGAGTTTCTTCTCTTTATTTCAGACGCTTACTCTTCAATCTTGTCTTGATGGTCATACTGAGAATCCCGTCATTTCACTTGATGTTGAGTATTCGGCCTGAGTTATCCATTCTTAGTTTGAGCACTGGGATAATCCCTAAAGCGTTTGACGGACGCTTCAAGATATCTTTATCTATTGTAGCTTCAGACGCTTGATCTTCACCTTCATCACTTGGTAGACTCACCCAGAATTTTCCTAAGTGATTTAGTGTCACATACTTAGTGAATTCTACAAAGATAAATACTATAAGCCTAAGATAAATAAGCTTTCAGGTACTTATACATAACATTCTATGAAAGCTTTTACACTTTTCGGGGTCTAACAGGAAGTCCTATTTGTCATCATCAAAACATCTAATATGAAATTCCTAACAAATACTATAAGTCTAAGATAAATAAGCTTTCAGGTACTTATACATAACATTCTATGAAAGCTTTTACACTTTTCGGGGTCTAACAGGAAGTCCTATTTGTCATCATCAAAACATCTAATATGAAATTCCTAACAGACTCATTTTTGGACAGACGAGTGGATCGAAGAGGGACCGTTGTTCTTTCACGCAATTCAACCTCTTCCTGTGGACACATACACTCAAACTGTGGCGAGCTACTGGCAGCCTAATATTGGGTGGGATTGGGACGAACTACAATACCTCCCTCATTCGGTTCTTACTACTCTCCAGGGCATCAATCTGGATAATACGGGGGAACAACAAGATATCCCAAGATGGAAATTTACACATCACGGGAAATATGATGTAAACAGTGCTTACGCAGTCCTCACGCGAGAACATGTACCAGATCCTGAAGAGAAGAAATGGTCAAAAATTTGGAAGGTGCAGGGCATCCACCGTCGTAAAAGCTTTCTATGGTTGGTGCGACATGGCAAAATACTTACCCGAGCCCAACTACATAAACGGGGCATGATCGAATCGGACGTGTGCGTACATTGTGGCGAGAACTCGGATACAGTATTGCACGCCCTTAGAGATTGTACATGGTCACGACAATTATGGAGTAACCTTGTTCACTCAAGATGGCATGAGCTTTTCTTTGCAGGAACACATCAATCATGGATCGATTGGAACTTAAAGAATGCAGCCAACAGGTACGTTTGGTGTGATAATTGGTAGTTGGTTTTCACTGAAACGATTTCCTTTTTGTGGCAGGTTCGAAATGAAGTCTCGCATGGCACCCGGGATGAGGTCCCGGACACTCAAACGGGACTAGATATGATACGAAAATGAATTGAAGGAATTGCATATGCCCGTGAGTCGGACCCGGATGATACACGTACGTGTATTCAAACGGGTTGGACCAAACCCCCCTCGGGTTACACAAAAGTGAACGTAGATGCTGCAGTCAGTTCCAATGCAAATGGACTGGGCAATTGTGTAGGGGTCGGGGGTGTGTTACGAGACGCCCAAGGAACAAGGATTCGTGGATTCAGTGGGAACATTATACCATGCTCGATTTTGGAGGCAGAGATACGAGCCATTCTACTAGGGTTAGAATTGGCGTGGGATGCCGGAATGAGGAGAGTGATACTTGAATCTGATAGCCAAACGGCAGTGGAGAGTATTGTAGACGCCTCCAACACACATCATCACTTCAATTTGATTTCTGATATCCGAAGAATGCAAGCCCGAGATTGGGATGTCTCAATTCACCATATTTGGCGAGAAGCAAATCGAGTGGCGGATGATTTAGCTAAAAGTGATCTGAGTACCAATATGTACTACACTAATGTACCGGATTTTCGTTTCTCTAGTAGTCTGATGAACGATAGAGATGGGCATACGTGGCCTCGTCTTGTAACCATTAGCTCGGGTTTGTCGAGCTAGAAACTGTTGGGTAAACCCCCCCTTCTTCGGAGTAAAAAAAAAAGGGTAAATTGAAAACTCAAGTCCAGTGCATAAACTATCTATTCGATACTTAAATCTGAATAAACGATAGTTACACCTCCATGAAAGTTTTCAATCGTGATGATTATAGATAATTATGGATACATGCTTCGCAGCCGCATCTAAGTGGTTTTTCGATAAGAAACTTTTACATCTATTCTACTGCTACTCCTACATTATGCTATGAACTACTCCTAATTTACGCTAAAAGAAAGAAGTCTGATGATCTTGCGATGTTCTCCTCTTTCTCTTCTCCGCGGTTCGTATATATATGGGTCTTTGAGGAACCCACGTTCCTTTTCTTCGGGAACCGCCTTCAACCGTCTTCAACTGCTCTTTCAAATAATTTCAAATTAGCGCGCCTCTGCAGATGATTGGAAATTAGGTTCATTATGGACCTAATTTCTTTCTTCTCGAACACCTACAATTCGGGCTATTTGGACCTTGTAATTCGACAACCCAAGTTATTTTATGATGTGCTATTCGAGCACTCCCTCGGGCTAGAACTGAGCAACCTACTCGAGCTAAAATGGTTGGAGTGCTCGAGCACTTTTTATAGTGTAAACAGATGTGTAAATTAAAAATGAATAATAATCAAGTACACTTGGTTCCATAAACCATCATGTTATTATCCTATTACCTCATCAAAACAAATGAGGTGATATTGTAACACTAACTACTTTCATTAACACCCAAAAAACAGTTTCTCTAAGTCTCTCTTCAATTATATATAATATAAATATAGATACATAACCAACAACTATCATATGATTTAGGAGAAGAATATAATAGTTCCAACCTCAACCAGAATTGAATTAGTTTCAATCATATGTTTGAAATCGGTATTTCATTTTATATTTCACTTTTTATGTATACGTAGGTCATATTATATACAATATTTTATTTAAATATGTCGACAACAGTAAATTTCAAGTAGAAT
Organism: Buddleja alternifolia; assembly: GCA_019426215.1. Classification (NCBI taxonomy): domain Eukaryota; kingdom Viridiplantae; phylum Streptophyta; class Magnoliopsida; order Lamiales; family Scrophulariaceae; genus Buddleja; species Buddleja alternifolia. The sequence continues at coordinate 30,153,089 of CM033399.1, forward strand.
ATAAGAAGAACAACATAAATTAGATTCTCAAAGAAATCAAATGTGTTTATAATTCAGTCCAAACCTGTATTTCAATTAATTTTTCCATTTTGTATATTGTAGTGTACGTGTATTAAGGGTAATTGGCAGACTGCACCCTAAAATTACCACTTTTTATCACAATGCACTTTTAAATTCGATTTTTGACAGTTTGCACTCTTGAATTGTTTATAGCTTGGTATTTTGCATCCTAAAGTGAGTTTACACTATCTAACTCAATAGAAAAATGAGTTCACTCAATTTTGGATGGTAAAATTGTAAATACAAAGAAGGAAAATTATACCAAGAAAAAAACGTGAATATCTATAAAGTACGAAGGCAAAGTTATATAATAAAAATATGAAAATCGGTAGAAGTCCTCTAAATTCTAGATTTAACCAATAAACTAAAATCCCTAAAATTCTCTCTTCAACTATTGGAAAAACCCTTCTGTATAGAGGCAAAAATGGTGGGGTTATTGAGGCTTGAGTTCGATGATGAAGATTCTCGAAAGATTTCTTCAAGGATTGAAGAGGCACTTTTAGAGATTTTAGTTTATTGGCTTGTCCTAGAATTGAAAGGAATATAACAATTTTCACCTTTTTTTTTGTACAATTTGTCATCGAGTTTTCACAGAATTTCACATTTTTTGTACAATTTTGCCTCTATGTATTTACAATTTTACTCTTCAAAAACTGAGTAAACTCGTTTTTTTTTTCTTTTTTTTTACTGAGTTAGATGGTGAAATTCACTTTCGGGTGCAAAATGGCAAATTATATGCAATTCAAGGGTGCAAAGTACCAAAAATTGAATTTAAGGGTGCATTATGCCGAAAGGTGGCAAATTAAGGGTGCACTCCAATTACCTTGTGTGTAACGTTCGATAACTACATATTTAAGAAAATATTTTACACACTTTGTTATATGATATAACATACAAAAATGAAGTACTAAACTGGAATATAACATCAGAACAACCAAATCATCAACATTGTGAATGTGGTCTAGTTTCATGAATGTTGTTATCAATTAAGATTCAAAAATCATTTTGACAATAGTTTCTAACTAAGTTTCACCAAACTATAATTGCAAGGAATCCAATTTCAGATGAATCATTCCAAAATCAAAAGTATAATCTGATCGAAGCTCCCAAAAGGCCAAAACTATAGCGCCGGTGATGGCTTGGTGAAGTAGTTGTTTACTTCACCACTGTTACGATCACCATTGTCGGCGGGTTGGATTGGAGCACCCTTCTTCAAGTTGTACATCACATCTTCAAATATGATGAGATGGATATAGATCTAAAGAGACAGAGACAGATCTGACGAGATGAAGACGGATGATACTTAAGTTTTTATATAGCGTTTTAGATATTTTTTTTAGTATTTTATTTTCTCTCTTGTATGAGAGTTTGTCTTCTCTCTCGAATAAGAGTTTCATCTCTCCTTGAATAGGAGTTGCACAAAAAATTTCTTGTGTTCGTTTGTGAATTCTTAAGATTTGTTATCTTCAAGAACTTGATAGTTAGTGTTTCAAATGTTCTTAATATATCGTTTGAATCGATATGAATTTTATTGTTCCAGGCGTTGTAAACTTTCGATTAAATGATATGTAAGACTGATTTTTCTTAAAAAAAAGTATAATCTGATTAACACAAGTAGTCATTGTCTATGTTAGGAATCAAGGCGTACAAAAGAACTTTAAAGTAAGAATCAAAGCAAGAAAACGAGACAGCATATTTACGTGGTTCGGCAATTTGCCTACGTCCACCAGAGTTTCCAGTTCTTCCACTATGAGAGAAGTTTACCGGTACAAAATACACACTTGAGTTTATAGACAAACTCAAGAAAATCACTCTTGTACAACCACTCTCAAACTTATATAGAACACTACTCTCCCGTCCCTCTTTGTATTGCCCCGAGAGAAAAAACCCCACAAATGTTTCCAGTGTAACACAATTTGTATCTACCACAAATTGCTTTCCCTAGTACACTACATTTTTCCTAGTATATACTACACTACACACACTTTGCTCTCTATGTTTTCTTTCAATTTGGGATACATGAAGTGAAGGAAATTCACTCCTATTTATAGGAGTAATTCCACCTACCAAAACTCCTTTTGGTTTCACCTACCAAACAACTCTTGGTTCCACCTACCAAACAACCTTTGGTTTCACCTACCAAACAACTCTTGGTTCCACCTACCAAACAACCTTTGGTTCCACCTACCAAAGCTATTCCTTTTGATAATTTGATTTGTCTCCACACTTATATCCCATCAATCTCCCACTTGGAGACCAAACTCAAAGTTGAAGGCACAATCCCATCTTCTCGATCATTCCTTCACTTTTCCCAGGTGAACCTCAATCTAGTCGGTCACATCCCCAAATCCAATGGAGATCAAAACCGAGACATCTCCTTGTCTCATCAATCCATCCGTCCCTAGTGCTCCTACTCGACGGACTTACATTGTGAACGATGTTCCCCTTCTTTGAACCTCCGCTACCAGTTGTTAGGAATCAACACGTACAAAAGAACTTTAAAGTAAGAATCAAAGCAAGAAAATGAGACAATAGATTTACGTGGTTCGACAATTTGCCTACGTCCACCAGAGTTTCCAGTTCTTCCACTATGAGAGAAGTTTACCGGTACAAAATACACACTCGAGTTTATAGACAAACTCAAGAAAATCACTCTTGTACAACCACTCTCAAAGTTATATAGAACACTACTCTCCCATCCCTCTTTGTATTGCCCCGAGAGAAAAAATCCCACAAGTGTTTCCCGTATAGCACAATTTGTATATACCACAAATTGCTTTCCCTAGTACACTACATTTTTCCTAGTATATACTACACTACACACACTTTGCTCTCTATGTTTTCTCTCAATTTGGGATACATGAAGTGAAGGAAATTCACTCCTATTTATAGGAGTAATTCCACCTACCAAAACTCCTTTTGGTTTCACCTACCAAACAATCTCTTGATTTCACCTACCAAACAACTCTTAGTTCCACCTACTAAACAACCTTTGGTTTCACCTACCAAAGCTATTCCATTTGATAATTTGATTTGTCTCCACACTTATATCCCATCATGTCTATTCCTGGACATGGCTTCAGAACAATCCAAACATGGCATAATCATACAGCATTGTGATCTCTATTAAAAAAATATTATTTGGAATTAATATTGCACGAAGCCACGAACATACATGCCCCACTGGCATATTTTTGTAGCATAACTTACAAATGACAGAAAATAATGATATTATAATATATATATATATAAGATTAAATATAGTAAGGTCCCAATTTGCAGTCTAGGGGTGGCATTGGTTGGATCTAGTCCAGGCTCAGACCCAAAACTTTGGGTCTGGGTCTGGCCCAGACCCAATACATTGGGTCTAGAGCTAGACCCAGGCCCAATGGTTTTGGTCATTGGGTCTACTTTTGAGACCCAATGTTTTGGGTCCAGGTCTGGGTCTGGACCCAATCTTTTGGGTCTAGGCCTAGACCCAATTCCTTCTTGTATTTTTTGGTCTTTTTTGTGTATTATTTTTGGGCTTTGTTTGGGTTCTATTTTTTTCAAGTAGCAATTATTTCTCACATACACATATACATATGTATATATGTATATTTATATACATATAATTTCACTAATATATACACATATATATACATATATATAATATATATATATACATAGATAATTTCAATACTCTAAAACAATAAATTTTGACCGTAATTAATCGGCAAGCAGGTAAATGAAGAAAACCATTTTTCTGTTACTGTTTTTGATTTATGTTCCGTATCATAGATTTACAAAGAAATCATGCAAAATTTGAATGATCTATCAAAAGCAAGAAATTACAACAAATCATTTCTGTAACCAATTTCTTCATGATCATATCCTAAAAATTCTAATCTATATATGCCGAATAGGATTGAAAAGAATCACCAAAAAAAATGGAGATTGTCGACAGGAAAAATACATACAGGAATTGAATTAGTATATGTTTGTGTGTGTGTTAGTGAAATTATATGTATATAAATATACATACATACATATATACATATATATATATACATATAATATATATCTATTCACTATATATACTTGCAGACAGAGAGATGAGAGCGGAGCGAGAGATTGTATCAAAATTAGAACATTTGGGCCTGTTTTCAAAAATATATATTTGGGCCTATGGGTATGTGGGTTTAGACCCAGACCCAGACCCAATTAAAAAGAATTTATTGGGTCTGCGTCCAGACCCAGTAATTGTTTTGGGTCTGGGCCCGACCCAAACCCAAAGTTTTGGGTTTGGGTCTGGGCCAGACCCAACCAATGCCACCCCTAATTTGCACCATCAATCATTTTTTGCAACGCTATCCACCCTATGCAACTCTTTTTTTTCCCCTTAGTAATGTCATGCCATCTATATTATTATAAATTTTTTTAGGTTGTGTTTGGATCAAATGATTGGGATTTGAGGAATGGATTTGGAGGAAGGATTTCAAATGACACTAAAAATAGAGTCAAATAGAATCACTTGAAATCCACCAAAATAATTGAAAAAATAACTCAAAATGAATGCCAATGGATTTGAAATCCATTATGACTTCAAATCATCCGAACAAGTTCAATGATTTGGATGAATTTGAAATCCATAGCTTTTAAATTTCTCAATCCAAACACTTCCTTATAGAATTGAAGAAGGGCAAACATATATTGTTTTTGAATTGTCAAATGGTTTTTCTGAAATAATACTTCGTCCGATAAATTTTCTAAACCTGCAAAAAAATAAAGCGTTAGAAGGCGCGTCGAGAATTTTCCCGGCGCTTACCCTCTGACGCTCAAGTAAGAAAAATGCAGAGATATTCATAAACAACGTTAAAGAAAGTAGCTCCTCCAAAGAAGAGTATTTATTCATCTCAATCATAGGGCACATGGAACCATAATTACTGGAAGTTTGTTGGGTTTGGACTATTATTTAGCCCATCCCAGTAGTTAATTATATAAGTCATTGGCCCATTAAATATTGTTACCTATATCAAGTATTTATTTTATTTTATTAATAAGTTGTTCATGAACAGTGTAACTATTAGTATCACCTCAATAATTTTCGTAAGAGAATCTAATAACAATCACATGATTTATAAATCATGAGAAAGAAAAGTTCTTTTTTATATTTTTCTATTTATTTCCTTTTAAATTCTATTTATTTTCTTTTTTCTTTTATATTTTTTTCCCTCTCATCTCTTGACTTGTACTTAAACTTAACTGCTTTTAATTAAAAAAAAAATCTGATTAAATTTTTTTTTTACATGCATCGAGTGTGCGTTATTGGCTAGTATAAAAAAGTTGTGACACAATTTTCGATCAATTTTTTTTTTTTTTGTTACAACAGGGAATGATTAACATCATTCTTCTAGTCTAATTAAACTACAAACACTCAGGGAGGAGGGGGGGGGGGGTTCCCAAAAATGGCATCCAAAAGGTAGGAGGTGACCAAGTTTAGCTAACTCATCCGCACAAGAATTTCCTTCATGTAAAATCTGACAAAAGAGCATGTCCAAGGCATTCTTAAAAGTTTGCAACAATCTTAGATAACATTTCCAATAGGGTGATGGCTCGTCACTCCTTCCGATATGAATTTAAAGGTAACCTCTGAATCAATCTCGACTTCAATCTTCTCTAGTCTCTTCTCCCAAGCGAACGAGAGTCCTTTACGAAGTGCAAGGATTTCAACTTTGTTGATGGTAATTTGGCCTAGTTTCCAACTAAAGCCACCCTGCCAGTGACCCTTGTCATCTCTAATGAGGCCTCCTGCCGCAGCTAGATTGTTTGAGGTGTAATGGCTACCGTCTGTATTTAGCTTGAACCATCCAATCGGAGGTTTAATTTGTTCTAACCGAAAGTCATACGAACAACTTGATTATTCGTGATTCGAGGAGGAAACGCCTGGAAGAGGACTAGGGCCAACGATTTTGTCTTCTGAAGAAGCTCAACCAAAGTTGCATGCTTTCCTTCAAAAATGAATGAGTTACGTGGACGCCAAAGGGTCCAAGTACCATCTAGAAAGAGCCAAATCCAGGGGATATTCGAAAGTTCAATGTGTGGAAATGACTTCTTGCAGGAAGTTCGGATCCAATCCTTCTCAGGGAGAGAGGAAAATTCGAACCAAAAGGAGGGTAAAATCAATTGTTCCCAATGGCGTTTAAGAAGAGCCAGTCCCGGAGGCCAATAATAAAGCTACAATTTGGTGGGGTGGGGGGGGGGGGTTTCAGATTTAACTGTCAAACTTGCCTTTTCCATTCATAATTAACGACTAGACTAGTTTTGTAAGATTAAGTTGAGTTATGAGACTATTTTTGTCATTTTAAAAAGTTTGAGACAAAAATTATTTTGGTTAGAGTTATGGGACTAAAATTGTATTTTGCTCTTGTTTTGTCAAAAGCCAAAAATAAATAACACAAGTAGTAACTTAATATACATCGCTCGACTAATCTTTACTATAAATTGGGATTTTAACGGCTGATAAACATTGTTGATTTGTCACCTTCATTATATTTTATTAAACATACATACATACGTACATATTATATATATATATATATATATTGCAATCTAGGCTTTATGTCCAACAATACACCGATTTTTCTTCCAAAAAAAATACACCGATACACTATATAGTCTTATTATTTGGAATTTTGGAGTAAGGTTATTCAATATTTGGCAGCATTTGTAGTCTCTTTAACGCTCTTTTCATATAGTTTTATGTTATTGATTGGTGTTATATTTAAAATACTAGAAAATAACACATGTGTCGCACGTGAATCATATGACCTCATTGAAACAATTCAACTATATAAATATTTATTCAAGTTGAAAATGCTTCTTATTCAAATATTAATTAATATTGATTTAACTAAATGAAATTATTACTCAATAGACTATAAGTATTTAAAAAACTAAATATTGATTGACATGAAAAACTCAATCAATACGTAAAATAATTACATATAAAAATTGAAACCTTGATAATAACGTAATAAATAACTTCTTATATAAATTTTTCTTCTTTTTATGGACCACACGTTCTTATTTTTTTTATTCCTTGAGTTCGTTGTGTGTTTGTAACCGTCTTTTCATTACGACTCACAAATTCAATATCATGTAACTTTCTTGTTTGCTTTTATTCCTTCTGAACAGTAGAATCTTTCGTCTCGAGAACATTCAATATGTCCAGCCCAGTTTAACCTCAATTATCTTTTTGGCAAAATCACTATAGATTGACGTAGATGATGCTTTCCGTTTTGTTTGCTTCGCTACTATTGAGTGTATCTCTTTCGTTTATAAATTTAAGCTTTATTAATAAAAATGTAAAAGAAGTAAAAGAATATATGTATGTCCCACATAAAAGCTAATGCGTAATAATGAAAATAATAACAACATAATGGGTATTTTTTTCCATTCTTTAACATGATTCTTGTTCTCATAGTATTTTGGATTCCATTAATCACATTTTTTTTTTTTACTAAACAAGACCCTAACCATCTTTCAAATAAATATTCTGATCGCAGCATAAAAAAGAAAATCTGAATTTTCCATGGAAGCTGACACGCTAGAACCTAACGTGCTTTAATAGCAAGTGCACTAGTCGTGTGTAGTAATAAAAGTGGACAAAATAAGTTCGGGTTGTTGAACCACGGAAACTTGAATTTTAGTTTATGATTTGCAATAAGAGAAAAGACAATTAAAGTAAAGTAAGAGTAAAACAATTAAGTAAACAAAGAACAAAAGTAAGAACAAACAATGGATTGAAACTCAAGTGTGAAAATAGACTAAGTCACATGCAAGACTTGATTTGATCCTTATTCACACAAAGATTCTCGTTGAATTATTAGACCTAGTTGCTATGGTGAAAACTCCTAAGGTAAAGAATAACCGATGTCTCGTGATAGACTCCTATACTTAAATGGCGATTTCCTAAGTATGTCTACCCGGAAATCTAACCTCTAAGTATGCATTTAAGAACTAGAGTTTACTCGATTAGAATCGAACGACTTCACCCGGGAGTCTTTACCTATGTCTAGGGCAACTCTTATTTGGTTTGGTGATGTTATAAATCCCTTGCACCCTAATTTAAGTCTTTCTCAAAACACTAAACTAGGCAATAAATCATACATATGGTGATCAATCACATGTAAGAAACATAAGCACAAATTCATAACACAAAGCAACATAGGAATTAATTCAACCATTATCAATAATACGAATAAGTCGCAAATCAATTTTTACAAGGCCCTAGCCATATGAATTTAGCCCATAACCATCAACATAGAAGAATTCAACATATTCATATACATAAGTGTAAACACAAAATGCAATAAACAATGAATAAACTCCCTAAAAGGTTGAATGGTGATGGATCCTCGAGTGGAGCTTCAGTCCTTAGCTCTTATCTTCTTCTTGCCCTTCAAGATAGGTGAAAAGATGGCCCAAAACCCAAAAAAATGCTTCCAATCCCCCAGATTTCAAACCCCCAATAATGTGCTAAAAATTTGGCTTTATAGGTTCAAAAACGGTTGCAGCGGCGCCTAGGCGCGGGCATATCGGCCCCTAGGCGCGGCCTACGTGGCAAAAATGACTTGGGGAATAAGTTGCATGGCTCCCAGGCACGCATAATGGCGCCTAGGCGCAGTGGTGGTGGCGCCTAGGCGTTAGAAAGTGGCGCCTGGGCGCCACAGTTCAAACTCTGAACCGTTTTCCTATTTTTCAGCGCAGCAATTGTGTTTTCTTCATAACGTTTTCCATAGACCTCCGATTTGAATGATTCAAGTTCCCACATGAATATAAGACATATATATATATAACTTTGTAGAAGGACACTTCATCAAATTCAGTCTTTAAATATACAGAAATGGCGCTCAAACATGGCAGGTGTGGCGAATGTGGCGCCCAAGCGTGGGGAAATGGAGCCTAGGCGCCCTTCTGCGTAACTCCAACTTATTTCTTGCTTGTTTGGACGCCCAGGCGTGATTATGGCTACCCTTGGACATGGAAGTGGCAATCATCTTGGCCTGAACTTATTTTTATACGTCGTTTTTTCGCCATTTCTTCGACTGTATCCACTTAAGGCCTGAAATCACTTAACACACGGATTAAACGCAAATGTGGCAAGATTTAGGCGATAAATGAATCTAAAATATAAACACAATGGGTTTAAAAAGCACGTAAAAGTGACTCTTATCAGAAACCAGCTCGAAATATTTGATCTTAGGAGCATTTTCCTCTGGAATATTATTGTTTGGGTACGACCGGACAACTACTGATATCTATTAATATTGAATTCTTATTCTTACGAAGCAAATAGCATTGTCTCACCGCATACGACTCGCACAAAAACTCTTAAATCCATCCCGAGCCAGAAATCTGAGAAGGGGGCACATTCGAGTTAGAAGTACAGTCAAACTTGGCGTCGAATCAAAGCCGACGTTAAGAAGTGGAGACCGTGGGACAACTGAGTGCGTTTCAGGTTGGTTTGAGAGATGGGGATGGGGGGAAGAGGGTTGGAGGTGAGAGCTGCAGCTGTTGAATCGCCGGGAAGAACACGAGGAGGAGGAGGAGTAACACTGATAGTTTAATGTCATAAATATATTTAATAGAATATATAAGCTTTCCGAGGCAAAATTATAATTGATTGAATGAACATTTAAAATATTTGAAGGCAATAAAATGAGAAAACATCGATCAATACAAGTTTTTGAATATTCAAAAATTAAATCATAATTTAACTAAATAAATTCTTGCTCAATAAAGTATAATGGTTTTAATCTTGTATAAATGCTTTGTTTGACCTTGATGTCTCATGGTGTTGGATTTTAATTTTGTTTTTTCTAAGATTGTTTTAATTTTTCTTATTGAATATTCAATTATTTATTCCCCTCTTTAAATATATGATTGTTGGTGACATTTCTCCTCGTCATCTTAATTGATAAATGTTGACATAAAATCGTAAATATAAGAATATCAAACATTTTCTTAAATTAAGCTACCTATTGTTAGATTTTATGTTATTTATAGAAATTATATAAAGCTCATTGTTAAATATTCATGAAGGTAAAAGTTGAAATAAGAAATTCACTTTTTCAATGAACTCAATATATAGATATGTTATTATGAACCTTTTGATTTTGTTTTATTTTTAATGTTGAATCATTGTATTTAATGGAAGACCTATTTAGTTTAGACCATTCTTTCTGAAAAAATTATTAAGAACAAATTTATCAAGTATCAAATTAGATTAATCAATATCTATAAACTGTACTATAATATCAGTTGAAAACTAATTTTTCTTTTTAGACCAAATTGAAAAGATAAAAAGGATAAAAAGAAATATTGGAATTTTAGCATCTTTTAACTTATGCAACTGCGATTAAATAAAATTTGAAGTTCTTTTTTACAATGTTTGTAACATAAAATTTTTTAAATAGTGAAGTATCAAAAATAATTTTTTATAATCGTTGTTGGATGACATAGCAAACAAATATATTTAAGGAAGTAACGAAGTCAATAATTAGATATTAAAAATGAACAAAACTAATAAACAATATAAAAAAATCATTCTTTTGAATTTTAATTATTAGGAATAAAATTATTTCTATTGATATATCTTTTTATTAAAATTACTAAGTCAATAATTAAATATGTTTAATCCATAATGAAAGAGTATTAGAAGTTAAATAAATATCTTTGAAGTACATAGTTTCATACAATCCTTAACATGATAATATATGTATTTCGTAATGCAAGTGTACTTATAAATGAAAATAGTATTAATTTTGAAGTTCAGATTTTCAAACAATCAATAATATGATGATATAGTAAAATAATATGCATTTATATTAGGATTTTGAAATAATTATGGATGTCTAGTTAACAAATATGGACAATAAGTTAATCTCCAAGAAAATATTAAAAATCCAAATAAAACGATGTGTGAATTATTTAAATATAATTAAGAATTTTGTGTGAACACAATTTTAAAAATATCTCATTATATATATGTTCTTGCACTATTAATAAAGCAACAAATAGGAGTAACCTCACGTGACTCTACATTTTTTTTCGATTATTATTATTATTATTATTATTATTATTATTATCTATATGTAATTTTATTGTAATGTTCTAATATAATTATACTTCTTAGTGATTGTTGGTCCCAAGTGACATACGAAAGGATCTAGAAAGGGGGGGGGGGGTTGAATAGACCTTAAAGTCTTTTTCGACTTCAAAAAGATTCGTATTGAAATTCGTTGGATGCTTAAAAAATAGGCGCTTGACTTGAGCGTCTAATGAAAACTGTTTTTAGAAAGCTAACTTAGACTTCAAGATTTGAATACTATAACCAAATAGGTTTAAGCGTTCACTTCTTTGATCAGTGTTAGCACAACGGAATGGTTTTTGAGTCTTCTCTTTTAAAAGCTTTAGCATCACAAACAGTTCCTTAGTTGCTTAGCGTTCACTTGAGTTTTTCTTAACAGATTTATGCAATGATATAACAATATGAAAAATAAATGTAAAGTAAAGAACACGATATTTATAAGGTTCGTTGGATGGTGCAATCCCAACTATATCCTTCTTCTCCTTGAACACTCGGAGACAATCCACTAAGATGATTCTCAAAGAATCACACAGAAACTTCTACAAATTAGGGAGAGATGGATGTCGATGACTTGAGCTCCTTGATCACACAGATTTCTGCTCCAAATCACTTCAATCCCCTTACCTCTTTCACCCAGAAATAATGCAAGTATCCAATTTCGACTTCATACAGATCGCGAGGCTTGGATGGGGTTTTTCTAAACAGTTTGTTTGATTTTGATAAAGTTCAAACAACTGGAAATATCTCAATGGTAATGTAGATTTCTTCGAAAAGAATATTTGAGATATTTGTTGACTGTCTCTGGAATTGAAGAAAAGCAAAGAGAATATTTTCTTGAATATTTTGGTTTTTCTGAGAGTTTAAGGAATGAGACTTCAATGCAACAGCAATTTGGCTTGGAATTGATCGTTGTTTTGGCTTGTTGTTGAAGTCCTATTTATAGGCATTTTTGGAAAAAGTGTCTGTTTGACACATGCACAGGCGCGTGTCTCTCACTTCCGCAAGTGAACAGCTTTTGTCCTTTTTCTTGAAAATCTGTTGCACAAAAGTTGGTGCTGCAGTCTGTGAATAGTTGACAGTCCAATAGGGTGGCTTCTCCGTACGTGTAAAAGTGCTTATCACATTTAATGCTCTTATCAGCATTTAATGCATTTGAATTAAATGTCGTTGGCACTTAATGCACTGAGAATATTTGCATTAAACTCCTTCTGGATTTAGAAATAAATTCAGGTGAAATCAGTCATTGATAAACGCTCATTCATCTTTGAATTACTTCTGTCCTAAAAGTGACGCTTGATATAGTTGGTCATTTAGACGCTTGGAATTTTCATTCAAACTTCAGGCGCTTGAGTTTTCAAACTAAACTACTGATAAACTCACTCAGAAATCATCAGACACTCAGTCTAAGAATACTTAGCCTAACAATCTAGAATAAAAATAAAATAAAACAAAGCCTATAAAGCCTATTACAAATCTAACGCTTCAAAGCTTATACATGATTTAACTTACATATTTTGGGGTTTAACATAAAATCCTAATTGTCATCATCAAAACATCTAACATGAAATTCCTAACAGTGATGTAGATACTTCAAATTTATTTTTGATTCTTTCGCCATTAAAAAGTTAAATTAATGTAGAAAAAATTTAATTTAATAAATAAATAAAGAGGAGTGAGCTTATGTACTTCTATATCAATATGTACTTGCATTATAGAGTCCTAATGTAATTGTACACCTTATTGTTGTAGATCTATACGACTTATTTTTATTATTTATTTTTTGACTCTTTTGCCATTAAAAAAGTGAATTAAATAAGGACATATTTGGTATATCAAAAGTTTTAAGAAACAACTCATACTTTTATAATAGAATAGATAATGTGAGCTTTGTTGTGTGCGAGGTTTAAGAAATATATTAAAATTTAATACTTAATTGGACAGTGATTCATTTTTCGTAGTTATTCTAAACTTAATGGTTTATACTTGTATTTCATATGGAAATTTTTTAGCTTTGGTCTCCCGGTTATACGTCGAATTCAATTTTGGTCCCCCAGTTACACTGCTCATCAAATATAGTTCCTAAACTACCACATTTTCATCAAATATGGTCCCTCAGTCTAATTTTCCATCAAATTGGTAATTGTTGGGGTTGATTAAATGTCAAAAATTACATTTTGCACCCCTAAAACATAAATTTTGATAATTTCCACTGCAAAAAGGATAACTAACAAATTTCACCCATTTAACATAACTTTCCAAAGTTGAATATAGAATTGCCAATTTTGACATTATTCTGTGATGGTTTTTTCTCTCTTTTTAATGGTGATCATATACATTTCCCAAAACCCATTTCGTCACTGTAAATAGACTCTGCAAACAAAACAATAAAATTATGAAAAACCATGAATTATAGAACGAATAGCAAAAACTAAAGAAGTAGAGAGGATAATAGAATATATACAAATCCAAAATACAATTACAGAAAGAGAGTGGGGACAAATTTGTTAATCTCTATCTTGTTGCTTCATTCACGATTTGTAAAACAATGAGAAAAGGTTGGAGATAAGTCATTTGTTTGTAGCGGCTCTAGAACAAACCTGATATTATGTGAGCTTTTGGGAGAAATTAGAGCGATTTGGAAAATGAGAGGTAGTTACAAATCTTACAATAAATTAGCAAATATTTTTATCGACAAATTTCTTTTTCTTGTCTTGATTTAGTGCAGTTATATACAATTTGATATGCGGATCACCAACTAAATATAATTACCAAAATATTTTTCTTTCTCCTTAACATCTATTTTTTTTTGCATTTTGTTGTTTTGAATATTATAGTAAAGCCTTAATATGGATGAGAAGGGATTGTGATGTAATATGAATAAAATTATGATTAAATGGTGAAATTTGTCAATTATTCTTTTTTGAGTGAAAAGTGTCAAAAGTTGTGCTTCTGTGGTGCAAAAATATAATTTTTGACATTTCAATTAGCCTCAACAATTACCAATTTGACAGAAAATTAGACAGCGGGGCCACATTTGATGAAAATATGGTAGTTTAAGGACTACATTTGATGAGCGGCGTAATTGGGGGACCTAAATCGAATTCGGCGTATAATTAGCTGAGGGACCAAAAATGAAAATTTTCCTATTTTATATTATACTTGATGAATAATACACCCATTTTGACAAATAATTTATTATCTTATTTACAACTTAAAAATATATTGCAATTATAAATATTAATTAATTATTGTAAAGTACAAGAAGTATAATGCTTAACTAATAATCTATAAAAAAATATTAATTACTTTCAAGGAGTTACGTTTGTATTTGTTTCCGTCCGAATGATACATGAATAATATAATGGCATGCACGTACAAATAATTTACAAGAAATATAATTCTTAATTAATAGTCTATAAAAAATATTAATTACTCACAAGGAGTTACTTTTGTATTTGTTTCCATCGTAATGATACATTAATGATATAATGGCACATACAAATAAATTTTTTTCATAGGCCCAAAGTAACTATAAGCATGATACATATAAGAGTAATGTGAAAATAAACTTATTTTTATTCACGAACAATTCATTTAATAGATTCATATATTAATTATCAGATGTTTGCAATTCCATATTTATTCGGTTATGATTTCTTTAGAAATTATATTACATATAACTATTTGTTAGATTAGAGAAAATCCGTAGGGAACTTGTATTACTGAGTATTATATTTATAGAGATACATATACTTGGTAAACAAGAAACCCTAACTATAAACAAGGAAAAGATAAATACAAGGAAAAACATTTTAATCTATAAAGATAAATACAATGAAATATAAGATAAGGAAATATTCTATGCTAATCTAGAAGATATATTTTAATACTATTAACATAAAGTTCAAGCAAATAATCTTGTGTAAAAATCAATCCCAAAATATTCAAAATTACATGTATTCATGTTTTTGGTGGAGTATTAGGCGATGCTCACGCCTCACGTTTAAGTGATTTGGGGTCATATCGAAAATATATAAAGTTAGAGCTTGTTCGCACGCATATATTCAATTTCACATAAAATTGTGAAATTAGCAGTACTCATATGTTTATATATGTTTTGATTCTACCTAATATTAGATTAGATTTTTTTTTAGATGATTCAATTGTAGAGTTCTAATATAACTATATATCTTATTATTGTACATATCTGTAATTTATTATTATTATTTATTTTTTACTCTTTTGCCCTCAAAAATTGAATTACATAAAAATATTTTAAGTATTTTAAAAGTTTCAAGAAACAATTTGTACTTTTACAATAGAAAATAGATAATCTAATACAGTGTTACTAAACAAATTCTTAAAGCTCTTAACTTGCATTTCTTTGAACGTGGTTCAAAATATTTTGCACATTAGAAAGAAAATAAAAGCATATCTACTAACAAAAAGAGTTGTACGAGAGTGAAAATAATTACTCAAGAAATGAAATAAATTAATACAAAAGCACCAATTTTCAAAACTGGAATAAAAAGATGAACTAAAGTTTCCTTCTTTGTTTACGTTTTCAAATATCATTTCCTAATTTTTGGAACATAATAATCTAAAAATCCATATTGCAATCCGTTTTCAACTAAAAGCATATTTTTTAAACCTCACATTTTTTTGTTCTTTTCCGTATCAATCACTGCATCTATCATTTCAACATATGTATCTCTCATTAATAATTATCTACTCCAACTATTTTTTTTCTTTTTCATACTTTACTATTTTTTAGTCATAATTATTACCAAAATAACTAAATCAATCATGTTTAGGTCAACCAATCATTTTTTATTTGACATATTTTATAACTTCCAACCATTTTGTAAATACATATATAGACACGATATACATCAAATCATTTTTACACCATACCCGTAATACACATCCCTTGAATTTTTTTCAAAAATTTAACTCAGAAGTATAAACAAACTAACTGAACATTTTTTTTAAATTTTAGACGAAAGGGATACCCTAACCCGATAAATTTGGCCAATAGTGTTTAATTTTGGGTCACACAGACCCTGTAAAATTTCAAATAAGGAGAGAAAAATCATAATTTATAACACGCAGGAATCCAGCTCAGACTAATGGTGGACGATCTGTAAGTACTTTTACAAGTAACTTTGATCTCGGACTATCCTGTCCCGTTGCAGTTGATCGGAGTCGGATCATACCCAATATTTTTGTAACTAAAGAAAAAAAAAACTACAAACAAAAGAAAAATATACAACTAAGGAATTTTTGCTAAAAAGAATAAAAATAAAACCCTATCTTGGATCTTCCTCTGATTTGTTTCCCCAAGCAAGTTTACTCAAACCTCTCAAAAACACAGTACACAATTTTCTCTATTTCTGTGAGATAGAATTCATATTTCCATGGCTGTTGCTATTGGCACTCAACCCAAAAGCTAAAAAGGGTGAAAAGAACAAAAAGAAAACACACAACATCTCTGCTTCTTCTGAACCTCTCCTAAAAAGTTACACACTTTTGACCCAAACCCCTCTCTATTTCGAACTCTCTTACCTCCATTTTTAACATTCTCACTCTACTTTTCCAGACACCATTCTTAAACCTTGCTTCTTTCTTTTCTCCTTTCCCCCTCCTCCCACATATATATATATATATACACATACATACACACATTTGTCTGTCAGCTTTTGTTTTCAATTCAAAAAACAAAGCATGTGTTCTTTATTTTGAACACTAGCTAAAAAAAATTTGAAGCCCAGAAAAAAAAAAAAACATTCTCCAAAATGGTGAAGCTGCAATTTTTTGCTTTCTTGTTTTTGTTATGTTTACTGCAAGTGAGTGTTGGTGAAGCCCTTGTTGAGAGTGATAAGCAAGCACTTTTAGATTTTGTTAACAATATTCATCATTCTAGGCCTTTGAACTGGAATGAGGGGGACCCAGTGTGCAAGAACTGGACTGGTATAAGTTGCAGTGAAAATGGTGATAGAGTGATAGCTGTAAGGCTGCCAGGGGTAGGGTTTCATGGCCCTATTCCAGGTAATACATTGAGCCGTTTATCAGCATTGCAGATCTTGAGCCTCAGATCTAATGGGATTAATGGGACTTTTCCTGTTGATTTTGGTAATTTGAAGAACTTAACTTTTCTTTATCTTCAGTATAATGATTTTTCAGGTCCCTTGCCTTTGGATTTCTCTGTTTGGAAGAATTTGAGTATCGTTAACTTGTCGAATAACGGGTTTAACGGTAGCGTACCGAGTTCGTTTTCGGGTTTGAGTCGCCTTATTGGTTTGAATCTTGCTAATAATTCACTCTCTGGTGTGGTTCCTGATTTGCATTTGCCTAATTTAGAGCTACTTAACTTGTCATATAATAAGCTTGTTGGTCATGTGCCTAAATCACTTCAGAGGTTCCCAAAGAGTGTTTTTTTGGGGAATAATGAGTCTTTGTTGGATTATACTGTTACTGATTCCCCTATTGTATTGGCCCCTCATGAGCAAAATGGTAAAAGTGTCGGGAAATTGAGCGAAAGGGCTTTACTTGGGATTGTTATTGCTGGTTCTGTTCTTGGGCTTCTTGGTTTTGGTTTTCTGTTGGTTGTTTGCTTGCTTAGACGAAAGACGGATAACAGTTTCCCTGGAAAATTGGAAAAAGGGGATATGTCTCCCGAAAAAGCGATTTCCCGGAGCCAAGATGCGAGTAATAAGTTGGTTTTCTTTGAGGGATGCAACTATGCATTTGATTTGGAGGACTTATTGAGGGCTTCTGCTGAAGTGTTGGGGAAAGGTACATTTGGGACGGCGTATAAGGCGATACTAGAGGATGCTACGATGGTGGTTGTGAAGAGATTGAAAGATGTGAATGTGGGGAAAAAGGAGTTTGAGCAACAAATGGATGTAATTGGAAGCATTAAGCATGAGAATGTGATCGAGCTGAGGGCTTATTATTACTCCAAAGACGAAAAGCTTATGGTTTACGATTACTACAATCAAGGCAGTGTAGCTTCAATGTTGCACGGTAAGTTGTTGATCTCTGACGGTTCTTGTTCACGAATTTTCAGTTTCATGATATCTTGATTTGTATTTGAAGTTTTCTTTGCATCATTGGGATTATTTCTTGTTGAATGTGGTGGCACAAAACCTGGATAAGTCAACGAGAATTTTTAGTACTAATGCACGCAAAGATGTATTTGTTTGTTATTGTTGAATGTAGCAATCACTGGGAACCCCTTTTGGATGTAGACCTTTAAGATTATCTTTACAGCTTGGAAGTTAGCTACATATAAAAAGAATGGGGTTGTGGATGATCCATGCATGTTCAAGCATCTTAGTGGGGTAGAGGAATCCTTTGACCTTATTATTAGTGCTAAATTAGGTGAATGTGACTATTATTTCCTCTATTGCATTATGCACTGTGGATGTAGCAAAATATTCCATATAATGGTCCATTTCTTGCTTTTGAGCCATGTGAGAGAGCAAAATTTGAGCTGTGCTTTTTAATTATTATGCTTTGTGGCTTTATTCATTCTTGATCATGAATGAAACTGTAGATAATGGAGCAACTTTTATAAGTTCTTATGATAGCAAGAAAGTGCTTAAGTTTTACCCCGGCTTATAATTACGTAGACACCCCCCTGTATGAGGATCTAATACGAAAAATACGACGAGGTTTGAGAAATTACCATTACTACCCTTATGATAAAAATACATTACAATGTCGTTCACCACTGCTTTCAGAATTTGACGAGGGTGTCTTGAAAAATTGTAATCTCAATGAGTTGACTAACATAACTTTTTCTGAACTAGCAGGAAAGCGTGGAGAAAATAGGACTCCACTAGATTGGGAAACCCGAGTCAAGATAGCTATTGGCACAGCAAGAGGAATCGCTCGTGTCCATGCGGAGAACAGCGGGAAGTTAGTCCATGGAAATCTCAAATTATCAAACATATTTCTAAACCCTCAACAATACGGCTGTGTATCAGATCTCGGCTTGTCAACAATAATGAGTGCATTGGCTCCACCAATTGCTCGTGCTGCTGGCTATCGTGCACCGGAGGTGACAGACACCCGTAAAGCAATGCAGCCGTCTGATGTCTATAGCTATGGAGTGATATTGCTAGAACTGCTTACAGGTAAATCCCCAGTCCATACAACCAACGGTGATGAGATGGTCCACTTGGTGAGGTGGGTCCACTCAGTGGTTAGAGAAGAGTGGACAGCGGAGGTTTTTGATGTCGAGCTGCTGAAGTGTCCAAATATAGAGGAGGAATTGGTTGAGATGTTGCAGATTGCGTTGGCGTGCGTGGTAAGAATGGCGGACCAGAGACCTAAAATGTCGGAAGTAGTCAAAATGATCGAGAATGTACGACAGATGGACCCCACAAATAGGGCATCTTCGGAGAATTCAACTCCGATGCCTCCATCGCCCGGTACTTAAAGACAGATATAACTATGTTTAGTTCACTACCTTGGTGGACAAAGATTTGAATAGAATCTTAACCTGATCTCGTGTTTGAGGTAGAGTCGAGTCGGGCCGGTGTGCCTCGTGCAATCAATTAGCTGCATTTTTTTTGTTAATCTGTATTTATGTTTAGCAGAAAGATTACTTGTGATATTCTTGATTATTTTTCTCCAATGCATATGTATGGTATGTTTCTCACATCTTGTATTTTCCAACTTTTACTTTTGCTGATGAATATTTTAGTTTTATGAATTTGAAATCCTTCGGCTATGTCTGTTTATGTTTTTTGAAATTCATTTTCATCATTTTAAGTCACAAAATTCTAAAAAGCCACGCTACAAATTATTTTTATTTAAATTCACATTTTGTCAACTTCACTTTTTCAATCCCTAATATAACTATCTATCAATCAATACATTCATTATTTCAAACAATCATATTAATCAATAATTATTTACTCCAATAATATTTTTCTCCTTTTTCATACTTTATAATCAATTAATCCATCATACATCAATTAATCATTATTAATTTGACACATTTTACAATTTCCAACCATTTGTCAAAAACATAAATAAACACAATAAACATTACATCATTTTTCGACGAATCTCCGATGTACACATTTTCCGAGAAATTTTCAGAATTCTACCTCAATAACATAAACAAACATGGCCTTCTATTTTAGTCCAAAGTTATGAAAAGAACTTGTAAAAATAAATGAATTAGTAAAAGAAAATTCACTATTTCATTTTTCTGCAACAAGCCAACAATGCAGCACTATGTTTCAGAATGTGGGTAAAATTAAGAATTTCAAAGGGATAATTGCATATCATACCCCTGTGAAGTATGAAACCTGCATACATCCCCTGTGTTAAAAAATAGCCTGAAATAACCTTATGTTATTTTTAATTTGCAAAAATCCCCCAAACTTGCTTCAAATACACTGCGCGTGTAATCCACCTTCCGCGAATTTAACACGGATTGGGGGTTTCGTGCAGGATTTTGAAAATCATAGGGTCATTTCAGGCTATTTTTTTAACACAGGAGGATGTGTGCAAGTTTCGTATTTCACAGGGGTATAAAATATAATTTTCCCAATTTTAAAAGATCTGTTCCTCCAAGCCAAGCACATTTTCTATATTCTCCTCCTCATTTTTCACTATTTACCAAATCGGATCTGGGCTAGAATTTTTCTTTTTTAAGGTAGCAATAATTAAATTTAATCAATTGTGAAAACATGGCCAGTTTCCAAAAGTCCAGAAATATTGGACGTCTTGGTTTGATTTAGTGGGCTTTAGGCCAGCTTAATTAATTTTAGGCTGTAGATAAGTGGGCTTACTCTCAATTTTATGGTCATTTCTGAAAATGTTCAAAATTGGGCCTAATGATAAAATATATTTTCTAGATAGTGAAACATTACAACGGTGCGAGTGCTGGCTGGGCCTAGACGTGTGCCGCTGATCATTAATTATGCAATTTTTGTTTGAACACAAAATTAAATTTTGGACACAAACGTCCAGTCGTATGTGCCTGTTTGTCTAGCGCCCAGTTTTTGGTTGGCCTTTTAATGTCTTCGGATGACTTCAACTCACGAAATATTCACTCTCTATTGGTGCACGTTCAAGAGTATTATTATATAACATTTGCATACTTGTCTATTTTATCTTGAGAAATCTTATTTACTGTAACTCTAACTGTAAAGAAAATAATTAAAGGTTTTTTAAAAAAGTAATCCCCGACTCATGCAAATCATTGTCCAATATGCTTCCAGCAATTTGTGTGTGATTGTTAATATGATTTGTGATTTATGCACGTGCATAGACCGAATAGTTAATGTTGAAATTAAAGGAAAGTATTATTAATTTTACCGAAAATGTTAATTATGCCTATCTTATATTTACTTAAGCTGTACATGTAAAATTCTTTTTGGAAATTTGGGGTGTCGATTAAATCGACAAAAGCGAGTTTAAGTATTCTACTATTCTATCCAGCTTTAATCCCATAAAAAGAAAGAAAAATAGTGAACCCCAGCATGCACTTGCACTTTTTCAAAGGCTGCCAAGTATAAAACTTGTTCTCCAATAAAGCAGAAAATTAAAATTAAATATAAATAGCACCTCAAATGAAAGAAATTGAAACAAAATCGACATAGGAAACTCAAAAAGTTGCTTCATAAGTTATTAATTAATAAGCATATAATAACAATTTTCAACTTATATAGTATGAGCTAGACACTTATTTCTTACCATATTTATTCATGCCCAGTCCAAATTCAAAATTATCTTAAATTTGTTTGGTCTAAACTCAAATCAATCGTGTCATTTTATTGTGGGTTACGATTATTAGAACTGATATATCATATATTGTTGGATATAGAGTGAGTCATAATTAATTACGTCGGGTAGACCGACTCCAATAAATTCAATCCCTTACCCACAGACCAAACCCCTAGTCAACTTGTCTTTATAAACACACACACACACATACCACAATTATTTTTAACCGTCTTGTCATTTCTTTTAATTTTTGTAAGAAATGAATGTAATAAATGCATTTGATTAGATTTCTGTAATTTATGTTTAGCATAACAATAAAATATAATATTTTACCATGTCAAGAATTAGTGACAAAATGATGATACATATTATTTTGGGAATTCATATATATATATATATATATATATATATATATATATGTATGTGTGTGTGTGTGTGTCCAAAGATCTTTAAGAAGATATCATCAATCTCAGAGTCGCAGACAAAAAATTTATTGATGTCATTTCATCATCACACGAAGTAAGCTCCAACATTTAAAACCCCATTTACATCCCGGGTGAATTATTGGTGAATTTCCAAGAGTTTGACAATTAATCCGACCAACCCAACCCCAAGTGGGAATGGATGGATGAATATCATGCACACATTTACTTGTGTTCAGAGATGAAAATATTAAGAGTAGAGCTACCCTACTAAAGTAGACAACTTATGTATATATCATTATATATATAGAGAGAGAGAGAGTGAGTCTGCTATTTGTATTAAAAGTAGTAGTTATCAGAGAAAATTATATTTTATACCCCTATGAAATACAAAACCTGTACACATTCCTCTTGTATTAAAAAAATAGTCTGAAATAACCCTATGATTTTCAAAATCCTGCACGAAACCCTCAATCCGTGTTAAATTCGCGGAAGGTGGATTACACGCGCAGTGTATTTGAAGCAAGTTTGCGGGACTTTTGCAAATTAAAAATAACATAAGGTTATTTCATGCTATTTTTTTAACACAAGAGGATGTGTGCAGCTTTTATATTTCACAGGAGTATGATATGCAATTATTCCTAGTTATCATAAAATCTAATTCCGAGGCATAATATAATTAAGAGCATGAGTTTCCCATTACTCCTGCATGTCTTCACCATTTCCTCTTTGTTTTTCTTTAAAATTTTACCTTTTCGTGCACTTAAAGGGCAAAAAAAAAAAAAAAAAAAAGTTCCAACAATTTTAACTATAGCACTATATATCAATCTAAAGCTATAGATTATGAGGAAATCAAACCCATTGTGGTCCCTTTTTCTTTCTTGATTTAAGTATATATTGCCAGTTATGAAAGAACTGACTGAAACTTAAAATATTTACTGAGGGTACATTTTTCTTTGGTAATTTAGCCAAGGACAGAACGTGGTGTTCGTGCAAATCCAACTTGAAGAATGGACATGCAGTACATGTTTTCATTTTGTACATTGAGCTTTTTTAACTTAAAAAAATACTTAAATATTGGCAACGAAAATATACGTTATGATTTGAAGTCATGGTATGCAGCAATCTAAACCCACGGCGGAATCAGCTGTGGTAGACATTTCATATTGACACGCTAGTGTCAGTCGTGATGGAAAACAACGTAATTTTAACCTCTAATTAGCCGTGGTGGAAGAGATGTTAATCTAACACTTTTTTATCATGTCTAAAAAGCTATGGCCTTGCAATGAACAGAACATTACCATGCTTACATATCACGGCGAAAGTTGGGACGAAGCCGTGATCAATCAATTTTCACCATGAAAAATGAGTTTTCACTAAAACTATTTGACATGGGGAAAAATTAATTCATTGTAGTGTTCATAGTCTTCGAAATATGATTACGGAGTATATATTTTAACCCAAAAATTAAAGAAAAAGAGATTATATTTTGTGTACAAATGAACAGGAATCTATATCAAATTTCAGAGAGTATATGATTACTTGTATAAAGCATCTTAATCATTAAATATCAGTATCTATCGATTATGTGGAAATTTTAGAGCTGTGTAATTGGGTGCTATGATCACAATTCACAATGGATATGTGAACTGTTTTTATTTTATTTATTTATTTATTAATTATCCATGACCTATTTGACGTCACTACAAAGAATACAATATTAATAATAAACTGTCAACTGATAATGTAAAAGTTCTCACTAATTATAATTTTTTAATGACAAAAATTCTATTTTGTCACAAAAATAGATTTTACATATTTATTTTATAATGACAAAATTTGTATAGAAATTATCATTCTTGTGACAAGATAATTGTTATCATTATTAAAAATTAGTGGCACAAATTTCATGACAACAAATATAGTTGGAATTCTACTTATATTGTCGCTATATACATGTGTCACTAATTGTCAATAGTGACAACTTAAAAAAAGTTTTGTCACTTAAAATTCTTATTGTGACAAAACAAAAATTATAGTCGATCATTATATATATCTAATGACAATTTTAATATTGTCATTTTAAATGTTGTCATTAATATTACTTTTTCTTGTAGTTCGTATATACTATACTCTAATATCATAAAACGAAATCCTGCTACCATCATATATAACTGTAAATAATTAAAATGTGTTAAGTTGATAACTATTGATATATATATATATATATATAGATAGTTCAGAGTTTAATCATAACATGCTTATAAAAGACTTAGTATGGTAATCAAGGTTGTACAGGGTTGAGACTTGAGAGCTTTCACAGTACTCTCAGTGTTTTAGCTTAAACTTTTTTTATATTTAAAATTTCGCCCTCCAAAAGCTAAGATATCTAACTTTTCCCTTCGTTTTTTTGTATTTGCCTCCGGACCAAAAATTCTAGCTTCTTTCCTTTGTATGATAGATGGATCATGGGGGACTTCCCCGGAACTTCAAATAGTCACTCGTTTAAAGATAACCTCAAAGGCCATCTCATAAATATGTTAAAGAAATTCCCAAAACCAAAAGTATATATAATGATCAAGTTGATCGAAAGAGTTGAATTTATTTTGTGTATAAGGAATCAACACAAGAACGTGAAGACATCAGTATCAGATAACAGCTTAATATACGGAGTCAAGAATTTGAATATTTGATACTAATGTGTACTGCATTTATGTGTTTTTATTCCCCATAAAAAGAAGAAAAAAATAGGGTTAGATGCGCAAATGAAGCTTAGTTGTATATAATATCTTCTTTTAATTACGACAGCCTTTTTCATGGGACAATGTGACCCATGTCTTTTGATGTCCAACACTTTTCTATTTGGAATTCTTGTTCCACAACATTAATTTCATTAATATATTACAATTGTTAATAACATAAGTACTTTCGCATAAAATAAGGTTCGTATCTATGTGATTATATATATATATATATATATATATATATATATGTACATGTGTGTGTCACCACGTATGTATCTTTCAAGTTATGATTTCTTGACTTGAAAGTGGCACGTGCAAACCCTAGTATCAGAATCTTAGTTAGATAGACCCGGCAAAGGAGTCGTGTACACGAGTGGTGGAATCAAGCTTAATTAGTGTACATATTATTTTAAGTTCCTAATAAACTCTTATTTTAATTTCCATAATTGGTACTTTGATAGCTTGTCTTTATAATCCCCGGCCTTAGATCCGTAATTCTTAAGTTCAAACTCTCAAATAATCGTAATCATCAATGTTATGAGGTACATGAAGTGCATTCTAGCAAATTGTGTATATATTGAAACTTGAAATCTCGTGAAACTTACGAGTTTGAATCAATCTAATGCGATGAGGTTAATTGTTATTGTTTTATCAATATTAATATCTATTAAGATCAAGCGCTTATCATTGGGCTAAAATTTATAACTGATGACTGATGCTCAACCTTATTTTCTTATACACTTGGCTGTGCATAACTCCATCTTAGGTGATAGTCGGTGGTGAGGTGGTTGTGCCCCGTAAGAGCCATGAGTCGGGCTTCACAACTAGTTATGTTCTCCGAATTAAATGATTATGCTGACAAAAATGCACAATCACCTTCCACCACCAGCCTGGGAGACACGAATCTGTGACCTCATTTTAATACCAATTGTCAGGATCAAACGCTTATATCAGTGTGCTAAAAGTTATAGCTGAAAGTAGTTGCACAACTTTATTTCCTTATACACTTGGCAGAGCAAAATACCATCCTAAGCGACATGCGGTGGTGAGGTGGCTCCGCCCTCATAAGCGTCATGAGTCAGGCGGTTAGTCCTCGTTCACCAGTTACGTTCTCCCGAATCAAATGATGATATTGAAAATAAATGTATATCATCAACATTTATTTAAGCAACAATAAAAGTTAATGGTTTAAAATGATACGTTGTTTGGGGATCGAATTAGAGCCTAATGGCTCTATAATTGATGGATTAGAATACTAATTTCATTTGTATGTAATAAGAGAGTAATCATACTTCACTTTAAGTTTAATAATTCTTTTCATGATCATTAGCAAATTAATGCACTCTAAATATCAATGATTAATTGCCTTCTGGGGACCTCAAGGGCTCGGTGAGTGCTTGTGTGAGGATGCCATGTTCATTTTGCCTTGGTGCAGGAAAACTCCGACTAGCTGTTACTTAATTGTACTTTTAATTGTTGTTTAGCTTGATCAAAGTGCCATTCAGTCAGGTTTCCTAGTTAAGTATATATAGACAATCCCACACGAGTAATGCTTAGGGAGTGATTTCAAATCCTGAAATTAATATTCGTAGTGATGAAATATTTACGACCCATGCATACAAATATGTGTATGTATATATGTTCAAATATTTAATGTGAGGAACTTGATTAAATTGACTTTGTTTTAAAAAGAATATTTTGGTAAAGATTAATAGTCAACGTTGGGAAGGAATCAATCAAGAGAAAGAATATTAGAAATAAACTTAAGGTTACATGAAGATATAAACGTTAGGTGACTTGTCCATTAATATCTATTTTCGTAACATATGAGAGTTTTGATGATATGTTGGACATTATACAAAAATAATATATTATATTAATTACAAAATGTCAACACAATGTTTGAGTTGTCACTAATTAAGTGTTCTTAGACCTTAGTGACACGACTTAACGTTTTGTCACAAAATAATTTTCAAAAATTTAACAATAATGAGAAGAATTGTATACTTTTATCACTCATTAATTAGACAAGAAAGTTGTTATCACTATTGATAATTATTGACACATGTGGGATGCAAATGTAATAGTCAGTAAACATATGTCATAATTGCAAATAGTTACAATTTATAAATGATTCTTATCATTAAAATTATCGTTACTCTAATGTATATCTAGTGACAACTTTGACATTGTCATTTCACATTTTATCACTAATGTTATTATTTATTGTAGTGGGAGTGCTATTGATTCCAAAAACATGTTCATATCTATAGATAAAGACTTTTGATACGACAAATAAAAAAACTGTCAATTTCCACCTTAAGCTACCACGATTTGGACAACCGACGCCTCAGAACCTTGCCCAGTCCTTGCTAAGGTCCGTAGTCTGTGCGCCCATGTTGCCATGACTGGCCTAGGGCGTCGGCTTGGGTGATGGGCTCAACATCACTGGGTTTATGCTCACCGCTACTTTCTAGTGCCTTACTATTGGGGTAATTCTATGATGGACCGGGACCGGAATTGTTGCTCCCGGTCCATTTTTCACCACACAAACACTTGGGGTGGGGTGGTTTACACAGGTGTTTCGTGATTAAAACAAACTAGACTAGGGAAGGATTTCGAGTAGTCGATCCAACACCTTTGATAATTCACAACTTAGAATTATCTAATAACCCCTGCGTTCGATACGCTATTTGGTGTTTTAAGCCTTTTAATTCAACGCTAATTATCGTCTTCGAATGAAATGATAATATAGTGAAGGAAAAATTCAAGTCAAGATAAAAACTATCTATCAAATACTTAAATCTGAAAAAAGATAATTTTATACCTCCATGAGAATCTTTCGATCGAATGTTTTACTGGTACAAGCTTTTTGCAGGGACAATCTACCAATCTCCTTGCTACGTTAAACTACTCCTAAATTATGCTATATTCTACTCCTAATGCTAAAGCTAGTTCTAAGAAAATAAAATGTGGAATTATGATTTTGATGATGCCCTCTCTTCTCTCCGCGGCTCGTATATATTTTTGTCCATGAACCCACGTTCCTTGCCTTCGGGAACTGCTCACAACTGTTTTTTCAAAAATCTTTCATTTTTGGAACGTCTCCCTCTTGGACGAACTTCGCACTTTTTGCGCTTCTTGCCAGATCATCCAATTGACTTCATTGGGTCTGGATCCCTGTTTCATAAAATCTGAGTATTAATGAGTTCACTTCTTTTGTTCTTGTATCTATTATTTTGTGCTTATATAATACACTGGGCCGATTGGGCTTTTTGATTCGAAAAGCCCATTTAATTTTTAAGTGTAAACAAATGCCCCCCTAATATACATGTATGTTTCGAGTTCATGTATATTAAAAGACACGTCTGTTATCTAATAAATGCAAACGTTTCTAGTTCGCGGGTATTTTAAAGAGTACGTCTTTTTATAAAAAGACCTTTCATATCTTTTAGCGGTTATGGAAAAACGTTCCCCTTTTAAACTTCATCCGGGACTTGTACCGTCTTCTTTCCATTGCTCCTGCAATAAGTGTGCCTCTTTGTGATCGGGTATGAAATCCCTTATAAATATGTTGAACATTGGTTCTCGGGTTCATAATTCCTAAATCCTCTCTCTCTTCATCTTCCTCAAATTACCCAAAGTTGCAGACGCTCTGCTCCTTTCCCAACTATCACCAGTTTACTTCAACCATTTCCTTGCTTATCCCCACAAAGCTTCCATCAATGGCCGTTCCTCAACATACCGCCGCCCATGACCTTGGGTTTTTAGTTCCTCGAGCGGCTCTCTTAGATTGCGAAGAAGCCGAGGAGTTGTTCGAAATAATTAGGGCTTCCCAAGCCCATTATAGTGATGTTAAGGTGGCGTCCCTCGAAGACACACATGTGGTTCCTCGATGGGCTTCTAATAGTCGGGGTCAATTGCTTAATCATCTAGCTCTTAGCCCTCGATTCGAATCGACGGCATTCGAAGGCGCCACTCTGATATTCCCAATCTTTTTGGGACTTGGCCTGTTTTGGAGGGTAATAATTCCCATTCTTTGCATGAATAGGGTGATCAATAAATTTTCTTGGACCAACATGAGCAAACCCATCAACGGTTGGATAGGCACTGTTGATGCCTTCCCATGGTTCGAGCGCCTTCAACAATTTCACTTGAAGTGGGAGGCTAATCGAATTATGGGGCTTGTTCGAATAGCCTACTACCAGACGCTTCCTTTTGAACAAGTGATGACCGATACTTTGGCATTCTCGTGGCATCCCTCGTACAATTGTTTTGTTTTGCCTCGAGGACTTCAAACAGTAACTCTCAAAGATGTGGCCCTAATTACTGGGCTATCTCCTTATGGCATCGTTCTTCCTTCGGGTGAAGCAACTAGTGAAGCTCGAACACTCCTGGTGTCCACGGCAGAATGGTTGAAGCATCACGGCAAGAGTGGTGGCGCTAATATTGTTTACTCCTCACTGGTCAACCATTTTGTCCGGAATGAAGATCTTGTCTCCTCTTTCGAAGAGGTATTGTTCCTCAATTTTCTTTTTTCCCGGTTGTTCATGAATTCTGGTTGTGTCGTGAACAAGACCTTTCCCCCCTTTCTGCCAATATTGCTGCAACCTTGGGTCCTATCGAATTGGCCCCTCTCGTGTTAGCGCAGTTTTATCGAATGATGTTCCACCTCCACCGGGACCCCTTAAACGTTAAGAGATTGTCAGGTCCCTTGTGGCAGCTATCTTGTTAGGTTTTTCTATATTACCCAAAACTATTAAACATTAAGACTCTTTCGTCTCATGAAGAAACATCTTGAACTTCACCTATTTACAAATTTGTTTCGAGTTGGGTTTGTTATGGAGAAGCTGCTATAAATTTGCTAATCCCTCTTGAAAAGAAATCGTACTTATTGGCCTTGAGTACTGTGTACAACCCTCTTTATGTCTCGACGTGGTGTCCCTTTTTTGAGACAAGATACGATCAGGGGCCTAACTATTGGTTCCATACTGCTCTACCAGATTGGTTAGAAACAGTTGAGTCTTTACGGCATTCTGAGGAAGATCAACCTTACTGGCGTTCAGTTTTATTTTCTCGAGACCTTTTGTTTGCGAACAACACACCTAGCGTTGAGGTCTATAATCCTCAGGTAATTTTTTGTAAGGTTTCCTTCAAACACATAAAACTTCTCGAGTACGTAATATCTTTATCCGATCATATACATTTATGTTTTTCTTGTAGTTATGTTCGAGGCAATTTGGCGTAAATCAGAGTTTTGCCTTACCATTCCTGGGGACCATGAACTGCCCATAGTCAAAGAGGCAGTATTCTATCCCAAAAATAAAAAGGGATCGAGCAGAGATTCTTATTCGAGGGATGTCTTCTCGTCATGTTCTTCCTATTCCTGTCCCCGCTTTTTGTAGGGTTCTTCAAATGGAACAATGCTTCGCGGACTTCTGGAATCGTATCTTACAGCGAAATTATTCAAGACGCATCATTTGGACGTTGGTCACCGATGCTACAAGGGCTTTTGCAGGTTCTGCAAGTGTAGCCAAACTCTCGAGGCTACTTTCTGCTGAGGTATTCAGATAAATACTTTCTCTTTTCTTCTTTTAATTCCTATCTTATTGATCTCATTCATCTGTATTGGCAGCATAATGCTTATCTCATCCCGTATGAGCTAACATCGAGCTGGAGGTTTAAAAGAGATTACCCTTTTACTCAAGCTCACAAGGGGTTATTCCTAGCCCTTCGAGAATCAGAGGCCACTGCCAGAACTAAGCCTCCTACTAGAGTTAGATCCTCCACAAGATCATCCGTGGTGACGAGGTCAAAAACCCAACCTTCTACTGCTTCGGCGCCTGTTACTCGAAAACGGTCAGTCCTTACCATTCGAGAGCCTCATATCTCAAGTCCCCAAACGGAAATTGAAGAGGAAGAGGCTGATGAGGATCCCCAGCCTCTTGTTCGAAAGAATAGTAAACTTCAACGTTTACATGGATCATTCGGAGCTTATGGTGTAGACGAAAATCCACAAGGTATTATTTATTGTTCTTTCGAGGCTACTTATTATCACTTCATTATTTTTATCAATTCTTAATATGTATATCTTTTGAAAATTATCGTAGTTACTTCTACAGATGCCGCACCCATTCCTCCAATCCCAGTGGACTCGATTCGAGAGGAAGTTGCTACCAATGTCACACTTACTTCTCCAGTCCCCGAGGATTCAATTCGAGAGGAAGGTGATCATGCCTTGGCCATTGCTGCCATTGACCCTCCAGTGGTTTCACTCTCCTGTAATTTATTTATATTATTCGTATATTTATTACCATTCGAATTTTTTCGAAGTTCTTGTTAAATATTACAAAATTTTTTGCAGGGTTTCTGTCCTTGGAGAATTTGGCCATCCCTAACCTGCCGTCTCCGATACGGCTGTCTTTTACTTCTTTGACAGGGACGTCTACTATTTTTGTCGATTCTTCCATCCTGAGTGGCCTTGGAGTTAACCCGCCGGGTGGTGTTCTTCAAACCTTACCTGGCTCTTCTCGAATCATCGCTCCATCAGTTCAGATTGAAGAAATCGAGCCTAATCAGACTTTAGCTCTCCCAGTCGAGCCAGCTTTAGATCCATCTTCTTCGAGTTCGGTGGTTCCCACAACTCTTACCCCATCCGAAGGTATTTTTTTATTTTTTTTTATTTTGCGTATGAACTTTGATTCTTTACTTATGCTATTATTTTGATTATTTTAGGAAATGCCGTGCTTCCTGTGTTTTCCAGGATTGACTTAACGGAAGCGCTCCATGACATTAGGCATCATCCTATTGATTTTACTTTACTGAGGAGGCTTCGTTTTCTCCTTGACGAAGCACATTCGAGGGTGGCTGAACCACGGCTGCCTATGTTTCAAGCAGCCCGTCAAGAATTCGAAGCTTGCCTCGCCAACCTCCGTGATTTTGTCGACCAGGGAATTGATCCCTTAGAGGAGGAGATGTCCCTCGAGCACTCTCGGCAGATAAGCCAACTTCAAGATCAGGCTCCTGTCTTGGAAAATACCAAGGCGGACTACTTGGCGCAAATTGCTGCTCTAGATGCTCAAATTGCTAACCTTCAAGCAGAGAGGGATCGACTTGCCCACTTGTCCTGTCAAGTCGAAGAAGATATCGTAGACTCCATAACCAGATTGCTCAACTAACCAATAAGTTCGAAGAAGTGGTCAGGCCAGCCCTGCTTGAGAGGGATGTTTTCGATTCAGCCCTTGAAGTATTAGTCAACTCTTTACATTTTATCCAATTCTTGGATATCTTCTAGCGATATACATTTGACAACACTAATTTCGATGTAAATTTTTTTTGCCCGTTTCAGGCGATCTTTCAAATATAATGACTTCATTTTCTTTCCATATACTTGGGGTATGTTTCTTTAAGTATTTTGCATTTATAGCTCTTCCATATTCGTCTCCATTTAAATCTTGAAGTTTAAAGGAATTTCCTAATAACTTATTCGAAATCAAAAATTGTCCTTCCCACTTATAGGTGACCATTTTCCATAAAAATGGTCTTTTGACCCTTCTGGTAAAATCATTTTCCAAACTAAGTCTCTTATTTCGAAGGATCTTGCCTTTACTTTTTTATTTTACTTTTCTCAATCTTCTTCTTTTGGAATTCGATTTGTTGCAACGCCATAATTTGTAATATTTCGTGATCTAATTTTTCGATATTTATACTTTCAACATATTCTTCGGCTATAAGTCGTTCTTGTTTTAGAATTTTTCTAGACTTTATGTTGATTTCCATTGGAATAACAGCTTCGTGACCATATACTAATTGAAAAGGGAATATCCCTAGACTATTTTTTTTATTGTCCTTAGGGCCAATAATGTATCGATTAATAATTCATGCCAATTTCTAGGGGTTAAGGTTTATCATTTTCGAGATACAACCTTTAATCAATTTATTCGATGACTCAGCCTGTCCGTTTGCTTGAGCATAGTATGGTGTCGAATTCATCAATTTTATCCCGTATTGATCGAAAAATTCGAGAATTTTCGTACTGTTAAAAACTCTAGCTTGATCAAAAGTTATGAACTCCGGAATCCCAAATCTGGTGATAACGTTTTCTTTAATAAATTCAGTCACTTGTTTCGAATTTATGCTTTCGAATGCTTTGGCTTCCACCCATTTGGTAAAATAATCAGTTGGGACTAGGATATAACTATGCCTTTTAGACGAAGCTGGCTTAATTTCTCCAATTATGTCCATGGCCCATCCTCGAAATGGCCAAGGTTTCACATTAGAATTTAACTGAACTGCGGGTTGTCACAGTATTTTACCATATTTCTGACACTGCAGGCAACCTTTAGCATAACTTATGCAATCTCGTAAGACCATAGGCCAATAAAATCCATATCTATGTATTAACCATCTCATTTTCTGCCCTGCTTGATGGGCTCCACATATGCCTTCGTGGCTTTCTGCCATTATAATCAAAACATCTTCTAAATCGAGACATTTTAATAAGACCCCTTGAGAGTCCTTCCTATATAATTCTTCTCCATCATAAAAATAATGATGGACCATTAATTTTAATTTGTTTAAGAATCCTCCCTTAGCTGGATTTTTAAGATAATCTATGATCTCGAGGCGCCAGTCCTCCTTTTTTTTTTAAAATATCAATTTTATTAATACGTATTGTTCTCTGCTCGAAGGGTAACATCATTCTCGGTTCGAGTTGGATAACTGAATCCAGCATTTCAGGGTCAATCTTATATCCTGATGCTAATTGGGCTAAGTCGTTAGATATTCGATTCTTTTCTCTGGGTACATAAGAAATTTTCACTGTTTTGAAATGTTTAAATAACTCATGTACTCGAGCATATGAGATCACCGCTAACGGGCTTATGCACTTGAATATTCCCCTTACTTGATTTATAATCAATTGGGAATCTCCTTTTATTTCGATATTTTTAGCATTCATATAACGTAAAATTTTCAATCTTAAGATAAGAGCTTCATATTCTGCTCTATTATTAGTACAATCACCTTCGATTTTTTGCATACATTTTGGTGATTAATTTGGATGGGGATATTATATATATCCCAATTTCTGCACTGTCTCGCGTACTCGACCCATCAAAATATAAGATCCAAGGTGCTAAATTTATAACTCCAATTTCGAATTTTTCTAGCATTTCATCTTCTTTCGAGGGATGATCGGCCAAAAAATCAGCTAACA
Source organism: Buddleja alternifolia (assembly GCA_019426215.1). Taxonomy (NCBI): domain Eukaryota; kingdom Viridiplantae; phylum Streptophyta; class Magnoliopsida; order Lamiales; family Scrophulariaceae; genus Buddleja; species Buddleja alternifolia. The sequence continues at coordinate 30,187,415 of CM033399.1, forward strand.
CTTGACCTTTTATGGCCTTTTGGGGTACATAGACTAAGTCGAACTGAAGTAAACTGAGATGCCATTTACTCAATCGACCTTTTACCAAAGGTTGATTAATCATAAACTTAATAACATCAGTTGGTGATACTACTTCGATAGAATATGAAGCAAAATAGTGCCTCAATTTTACTGATGCAAAATATAGACTAAGGCACCATTTTTCGATTGAAGTATATCTTTTTTCAGCATCATTTAGCAATCTACTTAAATAGAATATGGCCTGTTCGTATCCTCTATCATTTTCATGTACCAACAAACATCCTATCGAAATTTTCGCTGCAGATATATAAAGCCTCAACTTTTTTCCTTTTCGAGGAGGAATGAATATTGAAGGTTGGGTTAGATACCTTTTAATATTCTTGAAAGCTTCTCTTTGTTTGTCTCCCCAAATAAACTCATCTCCATCTTTTAATCGTAACAAAGGTGAGAAAGCTTCGGTTTTTCCAGCCAAATTAGCTATAAATCTCCTCAAGAAATTTATTTGCCCTAAAAAATGTTGTAGTCCCTTTTTATTTCCAGAAGGGCTGGCCTCGAAGATAGCCTTAGCTTTATTTCGATCTACTTCGATGCCTCGATTATGAATTAAGAACCCTAAGAATTTTCCAGCTTCTACCCCAAAGGCGCATTTCAACGGATTCATTTTCAAATTAAAATGCCTCACTCGTTGGAAGGCTTCAACTAATGACTGTATATGTTCTTTATGCGTTTGAGCTTTAACTACAATATCATCGATGTATATTTCTAAAGATTTTCCAATAAGATCATGGAAAATGTAATTCATGGTTCTTTGATATGTTGCCCCGGCATTCTTTAATCCAAAAGGCATATGTATCCATTCTAAGGTTTCTATGGGACCTGGACACCTAAATGTTGTCTTATTTCTATCTACTTCGGAGATTTTTAATTGGTAATATCCTGAATATCCATCCATAAGTGACATTACTTTATATCTAGCAGCTGCATCAATCAAAACGTCTGCCATCGGCATCGGGTATTTGTCTTTTAGTGTAGCTTTGTTCAAGTCTCTAAAGTCGACGCACACCCGTACTTTGCCATTCTTTTTAACTACCAAAACTATGTTTGCTAGCCATTCAACATATCTAGTTGGTCTAATAAATTTAGCTTCGACTAGCTTTTCAATCTCTTCCTTGATCGTGCCCATTAAATCAAGTGATAATCGACGAGGCGCTTGTATTATTTGCTTGAAGCCAGGTTTAATAGGTAGTTCATGTCGAGCTATACTCATATCAATTCCCGGCCTTTCATGATGTGCCCAAGCAAAACAATCTTTAAACTGATGTAAAATTTCAATTAACTCATTCTTTTCATTTTGTTCCATTTTCGAGCTTATATAAGTCATCCTTAGGTTTTCTATTGTCCCAAGATTAATTTCTTCTAAAGGATCCTGGATATCTTTTGGAATATCTTCATCAGGTTCCATTATCCCTTGTTCAACTATTTCATTCAAACAACTATTCTTATGTTCGAATACATTAACAATATTATTGTTTGAACTCGAGTTGAGTTGCTCGATAAAACCATAACTATAATCATATAATTTTGAATTAGTTTTTCGATAACTAATCTCTTAAATAAAACGTCGAGTGCATCATTTTGTTCAAAATCGTCCATAGCAAAGATTTAAAATAAAAGATTACAATTGCCCTAAATCAATCCGGGCTAAACTTTCTTTTACTTCAATTGCAAACTTATTCTCTATCTCTGGACCTTTGACATCTTTCTCTTTGCCTTCATCTCCCACCCTTTTGATGGTCGAGACTTTCGAATCCTGGTTGTCCTTTACTTCAAACTTTTTAGCGAGGTACCTAGCATGTACAATGTGAGTATCAATAAAGTAAGAGTTATTTTCAGCTTTAATAATTTCGAACTTATGACCGTTCCAACAAACTAAGATTTGATGCAACATTGAAGGAATACAGTAATTCTGATGTATCCAATCTCTTCCCAGCAACGCATTAAACGAAGATGAATTCGTATTCACCACGAAAAATGCGGAATAAGAACTCAGAGTTCCTACTTTTATCCGACAAGGCAAGACTCCAGACACTCTGGTTGCTTGCCCTGAAAAACCATATACTGCTACGTTAGTAGTTATTAATTCTTTCAAATTTTTGCCTAACTTTCCTAATGTTTTTTCGGGTAAAATATTAACAGTAGCCCCATTGTCTACCAACACTTTATTAACTTCGACGCCTTCGATTTCGGCTCTTACAAACAAAGGCTTCATGTGATTATTGTCAACCTTTTCTTTCGAAAATAAAAGATTGGCCAAATTTTCATTTTCCTTTTTAGTTTTGAGTAAATGGATGGAAATTTCAGTATCAAAAAGATTACCTGTTTCACAGACAGTCATCATTTCGAGAGACTTTTCTTCCTCATCCATTTCTTCTTCCTTTGCAGCAAATGCTGCTGGTAGTACCGTCACCATGTTTATATCTCCATCCCCTTCGAATTGTAAGGCCCTCTGCTTTTACATCGGCTTCGTTTGCCGATTCTTCATGAGGTGAATCTCCCAATAAGATGTCTAAGCCATCCTTTGACTCAAAATCATCCAGATTTTCGTCGTCCTCGATCATGATATTCTTTCCTTTCACACTTACTTCCTTCAGCTGGTTGCTTACCTGGTCCATCTCTTTTTCATATTCATCATCTCGTGCTGAACTTCTTTCTATTTTTGATTTCAAAATAACCTTGTTTAACGCCTCTTCTTCGATTCGAAGGTTGGCGATCATAGCTTCCTGCTGCATTTCCATTGCTACTGCTGCTCAAGAATATACGACCTGCTGTGCGATAGCCTTCGAGTGGCTTTATTTCTTCCTCTGGCCATTGTATCCACCCAAATGAGTAAAGGGTGAATCTCTGTCGGCTGGTGCAAATCTTCCATATCCTCTTCCTCCTCTTCCTCGAAAATACTTGTTGTTAGGCATCTGATTACTAAGCTCAGACCTCTGTCTCTTATTCCATTCTCTCTGATATGCCGGAACCCAATCAGGGTCATTTAGGATCACCTGTAGCCTTACCAATTCATAGTGAAGAGTATCAGCACACTGGCAACATAGCACTTTCTGCATCTTCGTCAGATTATCTACTACTCTCGCAGGGGTTTGGTAAATGACCTCACGCACTGGAGTTTCGAGTATCTCCCTATATAATTTATCTTCATTCTTCTGAACCGGCATGGCCGATTCAATTTTCGACTATTTTTCTTTTGGCTTCCCATCTTGGTCAAATTCTAGGATTCTCTTGTCAATCCCTGAAAGAAGTATCACACCCCTTTCATATTGTTTTACCACAAAACGTCTGAAAATTTGGCATTGGTCAGTAGTATGCATAGTGTTCATATGCCACCTACACATGCCCTCGAGTCCCTCGTCTTTTACCTTCGGGAATGTCAGAATCCCTTCATCTATGATTCTATTGAACAGTCGGTTTGCCAACTTGACTTCTTTAGGAATTTGAGAATCAGAACATTCAGGGCGGTTAAATTCCACAACATTTATATCAAATCTTAAAATCAATATTCGTTTTTTGGGTATCAGGGAAGATAATTTCTTTCGAGTCTAATTTCTCTTATATTAAATTTCTAAACACAATACATTCATTTGTCTCATGTGAAATGGCATTATGCCATTTACAGTACGGCTTTCCCTTAATTTCTGCTTTCGAAGGGATTTAGTGTTTACCTTTAAATTTGAGCTTTTTATTTATCAAAAGCCAGTCAAAGATCTGTTTTGTCTTCGTTATGTCAAAACTATATTACTTTTCTTTCTTCGTCTGCAAAGAACTAGTTGCTACACATTCTTTCTTTTCGAGAGCTCCACATTGGAATGGAGGCCCTTTTATAAATTCTGCTAAGTCAATCTCATAGGCATCTTATGGTGCTTAAAGCCTTAATGTTTTCTTTGACTTTCTTCTTATAAATTCTGCTAAGTCAATTTCGAAAGCCGGAAACCCTTAATGTTTTCTTTGACTTTCTTCTTTTAACATGTTTTCGTTTCTTATGGTGCTTTCAGCTAGACTCCTAAAGTCATAAAATACCATCCCATCGAATTTTATCCTATATTCGAAAGACATATTTTGTTGGGCTAACTGGACGAATTCGGATTCGGGAATATTTTAATAACATTTGACTCTAGCTTTCTTAAATCGTGCTAGGAACTCTTATATTGATTCTTCTGTATTTTGCCAGATTTTCGCTAGGTCACTCATTGATATGCCCGGATCGGTTCAAACAAAATGATTTCGGAACTGAAATTGCATTTCGTCCCAAGTGTGTATCGAATTAGGTGATAGATTTGTGTACCAATTAAAAGCTGACCCGGTTAAACAACTAGGGAACAACCTTAACTTAAGATAATCCTAGTCGACTGCCTCACGACATTGGCATGTAAACCAAGACAAGTGTTCTAAGGCCGCACATGGTCATCCCCCGAAAATAATGTAAAATTAGGAATTTTATAAGTTCTTGGGAAAGGGAAATTTCGATCTATCCAATCAGGATAAGGTTTCCCTGGGATTAAGCGATGGTTTCTTCGTAACCCCGGTCCATACATTCTTTGAATAGCCAATTTAACTTGATTTTGGAAAGGATCCTGGACGTGTGGTCCTATATTTTCTCCCATATAATTGTTAGGCATATATTTCCCCCCAACATATGGAACTGGACAATTATCGTAGTGAAAGGAAAACTTTGATTTGTCTAAAAACCAGGCAAATTTTGATTTCCTATGTTGTAAGGGATGCTCGAAGTCCCTGGATAATGTTGCCCTTGAGGTTGGTTTTGCCCCCCGGTATAAAATCCTTAAGCAAAACTAACATTTGGTTCAAAATTTCCGGCGTTAACATTCGGAGGATAACCAGTAGGCACTTGTCCTTGACCACTTGGTGGTACAAGAAAATTTTGCCTTGCAGGCTAGGAATTAAATTGATTTGAATTTACATTTTGTAAATTCGGATGTGCAATTCGGTTATCATTCACATTTACATTTGTTTGACTTGTTCTTCAAGAGGCGAAGGATTTGAAGTCTGACCGACTTCAAACTGGCTATTTCAAGGTCGAGCATCTCGAGGATAACCTAATGGGATCTCGTTTGAGTTAATATACCTACTTTGAGTCCTTGGTTCGACTGACACTAACTGGGACACTTTTTTTACTAAAACATTATGCCTGGTTATTAAAGGTTCGAGTGCTAAAGCTATTTGGGTGTTTATCATATTCGAAAAAACGTCACACGTTTGATTAAAAATTTCACCCAACCTGTAATTATTCGAGTAACTTCTCAAGCAAACCCAACTCGAGCGCTCGCGGTAATATCTTGCACAATTGCCGTAAATATGCGGGCTGACTTTTGAGTTAATGCTCGGTACTGATCATTGAATTCTCTTCTTTGATCTTTCCGAGCACTTGCTAAAGTTTGGTTCATGACCCGAACAAACTGTTCGTACATTTTGTCTTCTCTTACCTTATGTTTCGAAATTGGTTGAGCGTCAAAATCATCACCCAGATCGTCTCTGAGAGATTCCTCTGACTAGGGGTGTAAGTTGAGCCGAGCCGGCTCGACTCGAGCTCGAGCTTCACGAGCCCGAGCTCGAGCCTATTATTTCCTGACTCGCGAGCTTATTCATAATTTTTATATATATTTATTTTTATATTATAAATATTTAATATTATAAATATTAATTATATATATTAAATATTTAATATTATAAATATTTAATATATAGGCTCAAGCTCGCGAGCCAGGCTCAAACTCGCGAGCTTGCGCTCGGCTCGAGCCGAGTTGGTTTTTTAACCAACGAGTCGAGCTCGAACCTGGCAAATTCGCCAGGCTCGACTCAAGCTCGACTCGTTTACACCCCTACCTCTGACATTATATAGAGAGCAAGAATTTGTTTAAAAAATCATAAAATATCAGTTATTAAAACCGTCTCCCACTGTGGTCGCCAAAAATTATTTCGGGGTCAAAACAAACTAGACTAGGGAAGGATTTCGAGTGGTAGATCCAAGCCCCTTGATAATTCACAACTTAGAATTATCTAATAACTCCTGCGTTCGATACGCTATTTGGTGGTTTAAGCCTTTTAATCCAACTCTAATTATCGTCTTCGAATGAAATGATAATATAGTGAAGGAAAAATTCAAGTCAAAATAAAAACTATTTATCAAATAGTTAAATCTGAAAAAAGATAATTTTATACCTCCATAAGAATCTTTCGATCGAATGTTTTACTGGTACAAGCTTTCTGCCGGGACAATCTGCCAATCTCCTTGCTACGTTAAACTACTCCTAAATTATGCTATAAACTACTCCTAATGCTAGAGTTAGTTCTAAGAAAATAAAATGTGGAATTATGATTCTGATGATGCCCTCTCTTCTCTCCGCGGCTCGTATATATTTCTGTCCCATAAACCCACGTTTCTTGCTTTCGGGAACTGCTCACAACTGTTTTTTCAAAAATCTTTCATTTTTGGCGCGTCTCCCTCTTGGACGGACTTCTCACTCTTTGGGCTTCTTGCCATATCATCCATTGACTTCATTGGGTCTGGAACCCTGTTTTATAAAATCTGAGTATTAATGGGTTCACTTCTTTTGTTCTTGTATCTATTATTTTGTGCTTATAATACACTGAGCCGATTGGGCTTTTTGATTCGAAAAATCCATTTAATTTTGAAATGTAAACAATAGGGTAGGTGAGTGTGAAAATCACCCCACTCATTTTAAACGTGTGATGTAAAATGAATCGGGAACAATACTTTCGATTCACCTTAAAATTTTCCTTTCTATTGCCATCTCAATGATTGTTACGTCTTTTGATGATTCTTGTATCAGAATACTACAATTACTTAAATCAAACTCTGTAAAAAGAAAATAAAAAAAATATCAAATATATATCTTCCAAGTGTGTTTAAGACTAAAATATTCCCATTAGCGAACCTGAGTACATATCCTCTTCATTACGTAATCAACATTTATAAGGATGAATTTATGTTTTATTCCTCAGCACTCAAAGAAATTATATGCATATATATATATATATATATATATATATTAAAAAAAAAAAACTAACTTCAAAACTATGAAATTAAACCCTTGATTCTTACATATAAATAAGAAATACTAGCTACGAACTGAATTATTACCCTTGGACTTAGGTCGAATGTCTGTGCAAGATAGAATAATCAGAGTCCCCCATAGTTGATTGAGTTGGTTTGGTAGGATATTTCCTTCCAAGGCAACCCGGGTTCAAACCGCTCTAAGGATATGAGCCCGTCGCACAGGATTTTCCTAGTGCAGCTTACCCCTCCATGTGGTTTACGAGCTATTACATAAGAGTGGGGTTTACCCAAAGCGCACATTCGGGTAGAGGTTGCGAGTTCCCTATTTAAAAAAAAAAATAAAATAGAATAGTCTGAAATTAAGCTGACACAAAATTTATGCAATAATGGTCTGCCTATACTAATCCGTAATTTAGAATTTGCGTAGTGAAAAATAACCTTATGGCATGATTCTGTTTGATTTGGTTATTCAACTTTTTTTCTAAAGTTATTTTCCTTTAAATAACTCGAAATATTCAAAAATAACCCAAAAAATGTTCTTTCATCCTTTATGATTATTGCGCATCAATTTTTCTTTTTCTTGACCAGCAAACCCAATATTTACATTATGTCAAAACTAGTACAAGTCTTTATACAAAGATGGCTTTGGAATATATTCTATACACAATACACATACATAAGATCCCTATGCAAAAATGGAGTAAAAAACTTTGAGCACTTATTGTAGTAGTCCGCCCTATCAGTTCGGGAGGCGCTTGCTTTCGCCTAGTAGTCAGCCACCATATTTGCTTTTCGAAAGCAAAAGTGAATCTGAAGGTGCTTCAGCTTAGTCCAAAATTTTTAGTAACACTGGAGAATAGTTTGCATCGTTAGGTCCCGAACGGTCTTGCTAGTTAAATAGTTAAACAACGTAACCACATCAAAATTTATAATTAAGAGGGTGTTTGGCTAAGCTTATAAGATGTTTCAGAGCTTATAAGATCTTAAAAAATATTTGGTAATTCTTTTAATGAAACAACTTATAAGTTCTAAAAATAAGATGTTAGGAGTTTATAAACTCTTAAAAAATAAGTAAGAGAATCTCAACTTATTTTTTAAGATCTTATAAATTAAAAAGCTTATAAGTCCTAAAAATATAGTATAAACACTAAAAGTTTATAACCTCTTTAAAATAAGTTAAGTCAAACACCCTCTAAGTGGACTAAAGTTTTATATCGAACAAAATACTTAATGCATAATAGGAAAGATCAAATATAAACACTAAATTGAAAAGAAAATGTTGGGGGTTCAATTAATATAACATTCATTAATCAATTAATTAAAACCCAAATTCCAAAGCCCTTTCGAGTAGGAGCCACGTTGACATCACGTGGTAGAGACGTGTCAGATAGAGGACCGCATGGGAGATGCCAGGTGACGGATTCTTTAAAGAGGTTAATGGACCCAACCGCCCAAAAACCGGCCCAATGTCTGCTTGTTCTACGCGTGAGCCGTACCCGCTTCTAGTTATAACATTGAACTTGGGTTGGTATACCCAAATGGGTTAGCGTAGTGGTTCAGCGTTTCGTCCTTTAAACAAGTGGTTGGGAGTTCGAATCCCAACTCTTGTGAATGGAAAAACTTCTTGGCTAGCCTCCTACCGCTTAGTGCGCTGACAGTGGGGCGAGGGGATTAGTCACTGCGGTCGGCGATGAAAACCCTGGTATAAACCAAAAAAAACAAAAAAAACTTGTGTTGGTATGTGTCCAAAAAGGAAAAGAAAAATTGTGTTGGTAATTTAATTTCGGCCAAAATACACTTTGTACCCCTAAATTATTTACTTTGTCGTATTTAGGTCCCTGAACTATCAAATATAACAAAATAGTCCCTAAACTATCAAACGTAACAAAGTAGTCCATTGATTTGATGGATGTGTTTGGCATGCTGTGACTTATTGTTAATGTGACACTGAGTTTGACCATCGCAATGTGGCCATCGAAATTTTTTGCCTATTTTGCCCTCACTTGCTTTCAATAAAAATTGGACTTTTGTATATTTACAGCTTTGCTATTTTTGAACCATTTGGCTACCATTTTCTAAGGACTTTTGTGCAAAAAATAATACATTGATTTTCTACTTATTTCTTAGAAAAATTTACTAAAACCTTCTTAAAATAAACTTGATACCCAAACAAATCTTTTTATAATATTTTTTAACCCAAAAAACCCATTTTACCAACTTTTATTCTAAAAACCAACACTTATAGTTAATAAATTTATGAATTTAATTGTTCTTAGCCTTCTAGAGCAAAAAAGAATCAATTGTAGTTAATCTTCTTAAAACATTAAAAAAGTATATTTTAAATAATACCCATATCAAAAATAAAATAAATTATATAAAAATAATTAAAGTACTTAATATTCAAAAATAACATTCGTATTATACTATTTATCAGTATAATATTAGCCAAATATGTCCTTAAGTCGAGGGACTATTTTGTTACGTTTAATAGTTTAGGGGTCATTTTATTACATTTGATAGTCCAGAGACCTAAATGATACAAAAGAATAACTCAGGGGTACAAAGTGTATTTTGCCCATTGATTTTTTCACAATTAAACAGAAGTACTAAAATAAAAATAAAATCCGATATTAAGTATCTATAGCAGTACTAATTTCCGGAAGATTTGATTTCATACTAAGTGGGGTAGAATTTATACTAGGGATGACAACGAGTGGGTATGACAGGACTTGGGACTCATATGGATATTAAACTTTTGAACACTTTGAATTAGGATTATTAAGGAGCACAAACCAGCTCAAAGCTCTCGCAAGTTTGGCTTGAAAATTTGCAAACTTAAGTCGAAGGTTAGGACTTGAATAAAATTCAGGCCGAGCATGAGCGGAGGTAGTCTCGGCTTGAATTGAGTTTGGGCTCGTATAAATATACATTATATATAAATATTTGTATATATGTGTATATATATACAATACTAAAAATAATATACCTACATATAAAATTATACTAATACCACTTATAATTCACAAACAAAAATTCATAATTTAATTTCAAGGATAATATGGATTGTTCAACTTAATTAGAAAAAACAAGGTAATTGTATTTTAATTCTAAATATTCACCAATACAAAAATAATATGCACAAATAATTAATGTTTTGAATTTTGACAGTCAAATTTGAGGAACTTAAATCCGAGTATAATTTGATATGATGATTTTCAAGTGCTGAAATTGTTCCTTTTTTTTTTTAATGATTTATCTTTTTAACTATACTAAAACACTAGAAATTATTGAAATTTTAAATTCAAGCTGGTTCGGGCTCGGGTTGAAGCTCGTAAAGCCATGCTCAAACCTTGAATGTAAGAGCATGTTTAGTATCAAGTCGAGCGTGAGCCCCAGTAGGCTCTGCTCGCTCGCTTACTCGAATCGGCTCGATTGACAATCCTACTCTGAACTCCCCTCGGACTAGTATTTTGGACCCGCCTTGCCCTGCTGGATATTCGTATTGGGAGAGTGGAGCCGGACCAAAAAGGTCAAGTAAGAAGTGCAAAATTGCAGCGCGAGTTCGACAAGTCCAACGACTTGGGACATAAGTTTGTATGCTTTGATTTTCTTTATTGACAAGTTTTGTTTGCTTGGATGACAAGTCCTATTACTTGGTCTCCAAGTTCTATTTCTTGGCCTCCAAGTCTCTTACTTATAAGATAACTCATTTTGTAATTGTATGATTGAATCAAGAGAAATAAAGATGTAGTTTAGGTTGGCTCGTGGATGTAGGCACTTTGTCCAACCACGTTAAGTTCATCGTGTTCATTCTTTTAGACTTCTCGTTTTATCTTTTCTTGATTATTTTTTCGACTGACCCCACTTGATTTTTTTTCCTTACCTCTTCCTTTTGTCAATGCCCGGCTTTCATCCTGGTAGATGACCAATATTGATTAGCTCCAAGTCCGCTCTTGATCACTAATTTCAAATTATGTCAAAATACTTAAGAAATACAAAATCGAGAATACGTTGGTCAATATTTGAACTCATCATTTAAAAGGTAAATAAGGAAAAAAATATTTTATCTTTTAAGTTTAATTAATATAAAATTTATTAATAACAACTAATAAGTGATATATAACTTAGTAATATAAAACTTAAAAAAATCATAGATTAATGATTGGGGTGAGTCCAGGTCCGGGTCCATGGGGTTCTTTTGAATCCGTTACCCGCGTTAGATCTGGCAGGCCCCGCCGCTAGAACTTAAAGACTTGGCCCTATACCCAACCTCATTTAATTAACTAGCCCCAGATCGGACCCCAATGAAGCGAATTTGAGCGGAGGGTGTAATCGCTCTACTCAGACCCATTGTCATCCTTAATTGATATCATAATTTTCTTTAAATGTAAAATGCAATATAATTCGTAAATATAGAAATTACACTCTATATTCAGATATTTAATATTGCTTGTCGGCAAGGTATTTGAATAATGAAGATACGACGTATCCCAATACGGACTTGAGATTTTGCAGTTATTAAAATTTTTATAAACAACAAAATTGTCCAATACATATACATGTATATATGTGTGTGTGTGTATATATATACAAGGACGGATCCAGGATTGATCTCTTGGGGGGCCGAAACTTAAAGTATTTTTTTTAACAATATTTATGAGTATATGTTTAAACTTATTTTAGTTTTAAAAGATAAATAAAATAACAATTATCATGTTAAGAAAAACAAAATAAAATTTCAATAAGCTTATATAGTAGTTTCCAAATATAAAGAAATTCTTCAAAAAAATTATCGAAATTTATATTATATTTTAACTAGTTTTTAACTCGTACATGACAATTATAGATTATGATTATATTATCTTACAAAAATTACTCAATAAACAAATACATTCAATTATAAATAATTAATACAAACTTTAAAGCAAACTAAAGAACATGTAATTTTTTACACTAAAAAATAAAGTTAATATTTACTAAAACTTTTTTAAAATTATAAGATAATATAAGACGATTAGTTCATACCTTGATGCAAGTTTAATGGTGACACAAATTGAATACAAATTGTCACTCTTGATAACTAGTGACAATGGAGTTGTTATCACTATTGATCATTAGTAACGCATCTATAGTGACAAATGACAACTGACAACTGAAAACAAATATAATTGTTACTCTATTTGTGCTTTCACTAAATATGTGTTACTAATTGTCAATAGTGACTACTTAAAAATAAGTCTTGTCACCAAAAATCATTATTGTGACAAAACAAAAATTATTGTCACATATTATCTATATTTAATGACAATTATTAAGTTTTCACTTCAAGTTTTATCATTAATATTATTATTTGTTGTAGTATATTACGTACTATACAAACCCTCATATCATATAGTAATTAATTATATATATATAAGATAATTAAAAAAAGTACTGTAGTAATGATCAAGATGTTGACTGCACGTAGCCTAATATTTTCCAAGAATGCCTAGAAAAAATAATACAGAATTAATTAATTAATTGTTAATATAAACTGGTGGAGACTGGAGTGATTGATTAAATTCTCAAGAACCGAGGGGGCACCATGTGACTCGCCATCCCATATTCCACAATATTTTCTCAGAAATTGAATTAAGAATAATATATAGAGGTTGTAACTTTATGAATTCATGATTTGGAATTAAATTAAATTTTGATCTTAACACTGAATGCAAGAATAATAATTCTACCAAATCCAAAATTGGGTTAAAGAAGTGTTTATTCGGAGAAACGAATATGGGGACTTGCAAACAATTACATATTATCAGCCTTTTCGCAATATATATATATATGTATATATCAATTATTTTCAAGTCCCCATTAGCAAAAATAAATAAATCAAATTAATATTTTTCTTAATTTTTGTGGCTCAAAGTAGTCAATCTTGCCATCTTGGGGTTGCTGCTCATTGACTTGTAGTGGCATCACAAATTTCACTAAAACTCATCGAACTTGCAAGTTGCAACTAATTAAAAATTAAATAGAAATTTCGTAATTGGTGAATCCAAACAAAACCTCAATGCATTTCGTTATGAAGTACAAAGCAAAACCTCTGGAGCATTTGTCGAATCTATTGTACTTTGGTTTCTTGTCTTTAAGTCTTATGTTTTCTTGCACGTTGTTTGGCGGACTCCAACGATCTACAGCTTTTATATTTTGTCTATCCTATTCCCACTCATCTTAATTACTTCATTTCAATTACCAATTTCTTAAGTCTTTGTAATTAGTACTGTTTTTTTTTAACATTTTTCATCTACTTACCCCAAGATGTTATTGGTTTAAGTGTTTAATATACATTATTTGTTTTTGTAAATTATAAGGTTAATGTGTTGTCTCTAGCTAATGAAGCGAACTTTTTGGCAAGTGGTCGAGTACATCCAGCTAGTTAATCAACTTTGTGCTCAACTTGAAATATTAGAACGAAACGCATACTAAAGGTTTTTAGAGATATCGATTCTTTCCTTTTATAGCTAGTTATTATTCTACGACTATATAGTAATGAGATTTATTTTGATCATGTATCATGTATCATTTTAATCGTTTAGGATCTCCTGACAATAATTTCTCATCACTTGTAATTTATAAGAACTTATAATTTATGTCATAAGTCATAACCAACATCAAACATGTTCTTAGCAGCTTATTATAGAAGATCTAATATTTTTATTCAAAACATTCAACTTGACGAAAAAGAAAAGAACTATAGCTAGCTTCTCTATTAGTGCTAATGACTTTTAACAATTTCCGAATAAGAAATAAGCTGACTTAAAATTGCAAACCGAAAGTATCAAATAGTGGATGTTAATAGTAAAGTTTTACAGTCATTGGACGACGTCCCACGTTAACGACAGTTTGTAATTCCTACATATTTCTAACTAATAACGGTATATTATACTATTTCAGGGCTATATCTCACTGCTAATACAATTATGATTTATTACCTCACTCAAATTTGGTAAGAAATTATTGGTTAAATACACCTTCAAAATTTGGGAATTTCAGCCTAGCTATACCAATTTGATGAACTCAATTAAATATAATTCAAAAAATGAATGAATTACACTTGTCATGTATTTGATTACAAGCAATTAAATAATATTTTGGTTCGATCAAATCAGGTGCAGACCAAAATTTCTCAATTTGAAAATTTTGTTAATTATAATAAATTCTTGATATAACAAGAATATCATCACTATGAGTATGTGTTAAATTAGTCACATGCATGCACACAATTTGTAACATATCTATATATATGTCATATGTAAGTGGAAAGGGAATTGACTATTTGGTAGAATTCATGCTTTTGTTTGTGCATATTTGACACTTTTTGAGGCTACGAAGGAATTTACACAGAGATTCACTGCAGTCTTTCCTTAGCTAATTAAGTGCCATTGATTGTAGTTTAACTGTTTGAATCGGCGTATATAAAGACTAGAAACCAGCACATACGACAATGTTTTAACGTCCGAGAAATTACAATGGTCAAAAACCCTAATTTGTTTCTTCTCTTTTGATCGAGATTTTGTACATCATAAGCGTCTCTACCCTAAATATATACTCATGCATGTCTTGCCAAATACATGCACTGTATAACAGTAATCTAAAACTTATTATACGTTCATCATGTCAAACTTACTTAACAATACAGTGAAAGAATCATAGGCATCTAAACTTGCACGTATAAGTTCATGAATTCAAACATACTTCACAGTACAGTGAAGAACTATAAAGTTAGCGTAATAAATATATTTATTATGAAAGTATTTTGATCTGATTAAAACAAATCTGGATTAATTCTAAAAATAACACATCCATAATTCAAATGGCGTTAATTTATTGATTGGCTCTTGATCATTCAGTAGTTAGATTTGAGTGAGCAAGATTATTGAGAAAAATATAATTCACGTCAAATGATAGTATTTCTGCTTTAAATTTTTCTCTTCATTTACCTCAATAAAATAAAAGCACCAAATATAGCCGAAAAAAAGAAATAGAAAACAAAGAATTAATTAGAATTTGGACATTCGAAGATGCCCAATGATTTAGCAATCATAATAATGACAAAATTTAACTTTAGCTATGTATTATGGACAAAACACAAAAGAATTGTCTAAGCACAACCTGGTGAAGTATAGTCCAAACTGATGAAAGTACAAATCGGCAAATTATTGAGAGTTTTACTTCGTTTTTTCCCGGTTTAAGACAAATTAAATTATTTTCCTAAAGCGCCAATTTGATTACGAAAGCTTAACAACTAATCATTACTTGACACCTAATATGGTTTATTCAGTAATGGGGCTCCAGGTAGACCGAACAATACCCAACACGACGTGCTATCCTCTATTCAACATAAAATAGAAAATAAATAAATTAAAGGTCCTTTAATTATGTTAATTAATCAACACACACACATATAAATATATATATATATATATAAACTTACTTTGTACAACAGTATATATGCTTTTGTTGTCCTCGGCCCTCGATGAGTGGAAATTAAGTTCATTAATGAATATAAAATAAACTCAAAATGGTAGGGTTTGATGTCATTTTGTTCATCTTATATATGAATAAAGACACATATAAACATAATTTGGCACCTATTGATCTAATAAAAAGGCGTGGTTATTGTTTTTGTCCAAATCAAATTCTAATTATTGGGGTGGAGTGATTATGTCGTTAACAAAATACCAGCATTAATTGAATTTGGTCGAATTTAAATTAATGACTCATGTGATAAAGTTTGGTTTGGAAACAATGATCAGTCACTTATAGCAAAATGTATAAAAGTCTGGTATGGAAACAATGATCAGTCACTTATAGCAAAATGTATAAGAATGGTTATGTAATTAATTACTCAAATATGATCAAATCAATCTGAATTATTTTTTTTAATTTTTACTAACTAACATTTAAGGTTGATTAACATATTCATTATGGTTTTGCTTACTTCAAAAGTATAATTGCATAACGAGAACAAATAATTTTGTAGAAACACACACGTGCAAGGGGGGAAGTTCGACTTGATATTTTGAAAATTTCAAAATTGGAAAACCAACCTCAATAATTTTTTAAAATACGAAAAGATAAATAAATTATATAGGCACGATAAAGCAATTAATATTCCACATTAAAAGAAGAAAATAATACACAAAGTAAATAATGTACTGAAATAATAATAATGTAGAAATAGCTACTTACTAAATATGGGAACCTACTTTTAAAATAATAGAAGTGTGTGTATATAATTATATATATATTGCATGGTTCCCGCGCTATTGAACAAGTCACCGTACTGTTTGATTATTGATTATTTAATTGAATGAAATTATAAATATCGGCTGGTGAAGTCGGCTTGTTTTGTTTGATACTTTGGTAAGGAATGTTTGGACCACTTGCAACTCAAGCGACCCAATACCATTGGGCCGGCCCAGTCTCAACTCGCACCCCACTTGAAATTACCTTTTTACCCCTCGAACTTCATGTTTGTTTCTTTGCTTGCCATGCTCCTTATCTTGAAACATGTCTCATTTTGCCATTTTCCTATTACGATTGAGACAATTACAAGGGATAATTGCAAAAAATTTCCCGGTATTGATGCGAAATGCAAAAAAACACCTATGATTCAAAAGTCTGCAAAAAGTCACTTTTTGTTAAAAAATATAGAAAGAAATATGTGTTTTTTGGGTGAAATAATACTATTTTACCTTTTATTTTGTTTGGAGAATGTATAAATGATAAAGAAGCATGTCATTAAAGGGGAAAAACATGAAAAACACGTTTGTTTTTTTTTCTTTTCAAAAAGTGACTTTCTGCAGACTTTTGAATTACACATGGTGTTGTTTAGCCTATTTCATTAACATAGATGTCTTTTTGCAATTTCGCATTAAAACAAGATTTTTTTTTGCATTTATATATCCCCAATTACAAATTACCTGTCTTGTTTTTTGGGTTAAATATGACAATTTCCTATAGGTGTTAGGGGTACTTTGGTCATTTGATAATTACACTAATTTTTGGGGGAATTTAATAGTTTAGGGACAATAGAAATTTGTCTCATAATTTTGGCAGAGCCATTATTGCCTCATCGAAGTAATTATTGATGGAAGGCACTAAAATCTTGGTGCATTCTTAATGAGTATCAAAGTGTATAATAACTGTGAACACCTAAAGCATTAAGTCATGCAATAACTGTGAACACCTAAAGATCGAAATTTCAATTGAAGTATTGGGATCTTTCATATCTTTTCTAATATAGTTTCTTAAACGTGCAAAAAATACTTGATACAAGAATACTAATACGTAATAATCGGGAAATTTCATGCTATCAAAGTGGGTAATACTTACCACTGAATATGTACATGATGATGTCATAAAATAAAATAACCACTTATAACCACTTCATCATGTATGATCGAACGGTTTAAAACTCACTTGGGCACATACCTACCTGGGTAACATGGAATTTCCCGTAATAATTTAAGGTCACAAGTACTAGTTAGCTAATAAGTCTTTGTAAATTCTTTCATTATCACTAACTGACATATATATGCTGCTGTAATCTCATAAAAAGTTTTAGATTTAGTGAATTCTCATGTTAAAAAAACTGTGTATTAAGTCAAACACAACGTACATTGAAATATATAATTTTTCATTTATCAAATTGTATATAGTCAACTACATTTGCATGTCATATATAGACTTAAATATATGGTATAAATTTCACTGAAGGTCATAAAACATCCAAAGCATACACCGATTAAATCGAACTTTCAAAAGGAACATCTAAAATATATTTTTATTATTTTAAATACATAAATTGAGCTTTCATAGTAATCAAGTCCCTTCAATTAAATTGAGCTTTCATAGTAAAAACATAATGAATTGAGATTATTATTTTTAAATACAGAAATATATTTTATATATCATTTTTTTACAAAAAGGCGTTGAAATTTAGGATGTTAAAATATTTTCCAGTGGAATTCTTAATTTTTTATTTCTTTTTTGTGAGAATGCAATTTATAGAATCGAAAAGGGAGAGGCTCATCATCAATCGACACACGTATTGCCTGGATTGATCATGGTAGAATAAGTGGAGAATTCGACATTTGAAAGGCCAAAAGTTTTACTTAAAAATAAATAAATTAAAAAGCTTAACAAAAACAACAAAAAAACAGAGTTATATTATATTAATGGCATCAAATCCTAGGTTGCCTCCCACGTTTATCCTGGCTATGTTACAGTAGAGAAACAAGTAAAAAAACCCAAATACAAACGGTCAAAAATCCAAAACAAAAATCGAACCAGAGATAGACTCGATAAATAATCGAAACACAACTGAAAAGGTTAAAAAAAAAAAAAAAAAAAAAAACCTCGCGAGTCAGCAGCCATAACGGTCTCGACCACTCAGCCGTTAAAATCTCTATAAAAAGTCTAAAATATCCTCCCAAAGTAAGGATTAGCCTATCTAATTACGATCTCATTATTAACCATGCTTTGCGGTTAAAAAATCTTCTCAGTCAAAGATAGACTGACGTGTAGCTCTCAGTCATTTTGACTGGCAAAATTAACGGAACCGTCCCCTCCGGTTCGTCACGTGACCCCCTCAATCACGAATATCAAGATGTAAAATTAACATATTCTCAAATTTACCCTCACCATAGATGCACCCAGTTTGCACACGTGGCTAAATCTTAGGTCCCTATCAGATGCGGCGGCTCGTTAGAAAAAATATCTCATGATAATTAACCATGTTTAGATAATTAAACGTAATTAAGAAAAAGTTAAAAAATTTAAAAAATAAATAAATTTTTTACCGTTTCATTCTATTTTGAGGTTAGTGATGTCCTATAAAACAGTGGGTTCAGCTCAAATATTTCGGTCTCCACCGCAACTGAAGAAGAAAGAAATCACACACATATACACACACACTCTCTCTCTCTCTCTCTCTCTCTTACTCTGTATCCAAAGCTTTCTCTCTCTAAAAAACACCACACTCACAGTCACTCCCCCCAAAGAGAAGAAGAAGAAGAAGAAAACCCATTTCCCTACACTAATTTCTCGAGTAAATCTTTCAATAAGAAAAGCAGAGGAATCCAAGTTTCCATCTGGGCTTTACTTCAAAATAGCCACACAAAAAGTAGTCTCATAGCCTTAATTAGTGAAAGTAGAAAACTTTCAGTAGTATCCATTTGATTCCCCCTTCACCATATATATTCCTTTCCCCTTTTCCTGTCCTTTTATCTCTCTCCCTCTCTCTCTGTATCTTCACAAATTTCACATACTAGTGTGTGTTTTTGGGTACAACAGACATACATATATATATATATATATATATATCTTCTTTTTAGTAGTAATACAACTTTCCTCCTCGAACTTTCTTAATAAGCAGAGATTGATTTTATTTCCCTTTTTTCTTCTGTGTCCCAAGACTTCTCTTTAACGTTGCTCTTTCCCTTTATTAATTATCAGAGAATCTCTCTCTTTCTCTCTTCCCTTTTTTAACCCCTTCACGCTCAAACGCTTCGGCTTTCAATGCGAATAATCTGAAAATCACAACCAAAAATCTCTCTACTCTTACCATGCTACAACAACAAACGATGTCGTCTAATAGAAGAGTCAAATACAGCGAACACATAAACCAAACCACACTCGTCACCAGGTCGGAATATTCCATTCCCGGCCGTAAAAAGCCTTTTCCGGTGGACACCACCACCAGAACCGTACGGTTTTCCGTCACCGACGCTGACGCCACCGACTCCTCCAGCGACGAAGAGGAACGATTTTCTGTTAAGCGTCAAAGGATCAGAAGATTCATCAATGAGGTCAGAATCCAACCCTGCTGCAGAGATAACGGCAGCGTTGCCACCGTTACAAAAAGTAACCGGCCGGCGGTTATAAAGAGGAAGAAGAGCGGCGGCGGAGGAAAAACGGCGGCGAAGGTGGGGACTGCAGGTAAGAAGTTTCGCGGCGTACGGCAGAGGCCGTGGGGGAAATGGGCGGCGGAGATACGTGATCCCTCGAGACGTGTGCGGCTCTGGCTAGGCACCTACGACACGGCGGAGGAGGCTGCGATGGTGTACGACCACGCGGCCATCCAGCTGCGTGGGCCCGACGCGCTCACTAACTTTTCGACTCCGCCGGCGAAGGACAACAAATCAAGCTCAGGGTACAACTCCGGTGAGGAGTCACACAACAATGTGGTGAAGTCACCTAAGTCCGTCCTCCGCTTTGTCTCGGCGGCTGACTCACAAGCCGATGGCGAAGCAGAAGCCGAAGCTGAAGCCGAGTCGTCTTCATTTTTCTCCCCCTCAAACGACGCCGTTCTGGGAAAGGAGATTGAGGACGAGAATTTCACTAATTTTTCGGTGTTTCCTCCGAGTGACGATTTATTCCGCGAGTTTGAAAACCCGGTTCCCGTACCCGATTTGTTTGATCAAACCGGGTTCTCGGATAACATATTCGGGTTGGATTTCGACTGCTGCAGTGATAGTATGCTTATTGGGTCAAGCATAGATTTCGGGTTCGGGTCGTCCACGTGGCAAACGGACGATTACTTTCATGACTTCGTTGATGTGTTCGGGTCGGATCCTCTCGTAGCCCTCTGAGTAATTTTCATAAAAAAGTTGTAATTCGAAAATCAGCAACAAAATAATGCTGATTTTTCGGCAGTTTTGAGGAATCATGGTGTTTGTTTTTGTTTTTAGAAATCGAGTTTTGTTTGTGTCTATCCTGTCAATTAATGTGAAATTTGTTTAATTAAATTAGTATAAATTAAAATGCCATTAGTACTTGATGATAATAATAATAATAATACTTTTATATGAGCAAATAACGTTCCGGCCACGGCGACGGAGGAGAGGCGAGGCTTGGCTCTACATGTTTTTTTAGTGCTTCGTGCTGTATGTATAATGTACGTACTATGTATGGTCTTTTGTCTGATAGGAAGGGCACATGTGAGGTCACGTGATCTGCAAAAGTTATGAATGAAATTAGGCGAAGGAATGAAAGGGAATGAATCTCATTAAATAAAAGTATAGTAATTATCAAAAAGGAAAAAAAAAAGGTTAAAAGTGGATTAATAAACATAAGCACGTGCTTAATGAAGACAGATTAGCGTGCCTTCATTTTGTCACATTATTTGTCATTTGTCATAATCAGGTGCTCTTCGCTTATAATAAATATCCGAGTGGTTCTATGCTAGATCTAGTCTAATAGGGCCGGTAGTACCTCATACACCATTGAATTCATGGACAAAATAATAAAAATTACTCAATAGATTTGCATCAAATGGTGTTGAATAAATCGGCTCCTTAACACCCGATCTATTCTAGAATTTCTTGTAAGTATCCTGCGCTACGCTCTTAACACCATTGGAATTATTTTGAATGTCAGAATGTGTGCCCTATGTTAGCCCCCTATTGTAACACTTCAAAGTGTACTAATCACTAAAAGAAGCTGCATTATTATCATTAGTACGTGTTCGTGGTAATATTTTCCTCTTGCAGGTGCAGTAGAGCTACATCTTTTGTTAGTGTCCGTTTATTGGTGAACATTGTGTCCTATTTAGAACCACATTCTTACCGTGTAAATCCTCGGTGGACGAATGCAACAATTACTATCATTCAACATGATTGAATGAAGGGCGTTGAAGATCACACACCTCTTATTTTTAATAATAATCAGCGGACTCAAGTGATAACTCGATCCATCATATAATTACCCTTTTTTTTTCTTAGTTGGTTGTAAACCAACAAAGGATGTGAGGTAATTTAATTTCTGACCATATTTGAACTGGCAAGTTATGTTTTGCAAGAAAATACTTATAACTCATCAAAAAAAAAAAACATATAAAGTGAGTCACTAGCTACCTAATGATTCATGTTGATGCAGTTTGAGAAAAAACTTGTTGTTTGTTAAGCCTGATTAAGGTCGTGAGCTATAACATGTGAGTCATTGATGATTTGGATGAATTGATATCCGCGCAACAATTTTTGTTGTTAGTATAATTAGATTGGTTGTTACTAAGATGGAATACAATATATTACCAGCTAGTTGTCCATGCAATCCTGCACATTATCACGATTTGCATGTTTTTAAGGACGTTTCATAACCTGTAAACATTTTTCACGAACCCTCCGGTTTGCTAAGTTTCAATGCAAATAACAAACTTTTAAGTTCATCAAATTTAACAAGAACGACCTAATTAGGTGAATTTATGTATATATATATTTGAATGAAGATAGATAAAATCCAAAAAGAAGGTGATTATGATTTTTAAAACATATCTTAATAAAAAGTTGAGGAAAGAAAGTATGATATCCAAATAAATGATGTTGTCTTGGACGACATTTATCTTTGGGAGACACAAAATCGAAAATGATCAACGTATGGACTGTCTGGCATTGAGTATTTTTCCCAGGTAAGCTGAAGTGACGCTACTTGGGACCCTTACTCGTGTATTTGTCTCTTGCCAATTTTTAGTAAAATCAATTTGTAGTTGGGGGACAAGCTAACGACCCCATACGTAGCTCTTCATTTGGAAGTATCGACATTATCATCAATTTGTATATATTGAGTTTTAAAATGGAAATTGAAGAAATAAAATTTGATATTCTTGTGATTTTACAATTAAATTTAGTGTGGTGGAAAGTTATAATTTGAATTTTGGATAAAATTAAGTTAAAACTCGATCACTAGATATACCACTGAACTTATGAGAAACAACAGTTAAAGATTCTTCATCAAAACATTTATGAAGACAAGTAAAATGTTTCGGCATTCTGCGTGGTCTACTATGCTTATTTTTATTTTTAGTATGAAATTTTAAATAAGATAACTATATAATTTAAACATATATAAATAAACAAACTTTATAGTAGCTAGTAAGATAAAAATTAAAATTTATAAATTTTACTATGTTAATGGACTATTTAACTTGATGGTATTCCACAATATTCAAATATAATACTTTAGTGAGCACTATTTTAATCTATATTTTTAATTTAATCAATTAATATGTTTATTCTTTTAATTTAGTATATTTAATAACATAGACACTTTTATTTTATGTTTGTATTACTTAAAAAATGAAGGTCATTTAACTTGACAATCATTTTATAATCCAACTATAGAAAAGATAACATTTATCAAAGAATAATTATGTTTTATGTCTAATTTGATTAGAAATTGTTGGATCTTACACCTAGTGCTATTTACATAAAAACAACTCATTTATTATAGTAGTGCATACAATGAAGAACATTAATGTTTTCAGAAGGATAAATTAATATTATTTATTTACTTAATAGACTTTACTTTTCCTAGCATAACACTCAAATGTGATGATTTTAATTTTCACAAAAAAGTTAAGAAATGTAAATTATTACTTATCATTTATACTTCATAATAGATATAGACAAGCCCCAAAAGAGCCTCTGTTTGGATGTGTTTCCATTTCATTTTCTACCGTCATTTTTAAAAATGTATGGAAGAATGATTTTTTTTATTTTTGTGTGAAAAATGAAAAAAAAAAAAAACGTAGGTATGTTTGATTGTGTTTTTGAAAATTGTTAAAATTGGTGATTGGTGATGTGCGAAATAATTGAAAAATAGTGATTAGATGATAGAAGATGAGAGAAGAGGTTTTAAAGAAAGATGAGAGAGAAAAGTGATAATATAAGGAAGTGAGATAAAAGAGATGTAAAATGTAATTTTGAAAAAATAATTGAAATTTGTTAGGAATGTAAAAGTGAAAATAACAATGAGAATATTTTCAATTAATTAAAACAGGTTAAAGTGTGTATTTTCATTTTAGAGAAAAAAAAAAAGTAATATAAAAACACAGGCAAACATGCCCAAACATTTACGAAGACAGGTCAAATGCACCGGTGTCACAATACAGAAAGATGTGCGCAAATCCCTTGATATAGAAAATGATATGTGAGTACATGCCTAAATTACGTGCTAGACAATTGTAATTAAAAAAATAAATTACTTGCTAGACTAGCTATTAATACCCCTAACACTAAATTCATAATAATGTAAACATTCAACAAAAGTTTCACTTATATTGTTCAAAAACATTAACATGCACACAACTTTATTACTATGTATAGCCATTCTTCCACCCTTAACCAAACGTCAAGGGTTCGATCATATGTTCCTTGGCCATCACCCTTTGAGGTGCCCGCACTGCGATTTGCGATCGGCGGTGGATACCATGAAAGATATTCCTGCAGAACTCGGTGGCCAGTTGGATTACAACCATACACCCCGGATGAGTTTGGTGGAATCGGATCAAAACAAGGACAAGAAGAGGAGCCAAGAAGAGTCGAGATTGACCGGGTTCACGAAAGAAGTCAAAAGGCAGAAAAATTGGAGCTAAGATTCTGGCCAAGTGGCACCACGTCACCAAGGCAAAATCAGACATTGGTCAAGTGGATTTGATGCCACGGCGCCACGGGCACGGTCAAATTTTTCAGCACGCGTTTTTTAAGGGTTTTTCGCGTTTTGGGCAATTTTATGGCATGTTTTGAGTCCTAATTTGTTTGGAATTATTTTCTATTGTGATAGAAATTATTCCCCAGTTGTTTAGGATTGATATTCCTAATTTGTTAGGTTTAGGCTTCTCCGAAAACTCTTTTTATAACTCATTGATGTACTCTGATTTACTTTGAAAGAAATAAAGATATAGTCTAAGTTGGCTTGTGGATGTAGGCAAGTTATGCCGAACCACGTTAAAATTCTCGTGTCGTCTTCATGATTAGGTTTAGATTTTTTATTTCTTGTTTATTTTTCGTGCTATGATGTTACCACCCCTAACAACTGGTATCAAAGCCATAGGTTGTAGATTTAGAAAAGCTCCTAAATCTAAATCTATGGGGAAGCGTTTTTGGTTAAACGCAGAATTCATCGTGGGAACGATGGTGGGAGATGGAAGAATAATCAAGCTCGACAATTTCGTTGCAGGGAGCCTGAATTGAGGTCGTGGTGAAGCGGGAGAAGATGATAGAAGAGGATGAGACCAGGTAGATCGTCAACCAAAGAAAAGTAATCCCGTTGAACGTTAACGAGAAAATGTTGAAAAATCGTGTGGCCAGCAGATAGGTAGATCCGTAGTAATAGAGGCAGATCTGTGTTGCCAGGTGGGTAGACACGAAGCCAATGGGAGCAGTTGCGGAGCCAGAGGCAGATTCGTAGAGCCAGAGGTCAGAGATCAAATCCATGTTTCTGAGAGGGAGTGAACGAGTTGCTAGATCGAGAGGGCAGAGTTACGGTACCAAGAAAGCAAATCCACCGAGCCAGAGGTCAGAGTGACAAAATCGATAACTGAGAAGGTAGAGCCATGTAGTCGAGAGACCAAAGGGCAGGGTTATGGAGGCATGACCACATATAGAGAAACCATTCAGGCAGAAAACAGTGTCGGGAGGGGTTGACCATGGAGTCTGAAGTCATGGAGGCAGGATGCGAAGTCAGGTAGGTAGAGTCACGGAGTCGAGTGAGTTTTTTGGCAGAGGGATGTTGTTAGGAATCAATGCGCATAAACGAACTTAAAAGTAAAGAGAAAGCAAGAAAAAGAGACAACGATTTTACGTGGTTCGACAAATTGCCTATGTCCACGGACCTATGTTAGAGAGATTTTATTATTCTTTGAGAGAGAGATACAATTACAATGAAGTGAATATCATCTACTTATGTATTCTAAACTTAGAGGCAAAGATACAATGACCTAATCACAATAGGTAACTCCAAAAACTGCCAAAACAGGAAAAATCGCGTCAATTCTCGCTCCAGCCGACGGACCCGAGCCCAGGCGTCGATCAGGAGTGCCTGGGAGCCACTGTTGCCTGAGCCTGGGCGCCGCCAGCAGTATCAACTGCTTGGCGTTCTTCGTGCTGCGCCTAGGGGCGCTTCGGGCTGCGCCTGGGCACCGTTCCAGCTCAATTTCTTCTTCCTTTGGCACTTTGATTTGTCTCCACACTCAAACCCATCAATCTCCCACTTGGAGACCAAACTCAAAGTAGAAACACAAACTCTTCCTCAAACTCCACGACTGTTCATCCTCCAAATGAAAACACTCGCTCTCTAGCATAAGTCGGCCTCCTCATCACATAAGTTCGAGGCCAACTGAGGCTATGCAAAACATCAGTTTCTTGAGGGTAACTCCCTTAGTTAACATATCCGCTGGATTCTTCTCACCAAGCACCTTCTTCAACTCCAAAGTTCCATCATCTATCATCTCTCGGATATGATAATACTTCAATTGAATATGCTTCGTCCTCGAGTGAAACACCTGATTCTTTGCCAAACAAATGGCACTTTGACAATCACTATAAAGTGCACAATCTCGTTGCTCCTTATCAATCTCCTTCAGAAAGTTCTTCAACCAAACCATCTCTTTTCCAGCTTCTGAAATGGCAATGGACTTAACCTCGGTTGTGAAGAGTGCTACACGCTTTTGTAGCTTAAAAGTCCAACTTATTGCCGTGCCACCCAAAGTGTAAATGTACCTCGATGTACTCTTCCGACCATTTTGATCACCACCTAAATCCGCATCCACGAAGCCCTCCAAAGTAACACTACTGCTCGAAAAACACAAGAACATACTCGATGTACCCCTCAAATACCTCAATAGCCACTTTACTGCTTCCCAATGCTTCAACCCCGGATTAGCCATATACCGACTCACAACTCCCACTGCATGGGCTATATCCGGCCTTGTACACACCATTATGTACATCAAACTCCCAATGACAGAGGCATAGGGAACCTTTGGCATTTGATCTCGCTCCTCCTCAGTCTTAGGTGATTGTTCCTTACTCAACTTGAAATGACTCCCCAGAGGTGTACTTCTAGACTTTGCATTTGAGATTGCAAATCTAGAAAATACTTTTTCAATGTACTTCTCTTGAGTCAACTTGAGACTCCCACTCGACCTATCTCGAATGATCCTCATCCCGAGAATTGTATTTGCAGCTCCCAAGTCCTTCATCTCAAATTCCGTGGATAATTGCTTCTTCAACTTATCGATTTCTCTCATGTTAGATCCAACCACTAACATATCATCCACATACAGTAGCAATATGATGTAACAATCTCTAAACTTCTTGAAATAACAGCAATGATCCATTTGACACTTAGTATATCCACTACTAGTCATGAAAGTGTCAAACTTCTTATACCATTCCCTTAGAGCTTGTTTAAGTCCATACAAGCTTTTCTCTAGCTTGTATACAAGGTCTTCTCGTCCATTCTCCAGAAAATCTTCCGGTTGAACCATGTAGATATCCTCCTCCCAATCCCCATGAAGGAATGTCATTTTTACATCTAATTGCTCAAGATGCAAGTCCTCTGTAGGAACAACACTTAGAACCATCCTAATAGTAGTTAACTTGACAATTGGCCAAAAAATCTCAGTATAGTCAATCCCTTCCTTCTGCTGAAACCCTTTGACCACCAACCTCACCTTGTACCTTTTACTACCATTCGGTTCATCCTTAACCCGGAATACCCACTTGTTCAGTAAAACCCGTTTCCCCTTTGGTAACTCAGTCAACCTCCAAGTTCTATTTCTCTCAAGCGAGCTCATTTTATCCTTCATGGCTAGCTCTCACTTGAGAGAATCTCCCACACTCATCGCCTCTTTGTACGACTCGGGCTCACCCGAATTCGTCAAAAGTAATAGTGTAAGGAAGGAGAATACCTCATGTTTGGTTTAGGAGTTCTGCTCGATCTTCTCAAGGTTGGCGGTGGAGTCTCCAGATCATCCTCGGTCCTATTCTTAGTGTCATTCCCAGCAACCTCGTCTAGAGTGATCTCTTCCAATATCGCCTTTGGTCTTTTGTTTTCCTCAGTCTCTGCTCCAAGTCTATCCTTGTAAAGCACCTTTCGTTGAACGTGACATCCTTATGCCTTATGATTTTGTTGTTTTGGTAATCCCATAACCGATACCCAAAACTCTCTCCTCCATAGCCAATAAAGATGCATTTCTGTGCCTTAAGATCCAACTTACCCTTGTCATCAGAACTTCGCAAGACATAAGATAAACAACCAAATATTTTTAAATGCGATAAATTTACCTCCTTTCCAGACCAAACCTCCTCCGGTATTTTGAAGTCCAACGGTACTGAAGGTCCCCGGTTGATGAGGTAAGCCGTCGTGCTCACTGCATTAGCCCAAAATGTCTTTGGCAATCCGGAGTGAAGCCTCATGCTCCTAGCTCGTTCGTTCAAGGTTCTATTCATCCGCTCTGCAATCTCATTCTGCTGCGGAGTCCTCGGAATGGTCTTGATCATCTTGATCCCATTCTCTGCACAATAGTCTTTGAACTCTTGGTTGTCATACTTCCCGCCATTATCCGACCTTAGACATTTCAATCTCAACCCCGTTTCATTCTCGACTTCCGCCTTCCACTTCTTAAAGGTATTAAACACATCCGACTTAGTTTTCAGAAAATAGACCCATACCTTTCGAGTGGAATCATCAATGAAGGTAACATAATATCTCGACCCTCTTGACTGTATGGGAGCCGGTCCTCATACATCAGTATGTACAAGCTCCAATTTCTCTGCCTTCGGTTCTCTACCCGTCTTGGAAAAACTCACCTTTTTCTGCTTCCCAAGCACACAGTCTTCGCAAAGACCCAATTCAACCGTCTTCAAGATTGGTAGCTTCCCCTTGGATGCCATGATTCTCATTCCTTTCTCATTCATATGCCCAAGTCGCCTATGCCATAAGTGAACATCCTCTATAGCCTCGATTGCAGTAAACGAGTCCTTCTTTATTTCTGTGGTATACAGAGTCCCCGACTTCTTACCACGAGCCACCACCAGATTCCCTTTGGTGATTTTCCATACACCACCACCAAACACCGTGGTGTACCCATCACTGTCAATTTGACCCATTGAGATCAAATTCTTCCTCAATCCCAGAACATGTCTAACATTATGCAGTTTCAATTGCATTCCCTATGCCGTCCTCACTGTGACCTCACCCTTACCAACTATTTCCAAGAGTTCGTCATCTGCAAGAAAAACGTTTCCAAATTTTTCAGAAACATAATTTGTTAGATAATTCTTACATGAAGTAGCATGGAACGCCGCACCTGAGTCCAGAACCCATTGGTTGACTGGACTGTCAACACAACAAACCAAAGCATCTCCGACGTCATCTACCACTGCGTTTGCTTGTTGATGTTCCCGATTTTGATTTTGACCCTCATTTTCAGGACAATCCCTCTTGTAATGGCCTTTCTTCCCGCAGCCCCAGCAATCAGCCTTCTTGCGCGATTTTTACTTCCCTCGCCCCTTTGACTTGGATCGACCTCTACCTTTCTGACCACCCCGTTGAACACCTCTTCCTATGCTTTCCGCACTCAATGCAGCAGACATGAGTTCTCTTGATTCCCTCCGATGAATATCCTCGCTCAAAATCAGATCCCGAACCTCTTGAAGTTTCAACTTCCTTTGGCCAGATTAACTACTTACAGCAATTACCGTCGCACTCCAACTATCCGGCAATGAAGACAATAAGATTAAGGCCCTTATCTCGTCCTCAAAATTACTATCAACCGAGCTCAACTAAGTGATGATCACGTTGAACTCGTTGATATGGTTGGTCACCGATCATCCCTCCGTTATCCTCAAATTGAATAAACGTCTCATCAGATAGACTTTATTCAATGCGAATGGCTTCTCGTACATATTGGATAACGTCTTCATCAAACCATCTGTTGTTTTTTGATCTAGGATGTTAAACATCACGTTTTTTGATAACGTCAATCGAGTAGCTCCTAGGGTTTGCCTATCCAATAACACCCAATCCTCGTCTGACATTTTTTCAGGCTTCTTCCCCGAAAACGGTTGATGGAGCTTTTTCTGGTATAGATAATCCTCCATCTGTGTTCGTCAAATCCAAAGTCTTTTCCATCAAATTTGTCAATCTTCACTTTTCCTTCTTCAGATGTCATTGATTCACACCGATTGCTTGAACCCGTGCTCTTGATACTGGTTGTTAGGAATCAATGCGCATAAACGAACTTAAAAGTAAAGAGAAAGCAAGAAAAAGAGACAGCGATTTTATGTGGTTCGACAAATTGCCTACGTCCACGGACCTATGCTAGAGAGATTTTATTATTCTTTGAGAGAGAGATACAATTATAATGAAGTAAATATCATCTACTTATGTATTCTAAACTTGGACGCAAAGATACAAAGACCTAACCACAATAGGTAACTCCAAAAACTGCCAAAACAGGAAAAATCGCGTCAATTCTCGCTCCAGTCGACGGACCCGCGCCCAGGCGTCGATCATGTGCGCCTGGGCGCCACTATTGACAGCAGCAGTAGCAACTGCTTGGCGTTCTGCGTGCCGCGCCTAGGCTCGCTTTGGGCTGCGCCTGGGCGTCGTTCCAGCTCAATTTCTTCTTCCTTTGGCACTTTGATTTCTCTCCACACTCAAACCCATCAGATGTGACATAGCTCATGGAGTGGGAGCTCGAGCAAATGCGTCAGTGACCTGAGTTGGCCATTGAAAAATCAAGTAGGCGGATGGATCACACATAGCTCATGCAGGGGCATGGAGCAGATATGTGAGAGATCTGAGATTGCAGTTGAAAAAAGTTCTTGATGGAAAGATGTCAGTAAACGGGTTGACCGAGGCGATTTTGGGTTGTGACATGTTCGGGTCTTAGAGTAACCTATATCCGAGGGTCAGTTGGACCGAGATGGATATGCCACGGTATTCAGGAGTTGGTTGATCACCAAAAAAATGAGATAATGGCGAGAGTTCAAAGAGAGGGAACGATGTTCACAAAAGAGGATTCGTCAAGTGGGTAACATTACAGGACGAATGAATTAAAGAGACATGGAGAGCTCTTGGGATTTGATCTCCATTGGGTTTGGGGATGTGTCAACTAGATGAGGTTCACATAGGAAAAGTGAAGAGGTGGTTTGAGTTGAGTTCGAGTTATTTTGATCAGTCTCTAAGTGGGAGATTGATAGGTTTGGTGGAGTCGGGTCAAAATAGGGTCAAGAAGAGGAGTCAAAATGGAACCAAGAAGGTCGTGGTTGACTGGGGTTGCGAAAGAAGTCAAAAGGCGAACAAATTTGAGCCAAGATTCTGGCCAAGTGGCGCCAAGGCAAAATCAGACATTGGTCAAGTGGCGCCACAACACCAGATTTGGGGCCACGGGCAAATTTTCTCAACACGTGTTTTTGATGTGTTTTTCGCATTTTGGACAGTTTTTTGGCATATTTTAAGTCCTAATTATTGAAATTGTTTTCTATTGTGATATGAATTATTCCCTTGTTGTTTAGGATTGTTATTCCTAATTTGTTAGGGTTTAGACTTCTCCACTAGTATAAATATGAAAACCCTTCTTGTAATTCATTGATGTACTCTGATTCACTTTGAAAGAAATAAAGATATAGTTTAGGTTGGCTCGTGGATGTAGGCAAGTTATGCCGAACCACGTTAAAATCCTCATGTCGTCATCTTCATAATTAGACTTAGATTTATTATTTCTTATTTATTTTTTGTGCTCTAATGCTACCATCCCTAACAACCTCCACCCAAAAAGTGCACGCAGTTAGTTCTTTGGCTCATATTACAAGAAGGAAGTTTTATGACAGTTTAGCAGTGCAGTGTGGCTTGATCAAAATGAATCTCAGTGGTCCTATGATGAGCTGGGATCGAGTTCAGACATATATGGATTCGGACAAACTACATGGGCGGGCGAGGCTTATTACACCCACCGCTCACCATCACAAAATCTTAGCTTTATACTATATATATATATATATATATATGTGTGTGTGTATGTGTGTGTGTGTGTGTTTTTTCTGCGTACCTCTTACAAATTGCCAAAATACATGACCTCTATGCTTTATGCATGAGCCAAGAATTTATTAATTATGTTTTGTCAGCATATACTTTTCAGTTAAAATGTTATGGCCCAGAAAATTACCTGCTGCCGATTGTTTCCACCTCTACTTAAATAATTATATTGTTTGGTAAATAATTATTGATTGTTCTTTTGACACTCTGATTTATTCTCACTACAAAACAAAAAAAAATATTAGCGATCAGACATCAAAAGTAAAATACTAAATTTATGTATTAAGCGATAGAGAATTTTCATTTTGTCAAGTTTAGTTGTGAGAATAACTATATATAAGTTATCAAATTTAGATTTTCTATTTCAAGTCTTGTTTATCTAGAGATATATGTATTTATCCAAACTACATGTAATATATTATAGAACCTTTGTATTCGACTCGGCATTTGAAACTTAATGATAGCATTTGGGTAGAACTTGCTTAATGACAATTCACTCGCAGAAACTAGTCATTATATTTATATTGTCACTAGATACTTATTCGTGTTGACAATTTTGACATTATTAACGATTATTTGTCATTTCTTTTTTGTAGTGTCTTGATAAGGGTACAATGGTAAGTACTCCAAATTTAAATGCAGTAATAACAATCTAGACAATTATAGCCGTATATGCATGGTTCGAAATAGAAGTAAATGGTCGAGTTATTAATTTGTTAAAATAAATATATAGATGATGAGAGTAAAGTTGAATGTTGCGGTCTGATCACATGTTGAAAAGACAAAGATAAAAAAATACCACATCATATGGTAAATATTCCATGGATATAGTACTATTCGCTATGGATGAGAAGGTGAAAATATTCGGTGGAGGTTACCATCTCAGGGGTTAATTATGTGGAAATCCGATCATCTTCATTGCTTCATTTGCACTTTTATGCCTTTAAAAATGACCGTTCAATTTAATAATTAAATTTTTTGGAGGAAGGATACATTTATTCATTTAATTCAATGTAAAATACTTCCATGTTTTCCTTTTTAGATCATTTCATTTCAGTCAATTACTAATTTTACAATGTAGAAGACATTATAAAGATAAACTCCAATGTATTCCACAGCAAAATAAAATAGCAATTCTATATACCAGTATTTTCCTACTGATATGCTAAAAAGTATACTACTACGGGGACCCACCTATTTTGATTACCTCGTTACCTCGTGATATGGCGATACGGTGCAATTATTAAAACAAGCGGATGCGTATCTATTTCGATAGCATGTCTTTATTATGCTGTGTACGGTATAGACGAACGGCCCAACGGACATAAGGGCCATATTTGCACTATAGATCCCTATCGATCCTTGAAATTGCAAAACACTACAAGATCCGCGTGTTCCTTCCATTCGGGTAGGGTTGATCCGTACCCGACCCTAAAAAGTTACGATCCGGACCGTTCACTAATAACACGTGGTGATATTTGAGGAGATCATCCAGCTGGCGAAATAGTATTCGTACAGCGAGTATGGACACTATAAATATCCACATTTATGAATGAAGAAGGGGGGGACGACGATATTTAATACATTCGTTAACCTACTCATATCTTCGTATTCAGACTAAGATTGGACAGTACGATCCTTTATATAAATTTGGATAGCTCGTGTTACGAATCATCCTCACGATAGGAAATTCATACATAAATTGGGAACTACGTTAGACTTGATCCCTAAGTGATACGTAGGCAGCCCGATTCGTCGGATGCAGTCTATAATCTTCATTTAGTTGTATTTCGGTTCGTTTCACGAGGTCATCTAGACTGAGAGGGTAGGATTAATTTCCGACCTAGATCAGTTGGCGCCGTCTGTGGGAAACTGCTGGAAAATTGCTGAGTCTGGATTCTGAAAGAATGTCTAATGAAAGGGAAAAGCATGTTCGCATCGAAGGTTCGTCATCGAATGAGCGGATGGAGTCTCCGAGAGGAGGATTGGAAGGAACAAGTGATGGAAGGGTGACAATGACGAAGAAAGCTCTTGATAAGCTGGTGCAGGAGCGGATTGACGAGGCGTTACGAAGGTTTATGGAGGCAACGCCCAACACTCCAATTGTGCAGCAGGGGAGTCATGTCCCACTAGCACCAAGGGGTTTGTTTCGTGATACCGAAGGGACCACACCTGGTAGAGAGAAAAGGGGTGAACCGGTATTGAGAGATCAGTCGGAGGAGGAGAGTGATAGTCGGGTTGTTGGTCGTTCGGAGGATCGGAGAGGTAAACAACCGATACAAAATCCCAAGGAAAGGCCCATTTTGTCTAGGGCGGAGATAGAAGAAATGTACGAGAGATTGAATAAGGCAAATCAAAGAGTGGAGCGCCCGAGGGAGAATGTGATACCTGCCTCGGCATTGATGGCAAAGCATACGCCTTTTTCTGAGCAGATATTGATAGAGGCTCCACCAAAATCGTTCAAAATGCCTAATTTGTCGACGTTCGACGGAACAGGTGATCCTAAACCTCGTTTGAAATGCTTATGATGTTGTATCATCAAACTGATGCAGTGAATGCGAAGATGTTTGTTACAACACTGGTAGGACTGGCACAAGATTAGTTCACGAGTCAAAGGTCGGGGACCATTATATCGTACACACAGTTAGTTAAGAAATTCGAAGGTCACTTTGACAGTAACAACAAGGCCAAGAAATCTATCTCGGTAATGTTGAACTTCAAACAAGGCTCGTCAGAAAGCTTATGTGATTTTGTATACCGATTCAACCAAGAGTTTTAGAGATTCCGGAGCTAACCCATGAGCTTACTGTTACCTTTTTGCTGCTTGCATTGAAGAAGGGACCCTTAGCGTCGGCACTAGCTCGTCGCACTCCACGAGATCAGGAGGAATTAATGCAGATTCAAGAACAATGCATCAATGAAGAGGAGATGAATTTGTCAAAAGACGAGAGCTTCACCGTGAATGATCGAAAAGATCAAAAGGATCGTAACAGTGATCGGATTGAGGGACCGAGGTTAGAACAAAACCATGAACGGCCTCGCCGATATGCTAAATATGACAAATATACACCTCTAAATGCTCCCCGTACCAGGGTATTGCTGTCTGTTCAAATGCATAATGTCAATGCAATTCAATGGCCAAAACCGTTACGTGCGGGCACGAAGAAAAATCCCAATAAATATTACGAGTTTCACAAAGATAAGGGGCATGATACGGAGGATTGCTATCAGTTAAATGATGAAATTGAGCGTTTGATAAAGTTGGGTTGTTTAAATGACTTTATTGATCGTGGTCTAGCGGACGTAAGAGCCCCCGAGGCCAACCGCAAAATAGAGGTAAGACGATCTCGAATTCGATCATGGGAAAAAGATCAACGAAGCTACCGAAGCGATAGGATGAATGAAGGGTCCCATGAGAATGAGCATCGGAGAGGTGAAGATAATCGGTGTTATGATAATTACCGATATGGTGGTCATGATCGTTACTATAACAATCATCGTCGCAATGACAATCATCAGAAGAATAATCCGAGGAATGAGAATATTCGTGGGAAAGAACCGAGAGAACGTCGGGAGCAAAACCTAGCAAATCGAGGTGAAATACATGTGATTGCGGGTGGTCCTGCTGATGGAGATTCGTCTAATTCGAGGAAAAGGCTTGCCAGACAAATGCGTTCGAAATATTATCATTCCGAACCACTGAAAGTCTTATCGGTGGGGTATGATGATCCACCAATCACCTTTGATGATCGAGATTACGAGGGGATGATTGTACCACATAACGATCCCATGGTCATTACTATGGATGTGGCAAATTATGTTGTACATAAGGTTCTGGTGGACACGGGTAGTTCGGCTGATATTATTTTTTGGGACGTTCTACAAAAAATGGAATTGGGAAATACAGCTTTAAAAATGGTAAATACTCTGTTGATCGGGTTTATTGGGTCTCAGATTATGCCAAGAGGGTCTTTGGAGCTCGATGTATCCTTGGGTTCGGCACCAAAGCGGAAGACGATGAGGATAACATTTTTGGTGGTAGATACTCCGTTTGCCTATAATATGATTGTGGGCAGGCCGATGTTGAACAAATTTGGTGTAATTGTGTCAACACCTCACCTTAAGATGAAGTTCAAAACTAGAGACGGAATCGGAGAAGTTCATGGAAATCAGCTCGAAGCACGTCAATGTTATACTACTTCTTTGAGGCCAGAGTCGGGGAAGAAGCGTAAGAGAGAAGTAACGAGGGTGCATTTAACTGATCATGATGCAGATATTCTGATGAAACAGCTAGATACGAAGCAGAAGCGGGAGGATATGCGAGTGTAGATTGTAGAACATAAAGCGATTCAACTTTGTGAGGGTGATCCGGAGAAGACAGCGCGGATTGGAGGACAGTTGGATCAGGAGTTGGAGGTAAAATTGGTGAAGTTTTTGAGGAAGAACTCGGATGTCTTTGCATGGAAGGCATCTGATTTTCAAGGAATTGATCCTTCGGTTATTGAACATCGTTTGAACATTGACCCCGATGCGAAACCAGTCCGACAGAAAC
The DNA here is from genome assembly GCA_019426215.1 of Buddleja alternifolia. Lineage (NCBI taxonomy): Eukaryota > Viridiplantae > Streptophyta > Magnoliopsida > Lamiales > Scrophulariaceae > Buddleja > Buddleja alternifolia. The sequence goes on from CM033399.1 coordinate 30,223,963, forward strand.
GAAGGAGTTTCGGGCCTGATAGGGATGCTGTCATAGAAGTAGAAGTAAAGAAACTTCTAGATGTAGGCTATATCAATGAAATTCAATTTACTGATTGGCTATCTAATGTAGTTCTTGTACCAAAAGCCGGAAACAAGTGGCGTATGTGTACTGATTTTACCGATCTTAATAAAGTTTGCCCTTGGGACCCCTACCCTTTGCCTCGTATAGATCTGTTAGTTGATTCTACTGCAGGTTGTGTGTTGTTAAGCATGATGGATGCTTACCAAGTTTTTAATCAAATAATGATGGCCAAAGAAGATCGTGATAAAACTTCTTTCATTACAGCACGAGGTGTTTATTGTTATATAATGTTATGCCTTTTAGGTTGAGAAACTCAGGAGCGACATATCAACGACTCGTGAATATGATGTTCACTGAGGAGATAGGTAAAACAATGGAAGTATATGTCGATGATATGCTGGTGAAAAGTGTGAAAGAGGACGATCATCTGGATCACCTGAAGAAGTCGTTCGAGATCATGAAACGATACGAGATGAAGTTGAACCCTCACAAATGTACTTTTGGGGTACGAGGAGGTAAATTCTTAGGGTACATGGTCACCGAACGAGGAATCGAGGCAAATCCTGAAAAGATTGAGGTTATACTCAACATGGTGTCGCCGAAAAATTTGAAAGATGTTCAGAAACTGACAGGTCGTATGGCAAGTTTAAATAGATTTATCTCAAGGTCAGCCGACAAGGGATTGCATTTCTTCAAAGTTTTAAGGAACGTAAAAAAAATTGTATGGAATGAAGAATGCGGAAAGGCATTTCAAGAGTTGAAGGCGTATCTAACTTCACCTCCGTTGCTAACGAAGCCTGTGTATGGGGAACCACTTTATTTGTACCTAGCAGTGTCGTTGGTAGCGATAAGTGCTGTGTTGGTATGAGACATCGAGGGTGATCATCGTCCGGTATATTATGTGAGTAAAATGATGCAGGGAGCAGAGTTGAATTACTTGCATATTGAAAAATGGGCATTGGCCCTCGTGACCTCAACACGAAAATTACGACCTTATTTCCAGTCTCATCAAATTGGGGTCTTAACGGATCAACCCCTGAGGCAGATCTTGGCCAAACCTGATGTGTCGGGTAGACTTATCAAGTGGGCCATAGGGTTGGGCGAATTCAGTATTGAATACCGAAGTCGAACAGCGGTCAAGGCCCAAGTAATAGCCGACTTCTTAGTGGAAATGGCAGAGACGGGAGCGGAAGTTGTTTCAATGGTCGAGCCGGCAGAAACTTGGATTTTGCATGTGGATGGTTCATCCATGACGAGACGCGGTGGAGCGGGGGTGTGGCTTCGTTCACCTGAAGGAGCGGATATGGAGTTTGCAATAAAATTGAATTTTGATGTAACGAATAATGAAGCGGAGTATGAAGCTTTGATTGCAGGATTAAAAATGGCAAAGGAACTGGACATAAAGAGTATTAAGGTGTATACAGATTCGCAGGTGGTGGCAAAACAGGTGGCGGGAACATACGAAGCACGAGAAAAGACAATGGTAAAATACCTGGCTAAGGTAAAAGAGTTAATGCAGAAGTTTGAACAAGTGGAATTATGTCAGATACCAAGGGAAGAAAACGACCGTGCAGATGCGTTGTCAAAATTTGCAAATCAAATAAAAGGATCTAAGTGTCGTAAGGTTACACTTTTGACAACGGATCATTCTGAGATCGAACCCCCGATGATGGCTGTTCCGATAGATGAAGAACCGAGTTGGATGGACACGATAGTGGACTACCTCTCCCGAGGAAAATTGCCCGATGACAGAATGGAAGCACGGAGAGTAAAAAATAGAGCAGTGAGGTTTACGATTTTTAATAATATGCTTTATAAACGATCCTTTGGAGGACCGTTGCTTTGTTGTTTGAAAGATGCGGAGGCACTATATGTGCTGCAAGAAATACATGGGGAAGTTGTGGCAATCACTCGGCAGGAAGATCGTTAGCTCAAAAGATAACGAGACAAGGATATTTTTGGCCCACACTAGTGAGAGATGCACATAATTTTGTTAAGAGATGCAGAGCATGTCAGCTTCATTCTAATGAAATCCACCAACCAGGGAAACCCATGGAGGTGATAAAAATTGCCTACCCTTTTGATCAATGGGGTATTGATATATTAGGACTGTTTCCTCATACACAAGGTCAGAAGAAATTCATTATTTTGGCGGTGGAACACTTCACGAAGTGGATTGAAGCCGAAGTTGTGGCTCGTATTACGGAAAAAGTTATTATGGACTTCGTGTGGAAAAACATTGTTTGCAGATTTGGCATTCCGAGAGTTTTAATTTCGGACAATGGAACCCAATTCATGGAAAAATCATAACAGCTTGGTGTCATGAATTAAAGATTCAACAGAATTTTACATCGGTGGGTCATCCTCAAGCCAACGGATTAACTGAGGTGGCAAATAGAATCTTGCTTCAACACCTAAAGACCAGATTGGACGGTGAACGAGGTGCCTGGGCAGATGAGTTACCAGGAATACTTTGGGCATACAGAACGACGCCACGCTCCTCGACAGGTGAGACACCGTTTTTCCTGGTTTATGGTTCCGAGGCGGTAATTACTGCAGAGATCGGAATGGCTACGCATCGTGTGAGTTCATACTTTCCGAATGAAAATGCGGAAGCTAGGATGTTCGAACTTGAGGTGGTGGAAAAAATCAGAGAACGAGCTTATGCAAATATCCTCAGACAAAAGAGTGCTATGGCAAGAGCATACAACAAGCGAGTGAAAGAAAAGTCATTTCAAGTAGGGGATCTTGTTTTAGAGAAAGTAGAGGTATCGAGACATGTCAAGAAGCTAGAGGCAACGTGGGAAGGGCCGTACAAGGTGATAAAAATTACGAAAAGTATCACGTACAGATTACAAGATTTGGAAAGAAAAGAATTGCCTCGACCTTGGAATATTAGTAATCTCAGAAAATTCTATTCTTAGATTATATGATGTTTGAGTTCAATGAATGATGATTTGTCATATTAAATTATGTAAACAGATTTGAGTACTAAATTGATTCGTAGATAGTATTTAACAAGAAACGATTCCGATAAATGAGTACGTAATTCCGAATGTAAGGTTGGTCTATAAATGTTAAAAATGAGTACATGCATTACGACCTGAAATAACAATAAACAAAATGATTTGATAATCCAACAAAATAGTTTAATTCAAAAAGAAACTTTTAAAACAAGGCAGAGACGGCTAACGATCTTGGATCCTGCCCCGATCCTCACCAACATGTGAAACTGTAGCATCAAGTTCACGTTGGAAAGAGGTGCTGTCACGAGTTTCGTCAGGTTCGAATCCCAGAGACCGAACGATATTGTTGAATTCGGGGAAGTTGATATAGTCAGACTCGTCATCCGGAGTCAAGGATGGACGAATGAGATCCATGTTGACATAGTCACGTTCAAACTCGTCGGGATTAACACCAATGTTGAACCCACCGAGCTGCTTTAGATGGTCTATGGCTTTGTAGAAACCGTCTCTTTGGTCGTCTATGGCTCGAGAAATGATGATGTCGTCGAACTGGGTTGAACGGACAAAATCTTTTACCCCGTTCAGTCGAGCATCTTGAAGCTTAGTTGCGAAGTTGGGGCTAGAAATGAATTCTTTAACTCCCAGTTCGTAAGCTTTATGACGTTCAGAGTTTAGCAGCTGTTCAAAATCTAAAAGCTTCGCCCTGAGATCTCGATTTTCAGCCTGAATGTTTATCTTGTCGACCTGGAGTTGAGTGGACTTGGCCTTTTCGAGGTCCAAGCTCTTGCAAACTGTATCGAGTTCAATTTGGACAGAGGCCAATTTTTTTCGGTCTTCCTCGTTGGTTTTCAACTCGGCAGTTATTTGTTCCTTGTAATCCTCGAGTTCTCTCTCGGCGGACGAACTGATATCTTTATGGTGAGCGCTGTTGAGAGTGAGTTGATGGATGCACAAGGCAAGCTGGACGTTAAAATGAAATTAGTTCGGGAGATTAAAAGAATCGACATTAACGAAGTGTATAAATTTACCTTGGAAAGTAGAGCGAAGGCATGTTTCTCCACCCAAGGATGGGAATGGTTCAACATTGCCAGCTTGTCCCGAGGCAGCAAGATATGGCACATCATTTCAAGAGCCGTGCTCGACCCTTCGGCACCAAGGACTCTGCTGTCCTCATAGATTCGCCATTCAGGCTGGATCGGAGTAGCGTTGGGTTGGGGCGGTGGACGATCCACGATATTGCTCTGCATGTAATCCTGAAGGCGAAGACTCTCTAGTTTGTCCATGGCCTCCAACATGTCAGCGTCGTTTCCCACTGGTCGAAGACTTCAGGTCAGAGTCTTCGAGGTGGAAGGAGCTTGCGACGAAGGAGGGATAGATGGAAGAGGTGGCACTTGTGTTGAGGAAGAGGGCATGGAGCCCTTGCTGACCTCATAACGCTTTCTTTTCTGACGAGGACGAAGATCGCCATCACTCGGCTGAGCTGGTAACGCCGAAACAAAGTCGGTTACGCCGGGTTCAGGTGCATCGGGGTTGTGATGCGACGATGATGCCGGTAGACTCTGGAGGGCGGAAGAAGATTCGATTTGTGGGTCGTCTGGTTAGGTGATCCGGATGGAGGACCGACGAGGCTGGGTTGAACCAGCTGCCCCTTGTTTACGAGCAGCCGCAGCAGCCTTCTTTGCTGCTTCTTGTTCGTCAATCAATTTACGGCTCATTCGGGCTTTACGAGTGGCCATCCCTACAAAAGTTAGAAAATTTCATAATTTTATAGAAATGATTAGTATTAAATTTACGACGCAGATATCCTTACCGACGTCCCTGACGGGGTTAACGTTAGCAGCACTTAGTCCACAGGCTCGTAAAACGGACTCATGGACTAGTGAGGTTTTGTAATACCACTCGAGGAGGTCGTTGAGTTTTTCGAGTGAGATGGTAGGATTTGGAACTCCTATGAGTTTGGTGGGAACATTCAAATTCCACTTACGACTCACCGACCAAGACTCACCTCGAGGAGGAGCGATAAAAAAATACTTATCCTTCCAAGATCCGAAAGACGAACTAGGATAAGCTTGGAGTCGGTGATGTTTTTGAGGAGAGAGAAAATAAAAACCTAGTTCGGTAACCTTCGTACATCGTTGCAATTTGAAAAATTGATTAAAGTTTGCAACATCGGCAGGGGAGTCGTAGGAAGTCATTAAAACAATAAAATATGCGAGGTGTCGATATGAATTTGGTAATAGCTGAGTGGGGCACAGACGAAGAAATTGGAGAATAGAAATGATGGCGGGATGAAGAGGGAATCTAAGTCCGGCCATCAAATGAGCGATGTGAAAGGTGCGAAAACCTATTGGAGGCCGATGTAAACGATCGGTGGGGCCAGGAATTACTGTACGATAATTGGTAGGAATGTGATATTTAGTTCTTATTTCGGCAACTTTAGCCTCGTTTAGGGAGGACGGGGTTTGCAACCATGTAATGCGATGAATATGGGAAAGATTTGGGAAAAGATTTGAATTAGGATCGTCTCCACCCTCGTAATCCGCATACGAGGCCGGAGCAAGCTGATCCTCGAGGACTTCAGTAGGCGTGAGAGTATCCGATTCATTCTCCTCGGAGGAGGAATCTGACTCGGAGCTCGAACTCTCTTCGGAACTACTATCGGTACTAACCCTAGGCGCTTGGATTTGGGTTAATGGTTCCTCAGTCCCTTCTACGTCGGAATCCTCCAAAATGTCTACTATCTCATTTATAGGATCTAGAGCCATGTGTAGAAAAATAGTAAAAGAGTAAGTACTATACCTAAACGAAGCGTCTGACGATGCAGATGAATATGACGAGGCGGATGAATTTACTTCCTAAACTCACGAATGATTGAGATGAAGAAGTACGACACAAATGAGTCTCTTTTAGCAGGAATTTATGAAAAGTAAAAAGGATTAAAATGTCGAAACAGTTTATATAGTAAGGTAAAAACGGGATATGGACGGTTTGGATCAATTCAGTCGTTTCAAACTGGACGGCACGGATGCAGTGACGTTTCGGATTGATGATCTGTTATCGGAAATAACACCTTGCAGAGGTAATAATTACTGTGACGCGCGTGTATATGTCAGAGCATTTATTGCTTTCCCAGCTTGTCGTCCAATTCGTTAATTCGTCACTGACTTATGAAAATTCAAGATAAGTTATATACATTTTCATCATCCCTAAGGAAGTAGGGGACTTAATGATATGCTAAAAAGTATACTTCTAAGGGGACCCACCTATTTTGATTACCTCGTAACCTCGTGATATGTCGATATGGTGCAATTATTAAAACAAGCGGATGCGTATCTATTTCGATAGCATGTCTATATTATGCTGTGTACGGTATAGAGGAATGGCCCAAGGGACATAAGGGCCATATTTGCACTATAGATCCTATCGAACCTTGAAATTGCAAAACACTACAAGATCCGCGTGTTCCTTCCATTCGGGTAGGGTTGACCCGTACCCGATCCTAAGAAGTTACGATCCGGACCGTTCACTAATAACACGTGGTGATATTTGAGGAGATCATCCAGCTGGCGAAATAGCATTCGTACAGCGGATATGGACACTATAAATATCCGCATTTATGAATGAAGAAGGGGGGGGGGGGACGACGATATTTAATACATTCGTTAACCTACTCATATCTTCGTATTGAGACTAAGATTGGACAGCACGATCCTTTATATAAATTTGGATAGCTCATGTTACGAATCATCCTCACGTTAGAAAATTCATACATAAATTAGGAACTACGTTAGACTTGATCCCTAAGTGGAACGTAGGCAGCCCAATTCGTCGGGTGCAGTTTATAATCTTCATTTAGTTGTATTTCGGTTCGTTTCACGAGGTCATCTAGACTGAGAGGATAGGATTAATTTCCGACCTAGATCACCTACCACTTTGTTTTCATCTCCCATTGATTTAGAATGTATTAATTTTGCAATTAATTCACTTAAATAGATTTAGTACAAAATATTTTTTAAATTAAGAGGAGGTGAAAAATCGGTAGTATGAAAAATGTGGTATATAGCATTTTCCGTAACGCGCAATGCTATATATATATATATACCGAATTCGGATATCAACACAAATATAGTTCAAACTTCCGGGACATTTTCAATACCTTCCTGGGCATTTCTGCCTGTTCTATATCCGAATAATAATTACCATTTGTCCGAATAATATTACCATTTGTCCGAATAATATTACCATTATATTGCAAACTAGTCCTTGAAGCTATTTACATAATGGTCACTCGTATATTTATATGAGGGTCCCGTTGATCATCATATTTGCATTACATTAGAAGATTCGCATGTCCTAAACAATTTGGGTCGAGTTGACACATAAATCAACCTCGACCCTCAGTCCTAGCCTTTCCCGTATACCACGTGGCATCATTTGGGTGACCCAATTGTTGTTGTCAGAACCGTATACAACATAGATATATCTATAAAAAAAAACCTCATAACACATAGTTGGGGTTACAAGGTGAATTGAGCAATCTACTTGTCTAGTATCATATTCCCTAGTACTCCTGCTATAGACTTAAAAGTAAGCTCCCTTCATATAAATTTAGGTATTCTAGCTTCTTATCACACAAACCTCCTACAGTTGTAAGCATATTAATTAGTTGAATTACATTAGATTTGAGCCTCAAATAGGTACTTAGGCAGCTTAGTTATCACTGAGTGCAGTCTATAATCTTTATTCTTTTCTTTCATTCGAATTTACTCAGACTGAGTTAATTCGATCACAAAATCGACCTAAGTCAGTTTGGAATATAAATTAGTCCCTTGACTAATGGCGGATTTGGGTCGAATCGGTAGGTTGATGACACAAACTTCAAATTGAGGAAATTATGTTGAGCCAGATGGCAAGGGAATGAAGGTCGAATATGATATTAGGTTGAGAGTTGGAGAGCAAATGGCGTCACAAATAATTTGGTTGAGAGTATTTATAAAGGTCTTATTAGGTAACGATATCTGTTTTGCTCATTATGATCATGCCGCGCACGTGATTGTGACTACGTACAACACTTGTTTAGGGTTGCAAGCTTGGGTTTAATCAATTTCATACCAGTCAACCAGGGATGGAGCCAGGAATCTTATGGAGGGGGGCGAGATTTACGGGGGGTGCGGGGGGCTTGCCCCCCGCGGTACGGTACGCTATATTTATGTGAGAAAATATACAATATCTACTAAAAAGTCTCATCCAAAAATATACAATTGAAGTCTTATAAAACAAACCAACATGACTACTTATTTAAGTTAGACATTTTAAGTTGTACTCGACGAGTTTTTAAGTAATCGAACTCATCAATCATTGAATCAACATCAAAAGTTTGGGCAATTTCTTTCGAACTTTTGTTGGAGAAGACTCGGGAATAGATGTTTGATCATCGGAAAGCTTGGAAGCTTCAGAAATAACCGTGGATGAGGTCTCAAGAATAGGAGGACCCGTATCTTGTTGACTACATCGTTTCTTAAAGTAACAATCAATTTTATTGTTACTCATGATTAATTACCTAAAAAAGTATATGCAAAAATACAATCTATATTAGTTAAACATGAATTGCACATACAACAAAATAATATTGACAATTTAATTAGTCAAAAAAACACAACATATATAACCCCATGTTTGTCAATATAAATATCAAAGACTACTAGGATATAGTATAATACGGCCTGCGGGTATAAAGTTATATAAAAGATTTAAAGTGCTCCCCCGCTCCAACGTACACGCCAAGGACAATTACATATTCTTTGCCCAAACACCTAGAACTCTCTGTGTATTGTTTATTTGTTTTCATCTAGGGTTGAATTATTCTCTATCTCATAATATATAATCTGATAAAAAATGAAGGGGAATTATTTGATAAATTAGTTATGTAGTGGTCTATTTATTTTATCTAATTAAACTATTAAAATATATCTATTACAACATAAAGTATAGATAGATAAATATTTAGATCTAAAAATGTTAATTTATTTCAGTCATTAAATTTATAATTTCTAGTGAAACTTAAGCATGAGGGGAAAATAATTAAAGCATGAGGGGAAATATAGTACAGATAGATATGTTGTTCTTATCTTTTTCAATTCATCAATCATGCAAATTAAGATTTAGAAATTGAAATTAAGTAATTAAAGCCTAAATAGAGGGGCGAACCGGCGAGGGGTGAGGGCGTGTGTAAGCGGCGAGTTCGACAGCAGCAGCAGTGGTGGATCTTGAGAAAGCTTGAGACTTGAGAGTTGAATACTGGAATGGAGCTTTCAGCTTTGCTTGTAATCTGCAGAAGAAGAACAATGGTGCGTGAATACAAGAGTGATTTGGGGAGGAAAAGAAAAGTTAAGTAAAGTAAAGAAAAAGTGGTGTTTTTGGGGGATAAGATGTAAAGTATAAAGAAAAGTAAAGAAAAATGGTGGGGTAGAGGGGGCAAAACCTGATGAAAAAAAACGTTTTTGGGGGGAAGAATTTTTTTATAAAAAATTTGAACCACTAATTTCTTTTTTTAATAATTGAGTGGGGGCGACGGCCCCATCATGCCCCGCCCCCCCTAGCTCCGTCTCTGCAGTCGACTATCTCACAACTTAATTACCAAATAAAAAAGGTGGTCTCACAACTTCGATGAATTACCAGTGATATAGAAAATATAAACTTTTAGACAAAACATAAATTTATTTAACTTTTTCCATGAAATATATAATTTCTTTAAATAATTTGACATGGTACTACACTAGTAGTGTGAGTGTGTTATATGGGAAAGTCTATGGGAGACCGAGAACATTGTTTTCGATCCACTATACACCGCAAATTCACAAGTGATGGGGTGATTTTCACAGGGTAGATGGATGATGAAAACCACCCCACCACTTGTAAATTTGGGGTGTAATACTCCCGGTCCACTATAGAAAAATCCGTGTTATATCATATAACACACTCACACTACAAGTGTACTACCATATCAAATTATTTAAAGAAATATTTTATACACTTGTTGAAAAAGAGCTGAATGGAATACGAGATAAAAAGACATTTTTGCAACAAATAATGGAACTGGAATTTTCGAGGAATTTGTGGTTTGCCCATTTGGAGTTGCTCAAGGGCCAAAGCACATTCACAGCCACAGGGATAGAATACACCTGATAATTGGACCAAAAGACCGAATAAACCAAAACTTGCCTTTCATCTTGCTGTATGATTTCTGGCTATTTATTTCTAGCTATTTTAGCCTATATGTGTGTGTATATACATATATATAGAAAACAATAAAATTTTGAAAGGTGATTTTTGTGCAGGCTTTTATGGTAATATAGATTTTTTCGCAAGGGGGAGATATTGATGTAAGAAGACAAGACCTATTCTGTTGGGCTATGATTAGGATGTTCTGATCTTCACAATCCCAATTTGCCGCATAAAGACGCCCCCTCAGTCTTTTTCTTTAAAATTCTGGTATCTTCTGGGTCCTTTAAAACTATACACTTGTACGCTATTAATTAATTTCATTTTGAGCTACACTAGAGTTTAAAATCGATTCATACAACATGAATCGAAGACAAAAATAATTTATAAGTGAGTACAAGAGATTATCAAAGGTTTTCGAAATCTCAAATACCAGTATGATTACCAACAATATTGATCGTATGACTAATTAAACATTGATTAAGCCAAAGACTAACTTGAATTTGAGCAGCTTAAAATTTTATATTGATTCGAACTTGTTAAATCGCCATACATTATTTGAGCTTTGACTAACTTTCCCTTTTCGTTTTGATCTTGTGTACGTAATTGATAAGAGGACATTTTTGTTGTGGAACTCAGAGTCATATTCCACCAAATATAGAAATAGCGAGTGAAATATTGTACTAGAAAATCACACTAGATTTAATTCCCAGGAAAGATTGGAGGCGTCACAACGGTCGCGCTTAAAACCCAACCTCCTCGACAGAATTAACTAGACGAATTTAATAGCACAATATAACACTACAACTATAACTAACAATGGCTACTTGAAGAATAGCACAAAATAAAGAACACCAAATTTAACGAGGTTCGGCTAATTTAGCCTACGTCCTCGGACCCCACCAAAATATTTCACTAAAGGACTAAAGTGAAACTATTACAAACTATAAAGGAAGAAAGAAGAAATTGCTAAAAGATTTAGGCAATTTGGGATGTTTTCTAATGTAAATAGATGGTCTCTTTTTATAGTGTAAAGAGACCACTCTTTACAACCATTTTCCAATGTGGGATATTGCTCAACTTTGAAATGAGTCATTCTTCAACAAATCTCCACCTTGGCGAATTTCCAAAATCTTCAATCTCCTCGTCAAACGGGGTCACCAAAACCAATCTTCAAACTTTGACAATGTTGATCAAGTCCAAACAAAATTTGAACTTGATTGCAGTCACAACTTTTGTCAACATATCAGCAGGATTCTCAGTAGTATAGATCTTCTCGATTCTGACTCCACCTTCTTCGAGTATCTCTCGTATGAAGTGATACCGAACATCAATGTGCTTCGTCCTTGCATGATAAACTTGGTTCTTTGCTAAATGGATAGCACTTTGACTATCACAATGTATTTTCACATACTTTTGTCCAATTCCCAGTTCACCAAGCAACCCTTGAAGCCAAATTGCTTCCTTTACAGCCTCTGAAATTGCCATATACTCTGCTTCCGTAGTAGACAGAGCAACTGTTGACTGTAAGGTAGACTTCCAACTGACTGGTGCTTTAGCAAGAGTAAATACGTAGCCTGTAGTTGATCTACGCTTATCTAAATCACCAGCATAGTCTGAATCGCAACATCCGACTATATACTGACTATGTTCCCGCTCAAATATCAAACCAACATCAGCTGTGTCATGGATGTATCGCAAAATCCATTTCACAGCTTGCCAATGTTCCTTTCCAGGATCATGCATATACCTGCTCACAACCCCCACTGCTTGGGAAATATCAGGCCTCGTACACACCATAGCATACATCAAGCTACCAACAGCATTTGCATACGGTACTTTTGACATGTATTCCCGTTCTGCATCAGATTTCGGTGACAAAGCGGCGCTAAGCTTAAAATGAGGAGCAAGCGGAGTACTAACTGGTTTTGACTTTTCATCAATGCCAAAACGCCTCAACATCCTACTTAGATATTGTTTCTGAGTCAAACAAAGCCTCCTCAATTTTCTATCTCTGAAAATCTCCATGCCGAGAATCTTCTTCGCCTCACCTAGATCCTTCATCTCGAACTCCCTTTTCAAATGAGTCTTCAACTTCTCAATTTCTATTAGACTCGGGGAGGCAATCAACATATCATCAACATACAGAAGAAGATATATGAAGGATCCATCTTGTAGCTTGTGCAAATACACATAATGATCGTATTTGCTTCTTGTGTACCCAATTCCCATCATAAACTTGTCAAATCGCTTGTACCACTGCCTCGGAGATTGCTTCAATCCGTACAACGATTTTTGAAGTTTACAAACCAAATTTTCATTTTCAGCAACTTTGAATCCCTCTGGCTGAGTCATATAGATTTCCTCTTCCAAGTCTCCATGTAAAAATGCAGTTTTACATCCAACTGAACTAGTTCAAAATCCAACTGTGTTACCAAAGCCAACAAAATCCTAATGGAGGAGTGTTTTACAACTGGAGAAAATACCTCAATGCCCTCCTTCTGAGCGTAACCTTTGGCCACCAATCTGGCTTTGTAGCGAACATCACCTTGGCTAGGAAATCCTTCTTTCTTTGCAAATACCCATTTGCATCCAATTGCCTTCGTTCCCTTCGGGAGACTGGCCAGTTCCCATGTTCGATTCTTATGAAGGGATTGCATTTCTTCACTCATGGCAATCCTCCACTTATCTTTCTCTGGTCCTTTGACTGCTTCAATATAAGTGGTAGGAACATCATCAGCGGCAATTGCAGATGCACAAGCCACCATATCATCAAAGCGAGCAGGCTTTCTGATTGTCCTCTTTGGCTTGCAAGTTGCAATTGATTCAAGTTGTTGTGGAAGTTCTTGGGGTTGAACTTCCTCTTCTTCAAAATCTCCTTCTACCGTAGGAGAATGATCAAGAGTTTCTTGATCTGCTGGGACAACAAACTTTTCAAACTCCACCTGTTTGGGAGTACCATCCTACTGTTCTGCATTCACCTTTTCCAACACGGTAGATTCATCAAAGGTGACATCCCTGCTAAAGATTATTTTCTTTGTTTCTGGACACCAAAGGCGATAGCCATTTACACCAGAGGTGATCCCCATGAACACAGCTTTCTTTGCTCTAGGATCCAACTTTGATTCCTTAACATGATAATATGCAGCGGAACCAAACACATGTAAGGAATCATAATCAGCAGCAGGCTTTCCAAACCATTTCTCAAATGGTGTTTTTCCATCAATAGCAGTAGATGGTAGACGATTAACGAGATGGCACGCATACGTCACAGCCTCAGCCCAAAATTCTTTACCCAACCCAGCATTGGATAACAAACACCGAACTTTCTCCAGCAAAGTCCGATTCATGCGTTCTGCCACTCCGTTCTGTTGTGGTGTATGTCTGACAGTGAAGTGTCTGACAATGCCTTCATCCTCACAAAATTTCTGAAATGGACCACTCCTAAATTCTCCACCATTGTCTGTACGGAGACGTTTGACCTTTTTATCAGTCTGAGTTTCCACCATCTTTTTCCAATTGAGGAATACCTCAAACACTTCATCCTTTGTCTTCATCGTATACACCCAAACTTTTCGGGAAAAATCATCAACAAAGGTTACAAACTAGTGCTTCCCTCCCAAAGAACTCATTTTTTGAGGGACCCACACATCCGAATGAACATAATCCAAGATACCATCAGTATTATGGATTGCTGTTCCAAATTTAACCCTTGTTTGTTTCCCACGAACACAAAGTTCACAAAACTCCAATTTGGAGTATTTCACTCCTTTTGTTTTGTGAACGACCTCTGATGAACAAAACTTCTGCATCTCCGCCTGAACAAACTTGCTTGTCCTTCTCAGTTCATAACTGTATAGGGCAGCACAAACTTCGCTAAGAGATACAGTAGCAGCCTTCCCGTGAAGTAGAGTGGTTTCAAGAAACTCAAACTCCTCAGGAAGGGATCCCAGCAACATCAGCGACAAATCCTTCTCATCCAAATTTCCGTTCTTTTTCCTCTATATCATTTGGATTCTTTTCTTCAATAGCTAAGTATAGACCTTGTTGAAAGAGTGCGTCTACAACTTCGCTTTGCCACATACCAAAATGGCCAGTGCCATCAAAAGGCTCCACTGCCAATCGTGTATTCGCCACAGTGGTTCTCGCCCAAATGGACGACGACGATGCTTTTGAGCTGCCTTCCATTTTTGGTTACAAATTATTCTTCAATAGCCCTCCAAATGCGAAAGCTAAATAACCCGGGAAAACTTTTCTGATGTGGAAGATCAGATTAAACTGCGACCACAGAGCATACTCAGAATACCCGAGCTCTGATACCACTTGTTGTGGAACTCAGAGTCATATTCCACCAAATATAGAAATAGCGAGTGAAATATTGTACTAGAAAACCACACTAGATTTAATTCCCAGGAAAGATTGGAGGCGTCACAACGGTCGCGCTTAAAACCCAACCTCCTCGACAGAATTAACTAGACGAATTTAATAGCACAATATAACACTACAACTATAACTAACAATGGCTACTTGAAGAATAGCACAAAATAAAGAACACCAAATTTAACGAGGTTCGGCTAATTTAGCCTACGTCCTCGGACCCCACCAAAATATTTCACTAAAGGACTAAGGTGAAATTATTACAAACTATAGAGGAAGAAAGAAGAAATTGCTAAAAGATTTAGGCAATTTGGGATGTTTTCTAATGTAAATAGATGGTCTCTTTTTATAGTGTAAAGAGACCACTCTTTACAACCATTTTCCAATGTGGGATATTGCTCAACTTTGAAATGAGCCATTCTTCAACAATTTTAAAGTCATAGTAGAGGTTCAAATTCCTCACTTTTGGTTGGTTTGTAAGGAAATCTTTGTTAAATTTCCATCAGAGCTTTCAACTCCTCAGTTCTGACTGGTATACTTTATAAAAAATATTAGTTTTTTTTTTTAAATACTAGATGAATGGAATACCTGACCCGATAAATTCGAGCCGATACTTTTTAATCATGGCCACATAGTCCCTATAAGACTCCAAATAAGAAAAAAAATGTCACAACTTGTAACAATCTGGGATTGAACCCAGAATTTCCCACATGAAAATGGAAACTGTATCACTAGACTAACAAGCCCTGGTTAAATATTAGTTATTTTTAGGGCCAGCAAACTTATTATTCAACTAACCAAAAAAAAAAAATGCGATTTGAATAAATACCAACCTATTGGAGTTATTAAAACGATTTCTACATGCGACGATTTAATTTATATCTAGTGCAATCCTGACCTGCATTTGAATAAATAAAACAAATACGTACTTAGTTATACTAGAAGATCAGAATTTGCCATCACAAAGTATCAGTTTTACTGACAAATTGGGAGGTCATTCAATAAAACCAACGACACAAATTTAGGGATAATTACACTCACACCCCTCAATGATGGGGTAATTACACAAACCTTCCCTCACTAATTGATAATTACAAACACGCCCCCTCATGTTGAATATTTCTTACAAATGCACCGCCTCTATGTGTAATAATTTTTACAATTGCACTCCCTGTAAACCTTATAAATAGACCGCCTGAAGGGGTGTATTTGTAATTATCAAGTACTGAGGGGAGATTTGTGTAATTACCCCATTATTGAGAGGATGTGAGTGTAATTATCCCTAAAATTTATGCCTCCTATTTATCAATTAGTTTGTGATTTCTTGTATACTTCCGACCGATGATGGATTTCAGAGATGTAATGCACATCAGAATACCAATATGCTATGTTGTTGGTTTAGTGGTAAACGAGTTAATCTATAAGACAGATAATTGCAACGTGCAAATTTAAAAATCTTAGAATAACACATGTTGAGAAAGGTTTAACTTTGTATCTCGCGCCTTGGATCAATCACACATCCAATAGAAGTAGGAACTAGGAACACATTTGGTATAAACTAAAAAATAGAATATGTGATAATTAAACTCCAATTTTGATGATCTATTTCATGGCTGAAAACTTTAGAAATCAAATTTGTTCATGAAGAACTGCCCACTTACGCCAGGTGCAGGGATGGAGCCAAGATTTAGAGTTCGGGGGTGAACACGAAAAAAAAGGATCAAAACTAGATATTTTTGAATTTTGGGGGCGGGATAAAATTTCAAATTTCGAAAGTTTATAGGACAAAAATTTAATTTTCTCAAAGTTTATGGGGAGGGTGCCCCCCTTTAACTCTGTCTCTGACCAGGTGCAACTAATTTTGTGCGTGTCTATTTTATGTGTTTGTTCACGTGACTATAAGAGTGAGAAAATTCACGCTACTCAATTGTTGTTTAAGTGAGATTGTGAGTCGTCATATGAGAATATATTGTGAAATGAAATATTGACATATAGAACAGTCCACAATCCTGTACTAAGATAGTAAATGACATCTCGTAATTCATGAAATAATAATAATAATAATAATTAATAATAATAATAATAATAGTAATAATAATGTAATAAAATTGTTGCCCCTTATTTGAAATAGCCATTTTTGACTCAAAAGAATCTTGTAAAAGTCTCTTGGACCATGTATGTGAACTTTTACTCTATTTTCGTCAAAGTAGAATAAATTCTTGTTAATTTTTATTTTGCTATAAAAGCTTTCGTCAGCGTCACTTTAATTCCTTTTGTTTCAAATTTTGGATTTTGATTCAAAACTACAAAAATAAATATTATCAAGAAAATATGACAAATCATCCCCAAAAAAGAAATGCAAAAGACAAAAAAAGGAAAAGAAAAAGAGGAGAAAAAAACAGACTAAATTGAAAAAAAGCACAGAAAAAACCAAACAAACTTTGTGAAGAGTGTCATCAATGATTCTACTAGAAATACTTTTGCAAAGATTTGCAATCAAAGCACACGTCGCAATACCAGAGATCTTCTTCGTTTTACACTCAGCAAGTGGCAGCCAATCAGAACCGTCCACGTCAATTGGGCCTAACGGCCCTCATAATTTGGGCCCTGCCACTCTGGGCCCACGTTCCACTTGGCCCAGCTCAGCCACCACTGGGGCACTGTTCTGCAGCGCAGTAGTACTGGCGCTGCCTAACTTGCACTGGGGGTGCGTACAAAAAGTTTGTTCTTATGGGGGCGCGTACTATAAAAAGAAAGTGGTGGGGAAATTGAGCATATGTTGACCTTTCTCTCTTTTGTAAAGCCAAATTTAAAAATGGCATCATGGGTCCCACTTTTCTAATTCTTTTTTCAATTTCTTTTCTTATTTTTTATTTCTTAACCTATTTTATATTAATTGCGAAATTTAGATACCACTTTTTGTTGGATAAGTGCTTAATCAACAATAAACGGATTTATTTTTCATATGTTGGTGTGTTAGTTAAATTCGTTGTAGAACCCCACAAAAAAATCAAATATACAGGTTATTCAAAAAAGTATAGAAGTCAACTATGAAGTTGTATTTAGTATTTATTGAGAAAAAAAAAAACATAGTGGTAGCGAAGGAGATTTGTGACTTCTTTTCTCAATTTTTACTTGATCTCCTACTAATTACATTTTAACATGGAATGAGCTTAATTAATATATAATATGAGTCACAACTTGCGTACTGTATTATTGATTAAATCTGTAGGTGTACTTAATTTTATGTTATTTTGATGTAGAAATAACTTAAAGTTTGATGATAATAGCGCTAGAGTGTTATACTATAACTTGTCCGTAGAAAAGAATTGTTGTGAGAAAAAAAGAAAGATTTAACAAATTATTTCATTGTTGGTTTGAGGAAAAAAGAAAGACCCAGACAAGACCCCACACAAACATTCAAGGATCAGTTCGCCTGTTAATTTAATGTTGTACAGTACGTTTTGGTGATATTTCAATACATAATTCAAGATCTCGCAATTATAATTTTCTTAAAATTGAGACTAAATTTCTTTTGGAGAAAACTTCTTATAACTACGAGGCTCCAAACTACAAATACTATTTAATTTTCAAAATTATGATAATCGACCGTTACTAATATAGGAATTTGTATAGTACCATTTTCTATTTTTGGTTAGAGTATAGTACCATTGTAGTTTTTCATACAATGCACAAAGGCATATATAGTCGACATCAGTTACTATTAACGTTGTACCAATAACATTCTTGATGCTTGTGTCATAGTATAACATGCTGGTACTACTAGACTTTTGCCTCATTTATTCGAACGCATGGTCCTTGCATGAAAGAGTATACCTTTTTTTGTTTTTTTTTAACAAAGAGTCAACAAATATGTTGGTAATTGAAAATACCATAGCAGGAACGTCTCTTTTATGCTCTATCTTGATTTTTTTTTATATATTTGTTGGGATAATCGAGTTTAGCTACCACATGAACAAGTGTTAATGGAGTCGTGGAGATTTTTTCCACATCATCCTGTGTAATTGTGGATTCAGAAATTGATGTCAGTGGGGACACTTGTTCAAACCTTCTATTTTTTGCCAAATAGACAAGCCCCCGCGGTATGGTACGCTATATTTATGAGAGAAAATATAATAAGAAATTAGGTTCAATTACAACTTTTGACATAATTTATACTCTTATACCTCTTTTGTTATAGCCCGAGTTTTGGGTTTTGGGAGGACAAACTCAAAGCAAAGGGAAAAAACGTGATATTTTTCGACCTTGGGTGGGCAAAATTCAAATATAAAAATTGAGGGGGGGCACTTAATAATTTGAGGGGAGCACAAATGTAGTTTACAATTAAAAATTAAAAAATATCTATATATATTAACAAAAAAAAATTAAGTCAGTAGGGGCACTGCCCCCTCTTGTCTAAGCTTAGATTCGCTCCTGATCCTGTGACACTCAAATCAGATCAAAAACTTAGTGAATTGTATGGCTTCGATTAAGATCAATATAAATAGTACTGAATAATGTACTTATCTCCCACGACCGATGTGATATATAAAGATGACTTGTCTTGCTCTATCTATGGTTTTAAGTTTTGATGGGTCTCTTCTCATATACAAAATTGGGAGATGACTCTCATAATTACTTTTGATTAGAGTAAATATGAAATAAAAGCACGAAGAGGTTCTATGTAATTTACGTGGTTCGATAATTGCCTACGTCCATAGAAGATGATGAGAACATTTTAATATTAACGAAAGAAGTACAAAGTCGAAAAATGTTAAAATTATTAAATGAAATCTAGCCCCAAATTTTTTCCTATAATTATATTGTACCATACCGCGGGAGACAAGCCCCGCACCCCTTAACAATCCTTTGTCCACCAGGCAAACTGATGTGTCTAAATAATAATTAAGGACATATTGGTAAATTGTATTATATTACAAATAATTTGAAATTAATGTTTAATATAGCAATCAATAATTACTTTTATTAGGCCCAGCCAAAAGAGGCTTAAGCCCATTAGCCCACTAAATACACTATAAATAGCAGTTAATTGAGATTAAAGGGGTCGTCGAATCACTCTTACTAAATTGACAATTAATAAGAGGAGAGAGAAATCCCGTGCTTATTAGCCTATTGGTATCAACTTTTACTTTCATATGAGAGGTCATGGCTTCAATCCAGACTGTCATAAATTGTGATTTTTCTGTTTTTATTTGAATTTTTATAGAGTCTATGTGGCTTTTGATTAAAAATTATCGACACGAATGTGTCGGGTTAGAGTATCCCCTTTCGTCTAGATTAAAAAACTATATAAAATAAGAGGAGACAGAAGCTCAGGTATGTCGCAAGTTAAATCGGACCCAACATTCCTTATTAATTTCTTGATATTATTTTTTCTGAAGTTCCCAATTTTAATCTCGTCGCTATTTTGATCCCGCATCACAAGCCCAACGAGTGTAGTTGCTGCAACACTTTTAGTTGCGAAAATGACTAATTTGCCATCTTTATTTTAATGCCAAGATCATAACAAAATATATTTGACCTTTGGGAACTTGCTCTGAAATGTTGTATTTACCCCTGCAGCAAAGGTACACGTGGCAGGCAAGGGTTAAGGGTACAGGTCTGTATGGTGGAGAGGGCAGAGGCCACAAGAAAGTGTCTGTCTAAATGCAATGGAGATGAAAACTGGCGAAGAGGGGTAGGGCCCAAACAGTCACTCTCACCTACCGACAGGAGAGTGATGGGGCAGAATGTAAGCAGATCTTTTTGGGCCTCTATATATATATATGCATATATACATATCTGAGTGTGGGCTATTTTGCTTGCTTGTCTCTAGCAGAAGACTAAATGTATAGGCATTATATACATTTCATGAAAAAAGCGTTTTTCTTAATTAATGTATTCACGTCTCGCATGCTCTTCTTGTGGGCCTTTCCACGTACATCTTCCCCTTTTACTTTAATCACTCAAAATATCACCTATTACTTTTGATTGATATATGTATATATAACAAGTTTCTATGAGTTTAACTTCTATTAATTTCATTTAAAAAAAAAAATTCTATTAATTTATATATTGTCGAGTTAAGTTTTCAAACTTATTTCATTTAGAAAAAATGTGAAAGACCTTTGAACTGTTTAGATACAAATATTGTTTTCTTGTGAAATGATTAATCATATAATTATACAAATTGCGATAAATAGCAATGGTAGAACACAACGATAACAATATCGATAATATGCTCACAATATGAAGATAGTCAAATTAATCGACAAGTCTTGTCTCGATTTGCTTTTCCAACCTCACTTGTTTCAAAGAGGATATTGAGGAAAATTAAAGAGATTATCCCCCACTCTCAATGAAAGCGGCCAAGCACGCGGCTAATTTTATGAGACACGTCCTATCATCTATTAAGGATTCACTTAGGTGGGTAATCTCCGAAGCTATCGACTGGATTCCCGACCATTCCACACACACACACCGCATGGAGGGTGTATCGGATAATTTCCCCATTAGATTGTACTCTTTACTTTGTACTTGTAGACTTCTATCGTCTCCACTTTTCACAACTTATACAAAGAATTTGTTAACATTAGAATAATAAAATCTATAGATAATAGTTAAAACACTTGTTAATTAAGTTGGGGGACACCTCAGAGAAAAATTATGGATTTTTTTTTTCATTCCAGAAAAGGGTACCCAAAAAACAACAAAATACGTTAGCCCGATAAACTCGGGATACTAGTCACAAAACGAGGTCATGTAATGTCATCTCTATCATTGTCTAAGAGGTGGTAAATTTGTGACAAAGGTGCATCCATGTAGTGCATATTAGTGTTGATACCCATTTTTGTTAAGGCGTCCGTCACTTGATTGGCTTCCCGCCACACTAAATGGAACGAGACCTCCCAATCTCTTCCTTGCACACCCCGGATGTTAGAAATCACGTCAAAGTATTGATGTTCTGTGGAGGTGTCCACAATGCTATTAAGTGCAGCTTGACAGTCTGATTCCACAATTACTTTCTTTAGACCTGCAGCCCACGCCATCTCTAATCCCAATAGAATGGCTTGCGAAAAATTATGGAGTTATAGATATAGTGAATTGATGATCTTTTAAGTCACCTACCAGCTTCATATTTTTCTATACTTGAATGAATGGGCCTATAATCTTTCATGGGTCTGCTTTTAGGTGATGCCCAATTAAGTGAGGCTTTTGGCAGGATACCACATTCGCTATATCCTACATGGGTTACGAACTGGACCAGATCGCAAGTATAAAACTTTAGGCTATGTTTGTTTGTGTCAAGGCCTTATTTTCATTTTCATTCTCATTTGAAAATAAAAATACACACTTTACATAATTTTTAACTAAAAAATATACTTATTTTTATTTTTTACTTATACATTCTTCAATAACTATATTTCACTTTACCAAATTACACTCATATTTTTCTTTTTCTCACATTTTTTTCAAAAAATTCATCTTTCAGGAAACAATTGTGGTGTTAGAGGGTATTTAAATACATAGAATTTACCTTCATAGTCCTGTGCACATTTTAAGACCCATCTTGAGTGTTTTTAATGCTTTTTTTGGGTCAATTTTTATCATTTTTACTTATAATATATTTAATCAATATAATACTATATTCACATTATCATTACTTTTAACTAAATCAATCATTTCATACATTATCAAATCATCAATTCCAACCATTTAAAGAAAAAACAACCAAACATGCCTGCATTTTCACGTAAAAATAAAAAAAACTCATTTTCCCATACGTTTTAGAAAATGACGGTTGAAAATAAAATGAAAATAGATCCAAATAGAGCCTTAGTTTTTATGTTTTACTTTCTTACCCTCTTTTGGCATAATTCATCCCCTAATTGGTTTGACAACTCCTCATATGAAAAAATATTTTTTAGATTTTTTTTTGAATAATATGTTTGGTGGGCACATCATCAAAAAAATAATTTGAAAAAAATATCTCAAAATTCTAACTAATTTTGAAGAAATTCTTGCAAAAAATGAGAAAAAGTAGATTTTCAGTATTCGTGATTTGACAGTCACCCATCGACTAAAAAGATTTCTTCCAGCTATTTTTCAACACCGAGAGTAAAATTAATCACATATTTTAATGCAAAATAACGCAACGTGCAAAATAAGACCCATTTTGCCTATCTTTTTATGTATAAATCGATCTAAGGTATATTTACGAAAAATTATATCTACACATCAATCCAAACAATTTCTCACAAAAAATATGTCAAATCAACCATAATCATAACATATTTTTCTCTAATTTTTTTTTATCGAAACACACTTTTTGTTGGAAATCTTGATTGAGTAAATTGTGTTTAGCACAATTTTATTAGAGATTTAAGTGAATTCCATATGTCGAAAGTGAAATGTCTTTGACGTAAATTAATCTACGTTTCAAGTAGATAAATTTAGAGTATTTAATTACTCAAATTCGATTTCGGGTGAATGAGAAATTAATTAACAAAGCGTGTCACTTAAAATGTAATTGGAATCAATGGATCAATATGAACGTACACGATTAAATGATCACAATCATACGATCGACGGCCGCAGTCGTATGGAAAATAGTTCATTTAGTCCGGGGACTAAAATGTTGAAATCAAAAAATTAAGGGACCAATTTGAAAGGACCTAATTAATCAAGATTCACAGTTTTGGGGTCAATTTGAAAGTTTTGGAAAATCAGGGGCTGAATTGCAAGCTGGCAGGTGCAACCGCTCGCACCTGATTGCCTCCCATGTTGACAGCGAGCTGATTGGCTGTCATCAGGTGCACGGTGCAGTCGTCCACACTGGATTTCCGCTCGAGCCAGGGGGCTTTTCGCTCAAGGTGCAACTGTTGGGGCTAAAATGAAAAGCTGCTGCAGGGGGCTTTTCGCCCAAGAGTCACAACTTTTGAGCCCTTCTGCAGATGTCCGAAAAGTTGTCTCTTTTGACCCAAAACCTTTCATTCTCTATAAATAGACCCCCCATAGTTTGGAATTAATTACACCAACATCATATTCTCTTCTCTCTTTTATTCTTAGTACTAATTTGAGTACTTTGAATATTTTTTTGTTTCTTAAATATTAATTTTAATATTTTAAGAATAGTGTTGAATATTAAATGCTAAATTGAGCATTTAAAATATTCTTGAAGTTCTTAAATATTATTTTAAGAATTATTTAGTACTAATTTGATTACTTTAAACATTCTTAAATATTATTTTAATATTGTAAGAATAAGTTTGCATATTAAATGTTTAGATGTGCATTTAATTCATCCATGTCCATCGAGAGAGTTTGGAACAAGTATTTTGTTCGCTAGGCTCGAAAATTTGTAGTGGTACTATTTTCGAGATGTTTGTCATTGTATCTTGGGAGACAATTGCCGTATTCCGTGACCACCAAGTGCAGGACAATATTGTTTTAAGGAAATAGGGTAACCCTTGCCTAGACATATTATTATCATTTTGCATCTTCATAAACACCGGCCGTTACGCACTAGTAATTTTCCAACACTTTTAACACCACGTTTCTTATCCCTTAAAACACTTTTTTCTCACTTTTATCATGACAATTTTTTCTCCAAGATGGATATGCCATCCAAACACTGTTTAAGAAAACACTTGGCATCTCTTTGTAATGTCTTGTTTAAGCTTGTGACTAAAGCCTTAGCTAATCGTATAAAACCTATTCTCAATAATGTCATCTCATCTGGTCAATCAGCATTCATTCCCGGACGTCTAATTACGGATAATGTTCTTGTCTCTTTTGAACTGAATCACTACCTGAATTCGAAATCTACCGGCAAAAAAGCTTTTGTTGCTTTGAAATTGGATACGAGTAAGGCGTATGACAGGATTGAGTGGATCTTCCTGGAACGTATTCTTTTGAAATTAGGTTTTAGCGAGCGTTTTGTTTCCTTTATTATGCTTTGTGTTTCATCTGTTACGTATGCATACATGTTCAACGGGGAACAATTTGGGTATCTTTTTCCTCATAGGGGTATCCGTCAAGGGGACCCCCTCTCTCCTTATCTTTTTCTGTTCTGTGCAGAGGCTTTGAGTTGTTTATTACAGGAGGCGGAGAGACGTTGGAGTTTACAAGGTGTTACTATTTGTTGGGGAGGCCCGGCTGTCTCGCACCTACTATTTGCCGATAACACCATGTTATTCTGTCAAGCAAAGGAAGTGATATTTCATTGCGTCCAGGACAAGCGATAACACCATGCTTTTGGACAAGTTATTAACTTACAAAAATCATCGGCGATGTTTAGTAAGAATTTGAGTGAACAGAGACGTATAGGTTTAGTGGATTTGTTGGGTATACAGGTGGAAAATCGTCATGATATGTATTTGGGCTTACCGGCAGTTCTTGGTAGAGATAAGAAGACGGTGTTTAACTACAATGGGGAACAAATCTGGAAACGAGCATTGGGCTGGAAGGAGAAAAACCTATCTCAAGCGGGAAGGGAAGTACTAATCAAGTCTATATTTCAAGCAATCCCTACATATGCAACGTCTTGTTTTCGCTTACCGAAAAAGTTGATTCCATGAAATTGAATCTCTCATGGCTTCCTTCTGGTGGTTCTCGGCTGAGCAAAAGAAAATATATTGGCTCTCATGGCAGCAACTTTGTGATAAGAAGAGTGAATGTGGTATGGGTTTTCGTGATCTAAAGGCATTTAATCGAGCACTTCTTGCGAAACAAGTTTGGAGAATAATCCAGCAACTTTCTTCACTTCTGAGCTGACTTTTAAAAGCACGTTATTTCCAGACTTGTTCTATCATGGACACAAGAAAAGAAACAAGCCTATCCTACTCGTGGATGAGTATCATGTGGGCACGAGATGTTGATACATGGGGCTCTCGTTGGAAAATTGGGCCGGGACGTGGGGTATCAATTTGGAGAGATAAGTGGTTTCCACGACCTAGTTCTTTCAAAGTTATTACAACTCCTAATACTCTATCTGTGGAGTCTCTTATTGATCCAGTTACTAGATCATGGAATATCCTGCTTGTTCGTCATGTTTTTTGGCCTCCTGATGTGAATGAGATTCTGGCTCTTTCTCTTGCTCGACGTACATGTGCAGATACTATGTGTTTACACCTAAAATGAAATGAGCTCACTAAATTAAAGACCTGAATGATCCATACCTCAATTCGAAACTGGGCTCAAATTGAAGGGCCCAAATAGCATTATTAATAAAATGCGAAGAAATGGGCTTGAGGTGAAAAAGCCCAAATAACCCATACAATGATTAATTAAAATCAAGAACGGGCCTAAAGCAATTCAGAATTGATTTTATATTGAACAGGTCCGAACTTGATATGCCGCTAAGTTAGGAGCCCGCCAAAAGAGGCCCAAAAGAGAAAGAGGTTACCTAGTTCAAAGACGCGCCAATCAAATAAGTTTGAAAACGTGGTTGAAAGGAGTTACTAACCGCAAAGAAAGTGGGTACGTGATAAAGGGCAAGGCAAGGAAGAAGGAAAGAGGACAACAACATAACAACTCTGCACAATTTTTATCTCTTTTCTCTAGGAGCAGGCATAATCTTAGGAGTAGCGTTATTTAGGTAATTCTGTAGATCAAATCCTGGTGATCAAGTGTTGACATCAGCGTATCTCTTGCTCGAGCATCTTTGTAACACACGACTGGAGATCAATATGGAGGTATAAAGTTTATCATTTTATCAGATTTAAGTATTTGATAGATAATTTTATATCTGGACTTGCATCTTCCTGCCTTATCTATTCTTTCTTATTAATTGCGATCCGGATAACAATTTTAAACAACACGACAAAGTGTTAAAGTCTGAACCACCATCTAGCGTATCAAACTCGGACGCGGGGGTTGTGAGTGATTCTAAGTGGAGAATTATCACGGGGCTTGAGTTAATCGAATGAGCTCTTCCTTATTCAATTTGTTTTCATCCGGAAACAAATTTCTGGCGACCACAGTGGGAGTTGCTTTTTGCATAACCGACTCCCGATAAAAGTTAAAATGTCTGAAGATTCTATCTGAGAAAAACTCGGTGAGGATCTGCAGATCCAACCCATCTCGAAACATAATGTTAGGGCCAATAAGATGTACGAACAATTTGTTCGGGTTATGAAGCAAACTCTGATAAATGCTCGAGAAGATCAACGAAGAGAATTCGATGATCAATACCGAGCACTGGCCCAGGAGTCTGCTCACATATTTACAGCAATAGTACAAGATATTGCTATAAGCGCTCGAGAAGGCCTCGCTCGAGAGGTCACTCGAGTGATAACAGAATTAGGAGAAATTTTTAAACAAACTTTTGATGTTTTTTCAAACATGATAAATGCACAAGTAGTATTGGGTCTCGAACCTTTAATTAACAAGCATAATATTTTAATCGAAAAGGTATCACAATTGGTAGAACCAAGGACTCAATGTAGATATATTAATCCAAATGAGATTCCTTTGGGATATCCTCGAGAAAACGGGCCTCGAATTGGTCAATTCGAAATTGGTCAGACTTCGGGACCCTCACATCTCGAAGGCTAATAATATTAACCTACAAAATATAAATTCGAATTATAACCAAACACCGCATCCTAATGTATATAATACAAGTTCGAATCCATATTGTAATCAAAATACAAGGCCTAATGGCCCCGTACCACCGAACGGAATAGGACAAACTTCGGCGGGATACCCTCCAAATGTGAATTTTGGAAATCTTGAGACAGGATTTAACTGTACCCAAGGATATTCTGCTGGGGGACAAAACCAGCATCAGGTGCCAAGTTTTCCTGGGGTCTCGAATAATCCCATGAATACAGGGAACCAGACTTTTTCAGGATTTCAAAATAATCCGAATTATGCATATACCCCAAATAATTTCCAAATGCCGTTTGCTGGGGGGCAAACCATTCCCAACGGTTATATGGGGGGTAATCTTAGCCCACAAGTTCAAGACCCACTCCAAAATCAAATCGAGTTAATAATTGAGAGGATGTATGGCCCTGATTTTCAAAGGAATCAAAGGTTAATTCCCAGGAATCCATATTCCGAATGGGTGGATAGGAATTTTCCTTTTCCTAGAACATATAAGGTCCCAAATTTTACACTTTTCCTCAGGAGATGACAGTGTATCAGCATTAGAGCATTTATCTCGATTTACCTGCCAATGTCGAGAGGCATCAGATCAAGATTATTTGAAACTAAGGTTGTTCCCTAGTTCCCTGACAGGGTCAGCCTTCAATTGGTATATTAACTTATCTCCAAACTCAATACATACTTGGGAAGAGATGCAGTTCCAATTCCAGAATCACTTCGCTCGAACTGATCCAGGAATATCTATGAGCGATTTGGCTAAAATTAGGCAAAACATAGAAGAATCTATAGAAGAATTCCTATCAAGATTAAAAAAGGCTCGAGTTAAGTGCCATTTGAATTTACCAGAATCTGAATTTGTGCAGTTAGCACAACAGAATATGTCCTTCGATTTTAGGGTAAAATTCGATGGAATGATATTCCCAGATTTTCGAAGTCTGGCAGAAAGTGCAACTAGATACGAGAATATGTTTAAAGAAGAAAGTCTAAGAAAACATCAAGGACTTAACACGTTCGAAATATCAGCACCGTGAGTATTCGAGGATGCTTACGAAGTAGACTTAGCAGAATTCATAAAAGGGCCCCCATTCCAATGTGGAGCACTCGAGCAAAAAGAGTGTGAGGCAATGGGTTCTTTACAATCGAAAAAAGATAAGAAATATACTTTTGACGTAGCGAAAACAGAAGAAATATTCGATTGACTTCTAGCTAACAAAAAATTAAGGATTAAAGGAAAACACCGATTCCCAACTAAGGCAGAAGCCAAAGGAAAACCTTATTGTAAATGGCATAATGCCTTTACCCACGAGACAAAGGAATGTGTTATGTTCCGAAACTTAATACAATCAAAATTAGACTCGAATGAAAAAACTTTTCCTGATAGGCAAAAAACGAGTATAGACGAAGATCCTTTTCCTGTTTTAAATTTTGAAATTAATACTTTGGAAATGGATTTACCGAAATGTTCTAACACTTTATCTAAATATGCGAATGAACAGGTCCCAAAGGAAGCTAAATTGGTGAACAATCTTTTTAACAGACTTATAGACGAAGGAGTCTTAACCTTCCCAAAAATCAATGACGATGGACTTGAGGGCATGTGCAGATGGCACATGAACACGATGCATACCACTGACCAGTGCCAAATCTTCAGGCGTTTTGTCGCCAAGCAATTCGAAAGGGGCAAAATAGGCTTGTCTGGAGTGGACAAACGGATCTTGGAATTCAGTCAAGATGGGAGGCCTAAGGAAAAGGAGCAACAAATCGAATCAGCTCCTCTGGTCCAGAAGATGGAAGAGAAATCATACAAGGAGGCACTCGAGACCCCCAAGTGTGAAATCATCTATCAGACCCCTGCGAGAGTGGTGAGCAATCTTACCCAGATGCAGAAGGTATTCTGCAGTCAATGTGCTGATACCCTACACTACGAGTTGGTAAGGTTGCAGGTGATCCCGAATGATCCCGACTGGATCTAGCATACCAAAAGGAATGGAACAAGAGGCAGAGATATGAGAATAGCAACTTCAACTATCAGCCCTATAATCAGCATTTCCGAGGAAGAGGAGGCAGATGTTATAGTAAACCTTCGTCAATAGGCAGAGGCTCACCATTCAGTCGTCTGGGTGGAACCAACGAGCAGATCAAGAAAAGAAAAAATAGCCAC
Organism: Buddleja alternifolia; assembly: GCA_019426215.1. Classification (NCBI taxonomy): domain Eukaryota; kingdom Viridiplantae; phylum Streptophyta; class Magnoliopsida; order Lamiales; family Scrophulariaceae; genus Buddleja; species Buddleja alternifolia. The sequence goes on from CM033399.1 coordinate 30,253,363, forward strand.
CAGAAGGTCATTAAACAACAAGTAGCTTACTCTCGAGCTACTGTGGCTTTAGAAATGCAGCAGGAGGCTGTTATTGCAAACCTTCGAATTGAAGAAAGGGCATTAATCAAGGGGCTGTTGAAAGCCAAGGTAATCGAGGAAGATAAGTATGAGAAAGATGTTGATCAGTTAAGTGATCAATTTAAGGATACTGGCTTGAAAGGGAAGAATACAAGATTCGAAGAGGATGAAAACCTTGATGATTTGGAGTTAGGCGACGACTTGGATATCCTATTAGGAGACTCTGCTTATGAAGAATCGGCAAGCAAAGCCGATTTGAAAGCAAAAGAAGCATCTCTGAAAAGAGCCCTGTAGTTCGAAGAGGATAAAGACGTGAATATGGTGACTGTTTTGCCAGCAGCATTCGCTGCGAAAGAGGATGCAATGAATGAGGATGAAAGGTCGCTTGGGATGATGACCATCTAGGAGTCAGGTAATATTTCTAAGTCAGAAATTTCTAACAGCAAATTATTTGAGATGAAAATAGATAATGAAAACTTGGTCAATCGTTTGTTCTCGAAAGAAAAGATCGATAATAACCATATGCGACCTTTATTTGTGAAAGCCGAGATTTAAGGCATTAAGATTAGCAAAGTTCTAGTTGACAATGGTGCTACTATTAATATTTTGCCCCAAAAAACGTTAGCAAAATTAGGAAAAACTGTGAAAGACCTAGTCACTACTGATGTTACAGTATATGGTTTTTCTGGACAAGCCACTCGACTATCCGGAGTCCTACCTTGTCGGGTAAAGGTTGGGACTCAGAGTTCATACTCTGCATTTTTTATAGTGGATACAAATTCACCATCATTTAATGCCTTATTGGGGAGAGATTGGATACATCAAAATTATTGTATCCCTTCGACCCTGCATCAAATGTTGGTTTGCTGGAATGGGCATAAGTTCGAAATTGTCAAAGCTAAGAGAAATTCATATTTTATTGATACTCACATTGTCAATGCCAGGTACCTAGCTCGAGGGGTCAAAGTAAAGGATAATCGAGCGTTGGAATTTTCGGCCATCAAAACGGCGGGAACAGGAGATGAAGAAAAAGTCAGCATGGCTCGAGAAGATGAGGGTCAATCTATGACCGAAGTAGATAGCAGTGTAGCCCAAGTTGACATAGGGACTTTGTAATCTTCTTTTATTTAGTTTTTGATGGACAAAGACAAAGTTAATTATGACGATGTACCCGAATGCTTATTTAAGAAATTACTAATCGAAAATGTTATTTCTAGTTTATCTACTTACAATCCTGTTTTAGCCGAAGAATGTAATACAAATGATAATCGTAGTATGATTGAATGTTTCGAAACCAATGAGAACTGTTCAGACTATACTTTCGAACAAGGAATTATGGAACCCGATGAGGATATCAGGAAAGATATCCAAGACCTTCTAGAGGAGGTGAATCTTGGAACGACAGAGGATCCAAGAATGACTTACATAAGTTCGAAATTAGATGAACTCAAAAAGGAAAAATTGACAGGAATATTATATCAGTTTAAAGATTGTTTTACATGGGCACATCACGAAATGCCTGGGGTAGATATGAATATAGCTCACCACGAATTACCAATCAAATCTGGCTTTAAGCCAGTAATACAGACACCTCATCGATTGTCTCCAGATTTGATGGATGCAATCAAAGAGGAGATTGAAAAGTTGGTAAAAGCCAATTTCATAAGACCAACTCGATACGTTGAATGATTGGCAAATATAGTCCCAGTAATCAAGAAAAATGGGAAAGTAAGAACTGTATTGACTTTTGAGATCTGAATAGAGCCACACCTAAAGACGAATATCCTATGCCTATGGCTGATGTCTTGATCGACGCGGCTGCAAGGCATAAAGTGATGTCCTTTATGGATGGCTACTCCGGGTATTATCAGTTAAAAATATCCGAAGTAGACAGGAACAAAATGGCATTTCGATGCCCAGGTTCCATAGGAACCTTCGAATGGAATGCTATGCCCTTTGGATTAAAAAATGTCGGGGCTACATACCAAAGGACAATGAATTATATGTTCCATGACCTGATTGGTAAATCCCTTGAAATATATATAGATGATATAGTGGTCAAAGCACAAACATATCAAGACCACTTGAAATCATTGACCGAAGCTTTCGAACGAATGAGGCATTTTAAGTTAAAGATGAATCCATTAAAGTGTGCTTTTAGTGTGGAAGCTGGAAACTTTCTAGGGTTCTTAATTCATAATCGAGGTGTAGAGGTGGATCGAAACAAAGCCAAAGCTATCTTGGAAGCTAAGCCTCCGAGGAATAAGAAAGAGCTGCAACGTTTTCTAGGGCAGGTCAATTTCTTACGAAGATTCATAGCTAATTTAGCTGGAAAAACAGAAGCATTCTTGCCTATCTTACGTATGAAAGATGAGGATGAGTTTGTTTGGGGAGAAAAATAGCAAGAGGCTTTTGAAGCCATAAAAAGCTATTTAACCCAACCACCAGTTTTAATCCCTCCTCGAAAAGGGAAAAAGTTGAGATTGTACATATCAGCGGCTAATCGTTTAGTTGGTTGCCTTATGGTACAAGAAAATGATAGAGGCTACGAACAGTTTGTCTTTTATTTAAGTAAACTGTTAAATGATACCGAGAAGAGGTACACCTCAATCGAAAAATGGTGTCTAAGTCTATACTTTGCCTCAGTCAAATTGAGGCACTATTTCATGTCCTATTCGATCGAAGTGGTCTCACCAACGGACGTGATTAAGTTGATGATCAATCAACCTTTGATGAGAGGGCGATTGAGCAAATGGAGTCTCAGTCTGCTCCAGTTTGAATTGTGTTATGTGCCTCAAAAGGCTGTAAAAGGTCAAGTGATAGCCGATTTCTTGGCTGATCACCCTCCGATAAAAGATGAATTGCTTGAGAATCTCGAGCTTGATTTCATTGATAAGGTCCCTTGGATTTTGTATTTTGATGGGTCGAGTACTCGAGATGGTGCTGGAATAGGAATATATATCATATCTCCATCAAAGCTGATCACCAAAATGTGTGCAAAAATAGAGGGGAATTGCACAAATAACAGAGCAGAATATGAAGCTCTCATTTTGGGATTAGAAATATTACTCAACATGGGTGCAGGAGATATCGAGATAAAGGGAGATTCCCAATTGATCATAAATCAAGTAAAGAGAACATTTAAATGTATCAACCCAGTAGCAATAGCCTCGTATGCTCGAGTACGTCAACTATTAAGCTATTTCGAGTCAGTAGAAATTATGCACGTCCCAAGGGAAAAGAATCAAATTTCCAATGACCTGACTTACTCGAGTCAACGATTCAACTCGAAACAAAGATTCTGCTACCCTTCGAACAAAGGGCGTTGCAAGTCAATAAAATTGATATCTTCAAAGAAAAAGAAGATTGGCGCCTCGAGATTATAAAATACTTGAAGGATCCAGCCAAAGGAGGATTCTCGAATAAGTTAAGACTAATGGCTCACCATTATTTTTATGATGGGCAAGACTTGAATCGAAAAGACCCTCAAGGAGTTTTATTAAAGTGCCTCGATTTAGAGGACACTTTGGTTATAATGGCAGAAACCCACGAGGGGATTTGTGGGGCTCATCAAGCTGGCCAAAAGATGAGATGGCTGATACATCGATATGGTTTTCACTGGCCCACTATCCTTCGAGATTGCATAAATTATGCAAAAGGATGCAAACAGTGTCAAAAATATGGCAGAGTGTTAAGGCAGCGCACAATTGAGCTTAACTCAATTGTAAAGCCGTGTCCATTTCGAGGATGGGCTATAGATATCATAGGTGAGATAAAATCAGCTTCTTCGAAGAGGCACAGTTATATTTTAGTAGCTACAGACTACTTTACTAAATGGGTTGAAGCTAAGGCCTTCGAGAATATCAATTCGAAGCAGGTGGTTGATTTCATTAAGGAATATATCATAACTCGATTTGGAATACCTGAGTCTATAACTTTTGACCAGGCTAGGGTTTTCAACAGCACAGAACTGTTCGAATTTATGAGTCAGTTTAAGATAAAGTTGTTGAATTCAACCCCTTATTATGCTCAGGCAAACGGACAGGCCGAATCCTCAAATAAGTTAATTAAAGGATGTATCTCGAAAATGATACAAAATAATCCTAAGATTTGGCACGAATTGCTTATTGATACTTTGTGGGCATTAAAAACTATTAAAAGGGATAGCCTAGGGGTTACACCTTTTCAATTGGTATACGTTCAGGAAGCTGTTATCCCAATGGAAATAAACATTAAGTCAAAAAGAATTTTAGAGCAATCGAAACTCACACAAAAAGAGTATGTCGACAATATGACCATCGAAAAAATAGATCATGAAATGATTCAAATAATGGCATTACAGCAAATCGAACTCCAGAAAAAGAAAGTGGAAAAAAGCTATAATAAAAAGGTCAAGACAAGATCCTTCGAAGTAGGGGACTTAGTCTGGAAAATGATATTGCCAAAAGGCTCGAAAGATCATTTTTTTTGGAAAATGGTTGCCTAAATGGGAAGGGCCATTTTCAATCTCAAGCAAATTATCGAGAAACTCATTTAGACTCCAGTATTTAAATGGAAAATAATATGGAAGGAGTTTAAATGCAAAATATTTGAAGAAATATACACCAAGTATATGGCAAGAAAATGCAGATATTATATTCGAAAGAATGCCAGAAACTGGCAACTTGTTCATAAACAATAATTAGAGTAAAAAATTACTATTCGAAAGTACTAATCTACATAACTACTCTAGAAAACGTAAAGAGTCTATCAATACATTTAAAGCTAAAATGAAGGCGTCCTTCTCGAGCAAGGCCAGCTTCACCATCGTCTCGAACTAATGTGTGAGTAGAGCAATCTGATTGTTACCAACCGCCAACTTCTCATCGATTTTGTTGGACAGATCTAGAGGTGGTCCCTCTCGGCTTGGAGACCAGCAATTCTGGCATCTAGTTCTGCGACTTGGGCCAGATAATTTGCTCGAGTATTTTCTAGAGTGGGGACTCGAACTTGAAGTTGACCCAATTGCTGGGACCCGTAGGGTGAATCTCTTCTTCGAAAAGGGTAAGAACCTGATCGATCAAACCTTGGATAGCCGTCAGACGATTCTCAAACATCTGCCTCGCCGCGACAAACATAGGGTGACACTGTTAAGCAGTCCTCGGTGTTGCACCATCCAGGAGCGAACGAGTCCTCCCAAACAGCTCTTGGTTAGTAGGATCAAGTTTGATCGCATTAAGGGCTTCGCTTAAATCAACCCTCAAAAAGGGCATGAGTTCAACATTTCCTGAGAATAATAAACGAAGTAACTTAAGGGACATGAAGAATCAGGCAAACGATGTACAATAACATGGCCAATATGCTTACCTTCGATTGGGATGACATTTGTAGGCATAGCTGCGTTCGAAGTAGATGGGGCATCCCGGATCTCAAGAGATTGAGTCACAATTTGATCTTCGAGAATTTCCTCAGGGGTGGTTTAAACACCTAAGGGAATAAAATGTTAAATCATAATAGTCGTATTGAGAAAATGTTGACATAGTTAACCTTACCTTCGAATGGTGGACTTCAAGAGTGCGTTCAGTAGGCTGTGGGGAACCCAACTTGAGAGCTCCTTCACCAGTGGCTCCTTCTTCCGCCACAAGGGTAGGCTTCTTTACTGAGGTCTCTTCAGAATCTACAAAACGAAGGATTTGTAAAAATCCAGTTTAAGAAATAGCTGTACAAGCAGAAATGAAGTTATCGCTAGGAGACATACCTGAGGAATGGTCCTCGAGGACTTGAGTACGTTCTCCTGACTGGGATTGGATATCATGTGAGGGTGCCTCGAATGGAGCATCTGCCAGTAAGGGCATATCTAATTCAGCCTCATCATCTATCTCGATTACTGGAGTTTCAGCATATGTGGTTTCTTGCGGAGGGATCACTCCAGAAAGGATCTCACTCGAAAGGCCTGCATGCAAATACCTTTCAATATAAATGAAGAAAGATAGCAAAAACTCGTGAATCGGTAAGGAAAAATGCTTACCAGCCTCGAAAGACCCATGTAATTTACGCCTTTGGAACACGATGGGCGCATCCTCATCTTCATCTTCATCCTCGGCAGTGGTTTGAAGAGCTGGGGAAGAAGGTTCTCGAATGGTAATGCCCCCAGTTCGGCGTCTTCGAGTGACAGGTGGAGATGTAGCAGTAACTGGGGCCTTGGCCTTGTCTGCCCTGGAGGAATGGACAGGTGGAATAGATCTGAAAGGGGGCACCGCTAAAGCTTCAGATTCTCAAAGGGCCTGGTAAAGCCTTTCATGCGCTTGGACCAAGGGGTTATCCCTCTCGAATCTCCACCCCGATGTGAGTGAAAAAGGGATAACATATGCATCGTCTTGTTCATACAAATCAAAATCAAAAGACCAAGGTATTTAAAGTGCAAAACAGAAATAAAAAGAAGAAGACCTTTAGATACCCATACCTCAGAAGACAACACTATTGATAATGCAGTCATTTGGACAGATCCCGAATAGAGTCTTGTAGCATCCATGACCAACTTTCGAATGATTAGCCTCGAGAAGTTACGCTGTAAGATCCGATTCCAGAATTCAGCAAAGTGGGGATCCATTCAAAGGATCCTACAGAAGGCTGGGATGGGAGAAATGACAACCTTGCTGGAAGGCTTTCCTCGAATGGATGCCTAGGCCAATTCCCCTTTTGTCTTGGGAAAGATGTTTGATCTGCCTGACCATGGGCGATTCAAAGTGCCCAGAAAAGGCAGAGCAAAGCTTTGGCTAATGGCAAACTGTCTCGAACACTACTGCCAAAAAGGGTAATATGTAAGTAAACAAGAATATTCACTCAAATTTATGCAAAGTATAAAACATGAAGAATATTGAAAAAATACCTGAGGGTTGTAAACCTCAACTCTGGGATTGTTATCCGCGTACAGAAGATCTCGAGAGGATAGGATAGATTTCCAATAGGGACGATCATCATTAGTCCGCCTTAGAGAGTCCATTTCTAGCAGCCAAGATGGCATGGCTACACGCGACCAGTGATTCGGGGCCTGATCATATCTGGTTTCGAAGAAAGAGCACCTGGTCGAGATGTGCAATGGGTTGTACACCGCACTCAGCACTAGCAGGTAGGAGGCTTTCTCGAGGGGAATCAAGAGGTTTAAGGTAGCTTCCCCATAACACGCCCAATTCGAAATGGGCTGAACAATATTCGAGGACTGGGATTCCTCTTCGAGTGAGGGGGTTCTGATATTTAGCAACTCCGGATAGTTTAAGAATACCCAGCAGGATAATAACCATAAAGGACCTGCAACCTTCTTGACCTTCGAAGGGTCTTCGTAGATGTGAAACACCATTCTGTAAAACTAGGCCAGGATGAAAGGACCCAACTCGACGGGATCCAAAGTTGTGGCAATATTGGCAGTAAGAGGCAAGAATGTCTTATTGACTACACAACCTGCATTTATGAATAGACGGCAGAAAACATAATTCAAAAATAGTATCTCTTCGAAATCAGTGACCTCGTCATCCATCTCGAGAAAGTGCTTAACTAATCCCGAATAGGAAATATTGGCACCCCCACTTTTGCCATGGTGTTTAAACCAGATATTGGTGGCCTTCAGGAGTGTTCGAGCATCACCATCCACTTCACCAGTTCGAAGTACAACGCCATAGGGTGATGCTCCAGTAATAAGGGTCACGTCTTCTAGGGTGACCGTCTGAAGTCCTCGAGGCAATATGAAGCAATTATATGAAGGATGCCACGAGAGCGAGAGGGCATCCATCATTACCTGTTTGAAAGGGAAGGTTTGGTAGTAGGCTATCCGAATTAGCCCTAACACTCGATTATTCTCCCATTTAGCATGAAATCGACTAAGGCAATTAAACCAGGGAAAGGCATCCATGTTGCCAATCCAGCCTATGGTTGGTTTCGTCGAGTTGATCCAAGCCAATTTGTGGGACCCCTTAAGACAAATCGGGGCATTGTCAGATTCAAGGGAAGACCAGGTCTCGATTAGATTGGGAACATGCGGAGCATCTGCTTTGAAGGCAGATGATTCGAAATGGGGACCCAAAGCCAGATGGCTAAGAGTCTGACCATGACGGTCAGAGGCCCACCGAGGGACGATATACGTAGTACTTAGAGAAGAGACCTAGCGTCGGAGTAATGGGCTTCAAATGCCCTAATTTCCTCGTAGAGGTCCGATGACTCCTCACAGTCCAAGATGGACGCTTGAGGAACTAGAGAGGTCAGGTTGTGTATTGAGTTGTGTGGTGGAAAAGCCATTTTTGCGAAGAGATGGTTAAGATCACGCGAACAAGAAAGACAATAGAAATGGTGATTTGTCTACGCTAGTTAGCTCGAGAAGGAAGGAAAAGGAAAATTCTGAATTCTTGTGTATCCCGAGAACAAAATACAGGAATTTATAGGTTTTCTTGTCACTGTTCAGTGAAACGACATACCCAATTAAACGAAAGGTAGTGGAGAAGATGAACGCAAAAAGGCGCGTCTTTCCATAGCCGCCAAATTTATTAGAAGTTTGTTACAAAAAGGCATGACTTTTGATGACCTGGAATCCGAATGGTCGCCTATTACTAAAAATAGTCACCAAATTTATTAAAAGTCTATCATAAAAGGCACGATTTCTGATGACTTTGAATCCGAATGGTCATCTATTATTAAGAAGAATGAATGTGTCTTTTAATACACATGAATCTGAATCATTCACGTGTATTAGGGGGGCATTTGTTTACACCTAAAATGAAATGGGCTCACTAAATTAAAAGACCCGAATGATCCATACCTCAATTCGAAACTGGGCTCAAATTGAAGGGCCCAAATAGCATTATTAATAAAATGCGAAGAAATGGGCATTAGGTGAAAAAGCCCAAATAACCCATACAATGATTAATTAAAATTAGGAACAAGCCTAAAGCAGTTCAGAATTGATTTTATATTAAACAGGTCCGAACTTGATATGCCGCTAAGTTAGGAGCCCGCCAAAAGAGGCCCAAAGGAGAAGTAGGTTACCCAGTTCAAAGACGCGCCAATCAAATAAGTTTGAAAACGTGGTTGAAGGGAGTTACTAACCGCAAAGGAAGTGGGTATGTGATAAAGGGCAAGGCAGGGAAGAAGGAAAGAGGACAACAGCAGAACAACTCTGCACAATTTTTATCTCTTTTCTCTAGGAGTAGGCATAATCTTAGGAGTAGCGTAATTTAGGTAATTCTGTAGATCAAATCCTGGTGATCAAGTGTTGACATCACCGTATCTCTTGCTCGAGCATCTTTGTAACACACAACTGGAGATCAATATGGAGGTATAGAGTTTATCATTTTATCAGATTTAAGTATTTGATTGATAATTTTATATCTGGACTTGTATCTTCCAGTCTTATCTATTCTTTCTTATTAATTGCGGTCCGAATAACAATTTTAAACAAAACGACGGAGTGTTAAAGTCTGAACCACCGTCTAGCGTATCGAACTCGGACGCGGGGGTTGTTAGATAATTCTAAGTAAAAATTTGTTTCCGGATGAAAACAAATTGACTAAGGAAGAGCTAATTCGATTAACTCAAACCTCGTGATACTCCTCCACCTAGAATTATCTAACAACCCCCGCGTCCGAGTTCGATACGCTAGACGGTGGTTCAGACTTTAACACTTCGATGTGTTGTTTAAAATTATTATTCGGACCACAATTAATGAGCGATAATCTATAACTTGAGATTATCTTTCAACCCCTGTGTTCGATACGCAGGATGATGGTTCAAGTCTTTAATTAATTCTTTGGTTATTAACTTCGAGTGTAAAGACAATAAATCGAACAAATCAAGTCAAGATAAAATTAACCTATCAAATACTTAAATCTGAAAAAAGGATAATTTATACCTCCATGAGAGTCTTCGATCGAGGATTATCTCTCAACCCCTGCGTTCGATTCGCTGGATGGTGGTTTAAGTCTTTAATTAATTCTTTGGTTATTAACTTCGAGTGTAAAGACAATAAATCGAACAACTCAAGTCAAGATAAAATTAACCTATCAAATACTTAAATCTGAAAAAAGGATAATTTATACCTCCATGAGAGTTTTTGATCGAGGATTACAAGCAAATGCAGATACAAGCCTTGACTTGTGATAAACAAATACTAAATTACACTACAGCTACTCCTAATTTACGCTATGAGCTACTCCTACATTATGCTATGAACTACTCCTAAGACTAGAGTTAATTCTAAGAAAATGAAATTGTAGAAGTTTGTGATTCTGATCATGATTCCCTCTTCTCTCCGCGGCTCGTATATATCTTGATCTTTGAGGAACCCACGTTCCTTTTCTTCTGGAATCGCCTTCAACTGTCCTCAGCTGCTCTTTCAAATCTTTTCAAATTAGCGCGTCTTTGCAGATTATTGGCTATGTAGACTTCATTTTATTTCTTCAGATTCGATTTTTGGGTTTTTGTCAATTCAGCACATGTTTTTACCATTTTCTGGATTTAATGGGCCTTGTCTTATCTATTTGGGTTTCGAATTTTTCTCCTATTCGATATTCCAGTATTTGGGTCTCTTTGGGCTTAAAATAATCTGAAAGCCCAAATTGTTTTATGATGTAAACACTATGGTTTGGCACTACTCTAAAAATGGAATCTTCACGGTAAAAAGTGCTAATAATGTGTCTCGATCTCTTCAGACAACTCACCAACCAACTAGTTCGAACGCCTCACAACTAAATTGGAATTTCATTTGAAATACGAGAATACCAAATAAGACTATCGCGGTATCTTGCCTACATTATCGAACCTGGAACATCGGCATTGTCAAGTGGATAATAGAAGCCCATGTTGTGCCATTAATTCAGAAACGGATATCCATATTTTGTTTGAATGCGACGTGGCTCGACAAGTTTGGTCTTTCTCAAACCTTCCATGGGGAATGGTGTTGAGTTGGCATGGAAATGCAGAAACTTGGATGAGGTTTGTGTCAAGCAAACTAGATGTTGGAGCTTTCCAACCTTTCCTTACCCTTGATTGGGCCATTTGGATTGCATGCAACAGATTGGTATGGGACAAGAAACAGTTGGATCCTCTTGGAATTGTGATTAAAAGTCAGGTTCTGTTAGAGGCTTATGAGAATGCCCAATTAGTGTGTAACAAGGAAATGATCACTCCTTCCATTCCTTCTCAATCAGGGACGACGCTAGAAATATAAGTTTAGGGGGTCGAATGCAAAATAAAGGGATAAAATTGAATAATTTTAGATTTTGGGGGGCAAAATTTCCAACTTTTAAACTTTGTAGGATAAAAAATTTAATTTTTCAAAGTTGAGAGGGGCGGGTGCCCCCACCAGCCCTACATGTGGCTTCGTCCCTGTTCTCAATGGTTGGCGCCTATTGGAGAAACTATTAAACTAAATTTTGATGGTGCAATGATACAACAGATTCGTGGAGTAGGTTCGAGAGTGGTGGCTAGAAATTCTTCGGGCGTATTGGCTATCAAAGTTCTTTTCGGAAACTGATGATCTCGAACATGCTGAGGCTTTGGCAGCTAGAGAGGCGGTGGAAATGGCAATTCGTCGGGGTTGGAGAAATATTATTCATAAGGGAGATTGCGCTTCAATCCTTGCTAAAATTAGTAGTCCTTATGCTAACTCTTATTTTATTTCTGTTATCGCGTCAGATATTAAATCTTGTACCTCGTTTTGTTATAGCTTTTCAGTTTTCCATGTCCGGAGGTCGGGTAATCGTGTTGCCCACTCCCTTGCTAGGTTGGCTACTGTTAGCCTGGAGGGTTCTATTGATCCCTCGTTGTCTGTTGTTTCTCTTCTTTCGGCTGACTCTTCATTTGATGTTTAATATCAAGCTCCGACCCGAGTCCCCATGTCCGCTTTTCGATGCTTTTCTTTAAAAAAAAAAAGAAAACACTTGGCATCAGACCTTGTTTAAAAAACTTTAACCTACTTAATTCGAGATTGATGGCCAACAGCTTTTTTCAACTCAAGAAATATTGGGCCAAGTTTGAACACCTTGTTTTGTTTGGTACGTTTAGGAGCTCGAACTGATTAATAAAAATGGCAAAATAACTTGGGGGGAAAACCAAACTACTCAAAGTTGACTCATGTTTAGCTCTATTAAAGCTCGTTTGGACTTTATTCAATGAGCAATCAAATCAAATACAGATGCAAATTTTGAGATCGATAATAATTCGACAAACTTGATCCATACATTATTCGACTAGATTTGAATTGTTTACAACTTCAGGGGGTTATTTGCATCCACCTCCCCTGAGGTATTGGCTTTTGGCAAGGACCTCCCCTCATGTATTTAATTTTGGCATCCACCACCCCTATGTGTAAAAAATTATATATACTACCTTTTTTACCCTTAATTTTTCTTTTTTCTATTTTTCCTTTTATTCCTTTTTTTCTTATTAAATATGGAAAAAGAAAAAAAAATAGAAATTAAGTTTATGAAAAATTCTTAAAAATAATTTTAATGAATAATTATTTTTATTTAAGACATAGTTATAAAAAATAATATATTAAACTTATTTTAAATAAACTTGAATATTTGGTTTCTCAATTATATTTGTGTGATTCTTGAATTATATTTTTAATACTCTAACAAGTTTTTAATAAATTAGTAATGCTTCATTTTATTTATATTTTTATAAATTAAAAAACTATACCTTTATAGATTCGAATTATTGACTATTGCAATAACAAAAAAATTAAAAATTATAAGAATAATTTGCTCTTAATCTCTTTGCTCACGGTGACATAGATGACTTTGGAGTAGATGGCTCCACTAGAAACTAAAAAGGTTCTACATATTATTTGATAACTTAGACATCTCATTGTTCATATTCATTGTCATATTAGATATTTTTTTTTTCAAGTGAAAGTTTAACTTTCCTTTATATTTATTTCATTTCCTATTCATCTTCTCTCTACGTAGAACAAAAGTTAAAAATGAAAAGAGAAGAAGATGACAATAGAGAATGGGGAGTTTCAAATTCAAATGAAATTATTTTATCAATTTTAAGATTTTTGTTTTGCAATAACAAATAATGTAAATTAATAAAGATATAATTTTTTTTTATCATTTATAGAAACACTACTAATTTTATTAGAAACTTGTTTGAAACATTAAAAGTGTAATTAAGAACCATACCAAGGTAATTGAGAAACCAAATATTTAAGTTTAGTTCGAATAAGTTTAAACTATCTTTTAATTAAAAATAGTTATTCATTAAAATTTATTTAGTCAAGAATATTTATGAGCTTAATTTTTTCTCTCTATTTAATAGGAAAATGAAAAGAATGAAATAAAGTGAACAGAAGAAAATAGAAAAGAAAGAAAAATTAAGGGTAAAAAAGGTAGTATATATAATTTTTTATACATAAGGGTGGTTGATGCCAAAATTTGATACATAAGGGGAGGTTCTTGTCAAACTGCAATACCTCGGGGGAGGTGGATGCAAATATCCCCAACTTCAGGTAATAACTAGGGTACAAAAACAAATTAATAACTAAAATTTGATTTTAGAGAATCACCAAAACTCATTTGATTTTAGAAAAGCAAATTAAGTTTGGACGATGTTACAGTTTGATAAATTTTGAAGTTTAGGTGAAGCTCAACTCATGTTCAATTTAATTAGAATTTGATAAAGCTTGATTCATTAATTAATAAAAAGCAAAACTCTTCTGAAATTTCGAGTTTGTTAGATTTTATAACGAGAAACAAAAAAGAGTAGTTAGAATTTAAATGAAACTTAAAATTTATTTGGGCTCGCTATAAACTCCATTGATAGCCAATTTGAAGAAAATTTCCCTTTTTCTCCAAGACTCCAAGTAGAATTAAGCAGAATATAATTAAAAAGTAAATATTATTAACAAAATAAATTTAAATTATTTGCACAATTATATCCCATTCTTGAAGTAAAGAGGCCTCGTTTGGCATTGCCCTATAATAATAGCTACTTGAAGATTTTCCTGAGTGCTCCTTCAAATGTCTATTTTTTTTCTTGAAATTTTTTCTTATGCACCCGTCTCCCTGGAAAATTCTAGTCGGAATTTGGTTTGGTCAAATTTATACATAATTTACAGGACAATTAACCAATCGCATATCAGTGTATTCATTCACCTTATAAATTACATTTGAATTCGAACAAATCGAGTTTGGACTAGAATTTTTTTCATCTTCTTCTGCATTTCCCACAGAAAATTTGATGCAAGAGAGACCTAAGTATTATAATTTGAAAATCAGGCACCCTTCATCGTATTATCATGAAATCCCAAATAATATAAGAAGCTGTATATGTAATTTCTTAGAAGATTATAAACAACTTTTGAACCCAAAAGAAAGCTGAAATAATCAATCATCTTAAATGCTGGTCCATGAAATAACGGCCAAATGAGGCCACAAGTAGAAAGACAATATGAAATTCAGGCATGGTTCGAAAACCTCCTGATATTAACATTTCATATTTTACAAAGCTCACAGGAATAAGAATCTCTTCTATTGTAAAAAGCTTCTGCACATATAACAAACTATTCGCCATGCAGATATTTTAGAAACTCTCTCTCACTCTCTCTCTCTACTTAAATGACATTTTTCACTGTTTATATAGACTTTTTAGGGAAAGCTCTAAGTTGGATAGACTAAATCCAATGGTTTTAGTGTTGTCTCTCTCACATAGTTGCATGTATTGTGTGCGGTCTCGATACATATTTGTGCGAAAGAGATACTCACAGAATACACACTAGGGCTATTGGACTCGGCCTGACATTGAATTACCCGACCGTTTATATGTTTCTCCTATTTTTGAGAATAAAGAGTGTGAGATAATTAAGAATTGATCAGTTACTAAACACTTAAATAGACACGAGTGTAAATCAAGACATCTTGTCAAATTGCATTTATGATATTATACTAATTAATTAAGTTTATCTATCACAAACGCTTTTCTCAAAGCTGCAGTTTTACTGATATATTATTGATGTGTCTCATAAATAATGAGGTAATCCGGTAATTAATAAAATAAAGTTAGAATAATTATTTTTTTTAAGAAAAATCAGTTTTATATATCATTCAATCGAAAATTTACAACGTCTGGAACAATACAATTCATATCGACTCAAACGATGTAGTAAGAACATCTGAAACACCAACTATTAAGTTTCGTGAAGATAACAAATTTTAAGAACTCACAAACGAACACAAGAAAACTCTTGTGTTCAAGATCACACTCTTATTCAAGAGAGAAAAACTCTCATTCGAAAGAGAAATCAAACTCTCATTTAGAAAAGAAAATAAAAACTAAACAAAAATATAAAATACTATCTAAAATCTTGTTTATTGTCCGTCTTCATCTCGTCAGATCCACCTTTGTCTCATTAGTCATTAGATCCATCCATATCTCGTCAGATCTGAAGTTGGGATACATAATTTGAAAGGAGAGTGTTTCAACCCAACCCACCGATGATGATGTTGACAATAGTGGTGATGGAGGCAACCGCCTCACCAAACCATCATCGACGGAGAAGAAGAGAAGAAAAAAATTAAGATTTGAGAGTTGAAGAAAATGAGAGAGAAGTTAGAATAATTATAATATTGATTTATTATAATTAAGTGGCCTATTTGAAAAGGCTTAGGCCATGACCCATCAGATACTCTATAAATACTTTATCCAGCTCATTTGGGAGGGGATCACTTTTTATTAAGAAAAAGCATTCTATAATCTACTGAGAGTTTACCCTTCTACTATTGATACATACAATCATATAGTACTACGAATAAGACTTGATCCTACTAAAGTAAGTACGTACTCAACTTGATTCAATCAAGTGCAGTCTATAGTATTAAAAAGCTCTTTAGTCTGTCGTGAGACATGTCGGATCCCAACTCTACGTGCGCGTCAACTCACACACTTTTCCCGAGATCCCACGATGACCTCATATCAATTTTGATCCCACATCAATATGCTTGACAAATGAATCAAGTTTATAATCAGACAGTCATGATCGTTGCTTAGCCTTTGTAAAGAAATGAAAAGTTGAAGACTTTATTCATAATTATACTCTCTGTCTCAAAATACTATCCTAAGTTCACTATGTATAAATTTTGCAATAAGTTTTGTGTCTATTTACAATTTTTGTCATTAAAAGTAGTCGTTGAAGTTAGTTTGTGTCAGGTCTCCGTTAACAATGCAAAGGTAGTTTTGAGGATGAAATTCATTTTGAAGGATGTCATCCTAGTTTAGGACATCAAAAATAATATGAGTGATGATATTTCAAATAGAGAGACAATTTACATATATTAGGGGTGTAGACAAGTTGCATCCGACAAAATTTGGCGGTACGAGCTCGGCGAGTCAACTTTTAGTGGCTCGAGCTCGAATTCGATTAAAAAAGAATAAGTTCGAAATCATCTCGTCAGTCATAAAAACCAAGTTGCTTGAGCTCAATTCAAACGAATAGTAAAGGAGCCAATTAGAGTCATTCATGACTTGCTGAACCACTAGTTACAACAAAAAATAATATTAGTGACAATAATAAATTGTCATTAGATATACATAATGAGTGAATAATTTTTGTTTTGTTACTATAATTCTTTTTTTTTGACAAGAATCCTTTCTAAATTGTCACTATTAATAATTAGTGAAACATGTTTAATGACAACACAAATATAGTGGCAATTATATTTGTTGTCACTAGTTCATTATCTCCAAACATGTGTAATTAATTATCAATACTACCGCGACAACAATTTCCTTGTCACTAGTTGTTATGAGTGACAACTTATATACAATTTTTTTGTCACTATTAAACTTTTGAAAATATTTTTTGTGACACATAAATTGCTGTCACTCAATATATTTAGGTAATGATAACTATGATATTGTCACTTGAAATTTCATCAATAATATATATATATATATTCCAGTTAATTAGCTTTAAATTCTAATTAACTGATGTATTAGTTATTAGTTATCAACATTATATATAGATATATATAAACATAACGTAAATATTAAGGAGCTCGCGACACGGTAAACAGAAGCAATGTAGATTGAGTTCGGCCTGAAGGGCAAGCTTAAGCTTGTAAAGATCAGCTCGAGCTCAAATCTCGAGCCGACTGAATTTTATTTTTTTTCTGAGGAAAAATCATTCAATATCAATGTCCAAAAATATGGACTTTAGATTGTCTGGTACACCAACAACATAGAGAGAGAGAGAGTTATCATAGAATGCCAAAAGCTTATTTACGTAAATGTTTATTTTAAAAACATCCAAATGCTCAAGGATACATGACTAAAAATTATAAATTATTGCCAACAAAACCACTGTTGTAAAATACTTATGAAGAACAAAATTGTCACTGGAATTTGTCAATTGAACAAATTTCGAAAGCTATAAAGCCAATGTTCAATTTTAAAAGTGAAAATCAAATAATAATATGTTAGTATGTACTAACATTTTTTTTATTAGTAAGAGTATAAGATTAAATATATTTTAAGTTTTGATTTTAATTCTCATTAAAAAAATTCATGTCCATTGATCAAAACGACTCAAATTGTATGCATTTATGAAATTCTTCAAAGTTTCCTCTTAAATGTTGTCACCGGGTAGGGAGCCTCCTTGTAAAATTCCTTCAATGGAATTCTTTTAATTGGTCCTCTTCACTTTCCTTCTCTCACTCGATTCCGCTTCACTGCTCGGATTTTCCCGTCGTTCGGATGGGTAGGGTAGTTGCGGTGACTTTTCCATCCTCCCTCACCATCTCCTTTCCGACGAGGGAATGCATCTTGATACCGTCATTGTCACGCTCAACATGTCATGAGGATGTGAAGGGACAACGATCAACTCCTTTAATTTTTTTTTTCAATCATTTTTAGGCTTTAGTTGGTGCAATGTGTTTCTTGTTTTTCTAATAAGAAAGTTCTAGACTTCTAGTATTTCAAATGAGAGCTAATGTGCTATGATACCCTTGTATACGATACGAGTCTTGGTCCTTACAGTAGTTTTGGTCCATAGAGTTTGATTGTTGTCTCTTGTTTAGATATCTAGTTATTGATTAGTAAATTACTCCAATACTTTATTTACTAGTATGCGGTAGAAAATACTAATATGTGTATATTCTCATCTTCATTGGTAAACTTTTGACCGTCATAAAATAATATGACAAAATTTTTAAAAAACAAAGAAAGAAAAAAGGAAATTGGATGTAACATTTCCATTTTTTGGGTTGAGGACTATTGTGTTAGAACATAATATTTTTTTAGTATTTATGTTAATTTAGATTTCTTTATATTTATTTGTATTTATCTTTTTTTTATTTGTAGTTAGAATTTCTTATTTATTAAGTATTTATAAGAACTCTATAAATATGTAATTTTCTCAAATCAAACGTATTTTTGAAAAACAATCAAACGTCTATACGAGCAAAACAGGTTAAGAAATCAGCGGGCGCCCAAACAACCCACAATAAAGTGCACATACTCTCTTATTCTAAAACCCCCAAATTCCAAAATCTAAAACCCTAGAAAGTTTTATATGGAGACAGCTCAAAATCAACAGCAGGCTGTGTGCGGAAAAGAAGCACTCGATTTGCTCAATTGCGTTGCTCAGTCGCCTTACGATCAAGAAAAATGCGTTGCCCTCCTTCAATCCTTGCGTCAATGTGTCCTCAATAAAGTACGTTTAACAGAGATATATATATATATATATATATATATATATTGCTTTTATATATACATTATTTTTCGTGCTCTTTTCCATTTGTCATCTGCAAGTTTTAGGCTTTTGTGAGATTTTTAATGTTTTTTAATTCGATGGATGTTGTATCTTGTTGTTGATTAGTACAGTGATTTTCTCTTAGATTGCTGTTTGATTGATGAATTGATAAACCGTTTTGAAAACTAATATTTTAGGAACAAAATTGGGAATTCTAAATCATTGAAGCACATAGAGAACTAGCTTGATCATTTGATGTTCCACATAATTGGAAAAAGAAGAAATAGTTACAATTTCTTTCCACATGGATTATTTGAGTAAAAAGCATATTGCACGCCGTAAAATATGGTTTTTGGCACTTTCCACTCTCTAAAAGAAAAAACGCACACTTTCATGATCTTTGGCAACTTTGCACCCTCAATTCATATTCCGGCTAAAACAGTCAAGAGCGAAGCATCTCAACTGAATTTTCTCAATATTTCAAGGACAAAGTAGTCAATGAATATTTCTCAATGCAAAATTTGAAGTTAGAAAATTATGAAAAATTTATACATGTCGAAATTCCCCAAATCAATTTTCTTCGACATCCTTGCTAGTGATAAACGGTCATTTGGAAACAGTAATATCTATATTTGCATGAGTTTTTTTTTCCCTTTTTGGGAATTTCTTTGACTGCAATTGGTAAAAGCGAGCATATGAAAATGATCAATATGCTTCCTGTTTGCGCCATAAATTAAAGCATTAAGAAATTTGGTAATTTGTTACCTCGCCTGCCTATTTTTGTGTTTGTGCCAACCACGACCAACAATAGTTAATTTTGAATAAAGATTCTTGTGGAAAATTTAGTTTAAGGCTTGTTCAATATAAACTTCATGAGCCACAATGTACGGATGGTGCAAATTTTGAGAACTGTTGCTGCTTTGTTCTTTTGAGAAGAGATATTGTTGAGGGTGCAAGTTGCCAAATACCATGGAAGTGAGGGTGCAAAGTGTGTATTCTTCTTTTAGGGGGTGGAGAGTGCCAAAAATCCAATTTTATAGGGTGCCATATGCTTTTCTTGTAATAGTGGATATTGTTGTAAGTTATGAGCAGTTGCTCCTAAATCTGGAATGAGAATTGTAGATCGAAGCACTTAAAAAACAAGCTAGATATTTCAGATAATGGAGAAAAAAATCAAATCAAGTTAAATACCCATTCACGCATCAGTTTGTACATTCAAAGAATCAATCATCTATAGAATCATTATTATGTAAAGTTTTGTTCATTTTTTTTTATCATTTAACTTCTTTAACTTGTGTATTGTTTATTGACTAAATATATGAATCATTTAGATCTTTACTTGACATGTTTTGACAATTTATGACGATCGATGATTACTGATGACACTATATTATTTGTTTAACTCGTGTAAAACCGTACGTGACTCTGTGGTCCTAATAATTATCAGGTAGCTGCATTGGTTCATATTCACTTAATCATGCGACTGGATACTTCTCTTTAAGTTATTCATGTTCGTGTTTACAGTTACATTTGCATCTTTTATTCTAGGTTAATCAAGCTTTTTTTTTTCCCTTCTGATTAACTCTTTTGTTTTCAGAAAGTGAAGAAGTTCTCGCTGGCAGAACCGCACAAAGAACAAGCAGATTCAAGTATGATATGGAGCAAGACCGAGACATGGAAGTGGAGCACGAAGTTGAGCCATTGATGGGTGATCCGAAGCCATTGAGGGTGTACGTACGTCGCAAGCGGGTGGAACCAGCGAGTAGTTAATTGATTCATTACTTATGTTTTAATTGAGTTGTAATTAAATAATTATTAGTAGTTTCCTTTTTGGTGATGAGTCTTGTTAGGTATAAATACTCTATTAGGGTTTTCATAATGTTTTATCACGTTTGATCATTGGAATTGGACTTGGGCAAGAATTTATTGTTCTTGTTATTGGATTGTTGATTGTTTGCAAATTATCACTCATCAAAGTAGCAAGAACCAAAGTTAATTTGTCTGTTGCTCTTTGAAGTTGGTAACGCGAGCAACTTGGCACATTCTTCCTGTTGATTGTTAGAATAAATTTGTTTACCCTGTACAATTTTGACTTTCCCGAGTATTCCCCATTGAAATATACGATGATGTTGATTGTAACTTTTGACAGTAATTCTTGAATAACACGACACTGTTAACGTTTGAATAGATTTAAGCAAATTATAGCTTCCGCTGGCTGCTGCTGTTATTTGAGAACATACGGAGATTAGCAGCGTTAAAGCCATTTACCTAACTCATCTCATTTGCACGGTTTTAATTTTACGAGCCAGTTTACTGCATTGATCTTGAGCAGTTTGCTAAAGTCTATTGCTATTTAGAAAACGTTTCGAGGAGCTTATAAGCTCATTTCCTAAAACATTATCCATACATTCTAAGACTTTTCAGAAGCTCTCAAACATCTTATAAGATGTTTTAAGAAACTTACATAGTCAGCCAAAACACAGTCCAACCCGAATCATATTTAATAAGATGAATTAAAGAAGCTGATATCTCTCAACAGTCTTCATACACGATTTCAGTATGCCACAAGGCCCACAACCTTGACTTATATATCATAGGTGTTGGCATGAATACCATATCTAATAATTGTTTCAATTTTCATATCGGGTCAGCTCACTATAGCGAGCACTCGAAAGGAAAACTGAACTAACATAAATAAAAAAGTGTATCAAAGCTCGTCAAACAAAGTTAACGAAGCAATAAAGGAGTGCTTAATCCAGATTAAACCCTCAACTACAAACAACATTGCCTCAGCAATAAAAGGCACAAAAACATTGTGCCTGAGTTAGATCTACATACAGAAACTGTAATCTTGTTCTAGGGCACAACACCAAATTTAAAATTATTCCAATAAAAATACACGATTCATAATCCTTTTCAACTTGCTCAGATGTTAAATCCAGGAAACCATGAACACGATTAGCAACCGGTGTACTCAAATGCTAAATGAAGCATCAAAGGAGTGGATGAAATATGTGAGCGCCAAAGCCAACATCATCAGGCCATATGCAATGCCCTGGTCAATTGCAGTCCCTGCGAAGCCAATGCAGAGCACATCATTAGAAAAATGACAACAATGTTTATACAATAGCAAACGAAATAATGGGATCGGGATAAAATGATCAATGCTAAACAAAGATCTAATAGCTTCGAACCACACCACATTTATAAATACGACTTGAAAAAGAAAGGGAAAAAAAGAGGAGCTCGAGGGAATAATGCTGCAACTAGGCAAACAATTTGCCATTGCTTTCCTATTCAGAACATGTAAAGTTAAAAAATATAAGGTTATATTCAATACATTTAACATAGTAATGCAAATTGCAAGGTTATAAAACCAACAGATGCACCAATATCCTCATGACATTTTCCCCAACTTGTTCTAACTTGTACTGAAATACAGACGAAACCTAAGGTTATGAACGACAACCACATAAGCTATTTTAAAGGCATATTAGTTTAAGTTTTTCTAACCTTTTTACATACATTGGATATAGTTGTGAACAAACATTCATAAAAGGTCCCGAAAGCAAGAAAAAGTAAGAATTCGTCCGTTCTTCTTAGATCGTGCCACTTAAAAGTTCTCCAACGCTACTTGTTTTCTATACATTCCACATTATGTGGTGCAAGAAACAAAATACATCCTGGCCATTTCTATGTCAACAACATAAAGATGATGAATTTATCATAGCATTCTTGTTTTCTCTTCATCTCCCTCTTAGCCAAAAGTTAATTACTTTGAACCAAATAATCAAAATCAGGAGAATCGCCAGATCAATACGAAAACAAATAAAACCAAAGCTATTCATGTCCCATTTGCTATCAAAAATAAATGTTATATATATATGTATACATTCAATACATTCTTCTTTAAAGAGGAAAAGTAAATTAATACATCTCGTTTCTCTTCAATCAATTTACATACAAAATTGAAATAGAAGATCTGAGCTGGATCCAAACTGTCAAGTTTCATATCATATCAACCGTAAAAAACAAAATGCAAAATCAAACCTTCCAGCATTTTCCTCATTTGAACGGAAATTATAAAAAAAAATAATTAAAAGGATTCTCCACAAAAGGGCAGCATTTCGAAGATTTCTAATCAATTAAAACCAGACGATAATACCAAAAAAAAAAAAAAAAAATTGAACAAAACAGACCGTCGCTAGTGGGAGCAGGAGCGGGGGCCAAAGCGTCATGGGCCTGGCCCTGAACAGCGGGCATGAAGATGGCGAAAAAAAGAGCGAATGTAGCAAATATGCCAATGGACACCTTACATTTCATTGCCATTTTCTTTTCTTTTTTTTTCCCTCTCTCTGCAATTAGCCCTTGGAAGAAATTGGTTGGCTCTATGCGCAGAGAGAGAGAGAGAGAGAGAGAGAGAGGGAATAAGGTAGCAACAGCAAATGGGTAAGTGTTTATATTAGGTTGTGGAAAAGGAAAGGAAAATGCCAAATCTATGTATGGTGAGCGGTGGGGGGAAGGCAAATGGAAAGCATGTTTTTCTGCAGCCCCTTTTTTACCATATTATTATTCTCTCTCTTTCTTCGGATTCCATTTCTGGATGGGATACCGGCATAACTGGTGGAAAATAGTCTCTTATTTTAGTTTTTTAAATTCAAGCCGACGGGATATCTTAAATATTTATTCCAATAAAATTGGGTTGATAGTAGTCATAAAGACTATCGAACTCAGGATTTTTCCAATAAAGTGGGAGTCTTTTTCGAACTCAGAATTTTTTACATAAAGTGGGAAGTAGATACCATTAGATAAATAGGTTTTCGGTGGATAGTCTCTTGATAAAGACTATCGACCTCAGAATCTTTCATATAAAGTGGGAGTCTTTATCGAACTCAAAATATTTTTTGTAAAATGGAAAATAAATACCACTAGGTGATCAACAGGTTTTTGTTAGATAGTCTCTTATCTTGAAATTAGTTTGACGATGATAATCGTATAATTTTAATATTGAGGACATTGGGCCGAGCCAATAGATTGCCCGATTGAGAAGCCCAAACGTGAAGCCTGCTTCGCTTAAGGATTTCGCCTGATGCTTTAGTTAATTAAAAAGTAGTATTTCTTTTCAGCAAAATTGAATAATTGTCATTAGTATTATCTAGTTTAGTAGTCATCAGTAGTGGGTAAGCGGTCAAAAATAATGGTTAGAATTTCCGTTTATTTCGTACCAAACTATTGTAAAAGGGGGAGGATTTTTTGTTAATGGAATTAAGTGTTGGATAAGGTGTGTTTACACTATTTTTACATAAGAAATTTGAACAACGTAAGTAGGATAATATTAATCTACGTTACGATTAGATAACTTTATCATTTCGAATTTTTTAAATTGAACTTGTAACAAATGAGAAATTAAGTGTTAAAGTGGGATGTTTGAAAAAACTCTTATCCCACGTATGATTAAAACAAAAAATGAAGTGGGTTTATAAATTAATTTTGTGTGATAAAGGGTAATGTTTTTAAACTCGGACCGATGAGTGAACCGAAAAACTTATTGGGTCACTGGTCCAACTGGTTGAACTCTTTTCAAAAAATTGGTTGACCCACATAAAGTATATATTTATATCAATATTTTAATATTATAATATAATAGTTTGTTTTCTCTTTTTATATTTTATTCACACTAACGACTCGTTTGGTAGGGGGTTTTAGGATTGATAGGCTGCCATATCAAGCCTAAAATTTGGTTTGGTTGAAAATGGACGGCCCATGATATAAGTTGGGCTCGGGCCACATATTATCATGCAATGTGATAGTAGATTCCGTCAGGGGGTGGAATCTACTATCACACATAATTTATCATCCGGCTCTGCATATGTAAATGACCAAAAAGTTTCTAAATTATTGTTGAAAGTGAGTCCACCTTCCAAATTTGAATCCCTACTTTCACTTTTCATCTTTGTCACTTTCCACTTTCTCTTTCATTTGGTTGAAGTTCTTGAGTGGGTTTTTTCACTAGTAAGCCTCTCCCCATGAAATTTTATTATGAGAAAATGTCATCTTTAAATTATATAGTTTCTAATTTCCATTAAATGAAGACCCATATCATCTATGTTAATTTTTTTGAACTAGGGTTTTTGATTTGTTACTAAAGTTCATGACTTTATTGTTCAAATATTCTGAATGTGGGTGTGTGTTGAAAATACACTATGATGATATTATAGAGGTTTGCTTGTTTATTCCGTTGATGCTAACTCACATTTTTTGTAAAAAACTTTTTTGAAGATTTGGGCGAAAACATTTTCGTAATTTCAAATCGAGAAGGTATAGTATTGATGGTAACGTAATGTAATGACAATATTTGAAAAAATGGGTAGAATGTGTTTTGTTTCAGTTTTTTTTTTTTTTTTTTTTTTTTTTTTTGCTTTCAATGATTTGTGTGATGAGTTGGTTTAATATGATTTTTTCATTTTTATACTAGGTGCAACTATATTGAACCTGGATTTTGTGGATATTTTGTTTGGGATGCATTGAACAAGGACAATGATGTTTGTTATTTCTTTTTTAAGCAATACTGCATTGTCTACTTACATCAATACAATAAAAAGTAATATTAGTGACAAAATTGTAAGTGACAATGTTAAAATTATCACTAGATATAGTTAATGAGTGACAATAATTTTTATTTTGTCACAAAAAGTATTTTTAGTGACAAAACTTTCTTTAAAGTTATCACTATTGACAATTAGTGACAACACATATAGAGTGACAACTATAATTGTTGTCACTAAGTTATCACTAAAGGTGTGTCACTAATTGTCAATAATGACAACAAATGTCTTGTCACTAGGTACCAAAAGTGACAACTTCTATGCAAATCTTGTCACTAATACTTTACTATTAGTGACAATATTTACATTGTCACTTGACATTTTGTCATTAAAGTATTATTTTTTTGTAGTGCATATGCCTCTAGTGTAATTTTACGAAATAGGTTTTCATGTTGTACTAGAGGAAATTATGCATCAAAGCAAGTTCATGTTGTCATTGTTTGTTGAACATATGCTTGAGAATCCCGGCGAAATTTATTTTGAAGTTAACTTTTAACTTAAATTAAAACATTGAAATCATATTTCTAAGTTCTAAGTTCTAACTAACGGGAAAATTCTAAGGTGGATCGGGAGTGTTGTTCTCGATCTATTTTACACTACACAATCAAAATAAGTGAGGTGGTTTTCACACCCACCTACCCTGTGTAAACCACCCCACCGCAAGTATTTGTGTGGTGAAAAATGGATCGGGAGCAACACTCTCAATCCACCATAGAATTACCCTAACTAATGAGCTACCTATCTACATGCTACTACACGGCCACACTATGGGTGATATTTGGAGGCTTTCGGGAGAATTAACTCCTGGGCCATATCCACCACACACTGTATTAAAACATGTGAGGGGTTTACCAAAAAATATATATATTTTATTATGTTTTAGTACGTGATATGGTGAATATGGCCCGCGAATTGAACTCCAATAACGACAAAAAGAACAAAAGGCTACAAGTTCACATGCGTAGACCTAGGGACTAGCTCATATGTAGTACATATCACATTTATTAGAAATTGACTTTTGATAAAAGAAAACAACCAAAGGCCTAAAGTAACTCTCTTTCCCCCGGCAAACACAGAGAGAAGTTGGAAGGCAAATTGAAGATGAAGATTACTTCAGCAGAATACAAAAATTGAAGAAAAAACGATGTCTTAATTGCTTATTGTTCTCCTTGCACGGCTACACTATAAGAAGAGGCGAGAGAAAGCTGAAAAAATAGAAACTTAAGGAGTTTGAGTCCTTGAGTTTGAGTTGGAGATGAAGTTGGATAATGGTTATAAATTTGAATTTGGTGAGACTCGTAGAAACCCTCAAATCTCAAGTCTCCTTCCTTTTTTTTTGGCTTGGAAATAAGAAAAGAGAATGAAAAAGGCAAGGGAAAAAATTTCCTTTCAGAACCAGGTCCGGTTTGATTAGCCGAGTCGTCGATTTTTTCGATTTTGTACCGGTTCCAACTGGGTCCATTGCCACCCGCTGTAGATACACACCCGGACAGACGTGATTGCCAGTTCCCTGTTAAAACGGCCTAACTAGCCGGTCCAGGTTTAAAAACATTGATAAAGGAATGTCCCCTAGGGGTGAAACAACTTTGTGAAAGTGGGAGGGCCTAGCTATTGGGCCTTCCGTGGGCCTTTGCCCCACTCATGTGGTCCTGTGGACTTGGACATGGGCGCGGGTCCGCGGGCTTGAGCATCCAAGAGATTAATTTTTTGGACCAAATTAATTGCATAAATTCTTTTGATCCATCAACAGAAATTATTTGTGAATAAAAATGGGCTTAAATAAAGTGTTAGCCATGTTTTTATTTGAATTAACCTTCTAGAAGATCTGCGTTCGAACATGCCTTCTTGTTGCTATCAGAGGGAGTGATGTTTTGGGATGTACGATTGGGTATGTAAATGTTTTGGCTTGGAGATCTGTAATTGATAGGGTTATTGTTGAATTGTGTAAGACTGATGAAGAAGGTATTGTTAGTTTAATTGGCTTAAAGGCTAATCAATGGCCGCATTTATTTCGTCTAATTTTTGAGGTTTTATATAGTGTGTCAATACTATTAATACATACATTTATTAAGAGCAAAGGGGGGATCGAAGCATTGAATAGACTTCGTAAGGTATATTCATATCTTCGTTATTAACGCTAAAACTTGACAGTACAATCTTATAACATAAAATTGGGTACCTTTTGTGTACGAACCTGCATCGTAATTACAGAGATATACTACACATTTGAACTATATTAAACTTGATCCCATAGAGGTACGTAGGCAGCTCGGTTAGTCCGAGTGCAGTCTATAATCTTGATTGGTAACTATTGATTTCATTATGAGGTCATCCTGACTGAGTAAGTTCGACTTATATGTTCGACCTAAATGAATGTCATCAAAAAGGCCATGATCTAAATCAAAATTTGTTTCTATTTTCTTTCCTTTGTTTTTTAGCTATTCTTGGTAAAACTCGATAAGATGCTTTGGCGTATGACAAGTAAGTGACCAATGATGAAGCGTCCACCGACCACCTGGTGGCCCGCTACACCGCGACGCTAGCTCGATCCAGGAGACCGTCCTTTCTTGAGCCAGAGCTAAGCGTTAGAACTATACCAATCCTTCATCTGCTGAAACTAAAAATTTTCTTTCCAATTAAACTAACAATACCTTCTTCATCAGTCTTACACAATTCAACAATAACCCTATCAATTACAGATCTCTAAGCCAAAACATATACATACCCAATCGTACATCCCAAAACATCACTCCCTCTGATAGCAACAAACCAATGCTTCATTTATTTCTCATTTCTCCCTTCGTATCCGACATACCAAGCTTATCCGAAAGGAAGAAAGAAGGAGGGGTGAGTCCGAATGACTCAGTGAGGTGGTTAACAAGTTGCTTTACCTTTATCTTTAAAATGGAATCTGCAACGGAAGATAACAAAAGAAACAAGATCACACGTATCGAGCTAATCATTAAAAAAACAAACTGTCAGAATGATGAACATCACGAAACATATACGAAACCAGAATGAATAAGTCATATACTTTAGATTCATGTCAAACGATTGTGCTCTGTCTCCCCACTGTCCCATACTAGCGGGAGACCTCACATCTTTCTATGCATACCATATGGTTTCAAGTGTCGGGACTCTAGAGGTGGCTCCTACGGGTTCAAGAGGTGGCTCTCGCCGTCGTGTAGCACTTTGCCCCATATAGCACTTTGCTCCCTTCACTGATCTATAGGTGTCGGGACTCTAGAGGTGGCTCCCACCGTGTAGCACTTTGCGCCGAAGCCTCAAGAGGTGGTTCCCACGGTGTAACACTTAGCTCCCTTCACTCTGTCTTTATGAGTTAAAGCTTGACATCAAGAAAATGACACATAGCGGATGGATGCCGGACATCGGGACTCTAGAGGTGGCTCCCGCCTGTAGCACTTTGCGCCGAAGCCTCAAGAGGTGGCTCCCACGGCGTAGCACTTAGCTCCCTTAGCCGACGGATTAGAGCCAAGAAGTACAATGGTCTCAACGAGATGACGAAAGATATGAACTAAGTATTGGTACAACAAGACTGAAGGTAATTGACACCGATCAGATCGAAAACCATTTCGAGGCAAGACATTTACTATAGACGCAAAAAGGATAGACGTCGGGAATAATAAGATATTGAACCGAATGGGATATTTAAGAATTTGCAATCATTCAGAATCAATCAAAACGATACTCATAAGATAATTGTAGAAACAAAACAAGGCAATCAAACGATATGAAAGCGGGTAAAGCAAATTCAAGAAATAAGAAGGAAATAGAAACCCTCACTGTTACAACTCGATGTCGTCGCGTTGTGTCTTGTCTAAACCACAATCTATCCTGCTGTCCAAATACACTGTCATATTCTTAACTTATAATACTTTATAATCCAACCAAATACAACAAGTTATATCATACTATCCAAACATACAGGCAATTAAGTTCAAACAAGCCTCCTTACATGCGCAATATACTTCAACAATTTTTAAAACAATCTCGGAATGGAATTTCTTTCTCAAATTTTTCAGGATTTCAGAAAGGACGCTGAAAAAGTCTACATAAGTTTTCCAGATTTAACTTCCTTGTCAAATTGGAAATTCGATCAATGAAACGGGACCGTCCCGACAGATTTGTTTCAGAACAGACACCTTATATTCAAATATTTTTGTAAAATCCCTTGTTTACTGAAAAATTTGAAATTTATATGAAGTCTCTATAACATATGTATACAGCTACTGTAAAATGGTTAGAGTAAACCAAAATTTCCAAGTACACGAAATATCCTCAAAACAGCAACAATTTCCAATTCCGCCGAACAGACTGGCGATTTTGTTCAACGATTTTTTTAGAAAATTCCAAAAAACTCTAATCCTTACCAAATTTTTCAGAGATGTTTAACACACAATCAAGTCATTCCAGAAAATTTCTCATAATCAAACTCATAAGTTTAGGCACCTCATTACAGTTTTAAACTTAACTTCAGAAACTAAAAGTTCCGAAAAAAAAACTGAACATCATGCCATTGAAGTTAACTAAAATACATATATATGATATGATACTCTCAATTCCAGGTCATATACAGATTGGACTACATTTAGTCTACAACATATTCACGCAAAAGAAATAATTAACTACCATATACCTTAAGAGAAAGAAGAAAGGATGATGCTTCCTCCTACTGGATTTTCTTTCTTCAGCTTTTCATGTATTTGAGGTGAGATAGGAGCTGATTTTTAGAGAGTTTTCAGGCGTGGTGATGAGTGAGGTTGAAGGCTGAATTGGTGTATATATGGAGGTGTTGGTCAAAAAGGTAGAGAAAAAATAAATGGAGATTAATCCTCCATGGGCCACGTTTTTAGGCAAGATGAGATGTGATTAGCTTAATTTGCCACCTCCTAATCTTCCTCCCCCTATTAGTGCATGTGGCTGTACGTATATATATATATATATATATATATATATATATATATGTGCATGTGTTTGTGCCTATATGAAAAAATTAAAGAAATATTATATTTTTTAAAAAAAATTCGAAAAATACCACAAATTTGACCGGGTATCAGAAAATACCACATTGCGTCATTGACGAAGGCGCAATCTGACATTTTCTCCTGTAAAGCTGCAAAAGTAGCTGATAGCGCCTTGGTCAAAGGCGCTATCCTGACACTTCACGTGATAGCGCCTTTGTGACAGGCGCTATCAGTTGGGTATAAAAACCCGCTTGTGCCTTAGCCAAAGGCGCTACTGATAATTTAGTTTGTGATACGCAAAATTTAGTTTGTGATACTTTGTGATACGCTAAATTATACACTAAGCATTATCTTCCAACATCTTCAAATAAATTTTGTGATCGTTTTTTCTTCTTCAAAATATTTAAAAGGTAAATTTTAATTATATACAATTTAGTTTATGTAATGCAATTATGATATTAGTCTAATTTTATTTAGTAAAAATTTTAATTTAGTGTTTTTTATATAATTTAGCCGAATTTCAATAATGTGTTTTTCTTTTAGTTTAATTTTGAAGTATGATATAGTATATCATTTTAGGTTCAATTTTGAATGACAAGGTTCATGTATTTTTTGTGTAGTTTTAGAATTTTTATATGATTTTGTTTAATTTGCAAAATTTTGTGTAGTTTACTATGAATTATGAAGTTTCAAATTTATTATAATTTTATGTTATAATTTTTAATCATTAGAAACTTTAGCGGCTAATATTTTAATGAAGTCATCGTAATCTAATTATGTGTTATTACATATTTTTCAATCCAGGATGGCGAGTACCAGTGGTAGTGGCACCGAGGCTAGGATATATGGCCCTTCAGTCAATACTGTGCTGACCGAGCAGGCCAATCATAGGAGTGAATTAGTTTTCAGCAGAGATGATCAAGAGTTACTACTACGGTCTAGACGGGCAGACTGTCATACATACCATACTGCCTATATCACCGCTCCACATGCCCGTGTCCTTCATAAGCTTAATGAAATGGGGTTTTACCGTGTCTATAAGTTACGTAAGTTGGAAAATGATTTGGGTCTTATATCTGCCCTGGTCGAGAGGTGTCGTTCGGAGACGAACATTTTTCATTTGCGAAATGGAGAGGCTACGATTACTCTCCAAGACGTAGCAATTTTATGGGGTCTACCAGTAGATGGTCGCCTGGTAATTGCTGATGATGAGTGTGCGACATACCAACAGCATCAAGCCCGGATTTTTAACCTCCTAGGGATTATGACTGGGCCTCAGGATTTTCCGAGTAAAGGGTTTAAGATAAAAGCAAAGACGATTGTCGAGCACGTGAGTGCGGAGAATAGACAAATTACGGAGCGTTCCAGTGAAGAGGATGTTGATAAGATAACACGCTGTTGGGCATTTCTGTTGATAGGCGTGATGTGTCCAGACAGTAGGGAAGACGTGATTCCATGTTATTGGTTAAAGGTTTTAGAAGACATTGCCGAAGTCGGTACATATAGTTGGGGGAGTGCTATATTGGCGTACTTGTACCGGGAACTCTCAAAGGCATGCTTGAAAACCAAAGGAAGTATTTCAGGTCCATTAAATTTGGTACAGGTGTGATAATTATGTTTCAGTACATTGTGTTTTTACCTTACTTAGACTAAAAATGCTTATGAGATTAATGCATTTACTTTTAACAGATTTGGGCATGGTCACGGATAGTGGTTGTTAGGCCTACAAACCTTCCTCAGGAAATTGGGCCGATAGATATAAATGGCATTGCACGAGCTCCTCATGCTGCACGGTAAGTTATTCATATATATTAACAAACATCATATTTTCTTTACTTATTTTTGTTTTTTATATTGAAGGTGGTATCCCCCTCGATCACGGAGCTTTGTTACTGCTAACAATCTTCCTGCGTTCAGGGAGCAACTTGATTTGATGACCGATCATCATGTGAGTAATAAATTATAGTCACACCATTGTATTATGAAGTATTATATGTCTTTGATATTAATAATATTATATCATATTTTGTCTTATTTCAGTTTGTTTGGACTCCGTACTTCTTTTTTGATTCGGACATTGCTGATCTGCCTCCACGATGTTTGGATTGGATTGTGTGACATCATCTGTCCCATTGATATGCTTTAACATTGTGGAGTGACACTGTCCTGATCGTGTTATGCGACAGTTTAGTTACGTACAAACTATTCCACCGGCAGTAGAACGCTTTAGGAGGATTGATCGCAGGGGACGAGATGCGAGAAACTGGACGAGAGAATTCAGGAGGGAAATTGAAATATGGAATTACCGGGAAAATCGCATTATAAATGGAATTGAGGGTGTGGGCACGGCACCGGACTACGAGGAGTGGTATCAGTCCATCACTCGTCGTTATATATCACGAACCTTGAATTGGTCGAGAAACACATACCAAACAGGGGCGGGTCCTCTTCTAGATAATGTGGTTAGTATTTGATTTGATGTATGATATTTTGCTAAATCTTTTATTTATTTCATCTCACACTTTTGTTTATTTTTTCAGGGTCATGAAATTCAAAACCTCCTCCGACAAGTCAATCAGACTGACAGTGATGCTGACAGAATATTAGGGAATGTCAGATCGAGTCTTCCTCACATTGCTAGTATGGTAGGAGGTGCATGGACTCACACTGGTGATGCACAACAAAGGTGGACTCACACTCAACCGTACCCTGTTGATCTCCCATCACCGGTATATCGTCCTACAGTCGAGCCGCAATCACAAATTTTACATCCATCACCCGTTCCCCAGTCACAAGGTTTCTATTACGGTGGAGATGGCGCTTCATATGGGAGGCCACAAGGTTTCAATTATGGAGGCGAAGGTACTTCTTATGAGAGACCACAAGGTTTCAATTATGGAGGCGAAGGTACTTCATATGAGAGGCCACAAGGTTTCAATTATGGAGGCGAAGGTACTTCATATGGACAAGGTTTTAATTATGAAGGCGAAGGCACTTCCTATAGGAGGTCATACTCGTCGGACCCATTAATACCTTTAGAGATGCTTTTTGGCACAACAGAGTCAACTCCACCACAGAACTAGAGAAATATTTCTCCTGTTCCTATAAATTGGGATATGAACAGCCCCGCATCTCATAAACAAGAGTACGTGACTCAACAAGATCAGCCGGCACCGAGAAATGATCGACGAAGACGATCCGAAAGGGTGGTGAATCCCACTGTTTGCCTTACAGAGTTGCAACGTCGAAGGCAACAATAGAACCTTCTTTCCCTAATTTTGTTGAACCTATTTTGTATTTTATTAGTATTAGTTAAGTTATTGTTCAATGGTATTTAGTTTTATCATCACTTGAATTATCTCTAATTATTTAGGTAATAAAAACAAGTCCAAAATAAAGAAAATATATTTTATTAAAACGAAAAATATTACAACATAGACATTCATTACTCATTAAACAACAAAATATTAAAAAAGTGCTCAACAATCTACGAGTCCATCTCATTTTGAATGCGAGTGCTCACGTTTCTACCCACAAGTCGTTTCTTCTTTGAATAAGGGTCGTGGACTAGCTCAAAATTTGGGGTATCCCAATAATACTTGTCAGGCAACGGATAGAACCTTCCTTCATATGTTTTTATATACTCATCAACTCCATAATATTGTTTAACAAGATTTATCGACCTTAAAGTCAATGCTTTGGCCAAGGCAACCGCATGTGAGCATGGAATCCCAATTGCCGTCCAATTTCCACAAGAACAATTTTGATTTTTTAGGTCTACGGAGTACCTTCGACCACGGCTTTCGAATTGGGCGCGACAAAAAACTTGGCCAGTTTGGTTAGAATAAGAAAATTTTCTGACTTCGTGGTTACTGGAAGCATCTGTCTCCTTCTCGTAAAGTTTAGTAGCTTGTCTTGTCAAGGGACCGTTGCTCTTCATTTTTAAACCATCTACCGCTCGATCACAAAAATACGTGGCAAGTTTATGGAATGTGAATTCCACAATAGCTGTAGGTGGAAGATGTCGAGCTATTTTCATCACATTATTAAAGCTCTCTCCCATGTTTGTAGTCATAATGCCTTCTCGCACCCCTCCGTCATGTGAAAGTGTCCATTTTTCTTTATCAATTTTGTCCAACCAAGCTCCAGCCTCTTCATTCAATGCACGAATTTTGTTCATTTCACGTTCAAATTTTTCGATGCTATGTGCGTTTCCTGCATTAGAACATAGCTGCTTCAAAACTTTATTTTTGAACGTGTGGTTGAAGTTTGAAACCACATGACGCAGACAATATCGATGACATCCTAGAGGAGGGTGAAACGCTCGTACGACTTTGACTCCATTTCATAGGCCTTGATGACGATCAGAAAGAAGGCATACACCTTCATTGGGTGAAACAAAATAGTGGCTCAGACATCGTAGAAACCAAAGCCAGGATTCATTCGTCTCATTGTCAACGATTGCGAATGCAAGAGGCAAGATGTTATTATTTCCATCCAGAGTAGTTGCAATCAACAACATACCATTGTAGCGTGCGTATAGATGTGTCCCATCGACACATATGACCCTCCGGCAATGTTGGAATCCATCTATACACGGCCTGAATGCCCAAAACACATACTTCAACACTTTTGGATTTTCATAGGCATCTTTGTGTACCCATTCAACAATTGTGCCTGGATTCCATTTCTTGATAACTCCCAATAACTTAGGTAAGTTTTTCATAGAGTCCTCCCAAGTCCCGTATACAAGTTCATTTGCACGTTGCAAACTGTACCAAGCCTTGCCATAACTTATTTGGCAATTCCATTTCTGCTGTACAAGTACTATTATTTGATTGATCTCAAATGCCGAATTTTCTTCCACATGTGGTATAAGTTCGTTGGCGATCAAATTCATGTCCAAGATAGGGTGTTTCTCCCTGGTATTATCGAAGAGACATGAGTGTAACTTACCGAATTTTGAAATTATCCACATGTTTAGTTTCACGTTGAAATGAGCTCGGAGTTCAAATTCACAATGCTCGGGTTTGTTTTTGTGTTTGCATACCACTTTCCACTTGTTTGGTTCACTGATCGTCACCTTGTACTCGCGTTTTTGGTGCTTACAGTGGTAATCTTTCACCGCTTTTTGCAAGCTCTTTTTGTTCTCAAATACCAAACCCAACCCAAGATTACCTATTCGATAATCATAGATCATATCCCTTGTTTGTACTCCATTTAGTAGACTTAATGAGTCTCCTTCTACTTCAGGATCTTTTGTGGAATAAAATGGGAGTACTCTGTGAAGTCTTTCTTGAGCCACTGCGGGAGGAACATCTTCCTCCTCAATTTCCTCCTCATCATCATCAGTATCAGTTGGTATGTAGTTCATTTCTTCATCCATGTCACTTTCTGAAGGGTAGTAATCTGAATCTGCTGATTGAACATTCTCGTCATCTTCAAACTGATCGAAATGGGGTTCGGCTGAACTGCTCGCCCCTGCCTAATTAGAAAAATGAGCATTGTAGTTGGCTTCCTCAAAATGCTCAGAAGGGCCTCCTACATGCACAAATAAAAATTTCAAAAGAACCACGGGTTAAAACATGAAGACAAAATATGCATATATAAGAATAATAAAAAAGTCTAAAAAAATGTGCATTTGGCCCCAAAATTAATATTTACCTGCATGCATATCAGGAAATGGAAAAGCCCATGTAGAATTAGTCGCCCAATTTTCATTATGTGCAATTTCAACACCGTCATACGCATTCCCCGATGTTGAACATCCTAAAAAACAATCACAAAAAATAGTAATTAGAATTATGTACAAACAATAAATATTTTAGAAAATATGATGGCACAATGTACAGATAAAACATAGACTACCTGCTTGTGTATCGGCTATTTGGCTTATACCTATATTTAAATCTGGTAAGATGGATTGTGAATAAAATGATGGGAATTGGTTTGGCGTCGGCGTCACTTGTGTTAACAATGACGAAAAGGGATCCTGAGACTGTATCATTTGCTTCTCAATAAAAAGCTCCAATGTAGAAACTTCATTGATAGGATCCAAGAAAAACCACAAGTCTTCATCGTCTTTGATCTCCATTAAATTCTCCCTAATGGTACCCCCTTCTCCATATGAATATTTAATAAAAACTTTCAACAAAAATTTATTCACATCAATTTTTGTTCTATCATATAACTTTCTCACCAAATTAACAAATTTGATCTTACGGTCTATTCTCAGGTTAGCGCTCGGATGTATACTACTATATCTCATTGAATTTGATTCTTCGATTACCTCACCATCCAAGAATATAATAAGTTTAACAGTACTCGGGATCGACATTTCTGCAAAATATCAATTGTTAAATTATAGTTCAAACCACAGAATACTACTAAATTATATCACAAACTATAAACAATAAAATCAATAACAAACAAAATGAAATAATATACTTAGTAAAAATTAAGTTTAACTAAATACCAATATAACATTGAATTAAAAAAATTACCTATAAATTTTGAAAATTAAACTAAGTCATATGAAAATTCTAAAACTACACTAAAAATACATAAACCTAGCGATTTAATATACTAAAAGCACTAGATTAAAATGTTTACTAAGTAAAATTCTACTATCATAATTGAAATACATAAACTAAATTGCATATAATTAAAATTTACCTTATAAATAATTTGGGGAAAAAAGTACAAAATTTGATTGAATTGGATGCGGGAACAGACGAAGAGTGGCCGGATTAAATAGAAAACTGATAGCGCCTGTCACAAAGGCGCTATCACGTGAAGTGTCAGGCTGATAGCGCCTTTGACCACCTTGGTCAAAGGCGCTATCAGCCACTTTTTCCAACTTTTTGCAGCTTTGCAGGAGAAAATGTCAGATTGCGCCTTCGTCGAAGGCGCAATGTGGTATTTTCTGATACCCGGTCAAATTTGTGGTATTTTTCGAATTTTTTTTTTAAATATAATATTTCTTTAATTTTTTCGTGCCTATATATATATGTAGGTAGGTATGGACACATTTAAATTTTAGTAATATACAATTGATAAAGGTAAATCTATATATATATATATATATTCATATATATGCCTTAAATGATATAATGCATCAACTATTCCACAATGAGATGCAAATACAACTAACCTATTTCACATATAGATATAATAATAGTTATATAAGCAAGTAGTAAAATATTTTTTGGTCGAACACAAATTGCTAAAATCGAATAAATTACAAAATCTAATTAGCGGTAATTATAATGTTTACCTTCGCTTCTACGAAATTAGGAGCCGAGATTATTGGGTGTTACAAATGACCTTTTCCACGACACTGATAGCATAAACTCTCTATAGATTTTCTATTTTACCCACCTTCATTTTTCTCTTCAATAATTTTCCACTTCTGGTGGAAAGATGTGTTCTTAAAATAACAACCACGATGTCTATAACCATATCCACGTCCACGACCTCGATTTTGTTCACGATTAAAATGATTATGTGTTGCTACATTCACTTCAGGGAATAGAGCAAAACCAGTTGGACGTGGCTTCATGGTTTTTGGTTTTATCTTGATTCAATGCTTTCTTTATTTATTTGAATGTATTTTCAAGACCATTTGCATCTAAATGAATTTCAACATCTAACACCAAAGATAAATATTTCTTTCTCATATTGTCAAGATCACAAAGTCAAGTTTTGCAAGATTCATCATTATAATAATATCATCAAAGTATAAGATAAGTTAGATAATAATCAATCAATTACATAAAACGAGTGTGCTCAAATAAATATGGAAGAGCACCAAATTACATATATGAATCAAAATACACGATAAAATAATAACTGAATTGGAAGAGGCAAAGTGTTAGTTTATAGGAAGTATCAAGTGGAATTTGATGGACCATTGTACATGTACATTATAACACAGTTTTATTCATTAATCATTATAATAGCAACCCACACTACTCACTTTGATTAGTATAATTAAAATTACACAGCAACTACATTTTTAATAATTTCTACACCACCTACTTATTGCTTGACTACTGTTCAAAGTATTCTCTCATTATTTGAAAAAAGGTTATTTCTTTAAATTTCCTTATGTCCCACTAAATATAATAGTATTTTCTAATGATCATCATGAACGGAAATAATAAATGAAATAATAATGGCCTCACCTAGCTCTCAAAGTGGTGGCTTGAAACACTCCCTGTTTTGACACTTGAATGATTCTTCAGCAGGTACCTTTTGCAGTTGCCACGGTGCCAATGTCAAAAATGACTAACAACTTGAGCCGGATCGTACTGATAACGTGTTATGAAAATATTTTAAAATTTGAAATAGGATGGACGTCTATTTCCAATTGGATGGACGTCTATTTCCAATTTCTCATTTTTCATAGATAAAGTAAGAGAAATTATTTTTAAGGAAATAGAGATATGAAAGAGGAAGTGTATTTGGATGAGTTTTTTTGATAGAAAAAGTTGTAATGATTAAGTGTGATGTGATATATTTTTTTTGTAAGAAAAAATCTTTTTTTGTGGGAAATTGGTATGGATGGGTTTTGTTGTTGGAAGAATTTTTAATATATTTAAGTTAAACTCATCGATTAAGACATCCAAAAATATGCAAAGTGGATCTTATTTCGTAGCTTACGTCATTTCAAATAAAGATATGTGATTATTTTGATGATTATATCAAGATATTGGCGGATAAAGTACTTTTAATTATTGGGTGAACTGTCTAATCATGAATAGTAAAATTTTGACTTTCTGAGAAAACTTTGAGAGAAATGTCAAGTAAATCCATTTCTCAAAAAAAATTGAGATTTTTTTCTGAGAAATTGTGTGCAGTATTTCTTTGAGATATTTTTGGTAGATGTCAAATATGTGCATTTTTGATGAAAAAAATCTCTGAGAAATCGAGAAATGGGAAACAGCATCCCATCCAATCGAGGCCTGAGAGATTTCTTTATTTCATTTGGTATATCTCTACAATACAATGGGAAGATTTGAAGTGTTTTGAAATTGTTCGAATGTTTTTTTATATATAAATTATCTTATTATTTGTACTGAGTAGATAAGTTTCCAATTACAGCTTTCAAGTCTTAAGTTTTTGTCATGACGAAGTGCTACAACCACGAGGGTTCTACATCTTGTTTAAAGACAATCAAATCTTCAAAGCTCTCATCTCAAAGTTGATCATTGATTTCAAAGTGTTCGAGGTTTCTTCTTCAACAAATTCACGGAGAAGTGCACTTTTAATTCAAGAACAAGCATCAAGTCTTTGAATCATATCCTGCTATGAAGAGCAAAGAAATTAATTCTCATTTACTATAAATTGTAAAATGCAAAGTTTATATTTCTTCCGTCTTGTAATATCTTTCGCAGACTGTTGAATTTTTTTCGTAAACAATAATATCCAATAATTACCAAAGCATATTTTTGCAAGTTAAATGCATAAAAATAGTTTTTAATACCAATATATCATAATAATAAAAATAGTCATATTACACTGATTTTGTGGATTTTACAAAATAACGTGAATATATAATGATTGTAAAATTCTGGTGATTGTGCACATTATATTCTATATTATGATATGAGTTAACACACATGATGGTATTTAATTAAATTTAAAAAAGTAGTCCTAGGTAGAACTTAGGAGATGCTCATGGTAAATGGTTAATTATACTAACTATCCCTCTTATTTAGTGTAATTATAGTTCAGTCCGCTTATTTTGAACACATAACAAATAATCCCTCTTATAATAAAAACATTATGATCACCCCCTTCCATATAAAACCAACGGAATTTACTAACATCATCAAAAAATATTTTCTAAATTTTCTATTTTGCCCTGGAGGGGTATTTCTCATATTAAAGAGGATGTAATTGTAATTTTTATTTTGGTCTTAAATAAAAAATTTCGTAAAGACTTATTAACATCTTGATGGACTGCAAATTCGATTTATGCCGAGTTTCAATTTGTTTTAGGAGCAATACCCAGTTCAATACAGTTGAATCTAAATTAATAAGTTGCCAAAAATATAACGTTTTACTAATGGTCGTTATTCAGAGGGGGGTAAATGTAAGATTTTATTATAAGAGGGGGGTAAATGTAAGGTTTTATTATAAGAAGGGGGTAAATGTAGGTTTTATTATAAGAGGGGGGTGTTTGTTATAGGCCACAAATAAGTGGATTGAACTGTAATTACACAAAATAAGATGAGTAGTTAGTGTAATTAACTCTATGGTAAATTATGCTTGAGGGGACAAAAGCAAACCCACTTAGGGTGAGTTTGTCCCAATTTTCGCATAATTGATTATTAGATCATTAATTCTTGTAGAACTGATTATGGCAAAAGTTAGGATTTTCAATTTTTTCAAAACATGGTTTTGTAATGCAAAAATATCCAAACGAGATAATAGTAAAAAGGGGCCAAACACACAAAAAAAATGCGGTTAAGATTTGGAATGCAATATTTTGCATTCCAAAAGATGGGTCAAACGGCCTCTTAGAACTTCCGGTCTGTTGATCCCAAGTGGCATACGAAAGGGTCTAGAAGGGGGGGGGGGGTTGAATAGACCCTGAAGTCTTTTTCGACTTCAAAAGATTTCGTATTAAAATGATTTTTGGACGCTTGAAAAGATAGACACTTGAAGTGTCTAACGCTTGACTTAAGCGTTCACTTAAAAAAATATTGGCGCTTTGGCGAAGCGTCTGATGAAGACTGTTTTTAGGAAGTTAACTCAGACTTCAAGATTTGAATACTTTGACCAAGTAGGTTAAGCGTTCAGTTCTTTAATCAGTGTTAGCACAGCGGTATGATTTTTGGAGTCTTCTCTTTTAAAGCTTTAGCGTCACAAGAGGTTTCTTAGTTGCTTAGCTTTGGATTGTGTTTTACTTAATCAATTTATGCAATGATATGATAGATAAAAGAATTGACTGAAACGTAAATGACACAATATTTGTAAGGTTCGTTGGGTGGTGTAATCCCAACTACGTCTTTCTTCTCCTCGAACACTTGGAGGCAATCCACTAAAATGATTCTCAAAGAATCACACAGAATCTTCTACAAATTAGGGAGAGATGGATGTCGATCACTTGAGCTCCTTGACCACACAGATTTCTGCTCCAAATCACTTCAATCCCCTTGCTTCTTTCACCCAGAAATATGGCAAGTATCCAACTTCGACTTCACACAGATCGCGAGGCTTGGATAGGGATTTTTCTAAAAGGGTTTGTTTGATTTTGATGAAGTTCAAACAATTTGGGATATCTCAATAAGAATTTAGGTTTCTTCTTTGGAAGAGGTTTGAGATATCTGGTGACTGTTTGGAATGTATTTGAGAAGCTTGATGGATTTTAGCTATGGAGTTTGCAAGCTTTTCTCTCAAATTATTTCAGCAAAGTTTCTCTCTCTGCACAAACTTTAAGGTTATGTTGGAGGGTACTATTTATAGAGATTCTTGGGATTTATCCGTTGGACACAATCAAGCTCGTTTCTCTCACGCAACGCGTCAAATAGTCCCATTCTGACATTCCTGAAAATCTGCTGGTTCCGATTGGACAGGAGCAGGTTTGAACTCTGAAAAGCTGACAGTCTAGTCAAAAGGTGGCTTGTCCACAAATCATACTGTCTTGTTTACATTTAATGCATTTATCAAGCATTTAATGCATTTTGAATTTATTTCTCGTTGGAAATAAATGTCCGTTGGTGATTGCATTTAAGTCCTTGATAACTTGGGTTTTATCCTTCAGGTGAATCTGAAAGCTGGACGCTTAAGTCGGTCGGACGCTTGAGTTACTTGGACGCTTGAGTCAGCACTTGAGTCAACTGGACGCTTGAGCCAAATTGGACGCTTGGGCCAAATTGGACGCTTGCGCCAAATTGGACGCTTGCGCCAAATTGGACGCTTGAGCCAAAAATCCTGAAATAGTCTTTTAGCGTTTGACAGACGCTCAAAGCAAATCTTTATCTTCTCTTGACTTCAGACGCTGATCTTCAACTTCATCCTTGATAGACTTACTCAGAATTCTATCAGTGACTTGGTATTAAATACTTAGTCTAAAATCTATAAAGATAAAAATTACAAGCCTAACAAAGTAAGTAAACTTTCAAACGCTTATACAATATTTCTAGGAAAGCATGAACTTACATTTTTGGGGTCTAGCATAAAATCCTATCTTGTCATCATCAAAACATCTAACCCGAGATTCCTAACACGATCAACGCCACATCACACATTTTTCTTAATTAATTGAGAAATGAAAGTTCCTTTATATTATATTTGGAATTTCAGGGGTAAATGCAACATGTCACATTTTTTTTTATTGAATTGGTTATATGATACACGTTATGAATACCAAATTACGACAAATTATAATCAATTAAATTATTAGTATTATTTTTTTGAGAAAATAACTTTCATTAAAATAACGGATATAACAAGAAAAGTGACCAAGAAAAACCTTCTCACAAACAAGCAAGCGAAGCTTACAACTGAAGTGTTAAAACCGATCCCGTCTACGAACGAGTATATGTCTTTTGGTCTCAATACCAAGAATGAAAGGCTTGTAATCCGTGCAACGAATTAGTCTATTAGGTTTTCTATATAAACCATTGAACGAGTTTTCTATCAAACGCACTCAAAATAAGGCATTAGGTGTTAAGGCACCCCTATTGACTTACTTGCTCGGTTTTTATACGCCACAGACTAACTCCAGATCATCATGCTCTTATCTTAGCTAACGATTCCTAATCCATAGCCCACTCATAGATGGTTATACACGGTGTACAGTCACACATTAGCCATTGCCTAAACAAGCCATCTCTAAATTTACAATAATCAATTTTCCAAAGTCTTCGTAAAGCAATACATTGGATCGACTCTTTTAACCTCAGAGATAAGATTCGATGTCTCTCGAGTTAGTCACTTTGCCCATAAATAATCGAGCCTTTCGTTCCTGCCAAATCAAATATATGATAGTAGCCAATAAAATCCGATATGACACATTTATCAAATGCTTCCCTCTCCAAGCTCTTGCTGTCTGAGTTACCCCTTGTTGCCAAGGGATGTTCAGCCATTTAAAATTAACCTGCTGACAGAGAATAGAGATACACTGTGAAGAATATGAGCAATCAAAGAATAAGTGATCATGTGATTCAATAACAGACATATCACAAAGCATGCAAGAATTATTTTAATTCCCAATCCATGGTTTATCCTTTGTCGAAAGCCTACCACGAATAGCTAGCCAAAGGATGAAACTATGTCTCGGGATTTTACCTGATCCGCTTAACAGATTACTCTATTCTTTAGGTGTATCCCGCGGTCTCAAAAGTTCTCTGGCTGATTTAGTACATGCGATTGAATCATCCCTATTCACATTTATGTCCGATAACAACTCCGTGATCTCCGAAATAATAGGATATCAAGACCGAGGCCAAGACCATTCCCCTTGAGATATAACAGTCGAAAGTCTAGCATCCTTTGGTAGTCCAAGTGTGGTAGATCCATGGGGATAAACTGTTCCTAACACTCCTAATACATGCTAAGGATCATTCCATAGCCAAATTTTGTTCATATTTCCCACATGATACTGAACACTAAATTGTATCAAAACTCTAGGTTTCCGAATTTGTTTCCAGTTGCATGTAGTCGATTGGCTCGCTTGAATTGTCCATATCGACTTATTTCCCATTCGATTTGCATAAATCCAAGTCACCCAAATGGAGTCCTTCGATTCTGATATAATATCCCATAAATGCCTTAGCATAAGAGCTTGATTAGTTGCAAGGATCGAGGTTACCGCCAATCCTCCTTCTCTAACAGGAAGGTACACATCATCCCAAGGGGCTTTTGCATAGCCTTTACTATTAGTTCCCTGCCACAAGAACTTACGAATTATTTTCTCCATTTCTCGAATTATCCCCTTAGGAAGCATGAACACCCCAGCCCAATAAATATGTAATGCAAAGAGGACATAATTAATGGGTTGTAGTTGCCCCGCATAGGATAGACTTTTGTTTGTCTAGGATCCGATTTGGTTAGTCAA
The DNA here is from genome assembly GCA_019426215.1 of Buddleja alternifolia. Taxonomy (NCBI): domain Eukaryota; kingdom Viridiplantae; phylum Streptophyta; class Magnoliopsida; order Lamiales; family Scrophulariaceae; genus Buddleja; species Buddleja alternifolia. Next base: position 30,297,799 of record CM033399.1, read on the forward strand.
ATTAAAAATCAAAGGAGCACAATCTGAATTTCAAACCTTAGACGTGATTAAGGGTACTCTTAATTATCAGACCGGCAGAGACCAAACTGGAAAATCATAAACTCCCCTTAAAGACATCGAATTATTCATAGCTTTAGCAGAAATGAAAATGTGGCTTTTGTTCGGATTCGCTTTCAATCCCAACAATCTTGTAAAAATATCAGTTTCTTTCTTAAGAAGTCGAATTGAGTCCACATTTGCATTACAAAACAACAAAAGAACGTCAGCAAATATAAGCATAAAAGTTCTTGTTTTAGCACATTTTCAATTAAATTTGAAATTCTCAGAATTATTAATAAGATTTTGGAAAATTCCATGTGTTAGGAAATTTCATGTTAGATGTTTTGATGATGACAAGATAGGATTTTATGTTAGACCCCAAAAATGTAAGTTTATGCTTTCATAGAAAATATTGTTTAAGCGTTTGAAAGTGTACTTATTCATTTTGGCTTGTATTTTTTATCTTTATAGATTTTAGACTAAGCTTTTTTTTTAGATTAAGTCGCTAGTAGAGGTCTGAGTGAGTCTACTGAAGACAAAGTTGAAGATCAAGCGTCCAAATTCATAATGAAGATGAAGATTGGATTCTTAGCGTTGGTCAAACGCTAAAGAACTATTTCAGGTAGTTTGAATCAAGTGCTCAAGAACTAAATGAATTTTAGACTAAATCTTTGACACTAAGTCATTGATGGAATTCTGAGTGAGTCTATCAAGAATAATGTTGAAGATCAGCGTCTGAAGTCAAGTAAAGATTGAAGAACTGCCTTAAGCGTCTGTCAAGAGCTTAAAGCTTATCCCAAGAACTTCCAAAATCATGCGACCAACATTCAGACATTACTTGATTATTTAAAACCCTAGTTATAAAAGACCTAATGCAAAATAACAAATGGATATTTATTTCCAACGGAAATAAAAGCAAGGTGCATTAAAAGTCGGATAAGTGCCATTAAAATATATGCACTATAACTTATGGGCAAGCCACTCTTTGACCAAGACTGTCGGATTCCAAAAATCAAGACCATGCCTGACCAATTGAATATAGCCAAAATTCAGGAATGTCAGACAAGGAATGTTTCGGGAGACGTGCATCTCAATGTGTCCAATGGACAAAATCCAAAGCACCTATAAATTGTCTCCTCAGCCAAAACCCTACATACAAGAGTGATGACAAGATATTGAAAAACACACAAAAATTACTCACTGTTGTATATAGAAAAATATACAAAAAGGGTACGAACTTTGTAAAAAGAAACGCTTAAAAACTCCATAGCCAAAATTCTTTCTAACTTTTCACAACCATTCCAAAGACAGTCATAAATATCTCAAACCTCTTTCTAGAAGAACCCTACACTATTATTGAGGTATCCCAAGTTGTTTGAACTTTCCAAAAACAAACAAACCAGTGAACAAAAACTCTCAACATATTTCATTTGAGTGAGAAAGTGTGTTGACTTACAAGCATTATTTTTGTGTAAAAGAAGCTTGCGTAAGAAGATCTTTATTGGAACTGAAATCTGTGTGACCAAGGAGTTCCAAGATCAATTGTTACTTGCATTATTTCTGGGTGAAAGAAGCAAGAGGATAGAAGTGACCTGTAGCAAGAATCTCTGTGACCAAGGAGCTCAAGTCATCAACATCAGCATTACCTCTATTTTGTAGAAGTCTCGGTGTGACTCTTCGATATTCATCATAGTGGATATCCTCCCTGATCAAAGGAGAAGAAGGACGTAGCTGGGATTAGATCACCCAGTGAACCTTACAAATATCCTGTGTCATTTACTGTTTTATTCATTTACTGTTTTATTGCTTTACTATTCATATTACATACATCTTGAAAAAGGTTTTTAAAACAGTTAAGCGACTACTTTGACTTAAACAGAATGCTAAGCCATAAAAATATTTCCGCTGTGCTAACCCTGATTAAGTGACTAAACATTGCCCTAGTTCGGCAAGCGTTGAAATCACTAAGTCTAAGTTATCTTTTCTCAAGCGCCCAACTTAGCGCTTAAGCTTTCCAAGCGTTCAAATACTTCAAAAATGATACAATTTTCAAAAGTCGAAAAAGACTTAATAGTCTATTCAACCGCCCCCTCTAGACCCTTTCGTATGCCACTTGGGACCAACAAGTAGTATCAGAGCGGTTGAAGTTGAATCCTAAGCATTTACGAGTGTAACTGCTTGTTTAGATCCATTTTTCTAAACTTATACTACTACAAAAATACACTATTACAGCGCACATATTACAGCGGTTTTTAGAAAACCGCTAAACGGAGGGACCTATTATAGCGGTTCAACCAAGAACCGCTGTAATAGACCCGGAGCTATTACAGTGGTTCTTGGTTGAACCGCTGTAATAGCTAAGAACCGGAGCTATTACAGCGGTTCAACCAAAAACCGCTATAATAGCCTTTCCCTCTCCCCCCCCCCTCCAAAATAAAAAACCCCACCAATTTCTCTCTCTCTTACTTGACTCTCTCTCTCTCGGCCGATCTCTCTCTCTACTCTCTCTCTCGCTTGACCACCACCACCACCCAATTATGAGCCTAATCGTTTGGAGGAGATGACAAATGTGATTGAGGAGGATTTGCGAAATTGTCCCAAGATGTTTGACAATTTGACAAGTGATTCAAAGACACCACTGTATAGTGGTAGTAAATTCACAAGATTGAAAGCAGTCCTAAACCTCTACAAGTTAAAAGCCAACAATGGGTGGAGTGATAAGAGTTTCACAGACTTACTTGATCTATTAAAAAACATGCTACCCGAGGATAATGTGTTACCTAATCGTACTTATGAGGCTAAGAAGATGTTAACCTCAATTGGCATGGGATATGAGAGGATACATGTCTATCTCAATGATTGCATAATATTTACAACTGACTATGCATCATCGAACACCTCCTGTGGCCAACCCTTCACGTGAAGATGACAGAGCAGCAGACGTAACAGCTGATCAACTCCCTCAGCCACTTGTAACTCTTGAAAGGTACCTGCAAATAATGCCTATTGAACAATTGATCGCTATAGACATTCCCGAGGCAATCTATAATAACGAACCCTATCAAGAGTATCTTGAGCGGGAGGAGATTTGTCATTTTTTGCGCAAAGAACAGATAGGAGTCTCTATCATTTCAGTTTACCTCAAGTAAGTTTTTAAATATGAATTAAAAAAAGTTAGTTTTTAAATTATTTTACTGCATTAATTTGAACTGTGTTTATTTTCTTGTTCAAATTTATTTTATGCTCAATTTAGGTGTTTGTGGGCTAAGTACGTGGTCCCCGAAGAGAAAACAAATAATTTCGAGTTCCTTAGCCCACATACTATAGCTGCGGGAGTAGGTATTACTCCCTCTCAGCGTATCTTACAAGCGCAATATATAACAAATGCCATGAAAGATTGCGCAGACGGGAAGTTGTTTATGGCACCTTACAACACCGGGTGAGTTACTAAACACCCAACTTTATTTTATAAAATTTGTTACGTACGCAAAACTAATTTTGAACTTATCTTTTGAATGCTTTTTAATTTAGGGGACATTGGGTGTTGCTTGTGATTGATCCCATTAAAGAGATCGTTTATTATCTGGATTTTTTGCACGTTGATCCGAATAACCGACCTGATATGAAAGAAACAATCAATCAGTAAGTTTTTCATTCAATCAATGTATTCATTATATTTAATATTAATTTTAAAGTGTATATATCTTCTTAGATTTCACATGTATATTTGCTTGATATTGACATCTTTCCTTGTTTTTTGATGTTTTTAACAGTGCTGTGTTGATGTCACGTGCAAATCGTAACACCCAAAAGGCCAAATCCAAAAAAATGGCCTGTAAATGGACTTGTATAAAGGTTAGTGTAATTTTATATTTTCGAGAGATTATTTGTATAAACGTTATTGTTCTAATACAATTTTTTATTTCAACTTTGTAGTGCCCCATGCAGTTAAACGATAAAGATTGTGGCTTCTTTGCTATGAAATTCATGAAGGATATTATTAGCCACGGAGAATCTACAATCCCACCAATGGTATGCATAATCCTAATTAATACTCGTCATCAAATTCTAATTTCCCTTTATAAGTTATTAAACCTTTGTTGTGTTTTCAATCTCTATCGTGCAGTACTTTCCTGATTGTCAATATGTCACTTACTCTATAGAGCAACTTGATGAAGTACGTGGCGAATTGGCACAATACATTTTCCAATGCGCTTTTGGTATGGTGTAAGTTGTAAATTGTTGTAAATTTTTATTTGATTTTTTGTATTTAATTGATTGTAAACTCGTTATCATTTATTGGAGATTATACGTAAAATTTGATTTGTTTGAGATTATGCGAATTGGAACAATACATTTTTTGGTTTTTGTTGTTAGAGATGATCATTTAATTTGGTGAAGTTAATTTTGGGTTTCACGTTTGTTGTTTCTGTTGAATTGATTTTATGGTTTGTTGTGTTAGTGTGTTGAATTTTGAGTTTGTGGGAAGCTGGTTACAATAAATTTTGTACAATACAGCAAGAAAAAAAATTAAAAACAAAATACCCCTATTATAGCGGTTTTGCACAAAACCGCTATAATAGGTATAGAAAAAAAATTGAAGAAAAACTATTACAACAGTTTTTCTCGGAACCGCTGTAATTGGTCCCTATTGCAGCGGTTCAAAAACCGCTGTAATTGTTCTAACCAATTACAGCGGTACCTGTTACAGCGGTTAAAATCGCTGTAATAGGTAAAAAAAAAAACCGCTGTAAAAGGTCATTTCTGTAGTAGTGTTAGTCGCTTTTAAAATTTCTTTTAAACTTTTCATGGCATTCTCTAAAGTTCCTAAGTTGACTAAGTCAAACTATGACTCATGGAAGGTCAAAGCTTTTACTTATTTGTGTTCATGTAATGATGAAATGTGTGATATCATTTCAGATGGGCCAATCAAAATATACAAGGTTTTTACCAGAGCGCGTGGGGCCACAGAAGAAACACCTAATGGCTATGTGGAAAAGCCTAAGCAAGAATGGTCAACCGATGAGCGTCGACGAGCAAATCTAGATAATGTTGGTCGTAATGCTTTATACACAGCCATTGGTGATAATGATAACTTATTCAACAAAGTTAAATCATGCAATACAACTAAAGAGATTTGGGATAAGTTAGTTACTATTTGTGGTGGCTCAGCACAAATCAAGGAAAACAAATTATCAATTACCAAAGAAAAATTCAACAGTTTTAAGATGTTACCCAATGAGACGCTAGAGCAACTAGACATGAGATTTACAGCTCTTGTCATGGAATTAACATCTTTGGGTATGGAATTACAAAATCGGGAAATGGTTATCAAGATTTTAAGAAGTCTCCAGAGTAAATTCCTTATGAAGACAACTGCAATGAGAGAATCAAACAATCTGGATAGTCTAACTCCAGGAGATGCTTTTTCAGAACTCAAAGCGTTTGAGTTCGAGTTGAATTCAGCTAGCGATGCTGTAAGCAGTCCAGTGATTGAGTTTGGAGCGATGATGGCATCAATCAAAGGAAAATCTAGTAACAAGGGAAAGGTTTCAGATATGAGTGAAAAAGAGGAACTAGCGCTTCTAAATAGATTTTGAAAGTTCCTAAGATATGAGAAGAAAGGAAGTAGTCCTAAGCATCAAGGACAAAACTCATATCAAGCGCATTCTCCCATTCAACAATAGTGTCAAGTGTCTCACTATCCTGCACCTTCATCTCCAGCGCCAATTCAGTATCAAGCGTCTTCTCAGCAAGATCTCTCAGCGCCAGTAGTCTCAAAACCACGATTTGCAAGATTAACAAATGAACAAAAGATGAAAACTAATCTTTGTTATAATTGCAGGAAACTGGGGCATTTTCAAGTTAATTGCCCTATCCAAATGTGTCTAAGCCCACAAAGCAAGACCAAGCGGATAGAAACCAATTTAGGAACAATCTTAGGCAACAAGGCTTGCTAGCGGAATCAGAACCACTCTACACACCTGAAGAGGACTTGGACTCATCAGATGAAAGCAGTGATGATGAGCCATCAAGCGGCTCAACACTCATTTGTCTCATGGCAAGAGATGATGAAGCGTCTGACGACTCGCTATCTGAGGTAACCACTGAAGTATATCATCCTCTTTCTTATGATGAATTACTTGACAAAGTAAAAGAATATTATAAAGATTGTCAAGATGCCGCCAAATTATTTCAAAATCACTTTAATATTATTTCATCGCTCAAAAACGATAACGTAACGCTCAAGGCAGAGTTGCAAATTCAGCAACAATGTATTGAGAAGAATCAATCGCTTGAAAGTGAAATTACTCAATTAAAAAGTGATATTGATATAATAGTCAGGAGAGAAGCTGAAGTAATCGCTAAACTTGCCAAATCAGAGCAGCTTATCTCATAATTATCATAAGCATCAAGAACGCTAGATAATGTGACTGAAGTAACCAGACTATTTGGTGAAAAGACCGGTTTAGGTTGTAATAAATTTGGTCATAAAACCAAAGTGTCTGAGGTTATGGCAACCAACAAAGGAAAAGGTGTAGCTTTTTTTGAGAAGAGTTCAAACAGTCAAACGCTGAATGAACCTAAAAATATTGGTACGAGGACAAATGAGAGAGTCAATACTGACTCAGGCAAAGGACAGACCAAAGTAAATGATACACAAAAGAAAGTCTATCCAAACGCTCAAAAGGCTAAGGAGAAACCTTCTACAAGTAAGTCAAACGCTAAGCGTCCCGCACCAAAAGTGCATCCTAAGCCAGTACCAAGGAAATACCAACGTCAATATCCACAAAGATCTAGATCATATTATCAATACTATGATAACTATGATTATGACTATGATTATTACCACAATCAAGGATATTACTATACACCTAAAAAATACAGAGCCAACACCGATACTTCAATTTGGTATATAGATAGTGGATCGTCGAGACACATGACTGGGTCAAGGGATCTCCTGATCAACTATCGTGCAACCAATGGTCCTCAAGTTATATTCGGTGATAATTCTAAAGGTAAAACTAAAGGCATAGGTATCATGCATAGGGGGAACATCATGATTAGTGATGTATATTACGTTGAGGGTCTTAAGCATAATCTTTTAAGCATAAGTCAATTTTGTGATAAAGGTTTTGAAGTAAAATTCTCAACTGACTATTGCTATATTAATGACGCTAAGACTGGATCTACTAAATTGAAAGGAAAAAGAACAAACAATGTATATTTAGTAGATTGGAGTTCAACATTAGATAACAACCTTACATGTTTTGTAGCAAAAAATCAAAATGAATTGGGTTGGTTATGGCATAGAAAAATGAATCACCTCAACTTTAAGGCAATCTCTCAATTAATATTGCTAAATCTAGTAGAGGGATTACCTAAAGGTTCCTTTAACAAAGATCGCTTATGTGATGCATGTCAAATGGGTAAATAAGTCAAATCATCTTTCAAGAAGAAACAACATCTATCTACATCTCGAATACTTGAACTATTGCATTTAAATTTGTTTGGTCTTATTCAAATCATGAGCGTTAGTGGTAAAAAGTATTCATTAGTAATAGTTGATGATTTCTCACACTATACTTGGTAAAATTTCTAGCATCTAAAGATGAAACCAGTGTCAAGCTCACATCGCTAATTCGTCAATTACAAAATTCAAAAGATCTAAAGGTGACAAGAATTAGAAGCGATAGAGGAACTGAATTTACTAACCATATTGTTGAAAAGTTTTGTAAAGATTTTGGAATACTTCATGAGTATTCAGCGCCTAGAACACCTTAACAAAATGGAGTTGCCGAGCAACAGAACAGAACGCTTAAAGAAGCTGCTAGGACTATGTTAGCTGAGTCTAAGCTGCCTCAAAGGTTTTGGGCCGAAGCTCTCAATACCGCTTGCTACACTCAGAACTGGTGTATCATCAACAAGCAACATGAAAAGACTCCATATGAGTTATGGAAGGGACGTAAGCCAAATGTTTCATATTTTCATGTATTTGGTTCAAAATGTTTCATTCATAACAATGGATCCCAAAATCTAAAGACATTTGATCCTAAAGCGGATGAAAGAATCTTTCTAGGCTATGCCAAAAATGGAAAGAGTTTTCGCATCTTAAATAAGATTAAATCGAAGGTTGAAGAATCCATCTATGTTGTGTTTGATGATGATAACCAAGAACTGAGTAAGGTCGATGCTATTGATGTAGGAATTGAAGATCTCTCTCAACAAGCGTCACAAATCAATCTGTGTGATGATAGTGATATTGACGAAGACAATGAGATCACTGTGTCAAATCCTAAGATTACTCGTGAGGTTAACAATGATGATATTGCAAGAAACGCTAATGATCATGAAAAGAATATTCATCAACAGCAAACTAGGACTGTGAATATTGAAGTGTCTATGCGAGATAATAGTCAAGCGTTTACCCGAGAAATAAACCAAGCGCCTGATCAATCTCTCACCCCCTTTTAACCAAACAGAAAATGGCTTAGAGACCAACCACCGGAACTAGTAATTGGAGATATTGGAGCACCTGTAAAGACAAGAGCCGCTACAATAAATGAGGCCATGTTTGCAAGCTTCCTATCTCAAATGGAACCAAAGAAAGTGGATGAAGCGCAAAATGACTCAAGTTGGGTAGAATCAATGCAAGAAGAGCTTAACCAATTTGAACGTAGTAAGGTTTGGACGCTAGTACCAAGACTAACTCACCAAGGAGTCATTGGAACTAGATGGGTTTTCAGGAACAAGATGGACGGAGATGGTATTGTTGTAAGAAACAAAACCAGACTAGTCGCTCAAGGTTATTCCCAAGAGGAAGGTATCGACTTTGATGAGACATATGCTCCAGTAGCTCGTCTTGAAGCAATTCGAATGTTCCTAGCGCTTTCCGTATTCAACAAATTCACAGTGTATCAAATGGATGTGAAAAGTGCATTTCTGAATGGTAAACTCCAAGAAGAAGTATATGTGGAGCAACCATCAGGATTCATCAACAACCATGGCAAAAGTATGGTTTACAAATTGGATAAGACACTCTATGGCCTTAAACAAGCACCAAGAGCATGGTATGACACTCTCTCTATCTTCCTTATAGGTAAAGGCTTTTCAAAAGGCAGCGTTGATACAACGTTATTTAAAATTACCCATAATGAAGATATTCTCTTAGTCCAATCTATGTTGATGATATTATATTTGGATCTACTAATAAGCGTCTGTGTGAGAAGTTTTTGAAAATGATGCAAGATCAATTTGAAATGAGCATGATGGGTGAATTAACTTTCTTCTTAGGATTACAAGTTAAACAACTCCCTAATGGCATATTTATAAACCAAACTAAATATACTAGAGATATGATTAAGAAATTTGGTATGGAAAATGCATCATCCTCAAAAATTCCAAGGAGCCAAACGCTTAAGTTAGATAAAGATGAAAGTGGGAAGAAAATTGATATTACTAATTATAGAGGAATAATTTGATCACTTCTTTATCTTACAACTAGTAGACTTGATATTATGTTCTCGGTATGCATGTGTGCACGATTTCAAGCTGATCCTAGAGAATCACACTTAATTGCTGCTAAGAAGATCCTTAAGTTCCTAAAAGACACACAAGATGTGGGCTTATGCTATCCAAGGGATTCTCCATATGAATTAATTGGTTATTCAGATGCAGATTTTGCAGGATGCAAAATAGATAGAAAAATTACTAGTGGTACATGTCAATTTATAGGAGATAGACTAATCTCATGGCACAGTAAGAAACAACAATCCATAGCGACCTCTACCGCTGAAGCTAAGTATGTAGCCGCTGGAAGCTGTTGTGCATAAATCCTTTGGATGAGGCAACAACTTAGAGATTATGGCATAATCCTAGGTCCAACCCCAATCTATTGTGATAACCAAAGAGTTTTAGCCATGACTCAAAACCCTGTTCTTCATTCTAGAAACAAACACATTGACATCCGCTATCATTTCCTACGTGATCATGTTCAAAAGAAAGATATCTCCATGCACTTTATTGGTACAGAAAAGCAATGGCAAATATCTTCACCAAAGCGCTCAACGAACAACCATTTCTCACTTTAAGAAATGAACTAGGTATGATTGATTTAAATGCTTAATCATTCGAAACATCATGTTTTCTTTGTAGGCATAAAATTTAGGGGGAATTTACTTTATTTTTCAAATCTTTATGTCTAAGGGAGCCCACATAGGGGGAATTATAAAAAAAAAAAAAATTTACTTAAGTGAAGTTGAACAGAAAATGTTTTTCGTTGCATTGGTCATACAACGCATAACACTATGCTTTCAAACTCAGTTAGACGCTCTTCAAATTCAAATCTCCTTAGCGTCTGAACTCTCTTTTAAAATAAACTAAACGCTTGAACTCATTCCCATTTGAGCGCATAGTAAAAACGAATTTCAAAGATAGCGTTTGTTACCTAACGCTAGACAGAAAGACAAAGAATGAATTAATCAAAGCAATTAATGCTGACTTGATGTCCATTATCTCTATTCAATAAAACTATAGGTAATCATTGCTTTTCAAAACGACTGTTCAACCAAAGGCACTCGCATGAATACACGTTCCTTGTATTTCGGGCGCGTGCAACTCACATTGAATATTTAAAACAAACTGTAAAATTCAAAAAGCAATCACAAAAGCACCAAATTTTATATCCTTTTATCTTCATTAAATGAAGTTTCCATTTTTATAACACATTTCCTTAAATCATGGCACAATTTTCAGACGTGGCCACACCACGATTGATCAGTTACTACCATTCATAAAATAAACTGCTTTGACTATATTTATCTTTAATGAATTAACTACTTTCAAATTCAGAAAAAGAAGAAACATTTTAAAATACATATAAATGTTGATCGCTTACTCAAAAACAAATTCTGTTTCCAACAAGTGGTATCAAGCAATCAAATTTCTTCAGCATAAATTCAAAAATCTCAGCGCTCAAAATTCACTTCAATAATAAGCGTCTTCTACTCTTAAATACTTGCTTTATTGTAAGTGTGTGGATAAAATCAAATCTTGAAAATCCAACAACTGACCACACGTCTCCATCACATCAAAACTGACACACCCACGATCTCAAAGCATGTCTGAACACGTGTTAATGTACTATTCGGCGTGTGTACGTCACGATGCAAAATTTCAAAATTTGAAACGGTTTCTGAAAAGTAACTATGGATGTCAAAAATTTATATTTTTAACAGTTGCCTAATTTCTCGCACCTTTTAACATCCGCATTCATTAGTCAATGTCTCAGATTAATGCAATCTCAATTTTGAAAGAACCGCCAGTACACGTGTCAATCATCTAAGCTATTGAGAAGTTAATTCTTGCCTTCTATTTAAATCTTTTGCAATTTCTACAGTAAAACTTTATCACCTTCAAACACATCTCTCTCAAGGCAAAAAGAATCCCCTTCTTCTCTCTCAAGAAGCTTCAAACGTTCATCAATGGCACCCAAAACTTCCAAATCTTCAAAATCCGCCACCGGAAAATCTTCCAAAAATGAGAAACCAGTCACGATTAACGCCGGATTTCTTATTGATTGGGATTATCTCTTTGGTAACTAGAACTTTCCTCTAAGGACTGTTCTTCCTCTCATTCAAGATTCGGGTTTACATGAAATAACCACCTCTTATTCTAGCATTCATGAGGAGGAAAGTCTCTTCTTTTTCAAGAACGCTAAAATCGCCGACGATGGAAAATCCATTTCCTGCGTCTTTCCATTTGCTTGTGAGACCTTTGTTCTCACTCCTCAACTTTTGTCATCAATGCTACAACTGCCAAACGACGGTGCAGAAGTTGAAGAGGTCACCATTGGCGACGCCACAAAGGTTTGGGCCTTAGTCAAGAAAGATAACATTGAAGCTGCCCACGAACCCAACTTCAAGAAAAACAACATGAAGGGCGAATATGTCATCTTGGCTGACATATGTGCAAAGATAATCGAATGTAGTAAAGGAACCTTCGACAAAATCACAAATCTTCAATATAAGATTATGGTAGCCATTCTGACCAAATTGAAGATCAATTGGTCGCTCTACGTTTTCAATCGCTTTAAAGCAGCGATGGCTAAATCCGTGAATCCCAAGCCTTATGGGATTTTGCTAAGTCTAATTTTACGCTCTAACGGTTTTGTCAATAGCGCTGGTAAGAAGGTTCTAGAGACAAAATTCTACGGGAAGCAGATGATCAGCGAGTTGCTCAAACCCAGATGTAGGGGTGGAGCAGCGGTTCCCAAGGAAGAGCGTGAGCGACTTCTTGCGGAAGGCATTGTTCGGAGCAATGATGACGAACAAGCGACTTCATCTTCATCCTCCTCTTCGGAAGAAGAAGTGGTGGTTAAGCGTCCTAAAAGAAAAATTGCTTTGAAAGTCGCTGAGCCATCGAGGCCCGAAAAGAAGCAGAAGAAGAAGCCAGAGCTAAAGAAAAGAAGCCTAAGTCTCACTCCCTTTCTCCCAAATCACCTTCTCCTCCTCCAACATTTATCTATGAGCCAGAGCTGGGAGATATTGAAGAAGAAGTCGAAGTACCGCTAGCACAAAAGAGTACTCCACGGACCACTCCAACCGGATCCACAAATGCTTCAACAGAAACAGCGCTTGAGGAATCAGCGAGTATCCCGCCTCCTTCTCCTTCTCAATTTATTCTTAATTCAAATCCAGCGACTGCACAAGAACTCCCTCTGAAAAACGTGATCGCTTGCTGGATCCTGAAGAAGTCCAGGAGCCTAAGGATCAAACACTATCTGGTGAAACAGTTCAAGCGACTGAAACAGTCGATGAACCTCCTCAGGCTCAAACAGCGCCAAACGCTGATGCACTTCCATCCTCAGAGGTCCCTATTGAAGTAGACGTTGATTTGGCATCTGTTGTTGAAATCGCTAGAAAAGTTGATCAAATCCTTTCTGACGCTGAAATATCACCGGTCCATGAAGCGACTAATCCCTCTACACAATTAATCGAAGTGGCCGCTGCCATTCCAACTGAAGCTATTGCCATTCAGCCTACTCCAACCGGACCCCCTCCCAATGTCATCAACTTCTTTCCTCGTGGATACAATGCAGACGTTGAGTTCTACTATGCCGCTAGAGAACGTGACACCAGAACTCTCGTTGATATGGAAATCATTTTTCAAACTTCTCTCCATAGGACTGATATCTCTGATTCAGCCAAGTTTGCCTTCTTCGAGCGTTTTGCTGGATTAGGTCTCTACTCGCTTGAGCATCTTCAATCTCGACTCGAGTATATTAGGCGACCAGCTTTCAACATCACTGATTTTGACCGTGAGCGATTCAACTTCACAGGACGATCTGCCAAATCCTTCTATCTTCCTCGACCAAATAAAATTGTGATAAAAAAATCCCCACATGGGCGATTGGATAAAAAACCCTCATGAAGAAGATCTTAATAAAATTGGGTACTCTGCCTTTCCTAAAATTGTCTACTCACCTCAGAACGCTCTGTCCCCTCAACCTCTCAAACTGTGGAAAGGAAAAGGAGCCATAGTTGCTGAGCGCCCTAATCCTATTAACTCATGGATAGAGGATGAAGCCCGATAATACTTAGCCAGACTCTGGGCAGACTCTTTCAGCGTTGAGAAAGAGCAATTCAAAAACCTGCTTGCTACAAAGACTGATTCAGAACTCGCTGAGCAACTGGGCAAACGCTGGATCGCTGAGACTCGCAAATGGGCAGAAGACTTCGTCTTGCAATACCATTCCGCTGATGAAATGATGAAGTATCCCTTTCTCTTTAACTTCAAAATTGAATATCAGCGCAGGGGATACGCTATCTTCTTACTCAAACAACGTGAGTCGCTCGTCGGTGCTATCAGCGACTTACCATATTATCGACGAAACATTGAAAGTTACATTCGGACACAACTCTTTCAAATAAGTCAAGGTGGTTATGAATTTCACTCCGAAGGTAACTTTGCCCGACGACTTCAGTTTGATCTCAATGAAGATGCTTCTACAAGCAAGCAACCGCTACTGCCAGGAAAAGTCAAATTCGTGTAGACCTTGCTAATGATCACGCTGAGTTTGCTGAATTCTACAGAGACAGAAAAGCTGTGATAGAGAATGCACAAGCACTGGATATCATTTTCAACCATTACTCCGGGTTAAGTGACTTCCAAGGATACAACCTTCATCCTGTGCTCTTTTGTGAACAAAACATCCAAGTGGCCAAAATGATATCGCTGATCAGGCCAGTGGATCAAGAAGCAGCTTAAGCCATTTATTTTGGACTTTTACACATCCTACATCTCGGGAGTGGAACTGCCTGAAGGAGTGCAACTTGCACTAAGCAATGCAGAGCACGAAGACACTATATTCTATATTCCGCAGTCCAGCCTGATCAGTTCAAGGCATGTTATGGAAGCGATTGACCCACTCTGGGTCATTGCCGTTAAGACTCATTCTCCTCGGATGGAGATAGTTGAAATAGAAGAGGAACAAACTCCTGTTGTGGAAGTTGCTCAAACCACAAACGCTGATATACAAGATGTTGCACCCAGCAATCCAGCAGTCGAGGTTCCCTTTGTTACAGAAGTTGTTCAGATTGAGGAAGCTACTCAATCTCTTGACTTAGCGATTGAAGAGGTGCAAGCTGAGCTAAATACAGTCGTTGAGAAAGAACCTATTCTTCATGATCTGACTAAAGGCAAGGCTCCTGGAGCGATGCCCTCTCAAGCATAGTCTTCTTCCAGTGACTCATCAACTTCAATCCAATCACATACATACAGATGCCTACGCACGTAAAAACTTGCTGCATGTGCATGATTGTTGGTAGGTTAATTTTTCATGCAAAAAGAACATGTGCTAAACATACGCTACATAATCATATTTTAACTATTCAACATATTTACAAATATACCATACATGCCTCTGCAACATACACTATCCGTTTTAATTTCAATGTAATCTCATTACATAAATTAATTTTCAGATTCAAACAACCTTTTAAAAACTGAAAATAAATAGTTTTTATGAAAATCCCCAAATCAATAAAATTCACGAATTTAATAATTTTTAATTGTGCATCACATGTAACAATTAAAATTAAACGGATCATGCATAACGATGCGTGAGCCTTAGGCTCTGATACCACTGTTGGGAAATATACATATAGCCCGACTAAGCACAGCGAAAAATAAAAATTTTAGTTTCTAGGATTTAAACAAGCGAGTTTATTAATCCTACGGGCTTATCACGTATCATAGGCTTGCGCATTTCTACACTAGTTATTTAAAACTTAAATAAAGAAGATCTTACCTTATTCGATATTTCGCAAAAATCGAAGAGTTTCTTCTTCCTTAACGTGAGCTCCCTAGCTTGTTCCTCGTTCTTTGAATCAACTCCTTCGTTTTCCCTTTGATGAAGATTTCGATTTCCTCCACCAAAAACGTCTTTGATCGGATTCTTGATTCAATTCAGAGACCCAAGTGTTTCTCCTCTAAAGTTGATCCACACCCCGGATACCCACTCGTTTATAATCTTTAGCTAGATTGATCTATAAACGTTTATTCTAACTTTAAGGAATAGTGTATGGGATTAAGGTGAAAGCAAAAATGACTTCTCTAAGTATTTTGGAAGAATTCTTGAATTCAAGATCTTGATGAATAATCAAGAACTCAAGAACACTATATGAAGCAGAGAGAGAAACGATTTTCTATGCAAGAGGAACAAAAATTTAATTTGGCTTCAAAAGTCATCATCAAATTTTCGTTCTCTACATGTCCTATATATAGGACTAGGTTCTTACAATTCTTTTCCATGTAGAACTCTTATACATTAATCCTTTTCCATGTAGGAATAGAAGACTAATTAATTTCTAAATAGAACTTTTCTATTTTAATTAGTTTCCTTTATCTCCAAGAAATCTTATTTCCTTCTAAAAGAAAATTAATTAAACTCCTTTAGTTATTTTCTTCCACCAAATTTTCGACCAAGACTTAATAAAATAGCCTTTTAATAATTAATCCACCATACTAGATTAAT
Source organism: Buddleja alternifolia (assembly GCA_019426215.1). Taxonomy (NCBI): domain Eukaryota; kingdom Viridiplantae; phylum Streptophyta; class Magnoliopsida; order Lamiales; family Scrophulariaceae; genus Buddleja; species Buddleja alternifolia. Next base: position 30,313,874 of record CM033399.1, read on the forward strand.
TAAAAGTCAGTTCCAATTAATTAAATGTTTTCTTAACTTAAGCTTAATTAAATTGATCTTATCAACTTAATTAATTCATTTATTCAACCCTTGAATAAATAAAAGTCTTAATTAATTAATCTAATTAATTAATATATTAACTCAACTACTTTGAAATAAAAGTCTTAATTACTAGTATTGTGTGTGACCCTTTAGGTTCACCAAAATACTAGTAATGGGTTTCATAACCTTTATGATTTAATTTGGACAATTAAATTGTCTCGATTAATTAAACACTTTTAATTAACCATCTTATTATTCAATCTCCATTAAATATAAGATACCATAAATCAAAAAAAAGTTTCTAGCTACTTATCTTGAAGACCTAGATGTAGGCGATTCAAAGTGAACTTTTCCAATCGCGCATTCCATGCAAGTGAGATTCTTCCATCAACTAATTTCCCAATTGAATTAAGGATCGAGGAATCTTATTGGTCAAGATCCTTGTAAATTCAATCTTAATAATTCAAGTGTGTTTGACTGGTGATTAATTAATTCAAGAAACTCATTTCTTAATTAATTACTTACTTGCCTTGGCCAAGGACTAACTCAGTCAAATCACTTAGAATAGTATAGAAAATTCACTTGTTCATCTAGACAAGTGATGGATCCTTTGTTGTCAACACCAACCTCCATATACGAGTCACTACACCCAATCACCAGGCCATATGTGTCCTTGTAAAAGAATTGGCACAGGAGTCAAAGTGCAGTGAGTCAATATACAAGATTACTGTGATGACTTAAGTCAAAGAATTAATCTTGCACTATCGTGATTAAGAAACTCCTAATTCGACATATATAGAAATAATTCCAATTTAGGAAGTTTCAGTCAGGGTAATCAGTGAACTTGTTCTCAACAAGCACCCGCGTATGTGCATTTGTGTCAACTACACTAATGTCTATAAAACGAGACATTCTCTAATTAAGAGTGTGCATCATAGGCGCAAGTCTATCCGAATTATCAATGTCCCATCTTGATAATTCTATGACTTGGACAATATTTAGAAATCACAGTCTTAGAGACTTGTTTTATGATATCCATCCAATGAGATATCAAGCCCCATAGCTATGTGTGAATTCTAGGGACTTCATCATACAGTTATAACAATATAAACATAAGGTGAAGAAATGTCTTTTATTAATATAATGTAAAACGAAATTGTTTATTACAAGAATAGATAAAGAAAACCTATCTAGGATTGGCTCGCAGGACACTATTCTACCACTAAGAAGACATGATTTTGATGAAGTCCAGTACACCACCATGTTAGACATTGATCGACTCCTGCTGGACTTAGCAAATGAAATCTATCAAGGAGAAGAAAAGGCTAAGCGACAAAGAAGATGATGCCTCATATTTTCTTCCTTTATTGTTATTAAATTTTTACTTTCAGCGCAATCATTTGTATGCTTACCTTGAAATTATATATGAATGAATGATTGAACGCTGAAACACATTGTTGAGGCTAACCTAATAGTAGCTAACCCATCTAACTTTCCAAACGCTAACTTATAACCATTTTTGGACTTTTCTTTCAAACTCTTAAATTATAAAAGAGTTACAAGAGTTAAAGTTCTTGACATCATCAAAACGGGGGAAATTGTTAGGAAATTTCATGTTAGATGTTTTGATGATGACAAGATAGGATTTTATGTTAGACCCCAAAAATGTAAGTTTATGCTTTCATAGAAAATATTGTTTAAGCGTTTGAAAGTTTACTTATTCGTTTTGGTTTGTAATTTTTATCTTTATAGATTTTAGACTAAGCTTTTTTTTAGACTAAGTCGCTAGTAGAGGTCTGGGTGAGTCTACTGAAGACAAAGTTGAAGATCAAGCGTCCAAAGTCATAATGAAGATGAAGATTGAATTCTTAGCGTCGGTCAAACGCTAAAGAACTATTTCAGGTAGTTTGAATTAAGCGCTCAAGAACTAAATGAATTTTAGACTAAATCTTTGGCACTAGGTCATTGATGGAATTATGAGCGAGTCTATCAAGAATAATGTTGAAGATTAGCATCTGAAGTTAAGTGAAGATTGAAGAACTGCCTTAAGCGGCTGTCAAGAGCTTAAAGCTTATCCCAAGAACTTCCAAAATCAAGCGACCAACATTCAGACATTACTCGATTATTTAAAACCCTAGTTTTAAAAGACCTAATGCAAAATAACAAACGGATATTTATTTCCAACGGAAATAAAATCAAGATGCATTAAAAGTCGAATAAGTCCCATTAACATATACGCACTATAACTTATGGGCAAGCCACTCTTTGACCAAGACTGTCGGATTCCAAAATTCAAGACCATGCCTGACCAATTGAATATAGCCAAAATTCAGGAATGTTACTTGGTACCAACACCAAGTATGCCACTTGGTACCAACACCATGTAACACTTCCATGACTAAAACAAGTAAGTATGGCGAAATAGGATCTCCCTGTTGAAGACCTCGAGCCCCTTTGAAATATCCCTCAGAAGCACCATTGATTTTGATTGAGAAAGACGTGCTAGTGATGCATTCACGAATCCAATTGATAAAAATTGGATTAAAATTCATGTATTCCAACACTTTAATCATAAAATCCCATTCAACCATATCATATGCTTTCATAAGATCAACCTTGAATGCACATCTCTCTGGCAGATTCTTTCTTTTATATCCATGAAATAATTCTTGCGAGAGTAGGATATTGTCACTAATCTTACGCCCTGAAATAAAAGTCGTCTGTGACTTATCGACTAAATAATTCAGAGATGCTGTAAGCCGATTTGCTAAAATCTTAGAAATCACCTTATAAAGAACGTTACAGCATGTTATTGGTCGAAACTCACTCGGTCTTTTAGGTAACTCCACTTTTGGGATTAGAGTGATAATCGTTGAGTTTATTGATTTAACAAGCTTCCCTGATTCGAAATTTTTTTTAATCGCTCATCTAATTTCATCTCCTACCATAGGCTAAGCCTTCTTAAATAACGCAGCGGTGTATCCACCTTTTCATCCGGGAGGTCGAAAAGAACCTTTTTAATTTCTTCCATTTCAATCGGCCTTATCATGAAAAAAGAGTCTTCTGGGGTAAGCTGCCTACTTACATAACACCTAAAATCAGGTAAATCGATATCCTGTGATCTCGCAGATCTACCGGGCAAGTTCGAGTAGAATTGAACTAACTCATCTCGAATAAGCAATCGATCCCTCAATTCATTACCATTTGCGTCCTCTATGAAATATATTCTGGCTCAATTTCTTCGTGTTGCAATCTTCTTAAAAAAATATATAGAACATTCATCCCCATCCTTCAGTCAATCCATTTTCGCTCTTTGGTTTAAAAAAAACTCTTTCCAATCTCACAGCCTGTGAAAATAAATATCTACAGTATTTCTCTAGCTACTGCAGTGGAGTGAACGTCAGAAATTCGTACAATAATTGTTGTGCTTTTTCTAAGAATTGTCTCGCCTTATCCACATTCTCCGATAGGTTCCCTTTTCTTTTACGCATCAATTTGAATATTAGTTTGAGTGCTTTAAGTTTAGTAATGACTGAAAATAGAGGGACACCAACAACTGAATTTTTCCAGATATTTTCCATAGAAGACAAGAAAGTTCCATCTTCAGTCAAAAAGTTTTCTAACTTGAATATAGAGCCTAATTGCGATCGACTCTCCCCAAAAGAAATAATCAACGAACTATGATCAGAAGTGCGTGGAGATGCACACAAACACGAAACATTATTATATCGAAGAAGACAAGACGAGTTAGCCACTACCCTATCAAGCCTCTTCCAAATGCTCTCAGGACCACTTCTTTGATTATACTAAGTGTACAAAGATCCGTGCATGGGCACTGTAGCAAAGTTCGTTGCCGAGAGTCACGCTTGAAACTCCAGCTGATCATTGTCTTTCTCGACACCCCAATCACTTCACTACTATCCAATATGGCATTAAAGTCTCCTAACACCATCCATGCATGTTCAGACATAGCCTCTAAATAAATCACCAGGCTATCCCAAAGAACTCGTCTCTCATCAGAAGTATTAAGACCATACACAAAAGAAATAAAGCATGACTCATTACGTTCTAAGGAGGTAACCTTACAATACACTATTTGAGTTGAGAAATATCCAAACTCTATGTCAACCAGAGATGGATCCCACCCTATCCAGATATGATTCCCTAGTCCATTTGTCGTATAATCACTGAAACAATTCCATGAAGATTGGATATACCTGCTGATTTGCAAAAAGTTTCTTGAAGCAACCCTAGTTTCAATAAAAGCGCATACCTCATATAAGATCATAAGCTGATTTTTGATGGTCAAGCTTATTAAGACCACGAACATCCCAGCCCACTATAGGAATCATTTAACACCCTCTTTTGGGGTTGCATTATTAATTGGGCCTTATAAGTTAAGTAATTCGATTCCACACCAATATTAGTTTCGACTCCCTCGTCATTAGTCCCATCATCAATCACATCCTACAAGGGCAGCAAACTTATTAGTTAAGTGTAATTCATCACCTTCAATAGTATCTTCTACACTTTCCAGTTCATTCTGATCCTTCTGCTCATTTGGTTCAATTGTAGCTACATTAGAATCAGTGACTTCCACATTGATAGGACTCCTATTATTCTTCCTAGTTACAGGCTGCCATTCATGATCTTTATCTTTCAAAGTGTCCGGAGCTATAATATTAGCTTTAGCTTTCGGCACATAAATGTGCACTGGCTATTTCATATCCTTTTTCTTAGACGGGCATATTGACGCAAGATGACTGAATGATTTACAAGCCGTGCAGATTTGCACCTTCCACTCATATTCCACCAAGATTTTGCATGTACCATTGTATTCTCCATTCTCAGACGGAAACAGCATGAAAACTTCATAAGAAAACTCCGAATCCACATTCATTAACACGCATACTCTCGCATAATCAATTCGATCCATCTTTAAGGTAATTGTATCTGGGTAGAGAAGCTGCCCAATTGCACTAGCAACTAAACTTAATCCGTCTAGGGTCCAGTACTTGGTTGGAAGGTGACGAAAATGCACCCAAACTAGAACCTCTCGATGAACCTTCTTTTCTAATGACATGCCTATCCTCCATTCTTCTAGAAAAAGAGCCTATCCCTCAAAAAGCCAATGTCCTCCCTCCAGAACATCGCGCATCAATTCTATTGTTTCAAATTTAAGGAAGAAAAATCATGTACTCGTTGCTTTAACTTCCACAAGACCATTCCAATTTTTCAAAGCAAATTGTCGTACGCCTAGAAAATAAGGCTTCTTCCCAATGAAATATCCTACCAAAGTGTTAATCCATCGATTAGTACCTTTTGTTGCTACGTTCCATTGTGGACGAACAAACTTTTTCCCATTAATAACCTCAGAATATAATGTAAAGATGTATGTTTTGAGGTAATAAAGGGATAATCTCTTGTCCAATCTTCACTAAGACCTAATGGGATATTACCAAGCATGAGGGGCTCAAAGGTATCATTAGTATTTGTTTCTCTAGACTTGTTACCACGCTCAGAATCTAGGGGATTTTGCCTATATGTTACTCGATTATCCTCAACTAATCCCTCGAGCAGTGCAGATTGGAGTGATGAATTAGGGGTTAACGCTAGGGTTTCGCCATGCGCATGTCCACTAATACTCAAAGACGTTCCCGGTACCATCCCAAAACTCTGAGTTTCTCCCTGAAATCTTCCTTTGTAATTACAAGGGGAAGAAACAACATTAGCAAATCTATTTGTGAGCGGAGGAGAGATAGTATCAAGCAAGGATCCTTGTACAGATTGATGTTCTGGAGCCGGAAGCATTAAGGATGGAGTTTTTTCTCCAACATCTCCATCAATCTTTTCACTCAATTTAGAGAATTCAGGAATATCGAATTGTTGATTAAAATTCGGAAAACGTGAAGTAATAGCGTCAAAGTCTGAAAATCTATGGATTGTAGGAGATCGGAGATGAACAACCAACGAAGAAGATGAGCCGCAAGAAGAGGAAGATGCGATCGTCGGAAGTCAGATTAATCGCCGGCGGCTAGGCCATCGCGTTAGGGTTCTCTAATACTTTCGTTCATTAATTCAACTTTATCAATTATTCAATACCATTCATACTAAATTATTACAATTATCTATGAAAGTAAAGAAAAAATTATGCTTTCAGTGAGAATCGACTACAAAAACTCTAATATCATAAAGCTCTAATATCATAATGCTCCGCTCAACAAGTCGCACTTCAGTCGGTGCAAAGTGTACTTAATCCGAAATAAATATAAAATACAAATATTATTTTAATATCTCAAAATTAACTTCAGTAATCCTTTATTTATTTATGGTCCATTTTCCTAGTAATATTATTACAAATAAAACGGGAGAACCGGTGATCGGTAAAATCGGGTCCCACCTTCTTGTCTCGGCGCCTGCGAGAGTGGGTGATATACCATGTGCGCGACCGGCGGGAATCAGTTGCGCTCTTACTTGGCGCCACATGCTGCGGACCCGATTCTGCCACGTGGCTGCATCTGCTCAGATTTTGGGCCAGTTTTTGGCAGCACTCCCGTATTATACGAGTTAGGTTGACCTTTACCTGATTTTCATCTTTCTTTATTTTTTCAATTTTTGATTAGCAAAAAATTTCGTTCATCTATATTGTGATTAGTAACTATGTTTAAGCGCTAAATGAGGGCCAATAATTGGTGGATATTTGGTAAATGCGTTTGAGATTGTCTCAAAATTGGAGATGTTTATGTCTTACATGGGAGTATGGGACTATGAGATTCCTCGTCCTAATTTGAAGCAGTATAAAAAAAAAACAAATGAGCAATAAACGGAGTCGAGAAATTTCTCAACTAAAACTCTGATAGTATTTAGACGTACTAGAAAATTGTACTACACTTCACATGTGACATGGAATACCCAATAACCTTTTGTTGTACGCATGTAGGACATGTGTAAGGTTATAATGAGCTGAGTCGAGTCGAACTAAATATGTTATTGTTCAAATTTATTTGAATTATTATCGAGTTTTAGAATTTGTGTTTGAGTTTGATTTGAATGTTAGTTGACCCGAACTCAAACGAGTTTTAATATAGTCAAACACGAGTTGAGCTCGAGTAGTTTGATGTTTTATCATTTTTAACTAATCGAGTCAAGCTCGAGCCGAACTTCAAAACTTATCGAACACACAAAAGGTTGTTCAAATTTGGTTTCATATGTTAACAAATCAAACACAAACGAGCTCTTAGTGATCGATCTCGAGTTAAATATTGAGTAGTTTGGTTCATATTCCAGCCTTAGGCATAGGGGTGTTCACGGATTGGCCGAACAGCCCGAAAATCGAACCAAAAATTTCGATTCGATTTTCGATTTATTTTTTTTTTAGCAAAAATCGATTTTCGGTTCTGTTTCGATTTTCAGGTTTGGTTAACCGAACCGAACCAAAAACCGATTTATGTTTTTAATTTAATTAAAAATATATTATTTCTAATTAAAAGAGCAAAAGAAGCGTGTAACCCAGGTGGAGATTCTCAAGCAGAGAAAGTCAGAAAACCCAAGCAGAGAAAAAAAGCCCTTTCTCACCTGCAATGCTCAACAAATCGCGATTCTCACCTTCTTCTCTTGAACTCTTCTGTCGTTCCACCGGTAGATCCTGACGCGCCGTTACTCCTTCACCACCGTCAACTTCAATTTTCTTCGCAATAAGTAAAGTTCCTTTGTCTTTTTCCTTAATCCTTTGCATATATGAGTTTGTATAGTACTTTTTTTTTTTTTTGGTTGCCTACCACAGTATCCCGGACATTGCCAGACTAATCTGTTGGTCCACCCGGGTCGCACATCTGGCCTGGTGGGTGAGTCTGCCAACGGGGGTAACTGCGTACACAAGGAATCGAACCCGAGTCCTTGTTTAAGCGGAACTAAGTTGCTTACCACTTGAACCAACCTCCGTTGGTGTTTGTATAGTACTTTTGAATGGGTTTTAATGTTGTAAACATGTGATAAGTGTAAATAAAGTGATGGGTTTTACTGATTTTTTTTGTATTTTTTAATGGATTATTGGAGTTTTGATATCAGAAAAGAATAAACATAAAAAAGATGCAGATTTTTTTTTCCTCAAAAATTCGGATCGACCGAACCAAATCGAACAAAACAAGTTCGATTTTAACCGAACCTAACCGAATTGAACTTTTTCAGTTAGAAATTTCGGTTAACCGAAATCTCCGGTTTGATTTTCGGTTAGAAATTTCAGAGAACCGAAATCTCGGTTCGGTTCGGTTCAGGAACCGACCGATGAACACCCGTACTTAGACATATGTACTACCACTACAACAAAGAGGCTGACTTTGGACCATAAATCAAGTCGATTGAACAGAGCCTATTTAGGCTCACAAATTCGGCTTGATATTAAATAAGGTTTCGTTTTTTAAATGTGGATTAATTGAATAGAAATATGATCATCAAGTCGGGCCCGAACATATTTGAATTTGATTTTTCAAATTTAGCTTTTCCTTAATCGTTTTTAGAGCATTTAAGAAGATAAATATACCCGAGAAAAAGACTTGACAATTTGTAGATACTTGAAAATCATCAAGTCAAATTATATTCATATTAAAATTAGTTAAGTTGACATCATAAAGTTAAAATACTAATTAACTCTCGATGTTTTTATTGTGTTGGAGAATAATTATAGTTAAAATTCTGTTGACTTTAAATTTGTTCAGTTTATCCTAGCCTACACGGCTTACTCTCAACTTAAATCTAAATTCTAGTCTTGACCTTCAACTCAAGTGTATAAGCTAGAATTGACTTGAGATCATTGACACTTCCAAGTGGGATGGTAATATACCATATGCTTTTACGCTTCTCAATACTTAAATACTTATTTTTATTTACTTAATAAGTATTACTTAACACTTATTTTAATTTACAGAAGCTCAGCCTAAAATGTCTATGGAATTAATTCATAGCCCAGCACCGTTGAATTCAGTAAGAGCATGTATTTTGTTTCATTGCCTATGAATAATCTCACGTTGTTAATATCTATACTATTATATATTTGAAGGAGGTGTTTGACTCCATTTTGACCCAATTGAACTCAAATTCTAATTTTCTAGAATTTTGATTTTCTTTTATTGCAAAAAATTAAAATTGTAAAGATCCCTACATTCATGGACTAATTCATATGTATCCCTTAATCATGTCAATATTTAAGGTAAATGCCGTTTTCCCAAAAAAAATTAAATTACCTTCCTTCAATTTTAGTTTTGATTTCAAAAATATCATTGGTGATTGACTTTTCAATAAATAAGGATAGTAACCCACTCACTTTGTTATGGTTTGAATATCATCATTACTATTTTTATGCTTGCAGTGTCTTCCTCATCCATTTTCATGGAGTTTTTTCCTCAATTCTTTCATATGTAAGTACTCTTTGAATAAAATTGTTTTCATTTCTAATTTAATTGATTAAATTTTCTTATTATATATTCGATTATTCCTCTGATTTGTTAAGTTTTAATATTTGCTAATTCTTCATTTCATATATATATATTGATCTATTATCTTTGAACAATCTTATGTTTTATAGATATGCTTTTTTTGAAAATTTATATTTTTCATTTAGTAGTTTTGGATTTTCTGAGCCCCCTTGTCCGCCAATTCTTTGATTAAATATTTCACTTTTTTTAATAATTGATTGGAATTTTCTTTTGTCTACATTATTTTCTTCATATGATCTGAAAATTAGAATAATTTATTAGTCTTTTTCTTTTACACTATACCATGTCAATCGACAGGGAGAAATCCACTTTGTAATCCATGCCGATCCGGGAGAAGGAAATGGAACTATTTTCAATTTTTTATTTACTTTATTTCTATATATTTTTAAGGTAAAATTGTTTACTCATATTTTATATGTTTTCATTATTCCTTCGATCATTTTTAACATGAGTTACTCATTTTATAATTTCCCATTATTTTCGAGTTCATTGAGTAGGTACTTTTGCACTTTCTCTAGGTTATTCGGTATTCCTTTGATTGGAGATTTCTATTTTTTTATTTAACTGATTATATTTCTCTTTTCTAAGTTCTATTTTTTATATGGTTGCAAGTTCTAATGTTTACTAATTTAGTTATATTATCTTTTTTTTTATTATGATTATTTTGTTTTCATGGAGATATTTTGTATTTTAATTTCATATTTTTTATTATGTGGCTTAGAAAGGTCTTATTCATTTTTGTATTTGATTTTTCAGCATTCCTTTGATTGAATATTTTTATTTTTTTATTTAACTGATTATATTTCTCTTTTCTAAGTTCTATTTTTTATATGGTTGCAAGTTTTAATGTTTACTACTTTTTAATTATATTATCTTATTTTAATTTTATATTTTGTTTGATTTTTTTCTATATGTTTTCATGGAGATATTTTCTATATATTTTAATTTCATATTTTTTATTATGTGGATTAGGAGGGTCTTATTCATTTTTGTATTTGCATTTTCTTTGAGTCCCTACTTATTTTTATGTAACTTTGTATATTCAAATTCATTTGTATTTCACATTTTCTTTGAGCTCTCCCACCTTTTTTTTATGTAACTTTGTATATTCAAATGAAGATTCATCCGTGTTTCTTCATTTATGTTCCTGCAATGGTGAAATTTTAATTCATTATTCCAAGACCTATATGGATAGGACATAGTCGCATCTCTTCCAAAGGTATAATGTATTATTATTTTTATTCATTTTTTTGTGTTTCATAAGCTAAGAAGACTTAAATAGCTTTTGGTGTTCATGTAAGTTTTATAATCAATATCATGTGTAACTAAACTTTTCTAATTAAATTATGATTTAGATTTTTTTCCATTTTTTTATCACTTTAATTGATGGAAACATGATTTGAAACCAGATCTCTCCGTTAGAAAAGGATATGTGATGAAACTACAATAATGTGTGATAAGGATCATAAATTATATCGTTGATACGGTTAGCATAAATTAACAACAAAAGAGACATCATCAGAATGATAGCATCTATGTCTACTTAAATCATGATAAATGGTGGTTAAATTTGTAGCATCACCAATATTTCTCCTTTTTATGAGAGCATTCAATTTTCAAAGAGTTTCATATAATTGAGTTGAATGAAAACTAAAAAGTAAAAGAAGAAAAATCTAATTTAGCAAAATGTTTCACAATGCACGAGTCATATAAAATCTTATAGTTTTTAATTTAAATTAATCAACAAGTATCACACTCAATTTCCTACAAACCCATTTGAAGAATTTTACAGAAATAAGTGTCTTATGTATATAAAATGATTAGTCATGTAATGATTTTCTTGATCTCTTCTTATTAAATAATACTATAGTAAACATAAAAGCTACCCCAGCTACAAATGTTGAGATACATTTTCTTATGCAATTAAATAGTTAAATTTATGAGATAATGAGTCTAAGACTTGAGAAATGATCATATTTTGGAGCTTTCCATTTGAAATTCTTGGTATTACAATTTATTTCATATATGCTGGAGTAGGACAATTATAACTTTCGTACAGGGAAAACTCAAACAATATGAATTTAGTCCATATGATGGCTGATTTGTTTTTTATTCGTCAAGTAAATATATATTTGAGTTACTTTTGTAAATTTTCTACCTTTATTGATTATTTTTTTTGGTTCCAGGTAACAAGTTTTTTTTTACAATTAGTGAAATAATAAAAATTTTTAAAAAAAAATGTTATGTGGATCATAACATATCTAATACTTTTTATATGTTTAATCTGTTTTATTAGAAAAGCTTTACTATCTGTCGTGCATAGCACGGGAGACACACTAGTTCAAGAATATTCCTAAGGTAAATATGTACCTAGCTACCATTTTGCAACAAATGGCTGATAGGCCTCAAATTTATTTAAATCGGTTATTTTCACAAGAAAATATGAGTATGAGAATAATGAGTACGAGGATAATGAGAACCAATACTAAAGAGAGCCAATACTACGTTAAGATCCAATTATGAAGCGTCTCATATAAAACACCTATAGCAGTATATGTTGGAAAATTTGTAATTATGAAAAGTGTGGTTCATGATTTTTGCATAATAAATTCGAACACTGTAAGTATTTGAGATACTAAATATTATTGGATAATATTAATCTACGTTCTAAGTAGATGAGTTTAACATTTCGAATTTCTTAAATCGGACTTGTAACGAATGAGAAATTAAGTGTTAAAGTGGGGTGTTTGAAAATATTTATCCCACATAGGAATAAAACCACATTTGTAGTGGGTTTATAATTCAATGTCTTAGGATAAAAGTAGAGATGTCAAACAAGCCTAATAAGCTGGCTTGGATCGGCCCGTTGAGGCTTGGCTTGGTTGCTAAAGGGGCCAAGCCAAGCCGGTTAGGCTCGCAAGCCGGCTTTATTAGGCTTGTTAGGCCTTTTTGGCCTTCAATTAAAGGGCCAAAAAAAATCTTTTCTGGGCCAAGCCTAACAAATCGTTTGTTGTGCATGATTTTTTTTTTTGGTTATTTTTTTATGTAGTTACTTTTGTTAATTATTTATTTATGTTATTTAATCTATTATATATTTATTTACTGTTGTTAATTATTTATTTATGTTATTTAATCTATTATATATTTATATTCTTTCGTCAATTATTTATTTATGTTATTTAATCTATTATATATTTATTTACTGTTGTTAATTATTTATTTATGTTATTTAATTGAATAAGGTCGTTGCACACTCATGTGTAATTTTTTTTTATATTTATTATTGTATTATTATTATATATTAATATAATTACTCCCGCGCACCGAAAAAGCCCGACTCGCTGACAGGACGGACCGGCTCCGCCAACTCATGTAATGGGCCAAGCCCTTTAGGTTTGACAAGCCTTAATAAGCCAAACCTTAAATTGGCTTGCCAAGCCTTAATAGGCCGGCCCATTTAAGAGTCAAGCCTTAATAGGCCGGTCAATTTAAGGCTTGTTTGACACCTTTAGGATAAAAGGTTGGTCATTTGGGTCATTTCACCTTTGTGGGTTTTGTAGGGGACCTAAACATGGTCCGGTTCACCACACGCGCTCGCCGCCGCCTGCCCGAACCGGGCTTGGGACTGGGTTCGTGAAACTTGGGCTTGACTTATATTGGGCCTTGAGCTTAGGCTTACAATATATTAGCTTTTTGGAGAAAATTAATCCAAAGTGAAAAGTCCAACCAGAAAATCGTACATGCTAAATACGAAGTTGAAATAAAATGCTGGCCATGTTTTTTTTCGATTTTTAAATTGACCTTCTAGAAGGCCTCACGTTCGAATGTTGGGTTCTAACGTTCGAACGCTGACCCCTTCTAGAAGAATATCTAAAACGGTCCAGGCGTTTTCAGCTGCCTTAACAGCTGAATACATTTTGATTTCATGTTTGAACATGAAGATGCCCACGTTCGAACGTGAGCTGCAATTTCAGATTGCCAATTTATTTCTCATATTTAATTTGTCTTATTTGGAGCCTATAAAAGTCCTCCTCCAACAGCTTGAAAAACACAGCAACACAATCTTCTCTTGTGTTCATATCATTTCTTTTTCCTCCCTCGAGAGTTCAAAGTAGAATTTCGGTTCGTTGTTTCTAAGAGTTGAAGTGGTTCAATCTTAGAAAGTATTTGTTGTATCTTGTGACACGTTTTGCCAAAATCGGTACCACCTATAGCCGGGGTAATTTCGTGTCAAGGATAGTGTTCATTCTCGCCTCAAATAAATCCTCTATAGCCGGGGCAAAAACATTTTTTTCTATACATATTCCACATAAATACATATATAAATATATTTATAATTTTAAATAGTGCAAGTGACGGGAGGATTTGTGTCAAAAACAATAAAACCCGTAAACCCATTTACATTCTCAAAATCAACCCCAAGCAGAGCTAGTTTAGGACGTATCTGTATCTAACCCGGACTCATTGCTAACCTCATCTAAAATTAACATTTGTTTATGCAAAAGGAAAAAATGGAATTTACTTATGCTTTTCTTATCTGTTTTCACTAAAATCCTTGTTCTTTAACATAGATTAGCTGGGAAAAATTTATTTTCGTGCTTTTACTGATAATAATAAGTATTATTTTTTTAATTCAAGACGAAAGGAGATTACTCTAAATATCTAGTTCGACAAACCCGAGTTGATAGTCATAATCCTGAGTCATAAAGACTCTATCTAACTCCATAAAGGAGGGAAGAGCCACAACTTGTGACAGCCTAAATTCAAACCCAGGACCTCTTACATAAAGTGGGAGGTGGATACCACTAGACCAATATGTCTTTGGTTACAGGATAATTATTTTTAAGTGCTTATTACGTCCCTCAATATATACCAAATATTTTAGCCTTCTATTTTAAAAATCAAAAATTTACTTTTGGTAATACCCAAAATCATATTCTATGGAATGATCGTTGGGTCGGTTCTTTAGCTTTAAAGGATCGTGTCACTAACATACCTTCTTGCCTTAACAATCGGATGGTTTGTCAACATATTGATCGCAACGGTCTATATTGGGACATTAGCTCTTTTCCAGCGGCTCTGCCACCAGATGTAATTGAGGATATTTTGAGTCACCCCGTACCTTTGGATCCCGGGCCAGATAAGATCATATGGGGATGGGATCCATCGGGTAAGTTTTCCATTAATGTGGCATATAAAAAGTTGAGCAAAGGTGTTTATGGTATGTTAAATCCTGCTTTACCATGGCTTGCTTTATGGAACCTGAAAGTGATACCCCGAGCTAAATTTTTCTTTTGGCTGTTAGCTAATAATTCAGTTGCCATTGTTAAATTTCTTTTTGAACAGCATCGGTTCCCCTCCCCCATCTGTTCATTATGTGGGCTATGTGAGGAATCTTGTGAACATTTGTTTTATCAGTGTCCCACCTTTGCAAGAGTCTCACGGTTGCTTCCCCAAGGGATCGATTTTCCCACGAATTTTCTTATCATCCTGTTTTGTATAAAGGATCAGTTCCAGCGTTGTATGTTTGTCTATACCCTGTGGGCTATATGGCAGAGTCATAATGCGGCGTGTTTCCAAAATAAAGAAATCAAGTGTGCTGATATTTGGCATACAATACAGAGATGGGGGCATTTGTTGCCTAAAGCAACAGGTGCCTCCTCCTGTGGGATATGTAAAACTAAATATAAATGGGTTGGCTAAGGGTAATCGGGGAAGGGTTGGGATGGGTGGTGTTATTCGTAATCATAGGGGAGAATTCCTAGTCTCGTACGCCGGTTATATTGGGAGGCAATCTAATAATACGGTTAAATTGTGGGCAATACGTCAAGGAATCCAGCTTTGTATTAATTTGAAACCTGTGACTGTCAATATCGAAACTGATTCTAGATTTGCTATCTCGTGTTTGCATAGGATGATCCAGGGCCCAGCGGAGCACATAATTTTATGCACAAATATATTGAAGTTGTTGACTAAACTACGTAGTAGCTCCATCGTGGCTTGCTACCGTGAATTAAATGGTTCTGCTGATTGTATGGCCAACTATGGAGCTAGCTTAGTTTCTAGTTTTCACGTATTCTCCTCTCCCCCTCCTTTCTTTGTTGTTATCTTCAGAATGATGCTTTTGCTAATTTCTTTAGATTCGTTGCTAGTAACCCAGATGCTATAACCCATCTTGGGTCTATTTAAATTAATGCAAGTTCTTCTTTCAAAAAAAAATAAAATAAAATTTCCCAAAATCATATTTTGATCATATAAGGCAAGTATATCTAAACATGTTTATTTTCGAGAAATCTTGTTTCAAATTATTTAAATGGAATTTTAAACAAAATATACACTCCTTTTGTTTGTGCGAGAGAACATAAATTTAAGTTTGTAAAATTAATGACTCAAAAACTTTAGAGATGAAGTCTAATTATATATAAATTTTGTGTACTTTCTTTTTCTTAAGATAACTGCTCTTATTTAGAGCTACACATACTATAATGATGTAATTGGTCGTTTTTCTACAAAAGATAAAAAGAAAGTCATACGTCCTATAAATGTTGCGAAAAGAAAGCAAATAATAAATCTATCCAAAAATTCTTGAATATATAGAGATTCACAAGAGTATTCAAAATATGAGTCTAGTGAAGTTGGAATAATATTAAATGATTGGGGTTAAGATACTATAATTGGAATATTTTTGATATAACTAATTTCCAATTCCTAATACGGATTTTGAGAAATCATCCCAATTATTACAAATTACAATCTTATTTACATACAGAGCAAGTAATTGTAATTTAATTCACATATTATCCCGATGTTGACTTGACCAGGAAGTCCAATTTTGACCATCACATAGTAAAAAACACACACATTTATACGCAGAAAACAGACAAGAAAATCATCATC
This sequence comes from Buddleja alternifolia, assembly GCA_019426215.1. NCBI lineage: Eukaryota > Viridiplantae > Streptophyta > Magnoliopsida > Lamiales > Scrophulariaceae > Buddleja > Buddleja alternifolia. The sequence goes on from CM033399.1 coordinate 30,330,304, forward strand.
AGCCGCTATAGATAACGAAATTCGCGGGAATATATTTACAAAATAAATAAATAAAATAATAAAAAAGAATAGCTAACGACGCGGAGGTTTCAACGGTCAAGACTTGGAATACCAAAAGAACTAGCAGCAGCCAAATTCTTCAGGTGGTCACCAAATATTAACAACAACAAAAATAGCAAATAATAAATAAAATAAAAAACTGGATTTCTTTTTTTGTCATTACAGTTTTCGAACTGTTTAATTTTTTGTTCGATTTTTGTAATGAAGACTCCAGTTTTTTATTCTTGAATTTTCAATAATTTTTTTGGGCCTTGTTTTTTTCTTGTCATTTCTTGATCCCTGTGCTTATATATATATATATATATATATATCACCTTTTTATATACAGTTTTTATTTATTGGCCTTGTTCTTGTTGTGGGTATATCAAATTGGGTTCTGCTGAATTCTTAAGGGTTCTTTGCAACCCTTTCATAATTCGGCAGTTCCCATTGCTGTTCAGAGTCTGCAGACTGAAGGATTTTTCGAGGTATTTATCATTTTTCGTGTTATTGAATTATGAATTACATGGATCATATTATTGGTATTTTCGTGATCTTATGATGTTATCATGCCATGGTATATTCATATTTGAAATTTGAATGAAACATTGGCCTTCTCTCCTGCCCTGCAGAATGCTTAGTATGATTGAGAAAATAATTATAGTTTTTCGAATATCTTTCAGGGGTCGAATAAATTTTCGAAAACCAGGATGGAACAATACAGGCAAATTGGTGAGGTTTTGGGTAGTTTGAAGGCCTTAATGGTATTAAAACACGAAATACCAATCAACCAAAGGCAATGTTCGTTGCTTTTCGACATGTTGGAATTAGCCTTCGACACAATTTCGGAAGAAATCAGACAGAATTTGAGGCTTGAAGATAGGAATACTAAGTGGAAGCCTCTTGAACTCCCCATGAAAGAGCTTCACCGGATATTCAAAGAAGCCGATCTCTATATAAAATACTGCATGGACATGAAAGATTGGTGGGGTAAAGCAATTAGCCTCCACATGAACAAGGACTGTGTAGAGTTACATATTCACAACTTGTTATGTTGCTTTCCTGTGGTGATTGAGGCTATTGAGACGGCAGCTGAGATCTCCGGGGTGGATGAAGAGGATATGCAGAGACGAAGAATTGCCCTTATGAGAAAATATAATGAGGAATATGATGACCCTAAACTGTTTCAATGGAAATTTGGGAAACAATATTTAGTCGCTCGAGAAATTTGCAGTCGTTTCGAAACTGCATGGAGAGAGGACAGATGGTTGCTTCTCGAGAAAATTGTGGACAAAACAGTTGTAGCTTCATCAAAGCAAGAGCAGAGGCTTGTGGAGCTATTGCTAAGGAAACTAAACGACATGGATACATCAAAAGAGAAGCTCTTGCCGAGTAATGTCTTGGTTGGAGCACAAGATTACTATGTGAAACGTCGTTTAGGGTGCTCCTCGAGTGGGCCCTTGGGTGGCGGCCGTTTTAAGGAGATTCATTGGTTGGGTGAAAGTTTTGCTTTGAGGACCTTCTATGGGGATATAGGTCCACTAAATAATGAAATTTCTTTAATTCTGTCGCTTTCCCATCCCAATGTTTTGCAATACCTTTGTGCTTTGTATGATGAAGATAGAAAAGAAGGGTTTCTTGTTATGGAGCTTATGAGTAAGGATCTTGGTACTTACATAAAAGAGAATTCAGGCCAAAGGAAACGAATCCCGTTTTCTTTACCAGTTGCGGTTGATGTTATGTTGCAGATTGCAAGAGGGATGGAATATTTACACTCGAAAAAGATCTATCATGGAGATCTTCATCCATCAAAAATCCTTCTAAAACCAAGAAGTGCCTCCAATGGAGGCTTGTTTCAAGCAAAAGTCGCGGGTTTCGGCCTTAGCTCCATCAAGAGTTATGGTCCTAAAAGTCCTAATCCTAAACCAAATGAGGATCATCTTGATATTTGGTTAGCCCCGGAAGTGATGGCTGATCTAGAACATTCAGGAAGCAAATCCACCGCAAAATACTCCGAGAAAGCCGATGTATACAGCTTCGGGATGCTTTGCTTTGAACTTCTAACTGGAAAAGTCCCGTTTGAAGATGGCCATCTTCAAGGGGAAAAGATGGTTCGAAATATAAGAGCAGGGGAGAGGCCTCTTTTCTCATATCCTTCACCAAAATACCTTGCAAATCTCACCAAAAAATGCTGGCAAACTAACCCGAGTCAACGCCCATCGTTCTTGTCTATATGTAGGATACTACGCTACATCAAGAAAATCCTTGTTATTGATCCCGACCATGGTCATCCCGATTCCCCACCACCACTTGTGGATTATTGTGATATGGAGGCTGGTTATTTGAAAAAGTTCCCGCCCGGGGAAGGGACCGGGGATGTGGGGCCTGTTTCACAAATCCCTTTTCAGATATTCGCGTATAAACTCGTTGAGAAGGATAAAATCTCTAATAAGAACTGGGACTTGGGAGATGAAGGATTTGCAAAAGTTCATCGCCCGGCTTCAATGTTTGATGATGATGAGCATCTTGCTGCCATGGATGATCTTTTTCTTGCACCGAGTGATCGAAGGTCGGTTTGTTCAGAAATCATAGGTGGCAGGAAGAATATGGCTGTGGATTTGAGGTCTGTTATATCTGAGATTCCGCATAGGAAACTATTTTCGTTTGATCAAAGGTCGTTTGGGTCCGAGAGTCCAGGGAAGAGATTTCTTTCTATATCTGGTGGTGATCGACCGCCCGTTGGAGGTGAAACTCCCGAAAGGAAAATGGATCAACGGTCACCAATTATTCAGGCCGGAAAGAAAAAAGCTGATCAACATCAGAAGCCAAAACTGGAGGCTGCAGATAAGGCCATAGTAGCATCCAAAGTAGCAGAGTCTCAATCACCGAGTCACGAAAATAGCAATAAAAATCCATTAACCAAAGTGACTGGGCAGAAATCAGAAAATACTGAGGTTCTTGAGACGAAACAATCGCCGAGACGAGTAGTTGACCAAAAACCAGCTTCTTCTGAGTTTTCAGAAGGGAAAATATCATCCAGGGCTACAGGGCATCAAAAATTAGCTGAAATTCCAGAAAAGAAAACACTGAAGAATGCAGAATTAATTCAGACGACGGATCCAGTTTCCACTAAAGATTCTGATAAAAAGAACGAATCGACGCCTAAGAAAATTCAGAAGTCAGGAAATTCTGAGAAATCCGAGAAGAAACCTATGCTTATCAGGAAACTGATTGATACAAAGAACAAAAATTTTCCAGGTTTATTTTTGAATTCGATATTTAAAAGTTAATATTGCTATATCAGTATGCATGTATAATATTAATATTTTTGAACGTCATTCAAATATTTTTTTTACACAGAAACATCAAATAATGACTCGCCAAAATCTTCACCGGCGAGAATGAAGAAAACAAATCCAATTCATTCTCCAGCTTCCTCATCTGCCAGAACGAAGAAATCAAATCCCGTTCAATCTCCAGCTTTGTCACCTGCCCGTGTGAAGAAAACGAAATCATGCCAATCTCCTGCTTCATCACCAGCCAGAATGAAGAAAGTAAATGCAAGTGACTCTCCGGCTTCCTCACCATCAAGAATCTTTTACACGTGCGGTTCACCAAAACGCACACCAGCTTGCGAGTATCCATCGCCGATATCATCACCGTTAAATCCATGTGCACGATGTTCAAGGCTTGGTAAACAGAGCTCAGAGCCACCAGGTATGAGCCCGTTGAGACCTCGAATGAGTCATGTACCAGACTCAGGCAGCACAATGTAGCTTCTCATTGATAAATAAAAAATGAATAGGGGATACAAAATTATAATTTTACCCCGTATAGACTTTACGTATGTATTTCAGTCGAATAGTTCAGGGGTGTTTGAATTGTTGATTTTGTGAATACATTTTGAAATTTTGGTTTGAACTTTCTTATGGTTTTTTGAAATGTATCATTGCATTGATTAGAAATACAAATACTTTACGCCATGCTGAAGTGCTTGCAGTAAAATATCTTTTCAATCGTTTCCAGTTGATAATATGAAAATGAAAAGAACCAAAAAGAGAAATCAAGCAACAAGAAAATCTGATATTAAATCCAACAATCAAGTTCTGATGCATAATATAAATGAATTCAGAAAACAGCTGCAAGTTGTTTAACTTCAGAAATGGACTTCCTTAGGCTAAGCTCGGGATCGCTATCGATCAGATATTCATCCAATTCACACGCACTGATTAAAAAAAAGAAGAAAAAAAATACAACCCACAAGTCAACTTGAAAAGAAAATCAAGAACAACTCTAAAAAGCTTATGCATTTTCAGAATGTTTTAGAACAAAATAACTACATAACTAAATAAAGAAACGGGATTGCAGCGTTGTTAGTCATAATAGCATACCTCATTGTTTCAAGGTACTATCATCACTTTTACACTCACTTTTTTTCCTTTTATGGTTTATTTGAGAAACCTCTGCTTTTTCTTGGCCATTACCGTTGTTTTCAGCTTGAAGTGGATTATAATCAGACTGGACACCGGCAGGAGTCTTAATCGCATCTGCTTTATTTGCATTGTTCCCCTGATTCATCCAAGAAGACTGAGGCAAGTTTCTATTCCCTGTGGCCAAGGACGATAAGTTAAGACTTATACGTGCAAACAAAATGTCTAAAAAAATCCACATAAAACCACAAGTATTGGAAAACGAAATCTGAGATAAATATTTGGCATTGTAGATGATCTAATAAAGGAAGGCAACAACTTAGAAATGTCCTAATTATGTTTTGCAAATGCTTAATCCAACCGCCAAACAGTAGAAAATTATGGCTTCACTATAACAAAATATTGCAGAAACTAAAAATAAAAAAAAGTATCAAACATTACAGGCTTAATACCTTGAAACTGAGCAACAGAGAAAATTACTGGTGTAGCTAGCTCACCTACTCTCGCCTCGTATAAATTCAAATTCTCATTCCTCTTTTTGCGAAGTTTGTGTTCCATTTCATCAATGACTTGATCAGACACGTTTTTTTGCATTTCATAAGCGTTGTCAGCGTCCAAGTTTTGGCGCATCATCATCTGCACCGTCTGATCAGCCTCCAATTTTTGGCGCCTTAACTCCTCCACCGCCTGATCAGCCTCCAATTTATATTTTTTCAACTTCATAACATCTCTGTCCATTTCGTCCACCTTTTTGTTTAAACTTCTCTTCATACACTCGTAGATTCTCATCTTTTTCCTGTATTCTATTTTCTCAAATCAGCAATTATCTTATTCTTTTCCTCCAATTCCTCGTGTTGTTTTTCACTTTTCATCAATGTTTCCTCAACATTTAAATTTTCAAGCTCGTTTCTTATGGAATCACGGTCTCTTTCAAGATTTTCCATCTTGATTTTATAGAACAATTGTGTGATGTAGAAATTGAATGATATGCAAACTTTCAAAGTATATACATTCAGTATACAATTGTGTGACACAAATTGTTAAAGTAAATGTAAGCATCCGATTATTACTATCATTTAATAGAGGTCGATTTTTAGTTTTAAGTTTGACTAATTTGAATCTTCATAATCCTAATGCATTCGATGCAGATTATGTTGCATCTTTGAGGGAAAGGTTAAATTTAATTGTCATTAATTCAATATATCAAATACTGATTGACTAATTCACGGTTGAAACACCAATTAAATTCATTCAATGGTAATATCAGAACATAAATAATAGAGAATTTTAGTCATGAATCCCACTTGGATAGTAAGGAATGATTTAATTAAATCAAATTACTCCTGGGTTACAGTAATGCATAACAGGATAATAATAAATTTGGCTGGATCTTTTAAATGTGCCGCATTTAATACAGCAGGCTTCTATGACTTAAAAAGATACATGGAGTTGAATCGAATTTACGGTAGATTATTAAGATATTAAACAAATTAGCAATCTCTAAATTAACAGAAGTATAAGGAAATAATCATCCAGTAATATTTATTTCACTGCACTAAATCATAAAGAGGATTGATCCATGAATGGGACTTAGTTTCGTCTTGAAACATTTATTTAATCTTTTTTAATTTTATTGCAATTACTGGAACACATGATCAAGGCAAAATATTCAGGCGGTTTTAGAGGAATCACAAATCTTAGAAATTTTGATTAGGGATGGCAACGGGGCGGGTATGGGGCAGGTATAGCAATACTCAGGACCCGCCCCGTTAAAAAAATTCACTACCCGGACCCTCCCCGGACCCAGCGGGTACCCGGTGAGTCCGGGTCCTACCCACTAGACCCGGTCGATTTTAAAAAAAAATTGCAATAATATTATTTTCTTCCTTCTTCGTCTCCTTCTTCTTCCCCCTGCTACTTCTTCTTCTTCCCCCTGCTACTTCTTCCTGCTTCTTCTTCTCCCCCCTTCTTCTTCTACTTCTTCTTCAGATCCCCCCTCACCTGCCGGTGTGCAGTGTGCGTGTTTTGTGTATGTGTGTTCTGTGATATATATATATATTAAAAACTTGAGGAGTTGTCTAAGGAAACGGATGAATCTAAAAGAAAATAATGATGAAGAATTAGAGAGAGAAAGAAAGAAAGAGTTTAGGGGGAGAGAGAGAATAATACAAAACAAAAAGGGAGACAAATGGGGCAAAAATTGAGGAATTGGAGAGAGAAAGAGAGAAAGAGTTTAGGGGGAGAGAGAGAGTAATACAAAAGGGGACAAATGGGCGAAAATTGAGTAATTGTTATGAATAATTATATGGATGTTCATGTATCCTCCGCTACATGATATGATGGATAATCATTTCTCCTCATCTTTATGTTATAGTGGGTGATCATTGCTCTTCCACTACTTGTAAATCCATCTTTTCCATTATGTACTCAACTCTTGAAATAATTGTACCTACTATTTTGTGCCTATAAATAGGACATGAAGTTGTATTGTTGAGACACACCAAAATCAAAAAAAGAATTCTCTTCTTAATTCTCTATTCTTTCTATTTTAGAATATTTGTATATATTTCATAATATTTGGGGTTATTTCATAACACGTTATCAGCACGATCCGTCTCAAGTTGTTAGCATTTCGATTTGAGGAATTATGATAGTGAGTCGGTGGAATTTTTAGTGATTATCAAAACAACAAAGGTGAGTTTTCAATTAGAGTGTCATGCCTACCCCATCTCTTTATAGTTGTCTTTGTTCACGAGAACATGAATAAATTGATAATGATTAATTGCTCAATCACCTTTAACTCATATGCTAATTTCTGGCCACCATTCAGCATGCTTATAAACTACTTTTGTAAAACAATTGCATATTATAATAAAGAATAATGATACACGTACTCCATGGTAATGAATTCTTGTCAATCATATGTCATCATTATACTTTTTATATATGATTATATCATTGTTCTATTTAGTTACCGTAATGCTTCATGAGAAAGATATACTAATACTTCATATCATTTTCATCGTTGTTCGCCTAGCGACTTATATTTTGTATGGATTAATATATTGTTGAAAATATTTTATAAAGTTGAATGATTGTTATGTTATTCATCTTATACTTTGATAATAGTATTATATTGATGAATCTGGAAAAAACTTGACTTTGTGACTCTTGATATTACGAGAAAAAATTATTTTTCTTGGGCGTTAGATGTTGAAATTCATCTTGATGCAAATAACTATACTGCATTCCCTGAAGTGAATGTATTGAGCAATATATAAATTCATATATGCAAATAACTATACTCCATTCTCTGAAGTGAATGTGTTGAGCAATATATAATTATTTTAATCATGAGTCTCGTCTAACTAGTTCTGCTACATTCCCTGAAGTGAAAGTAGCAGCACATAACTATTTTAATCATTAAAGAAATCATGGACGTGGACGTGGTCGTGGTCGTGGACATGGTTATGGAAATCGTGGTGGTATTTCAAAGAACACATCTTTCCACCAGAAGTGGAAAAATGATGACGAGAAAAATAAAGGTGGCCAAAATAGCAAATCTGTGGAAAATTTATGCTATCGTTGTGGTGGTAGAGGTCATTGGGCACGTACCTGTCGTACGCCTAAACATCTTGTTATCCTTTACCAAGAATCGCTGAATGGGAAAGGAAAGAAAATAGAAACAAATTTTGTTTTTGAAGAAGACGATTCTGATTATGGCCATTTTGATGACACTCATTTAGATGTTGTTGATTTCTTTGATGATCCTAATGAAAAAAAATTAATCGCTTGATTGGAGATGGAAGTGTTAAAAAATAAGTTTTTTAAGTTTTAATTCTAGTAATTCATAAATAAATATTTAAGCATGTTGTTTTCCTTTTAAGATCAATCAATGAATTTATTCATATGATTGTCCTTTCTCATATTAAACAATATTGTTTGGTATTGATTTATTTCTTTTTATGTTTCAATAAAGAATGAGTATTTACTCGATCAGCAACAACATCAATAATGAAAATATATGTCTCGCTGATAGTACAACAACTCACACCATTCTCAAGAATAAAACATACTTCTCTTATTTAGTAATGCAAGAAGCCAATGTTAGTACTATATCGGGTAGTGCAAAGTTAATTGAAGGCTCCGGCAGAGCTAATATATTGTTACCCGGAGGAACGCAATTTTATATTGATGAAGCATTATATTCTACCAAATCTCAAGGAAATTTACTAAGCTTCAAAGATATCCGCCGAAATGGATATCATATTGAGACAACAAGTGATGAAAATATTGAGTATCTTTACATCACTAATACAATATCTGGTAACAAATGTATATTGGAAAAATTGCCTGCATTTTCCTCCGGTTTGTACTACACGCATATATCTACTATTGAAACACATGTCATCGTAAACCAGAAGTTTGCGAATCAAAATAAGTTTGTTATTTGGCATGACCGATTGGGCCATCCTGGATCAATTATGATGCGAAATATAATTGAGAATTCATGTGGTCATCCATTGAAGAGCCAGCAGATTCTTCAATCGAATGATTTCTCATGTGCTGCTTGTTCACAAGGAAAGTTGATTATTCGACCATCAACAACAAAAGTAGGAAGTGAATCTCTTACATTTTTGGAACGTATTCAAGGCAATATTTGTGGACCAATACACCCGTCGTGTGGACCATTTAGATATTTTATGGTTTTAATTGATGCATCAACAAGGTGGTCACATGTATCTTTGCTATCAACTCGCAACCTGGCGTTTGCGAGATTGCTTGCTCAATTGTTTAGACTACAAGCACATTTTTCTGATTATCCAATTAAGAAGATACGCCTTAATAATGCGGGTGAATTTACTTCCAAAACGTTCAATGACTATTGTATGTCTATTGGAATTGATGTTGAACATCCTGTAGCACATGTTCATACACAAAACGGTCTAGCAGAATCGTTTATTAAGCGTCTGCAGTTAATTGCAAGACCTTTACTTATGAGATCAAAACTTCCTATTTCTTGTTGGGGACATGGTATTTTGCATGCAGCAGCACTTATTTGCATAAGGCCAACAAGTTATCATAAGTTCTCCCCATTACACTTGGTTTTTGGTCAGGAACCAAATATTTCCCATCTAAGAATTTTTGGATGTGCGGTATATGTTCCAATTGCTCCACCACAACGCACTAAGATTGGTCCTCAAAGGAAATTGAGAATATATGTTGGATTCGAGTCTCCATCGATAATAAAGTATCTAGAGCCATTGACTGGAGATTTATTTACGGCTCGATTTGCTGATTGTCATTTTGATGAATCAGATTTCCCAACATTAGGGGGAGAAAATAAGCAGCTGGAAAAGAAAATTAGTTGGAATGAATTATCTTTATCTCATCTTGATCCTCGAACAAAACAAAGTGAACTATAAGTTCAAAAGATAATTCACTTGCAAGGTTTAGCTAACCAACTGCCAGACACATTTACTGACCTAAAAAAAAAGTAACTAAGTCACATGTACCAGCTGTTAATGCTCCAGTAAGAATTGTTGTCCCTGAAGGTCAAAGTAATGAGTCTACTGCACGCCTGAAGCGTGGTAGACCTATCGGTTCCAAAGATAGTCATCCTCGAAAAAGAAAAGGAGCTAAGAATCAAGATAGTCTAATCGAGGATAAAATAACTTCAGAAGAGTCCCCAGTCAAAACTAATATTTCGGTTCCAGAAGAACCTCAGGTACCTGAAAATTGTGAAAATAATGAGATCTCAATAGATTATGTTATGAACGGGAAACGATGGAATCGAAATGAAGTCAACGTTGACGATAAATTTGCATATAATGTAGCGCTAAATATGATGAATGATAATGAGGATCAAGAACCAAAGTCTATTAATAAATGTCGACAAAGAAATGATTGGCCAAAATGAAAAGACGCAATGAGGGCAGAGTTAAACTCGCTTGAACAAACGAAAAGTTTTTGGACCTGTAGTCCGTACACCTGAAGATGTAAAAGTTTTTGGACCTGTAGTCCGTACACCTGAAGATGTAAAAGTTTTTGGACCTGTAGTCCGTACACCTGAAGATGTAAAGCCAGTAGGATACAAATGGGTATTTATGCGAAAACGAAATGAAAAAAGTGAAATTGTAAGATATAAGGCACGTCTTGTTGCCAAAGGGTTTTCGCAACGACCTGGCATGGATATGAGGAGACTGATTCTCATGTGGTGGATGCAACCACTTTTCGTTATATAATAAGTCTGGCAGTGCATGAAAAACTTGATTTGCGTCTAATGGATGTTGTTACAGCCTATTTGTATGGCTCGCTGGATAAATAATGATATATATATATATATGAAAATCCCTGAAGGATTTAATATGCCTGAAGCATATAAATCAAGTTCTCGAGAACATTATTCAATTAAATTAAGTAAGTCATTGTATGGACTGAAACAATCTGGACGAATGTGGTATAATCGTCTCAGTGAATATTTGTTGAAGGAAGGATATAAGAATGATCAAATTTGTCCTTGTATTTTCATGAAAAGATCTGGAAATGAGTTTGTTATAATTACAGTTTATGTTGACGATTTAAATATCGTTGTAACTCCTGAAGAGATTTCAAAAACTGTTAATTGTTTGAAGAAAGAATTTGAGATGAAAGATCTTGGAAGAACAAAATTTTGCCTTGGGTTGCAAATTGAATATTTAAAGAATGAAATTTATATGTATCAAGACGTTTATATATCAAAGGTGCTAAAGCGTTTCTACATGGATAAATCACATCCATTGAGCACTCCGATGGTCGTAAGGTCACTAGATGTGAACAAAGATCCTTTTCGACCTCGAGAAAGTGATGAAGAACTCCTTGGTCTTGAAGTACCATATCTAAGTGCAATCGGTGCACTAATGTATCTTGCTTGTCATACTCGACCTGCTATAGCATTCGCTGTTAATCTATTAGTAAGATATAGTTCTTCTCCTACACGAAGGCATTGGAATGGGGTTAAACAGGTACTCTGCTACCTTAGAGGAACAATCGATATGGGCTTATTTTATTTAAATGTACCCAAGTCCGAATTGGTTGGATATGCAGATGCTGGATATATGTCTGATCCTCATAATGGTCGTTCACAAACGGGCTATTTATTTACATGTGGTGGCACAGCCATTTCATGGCGATCTATGAAACAAACTATATCGGCCACATCATCTAATCATGCAGAAATCTTGGCTATTCATGAGGCAAGTCGAGAATGTGTTTGGTTAAGATCCATGATTCAACACATTCGAGGGACTTGTGGTTTATCTTCTGGAAAAATGATCCCGACGATCTTATATGAAGATAATTCCGCATGTATCACACAATTGAAAGAAGGGTACATTAAAGGAGATAGAACAAAACATATTTCACCAAAGTTCTTTTTCACTCATGATCTTCAGAAGAATGGTGATATTAATGTTCAACAAATCCGTTTCAGTGATAATCTTGCTGATTTGTTCACCAAGGCACTTCCCACAGCAACATTTGAAAAACTGGTCTACAATATTGGAGTACGTAGACTTAAAGATCTTGACTGATATTGTCATGAGGGGGAGATAATACGCGCCGCACTCTTTTTCCCTTAACCAAGGTTTTTCCCACTGGGTTTTCCTGGTAAGGTTTTTAATGAGACAGCATCTGATTGCGTATTGATATGTACTCTTTTTCCTTCACTAGGTTTTTGTCCCATTGGGTTTTTCCTATTAAGGTTTTAACGAGGCATATTCTTAAGTGATGGACATCCAAGGGGGAGTGTTATGAATAATTATATGGATGTCCATGTATCCTCCACTACATGATATGATGGATAATCATTTCTCCTCATCTTTATGTTATAGTGGGTGATCATTGCTCTTCCACTACTTGTAAATTCATCTTTTCCATTATGTACTCAACTCTTGAAATAATTGTACCTACTATTTTGTGCCTATAAATAGGACATGAAGTTGTATTGTTGAGAATTCTCTTCTTAATTATCTAGTCTTTCTACTTTAGAATATTTGTATATATTTCATAATATTTGGGGTTATTTCATAACAGTAATAATGTATTTCTTACTTTTGTAATTGTTTTCTTACATTTATTATATTATAATTATATATATATAATTAAAAAAATATTATGATTTTTTGACCGGGGCGGGTCCGGGGCAGGTATCGACAGGACTCGTTACCCGCCCCGGATCCGACCGGGTCTTGAATTTCAATACCCGGACCTGGACCCGAACCCATTTTTTTGGACTCATAGGGTGGGTACTCGTTAGACCCGACCCCATTGTCATCCCTAATTTTGATGAGGCTTCAAAATTATTGATACTTTCTAAATCAGGTAAGTGAAAAAAAGTGGTATATAACAATTTTCTAAAATTAATTCCCCTTTAGCTTTAGGTGTTACCTTTTCAATTGTTTCCACTTAATAATCAGATAGCAGAGGAGTTATTCTTATAAGTTCTGTTAAACGGAATGATCAAATGACAAGTGTAATACACTCTTCTTGTGAAATACACTTGGGCGTGGTCGAGTCGGGAGAGGGTTAGAATTTTCCATGAGCTAAATTTAGATACATCGTACAAGGCCCAAAAATAGTTAGTGTTTTAGTTGGATTAACATGGAAATTTTTCCCCACATAACCGGAAATATGCATTCTAGTTAGCAGCATAGAATATGTACATCTAACTTAAGGAAGATATAAGTTATCATGGTTTGAAGAAGGGATCCTCCCCTTTGCAATATATCATAAACAGCTTCTCATAATGATCTGATGCAAGCCTCCGATAGAGCTCAACAACATCGGGGCGTTGCCGTTTCACTTCAGAGACGGTTTTCCGCAGCTTAAGCTCCCCATCTCCATCAATCAAATACTCAGCCAAACCACGCCCACTGAAGAAAAACTTGCAATATATTACTGATAACATACTAAATAGATACATAGCGCCTAAAGCTATAGCATAAAGTCGAAGAAAGTTTACTATGATGAAAGATGGTCATAGTGTCATACCCCATCGCATCGAAGTGGTGGAGTCCTCCATTTGAATCAGTGTTAGATTTGGATGAAGAGATTTGAAATCTATAAAGCACACATACAGCGTCCATGCAAAGTTCATCATCCTCCTCGAAGTCTTTCCTCAAGTCAGTTCCAAAAATCCATCTTCTCTGCAGCTTTCGACCTAGAAGGCTTGCAACAAGGTTATCAATGCATTTTTCTGAACACGATTCTGTCGAGTCATCACTTTTATAATCAATAGATGCTCTAGTTGTTTTCTCCTCACATCTTCTGAAAACTTGATTACTCACATATGGAAGGTTGCTATTATGAGTTGATTTTCGAATTTGTTTTTCCTTCTGTCCACGAATTGATAAATCATCGTCGTCACTACCAAGTGTGCTTCTTTTCTTTTTTGGTTTTGGTTCATCATCATCACTGTCGATGATGTCGATGATATCTTCAGCAACAGCAGATGAACAAGTCTTTTTACGAGAACACCCTGTTTCAAACATTAACTTTCTCAAATCACTTGCACCAAGGCATGTTCGCGTATAATATTAGCATAAAGCACAAATGTCCAAGAACGTAACCATAGAGATAGACACAACGATTTACGTGGTATACACAAGTCGGGCAGGGAAGGAGGAGAGAATTTCACGGAGACATACAAAGAGAGTACTATCAAAAGTCTAATGACTCCCAAGAACGCTTATATTTATAGCATACTGATTCCGTTTTTCTTTCAAAGAGAGATATTGCTAAAAGAATGAAATGTGCTATCAAGTGCCATTGATGGAACTTCATTAGAAGACACCAGAGGTTCCTTTGAGTGCTTAGGTAGTGATATAATAAAATTCTAGTGAAGGACAGAATATCTCAAACAAAATCAGAAACAAAAATAAGTAAAGAAATTGCACATTCCACAAATGCTTCACATGTAGAAATGGAATTTCCGAGTCCAACCATCATTAATGTTTACGTCCTGCTTTCGGAATAAACAAAATCTAGATCTTGGTTCACATCTAGAAATACAATATACAAAAGATGGTCACTGAAGATGTATGGTTCCCCAACGAAGGTGGTAATGCTATTTTAATTGACGTTTCCTCGAAATGAGTTTGCCATGCATGTGCATTTTATCTCACACATATCAAGGAAAACACTTACATACGCCCAATTTTCAACACAGTAAGGACAGATTGATCGAACCAGGTCAGCATTATGAGCTTGAAAACATCCGGTGTAGGCAAAAAGTTTATCATATCATTAAGATCACGAAGTTCAGATAAGTTGGACCTTAAAACCAAATTAGTCAAATTTTGACTTAATGCTGCCACAAGGCTTTAATACGTATTCCCATTCATGACTTTAGAAAACGCGCAGTATGTCCCGTGGCCAGTGGGATAGAATCAAAGAAGGACCTATACCAAATACATAGTGATGATCTCAACTTGATAAAACATACGCATCATATAAGTCGGTGAAACTCAACTAATAAATAAGCTGACTAAAGATAGACCATATTGTATAATACCCGACTCCTGTAATCTTTTAGTTTCCTTGTCTCGGTCTGTACCATTACTGTCCGCTTGAAGAGGACAGTAAACATATTGTGGTTCAGCTTGAGGTGGACTTTCTGCACCTTCGTCATTCACACCCTCTATTCTTTTCAAAGAAGACTGAGGCAAGTTTCTGCTACCTGTCAGCACGCAAGACATGTGTTATCCCTGGACTTGTATATGCAAACAATATACGAAAATTCAAAAGAAACAGTCTTTTGAACGCATAATAAATATCGAGATAATTACATAATGTAGTAAACATCTTCATATGTACAGCCAGTTTCATGAGTTGAACCTCAATATTCTAAACAATCGAAAATGAAATAATAACAGAAGCTCAAGTTTTGGGAAAATGAAATTTGAACATAACTATATTGGCATTGTAGATGAAGCTAATAAGGCCATGTGAAAACTTGAAACTGTCCCAAGCAATGTCGTGCAAATGCATCATCTAGCAGCTAACTAAGAATACAAACTATGGATTATACAAAATAATAACTACCTTTCTTTACCAAATTACTAAATTCACTTCCATTCGACGAAGTAATATCACCCACGCCCTGAATACCATCATTTACCATACTCTTTTTTCCACCTATAGAACATGGTAAATTCACTTTCTCATCCTCCTCTATAGAATCTTCCACCTTAACCTTCAAATAATTGGCACATTCCTCCCCAAGCGTCGTGATTCGAAACGCCAAACGTTCGAACTTCATTTTGTAAACCTCAGCAGCCTTATCGGCCTCCATTTTTTGATGCCTCAACTCCTCCATAGTCTCACACGCCTCCAAATCTTTACGCCTCAGTTCCTCCACCGTCTGATCAGATTCCAACTGTCTGCGCCTCATTTCTTCTATCATCTGATCAGCAGCCAATTTCTGCCTTTTCAACTCCGCAGTCTCCCTATTTATTTGCGACGCCATCTTTTCCCACACCTCCACAGCCTGATCCCTTTCTGCTATCTGATTTTTCAGCATAACAAGCTTCTCATTCATCTTAGAATGCTCGGCACATATCTTGGCATACCGTTCCTCGGTCCTTTTCACTCTATCGTCCGACAACCTCCGATCCTCTCTCAACCTTGTGATGTTTTCCTCCAACTCCTCGCATTCTCTCACCCTTTTTCGCAACTTCTCCTCGTATTTTAGCTTATCAAGCTCAGTTAAGCCCCGCGATTTCTGCAGTGATTCGTGCTCGAGATTCATTTTCTTTTCACCATCCACTACTGTATTTTGGGAGGCTCTCTTAGAGTGCAATGTACTCATTTTTATGCGATCAAATTTCAGTATATCTCTACCTGATCGGTCGATCCTTCATACAAGAGAGGAAAATCACAATTCTGCAATCATTTAGAAACGTATTAAACACAACTTTTCTTGTTAAAAGACCAGACATTGAAACTTAAAAAAGGGAAAAGGATTGTGCAGAGAGAGAGAGAGAGAGATTAGGAACTTTGAACAAAAAAAAATTCACAAAAATGATGAGAGAGAGAGAGAGAAATGTGAAGTTGCAGAGTGTGCTTAAACAGAAAGAAAGAAACTTTGTACGGTAAAGTTGGGAAATAATTGAGTTGCTTAACTATTTAGGTTCGATTGTATGAAAAGATTTTGTTGATAGAGAAAAAATTATTTCGATGATCTCCACGGCTAAAAAAAAAAATATTCGGCGTTCGATTGGGAAAACTATGGTAATTACCAAAAATATGAAAAAACTTTATTGGGACAAATAAAATCACTTCGATGATTTTTACCGCTCGAAAAGAAATAATATCGAGCATTCGATTGGGAAAACTATGTTATTTACCAAAAAAACAAAAAAAAGGAAAGAAAGGAACTTTGAAAAAGGAAATTTCCACAAAAACGATGTTTACCTTTTGTGTGTGTGTGTGCGCGAGAGAGAGAAATGTGCTAAAACAGAAAGAAAGCCCAACAGTCAATTTTTTTGCCGGGGAAGTGGGGGTGGGGGGGTGGGGGGGAGGGTTAAGGAGGGAAAGTATTTTCAGACTATCTCTATAGAAAGAAGGGAATATTGTCAGAGCCAGTGTTTTAATTGAAATTTCCAGGGTCAAAGTAGGAATTGATTGTAGTTTTGTTTAAGTTTTGGCTTCGACTTTTTATTGTACTCTACTGGTAAATAACGCGAATCGTATGCTCGTTAAAATATTCATGTAAACAGATTGATTTGAAAATGCAATATAGGCAAGGTCTAAAATCTTGGTGCTGGTGTCACGTGTCAATATCGAATAGTAAATTTAAGAAAATTTTGATTGGGATATCCGAAATTTCAATTTCAATTTCAATTTCAATTTTAAAAAAATTATGAAAATTTGTAAAAATATTTGAAAATTTACAATAAAACTTTGGGTAACTTTAATTATCATAATTGTGTATCTTTTACATTAATAATCTTCTATATGATATGTATATATATACATATATTGAGTCTTATTAAATAGTATGACTAAAACCTGTTACGGATAATATGAAATTATTATGATTTTTTTTAATTAAAAATTATTATGATTTGGTACTTAAATAATACAACACTATTTTGGGGGAATTTAGATAGAAAGAGCAGTGTGTATGGTGGGATGAAGGGTTGGCAGGGTGTGGGTCAATTTTAAATTTTATTTTTATATCTAAAATATTTTTAAATTTAAAAAAAATTAAATATTATTTTAAATTTCAAAAGAATTTGGGTTTTGGATAAAATTTCGGTGGATATTCTGCAAAATAATTTAATATTATTTTCAAATCTTGGAAAATTTCGAGTTTCGATAAAGATTTTGGGAAATTTCAGGCTTCGGTTGAAATTTCAGTAGATATTCTTCAAAATTGGATTGAAATTTTGATTTTGCTTCGGGACCCCAAAAATTCAAACTTTCGGTTGAAATATTAAGATATTGAAAGAAATTTAAGACCATATATATAAGCTCTGTATGGATGGGTGTTTTTTTTAAAAAAAATATATATTTTTTAAATTACCAAAAAATGAAAATGCTCACAGTAAGCCAAATTCTATAAAAAAAAACATCTCATTTTCAAATCCTCCTACTCACTTCCCTATATAACCACACATCATTATATCATTTCAATCAATTCATACTCTCTTTCTTCATTAATTATATTATCCAACTATTCAACTCATTCATTTTTTTGCGCTATCAAACACAAAATAATTTTTTGATGTGTATATATATGTATATATTATCCAACTATTCACTCATTCTATTTTTTGCTTTATCAAAAACAAAATAATTTTTTGATGTGTATATATAAATATATATATATATATGTGTGTGTGTGTCTATATATACACACAATTGTATATATTAATCCATTTTTTAACTGATATATTTTCAACGTAGTATTTTAACAAGCAATAAATCAAGTCAAGACATATACATATATTAAATTAAATATCACTAACCTAATAATTTTATATAACTTTAAGTTTAAATGAATATTAATAAATAATGAATAACGAATTAATTTTATTTTTTTTAAAAGCTAGAAATTTATGGCTGAAAACCCACGTCTTCAACCATAAATTTGCTAGACACCCTTTCAATTGCCACAACGCCACAACTTTGAGTAATTCTATCTTAGATTGAGTGTTAAGTGTATATCATGTGTCTATTTTCTTCACGCAAGTGTCTGTGAGGATCGCGCATAATACGTTTTACTGTATAAGAGAGATAGACACTAGGACCATTGCAATTGATCTAGTATAGATTTTTCCCCACAACCCCCAGTGTGACACTCGAGTTTTCATTACTAATATACTTATTAACCCAATGACTCGCAGTATAATATCTTTCTCGTGTATTAATGGTATTAATATGGCATGAGATTATTTTGAACTAGTTGACTGGGTTTATTAGTATATCTATGTGGGGGCTTGAATGTTAATATACTTGTACTAGGGATCACAAACAAAAAGGGGGAGAAGAACAATTTGCAAGTAAGCCCTTGTTGTTACTCTATATATATCCCTTTTCACCTTCACTTTGCTACAAAGTTCAAAAGACAACTGAAAATATGTAGAAAAAAAAAAACAAACAATTTTCGCACAAAAAATTCAGCACTGCCAATGTTTGTATTTTCAATTTTTGAGGGATTAATTGATGTTCAAACTGGATGTTATTTAGCTCAAAATCTTTCCAAGAGGGCAAGGAACAACAACATGGAATCGGATATTTCGTATCTCCTATCGAAAGTTTCAGAATCATCCCAAATTGTGCGCTAGGCTGTCAAGATTTTAGTTTCCAGAATTGTATTCTATTTTCATTTGCCAAGAAATAGGCCTTCCAATGGTCTGATCATATGTGAAAGACCATCCCTAGAAAGCTTATTGAGTGTAGATATTGTTACAGGTAAGTTTTGCTGGAAAACATGAATAAAATATTTCAGTATTCGCGTCCAAAGCAACACTCCCAGTAATCTTTTTTCAATTCCAAAATCTATGCTTCATATTCAGTTACCCCAATCCCCTTTTCCTGTATCTGATTGTACATTCCTGTGTCTGATTGTTCATGCAAAATCATCATTAGAATCCCTGTCGAGTATAGATATGTGTTATGGTAAATTTTGTTGAAAAAGGATATGAAAATAGTCCAAAATGGCCACCAAAAAACCCATGTAAGTGCGCTATTTCGATTTCCAGAAACAATCGTTCATGTTTGTTTGCGTCGACATAACCTTTTCCGTGGTTTGATTATAAATTCAAGATAACCACTAGACAAACCTTTGAATATAGATATTTATTTTGGTAATATTTTCAAAAATACATGGTGTCATATAGTCACAAAATAGATTTGCGTACAAGGTGGCAGGAGATGGCTGAATTTGACAGTTTTTGGAGGTTGACTTTGATTCCCGATTTTTAGCTTTTTCAGTCCAATTATTGAGATTGAAAACAGAATTTGATAAAGATAAGTTCATTGGGAATCTATGAATATTAAGTTTGGTGTATGATTAGAAAGGTAAAAGGAGACGAAAAAGAATAATGGTGGAGATGTGCGATGATCGACGGAGGCGCAGGGTGGAGCTATATGGAGTAATCTTGTTCATGGATGAACAATGTGTTGGGAATGTGCCCTCGATGCCAATGAGGAGTTAGAATATGAGGCATGAGTTTATATTATACAACCTCTACTTAATATAAAGGCAATATTATGTTGTTCGTATAATTCTTGATGGCATCTACAAGTCTTAAATGAACAACTAGTCCATGTGTGTCAAGACAAACCTTCGCACTCCTTGAGGAGATGGGCATTGGAAGAGTTTGATACTTGATCACTTAAATCGTTCGCAAGTCGGAGAATCTCAATTGGGCATTGAGATTCGTATAAGACTTGTATGACACATACTCTGACAAAGGAATGCCAGTCGAACACTATGGGGTAGTGGGAGTTTGTGTCATAGATACATTGATGGAATTAGTGTATTCGAACACAGCTCATAGTAATCCGATCACATGGGTTTTTACTTAGTGACTGTCAATGATTGGATTATTGATTATGAAGGTATGTGTGAGCCTCAGACCTGAGGAGTTACGGTCACAGTGTGTTTGTGACGTTGGATTCTATCACTAGAGTAGTTAGGCCCAATTCATCCTTTGGTGGGGCCGACCTCGAAATGCGTTCCAATGGGCAAGTAGCATGTGAGGTGATTACCAAGATGGAATTCACTGTCTTGAAAGTAAACGAGAAGTATCCTATGCGGTCATAGGTAAATGAGATTGAAAGTCTCTGCCAGAGCTGATGAACTAACTCGTGTTTAGTGATCTCATATTACTATGATTCTTAAGCATAGCATCGAGTCCTGTGAGTTTGACATATTCCATGACTCTCACTCGATCGGGATACGTCAGTGAAGGGCTTATACTCATACGGTATCATAATCTAGAGGTTCGTAATGATATAATCATTTCGTAATCGGTTGGGCTATGATGCGGGGTCACGGTGCTGGCTAGGTGTCACGCACATCCTTTGGTATCCTCCCATTGCCAATTAAGAACGAACCTAGAGATTCGCGTTATAAAGGAATAGACGGGGAAATCAAGTCTTGTATTTGGAGGGTGTTCTGGTAATTTGTCCTTGGGAAGGATGGATTAATTAATTGGACAAATTAATTTAATTAGCTGTTTAATTGGATTAAACAATGGTAAATCAAATTAATTAATCTGAATATTTAATTGACTAGGTTATTAATTATTTAGACTAGAATAATAATTAATTATTTGATTAATTAATTAATATTGATTTGATCAATATATATTTAATTGGATTATATATTAATTCATTAAATTAATTGGACTAAGTTGACTGGGTCAACATAGCCCAATTGATTGTCCAATGGCCCATATGGGCGTGTGTGTGTGATCCGATGGACTTAAGTTGGAGGATTTATTTAATCCTCCAACACAAGCCAGATTACACAGTTGTAACAATTCACATAACTGAAATCTTCCACCAGAAATACAAAGCAAAAGAGAAAACATTTTCTTCTTCTCTCTTCACAGTCCACTCGATCTCGCCTAGCCGCCATCGAGATTGGAGATGGAGATTTCCCTGAGTCTATTCCTGCGTGATGATCTAGAGACGGTACAATTGAACCGTTGGAGAAGATTGAAGATTCGCGAGGATCAAAGTTGAATACACGAAAAGGTAAGGCTCCGTATGGTTGTATTTTCGGAAATGAATTTTGATTTTTTTTTGGGGAATGTGTATTACAGAAATTCGTGTGAAAATGTTGACTTAATTTGTTTGTTTGGATGTATTTTTAGAATTTGATTGAAAGTAGTGTAGATGTGATATAAAGTTAATTTTTATTAGGATTTGATATATGAAATGATTGAGTTGGTTATGAATGTGATGATGATGGGGGAAAAGATATTAAAATAATATTTTTTTTAATAATGTTATGAGTTGGTAATAAAGAAATATATATATATATATATATATACACATATACACACACATAATATAATATATAGAGCTATTAACGCCAATCATCCCCCATGTCATGCAAAAGTGTCACTTTAGTCCCTCTTGTGAAAAAATTATCACTTTCATCCCTCGTGTCCATAATTTGTACCCAAATGGTCCTTTTTTCGACATTTCGAACAGATTTTCCAGCTTCCCACGCGAAAATAGGACTATCCACGCATATATCATACGCGTCTTCACGAGAAAATTCATAACTTATTGTAGAAATCTCGGATTTATGAACCGTTTTCTTCCCATGAAACTAGACACATAGGACTATCCACGCATATATTGCACATAATCAGGAGAAGTCTAGAACAAAGCAGTTTTGTATTAAAACATTAGCTAAAAATCTGTCGGCTGTGCAGACAGCTGTGCGCGTCTTCACGAGAAAATTCATAACTCATTGTAGAAAGCTCGGATTCATGAACCGTTTTCTTCCCATGAAACTAGACACATAGGGCTATCCACGCATATATTACACATAATCAGGAGACGTCTATAACAAATCAATTTTGTATTAAAAAATTAGCTAAAAATCTGTCGGCTGTGCAGACAGCTGTACGCGTCTTCATGAGAAAATTCATAACTCATTGTAGAAAATTTGGATTCATGAACCGTTTTCTTCACATGAAACTAGACACATAGGTCTATCCACGCACATATCGCACATAATCAGGAGATGTCTAGAACAAAGTAGTTTTGTATTAAAAAATTAGCTAAGCATCATTTCCGACAGATTTTTAGCTAATTTTTTAATACAAAACTGCTTTGTTCTAGACGTCTCCTGATTATGTGTGATATGTGCATGGATATCCCTGTGTGTCTAGTTTCATTGGAAGAAAATGGTTCATGAATCCGAGCTTTCTACAATGAGTTATGAATTTTCTCGTGAAGACGTGCATGATATATGTGTGGATAGTTCTATTTTCGCGTGGGAAGTCAGAAAATCTGGTCGGAATTTCGAAAAAAGGACCATCTGGGTACAAATTATGGACATGAGGGATAAAAGTGATATTTTTTCACAAGAGGTACTAAAGTGACACTTTTGCGTGATATGGGGGATGATTAGCGTTAATAGCTCTAATATATATTATACAAATAGAATGAAAAGACCAAAAAAAAAAAAAGAGGCAGCCAGACAGTGGGGGGCTTTCACGGGTTGGGGAGGGGGGGCGGGTATGGGTGGGGTGGGGGGCCCTTCATTTTTAGTTTTTTTTTTTGTCACCTATTCATTTCTTTTTAGCTTTAGATTTTTATTCTTTTTCTATTTCGTGTTTTCTTTTCAATTTTATATTTTAAAAGTTCAAGAAAATTGAATCTTGCTCGTCTATATTTATAATAGTTAGTGTAATTATACGGTTCGCATTGGACAAATATAAAAATATGATGTGGTCCATATATGCAATATTTTGTGAAATGTGTAAATATGATTGGAGTATAAGTAGTTCTATATTTCTTTTTCCATTTACATATAATATTTTATTTTCAATTTAATTGAGGCAAATTTATTTCCATCTTCTTATAATGAAATACTATGATGTTACAAAAAATCTTTGCTCGAGCTCGAGCCGAGAAATTTGGTGAGACTCGGCTCGAGCTCGGCTCGTGGGCAACCCTATTAAATACCACGTTAGTACCAAAATGAAATAATCGAGATTCAGTCGGCATTTATTTGAATATTGAGAAGCTAAAAAGGTATAATTTAAAATCCAATAAACAACAAACTAAATTATTAAAATGAAATTATAAATCACACAATATTGTATATACTTTTGGTAAAAACATGGCCAATTAACTCTCAATTCAAGTACACATATTATTAAATATATATGAAATATTAAATATTAAATCACACCATTTTTTTTTCAAATTATATATTATTAAATATTATTTAATAATAATAATTGGAATATTTGAAAAATTGAATAGGAATTTTTATTATATAAAATATGAAAAAGTAAGAAAGATAATTAATTGGATAGTGGGATAGTGTAATTAATGATAAAATATTGTGAAAAGATTGAAATGATTGGTTGTTATATAGGGGAATGTGTAGTGTATTTAAAATTTGACCATTTTCTGTTAAATTTGACATGGACTGTGTATTTTCATTTTTTGGTGATCCAAAAAATGAAAATATTTTCAAAATTCACAACCATACATAGCCTAAGTTTTTTGTATTCATCTTTTTCTCGTTTAAAATCGACGAAAGTCACGAATCGATCTTGGTTTGGGAATCCGGATCTGTTTTTCACTTCCGCTGTGCATGCCCTACAGGATTCCCAACACAATGGAGGTTCAACCTTATTGGATCCAAGTTATATATCATCTTGAAGTTGGGCAGTGTTTGGTACGATAGCTTAGCATTAACCTTTGGTAATTCACGAAACTAATCGAATCGTATTGAGAATTGAGATTACCCGATAACTTATGTTATGGACATATTTTTGATTGCTTCCTTATTTGGAATAGGTACTTGCACTTACGAGATATGTTAAGTGTCACTCAAACTCTGGACTTGAGGTTTGCTATTCAATTGGACAAGGTAAGTTGCCTCTCAAAATTATATCTATATGTCTATCAAAACTGGAAGGAACTTTGACCACGTCATATATATATATATACATATATATATATACTAGTCGCGTGGGTACACTCGATGCGTGTATTGAGTAAATAAAAAATTTAATAAAAAATTCATTAATATGTCTACATTTTATGTGAGGTTTTGTAAATAAATAGAAATGAGTTGAACAAAGTATTAAAAATTTTGGGTGAAAAAAAAGAGAAAATATGACATAGGAGTGAGAGTGGGTGAGAGAGAGAATGTAGGAGAAGTTGAGGATCCGTGATATAAGAGAGAGAAAATTGAAAAAAAATTATCTAAACAATACTTTTTAAATTGGGGGTAATTTAGTCATAACATTCCAAAACACACCAAAAATAATAGTTACTCTAGGGCGTTGGTAATTTAGTCATAACACTTCAAGAGTTCAAGCTCTTCTTATTCTTCTTCTTCTTTGGGTTTTTGCTTATTCGATTTAATTGGAAGGAACTTTGACTATCAGAGCCAGTGTGTTAATAGAAATTTGGAGGGTCAAGTAGGAATTCTAAGGCCTTGTTTGATTCTAGTTTTGTTTTAGTTCTAGCTTCGAATTTTTATCTTACTAGTAAAGTGGACACCCGTTGCGTGTGCATGATTATAATGTCTCTATTGTTTTATTCTTTTTAATTATAGAGAAAAATTCAATATGCCTCCTAAACTATATTCTATACATCAATTACCCCCTTAAAATATTAAATCATTCCGTCAGTTATGTTTTTAACACAATTAGGATGACTTGGCAATTATCATTTTTATCTTTCACATGTGGATTTTATTTTCATATAAATCCAAAAATAACATTAATTAATGTTATTGTGGTAAAAGATTCATACATATTTGATCAGTGTCTTCTTCCCTTTTTTTTTTACTCTTTTTTCTTCAATTACTTACCAAAAATCAAAAAATGTTGTCAATTTATTTCTAAAAGTAATCATTAATTTCTATTGAAATTAGCTTATGAAGACATGACAGCAGAGGAGATTAAAAACGATACTCAGAATCAATGACCCATGAGATATGACATACAACTAAAGCCAAGTAGAATAACCATTCACCCAAAAAAAAAAAAAAAAAGCTAGATAGAACAATCACTTTATTTCTCACTCCTTTTTTTTTGGTTACGAAGTTAATGAAAGGAAAAAATTGACAAAAGCACTAAACTACAGCGGAAAACTCTCAAGACTCCTGCAAGAGGTCTAGGGACGATGGAGAGGGGGGAATGATATATGTTATTTTTACACTAGTTTTCCCCCGTTTATCGACTTAGTTTTGATTGTTTTCTTTATAATTTGATCACATATGATGCTTTGATCCTTGTCTTCTCATATTTTATAGGATAACATAACATTTGGAGGAAAAGAACAAGGATTGAAGGTAAATCATGCATAAAGATACAAATTGTCTGCGCAGTGATAGAGTTTATTGAATAGAGTTCTCTACCCATGTCCAAATTACACACTTGATTTACCAATGGAAAGATAAGAGGCAAAGGTACATTTCTTATGTTGAAGACAAAGATCAGATATGTAGGGAAGGAGGTGAAAACGTCATCGGAAGAGACGTCTTACGATGGAGTTTTCTCATTCAGTGACTTGTGAGACAATTTTGTCATATTTAAAGTTTGATTTCGGCCCTAGTGTCTTCTGTAGAGTTGTAGATCTTTGTTTTAGGATTCTACAGCAACTTGAATCAGTGAATTCCGACATCGGTAGAGAAAGTTATGCGAAGTTTACCAAAACTGGCTGGAGCAGCAGGGGACGAACGCCGAGGCGTTCATCCACGAACGCCGCGGCGTTCACATGCAGTAGCCAACGCCGAGGCGTTCAACAAGCGAACGCCGCGGCATTCGCGGCAGTGGGTTGGCCTATAAATACCCCTTTTAGCCATTTTTTACCCTAACTCACCTTGGATATCAGCAACCACACGAAAATAGAGAGAGGGAGAGCTTAGAAGAGAAGATTAAAGGTCAAAACATGGAGAATTCAACAAGGAATCCACATCTCTACAAGAATTAGGGAGTTTTTACATATTTGTTTCTTGAATTTGTTCAAATCTCCTATGACTTGTATGATTTATATTTGCACTTTTGACATGAATATGAGCTAAACTTGTTTGATTGAGGCGATGGATAGGCCGTTTATGTTATTTTGATTGTTGATTTGTTGGTGTTTATTGGATTAATTTTGGTTTTAGCTATGTATTCAATATTTGATCTCAATGCTACATTTGCTTGATCACCAAGTGTTTGATAAAATGCCTAGGTTAGAGATCGAGAGATAATAACCTAGGGAAGATATAAACATTAAATACCCTATAGTTAAACCGACTAGAGATAGACTCGGTTTCTTTAGGTGGCTTTCCATTCACGTGGGGAATTCCTAGACCTTAAATGCATCCTCGTTAATCGGGTTTTCATATAGAGATATATAGGAAATCGTTACCAAGGGTAGGGTTGCTATGCCAAGAGATTGGGTAGTACGTACGTTAGGAAATTTCGCCTTAGCTAAATCAATCTAATAATCCAATAGAACCTAAATCACAATCTAAATGCATAATCGGTTGAACCATGTGCCTTGATCGCTTCTCTCTATTGTTTCCTCCCTTTATTTGGTGTGACGTTGCCTTAGTTTATTTTCTAGTATTTATTAATTAGTTAATCAACCTTTCTATCGATCGATTTAACTTAGAATTGAGTAATATAGTAGTCTTGGTACTTAGATTATAGTTGTCCCTGCGGATACGATAACCCCGGACTTAGAAATCCACTTTACTACTTACGCGACCTAGTTCTCTTGCTAGGATTTTGTCGTGTCAAGTTTTTGGCGCCGTTGCCGGGGACAACTATGGTATCTAATATTGAGATTCTCTTATTCTTTCTGAGCTTAGATCATTTTTTTTTCATACTAATTGTTTTGTCTTTCTTTGTGCGAGATTGATCTCGTTAGTGCATGACACGTACTAGTGGGATTGGACTAGCGGAGTTGGACCCTGAGATTGAATGCACATTTACTCGAGGGGTAAGACTACAAAGGGAGACTCAACCACAGCAAGCCACGATGGAGACTCCTTATACACACATAGATCCCGCTGTCCTAGCAGAAGCAGTGCGTCGGGAAATTGCAAAGCTTGGCATCCCTTTAAAGCAACCGGAGGTATCTCCACAAATCCTTATGAGGGATTACATGATGCCAAACATTCAAGGAGCAGTTGGGCCAATGGTTTTACCACCTATGGAATCCTATGAGCACACTTACCATCCCGGTTGGCTAAATCATTCAAGATCAACATGGAGTTACAACAATGATGGAATGATGTTTTCACCAGGATTGGCGCATGATTGGGATCCATCATTTGCCTCATCAACCCAATGCAAATGGAAACCTATGAGCATACTTACCATCCTGGTTGGATAAATCCTGCAAGCTCAACATGGAGTTACAACAATGCCTCAGGATTTGACCATGTCTGTAGCCTTCCCTCCCAACAATATGATAGTTCCTATCAACAAGAGCCAACGATGACATCTACTCTTGAGGACCAGTTGAATGTAGATTGTGCAAGCTCACAAGCTAGCATAAACGAGATGGAAGCTATCATAAAGGAGATGGAAGCTCGTAGAAAGGAGTCAGAAGCTCATAGTAGGGAAGTGGTCATACTAGTCGATCAAGCAATCAACTTATGGAAGGAGAGAGAGTCATGTACCCTAGAGAATCGCACAAAAGAAAGTGAGGCTTCCCTCAATACAGAAGTTGAACAAGCGGTTGATTTAGGACTACAATGTCTCCCCCCTATCACTAAAGATTCTCCACCCTCTGTCCTCTCCACATGTAAAGAGGTAATTGATTCCAGTGAAGGTGAGTTGTTTTTAACTACAGGAGTTAATATGGTTATTTGTGATAGCTATGAGGTTTGTAAGCATCCAATTGATTCGAATTTGTCTTTACGCATTGATGCTTTTGATCCTTTTAGTGTTAAGCTTTCTCAGGTTAAAAGAACCAATAGTCTCCTCGAGTCCTACATCATGAACTCCAAGTTTTCCACTTCGATGGGTGAAGAAAAACGGTCATCTACTTGTAACTTGGAGAATAGTCCAAATCATCACTCGGCACAAAGGGAAGAAAGAGTGATGGAAGTGGTGATGGACTATGAGAAAATATTTGAACGGATGATTCCTTGGTCACTACTCATCATATTTTCTAGTAACACCGGGCCCTATTTCATCCTTACTTGGAGAATGAACAAGGCATTCATTCGAAAACCCCCTTAAAATAACTCGGTAAAGTCAAGCTAATGACTTTAAAACAAGCGCTTCTTGGGAGGCAACCCAAGCTTTTTATCGCTTTCTTGTTTTTCCTTTTTGTATTTATCTTGCTTTCTCTCCCGTCTTATTGTTGATGTGATTTTCTAGATATTTCTTTTCTTCAGGTTTTGATCCCAGGATACTAGCCCACCACCGTGCTCACTCCGCATCTCTCCATTTCAGAGTTGTAACACTTATCCCTCTTACTTTGCATTTAATTCAGGAACATTGAGGACAATGTTTAATTTAAGTTTGGGGGTACAACCTTACAACCTTGTTGATTTAGAATTCATGAATTGGTGCACCCTTGCATAAGAGCATAATGCGTTTGAATATCTCTACTCTCTCGAAGTCAAAGTCCCTTATTTGTGGTCAACATGTCATATGTTGTGACTTGAAAGCCCTTTTTAGTCATGCTTATACGAATTTTGAGGATTTAAAACGTTGAACTTTCAATTTTGTTGACTATGAAGTGTTTATTAATGTTGTGAAGTCATAAAATGATTTAGGCCATCTTTCATTGTCATTAGCCTAACATTTTTGCCTTCTCTATATTGCATAATCTCTAGACCTTGGTTTGAGCCGTATTGAAAAGAATGGAGTGTGTTAAGCACACTAGAAACCACCATTCGTCTTTATTTCATAAGCCACGACAACCACCTTCTAGCCTAAAAGAAAAACAATGTCTTGCACCCAATCAAGAGAGTTTAGAACTTCATATCATTTGACTTGAATATGGGTAGTCACCTTGTTTTGATTTGAATGTATATGAGTTAGATAGTGATGTTTTGGCCATGTTGGGATATTGGAGGTTTGAAGTATTATGTAAAAAAGGGGATGAAATGAAAACTTGAGCAATGGGCTAAATAGTCGAGATATATATATATATATATATATATATATATATGAAAAAAAAATTATGCTCTCGACTAGGCTTGAATCTTGGCACTCATTTTGATCATTTGGCTTGGAAATCTATGTACAACCCGATATGAAAAGAAACAAGTTTGGGGGTTGTAAGTTGAAAGGCAAAAGAGAGTGAAAAAGGGATAAGTGATAAGTTGTGAAAGTTTTTGTAGTCTATTTGCGAATTTAGATCGATGATTTTGAGTTATAGGCTCTCTTGACTTAGTCACTTTATCCAAATTTTCCAACCTAGCCATCACCTAGCCTTACGTTACAAGCCGGAAAGACCTTTTGATTGTGACTTTTGCACTTTATACACACCAACAGGTTAACGAATGTTGAATTGTTTCAATGCCTTTACTTTCCAATTGGTTTGCATAATCTTTTCTAAAGTGTGCTCTTGACATGAATATGGATGTGGGAGTTCATGATATAGGAATGGAAACTAAGATTTTGTGAGGTTTTCAAATTGTTGAATGTTCAAAGCATCGTGTAGCTTTTCATAATCGTTTTTGAAGGTATAATGCTTGCTCTTATGTGTATGAATTGGCAAATGAAATTTTCAATCTTCATATGTGTGTTTGATTGTATTTGATCGAGGACGATCAAAGCTAAGTTTGGGGGTAGTTGATATATGTTATTTTTACACTAGTTTTCCCCCGTTTATCGACTTAGTTTTGATTGTTTTCTTTATAATTTGATCACATATGATGCTTTGATCCTTGTCTTCTCATATTTTATAGAATAACATAACATTTGGAGGAAAAGAACAAGGATTGAAGGTAAATCATGCATAAAGATACAAACTGTCTGCGCAGTGATAGAGTTTATTGAATAGAGTTCTCTACCCATGTCCAAATTATACACTTGATTTACCAATGGAAAGATAAGAGGCAAAGGTACATTTCTTATGTTGAAGACAAAGATCAGATATGTAGGGAAGGAGGTGAAAACGTCATCGGAAGAGACGTCTTACGATGGAGTTTTCTCATTCAGTGACTTGTGAGACAATTTTGTCATATTTAAAGTTTGATTTCGGCCCTAGTGTCTTCTGGAGAGTTGTAGATCTTTGTTTTAGGATTCTACAGCAACTTGAATCAGTGAATTCTGACATCAGTAGAGAAAGTTATGCGAAGTTTACCAAAACTGGCTGGAGCAGCAGGGGACGAACGCCGAACGCCGCGGCGTTCACATGCAGTAGCCAACGCCGAGGCGTTCAACAAGCGAACGCCGAGGCGTTCAACAAGCGAACGCCGCGGCGTTCGCGGCAGTGGGTTGGCCTATAAATACCCCTTTTAGCCATTTTTTACCCTAACTCACCTTGGATATCAGCAACCACACGAAAATAGAGAGAGGGAGACATTAGAAGAGAAGATTAAAGGTCAAAACATGGAGAATTCAACAAGGAATCCATATCTCTACAAGAATTAGGGAGTTTTTACATATTTGTTTCTTGAATTTGTTCAAATCTCCCATGACTTGTATGATTTATATTTGCACTTTTGATATGAATATGAGCTAAACTTGTTTGATTGAGGCCATGGATAGGCCGTTTATGTTATTTTAATTGTTGATTTGTTCGTGTTTATTGGATTAATTTTGGTTTTAGCTATGTATTCAATATTTGATCTCAATGCTACATTTGCTTGATCACCAAGTGTTTGATAAAATGCCTAGGTTAGAGATCGAGAGATAATAACCTAGGGAAGATATAAACATTAAATACCCTATAGTTAAACCGACTAGAGATAGACTCGGTTTCTTTAGGTGGCTTTCCATTCACGTGGGGAATTCCTAGACCTTAAATGCATCCTCGTTAATCGGGTTTTCATATAGAGATATATAGGAAATCGTTACCAAGGGTAGGGTTGCTATGCCAAGAGATTGGGTAGTACGTACGTTAGGGAATTTCGCCTTAGCTAAATCAATCTAATAATCCAATAGAACCTAAATCACAATCTAAATGCATAATCGGTTGAACCATGTGCCTTGATCGCTTCTCTCTATTGTTTCCTCCCTTTATTTGGTGTGACGTTGCCTTAGTTTATTTTCTAGTATTTATTAATTAGTTAATCAACCTTTCTATCGATCGATTTAACTTAGAATTGAGTAATATAGTAGTCTTGGTACTTAGATTATAGTTGTCCCTGCGGATACGATAACCCCGGACTTAGAAATCCACTTTATTACTTACGCGACCTAGTTCTCTTGCTAGGATTTTTTCGTGTCAGGGAACATTTCAAATATTTAGTCGATGAATGATCAAATTTAAAAAATAAATGTTTACCACAAATCTTTACTCTACTAAGAGCATTTTTGGGTTTAAAAAAATAAAATCCACATGTGAAAAATAGAAATAATAATTGCCAACTCAACTAACGGTGTTAAAATATAACTAACGAATCTTAAAATCATAATTTTGTGATGTATAGGGAATAGTTCAGGGGGTATATAGATTTTTCCTAAATTATATAACAGTTAAATATTCATACTCACGATGACTAAATAGAAATTGCAAAAACAGTTAGGAGTGTAAGGTCATAAAAATAGTTTTTTTTTTTATTATTTTCTGTAAGATACAATATTCATTGATGAAAATGTAGGAGAAATAAAAATAATGTGAGCTATAATTACTTGTACTGCTATAATGATTTGTAAGAATTATAAAGTCTATAATTTAGAGACGTAGACCATAATAATAGTGAACTAACAATAACAAAATTACCAACTTTGAAATTCAAATTTAAAACAATTTATAATATGATAATACTAATATTAGTTTTACTTTTTAATAAAATTAATACTATATACTGACTATGTAATTTAGATTATTTTTGCAAATCTTATATTTTCATCAATGAATATAACCCTAAGCCTTCAGTATTTTTAATAAATTTAACGTACTTATATATCGTTCATGTAATTTTAGTTTTTTAAACCCTCAACCTTGGATTATTCTTCTTTTCTACTTTTCTTCGTTTGCGTTAAATCTCCTTCATAAACACATGTTCTAATAATTTATGCAATATAATTCAAATATATTTTAATGAAAATCTCACATAGGGTCTAGAGTTATTATTAATATGTAATTTTATTGTGGAGTCCTAACATAATTATATTTTTTATTATTGTAGACACTTAAAACTTGTTTTTTTTTTAATTCTTTTGCCATTAAAAAATGAATTACATAAGAATATTCTAGGTATATCAAAATTTCTAAAAAAACCAACTCAAAACTATATATGTATATATTTTGATATGCTGCTTCTTTTAATCTTTTTTTAATTGCTCATAAATTACTATAAAAAGAATTTTTTATTTTATTTTTGTAATTGTTAGTGTTATTGATTAGTGAGTAATAGGAAGAGTTTAGAGAATATGAAGAGTATAATAGTTTGTGGATAGTTGGAAGTTGGAAGAGAATGGAATAGTTGTAGTAGAAATAGTTCGATAGTTTGATGTTGTAGAGAGATGCTTATAAGAAAGATTTTGTAGAGATAGATTCTTATTATTGTTGTTGTGTATTATTACATCATTTTGCACACAATTCTCATATTTATAGGTGTAGAGACACACTTCTAGATATTCTACTTATCTAGAAAATTCTACATACATCATGTATAAATACCTAGACTTTTCTACATACATATTATCTAGGTATTTCTATACATATCTAGATAATTCTACATACATGATCTCTATACATTTCTACATACATTATCACTTCCATGTAATCTAGATTTTTCTTGAAATACTCTAATACAAGTATTCTCTAGATATAACTAAGAAAATTTCTAGATTACTAATTCAACTTATTCTAGAAATCTTAGGTTCTAGAATTATCAAGAAAAGGTGCACTTATTTTAACAGTAATACTTAAGCACACACATCGAATGTGTTTCGACTGCTAGTGTATATTAATGATATTTTGTGGAAAAATGTTGTCAAGTGTAGTCTAAAACCAATTAAAAAAATCATGCTTCTAGAAATAATTGATTTAATTAAATAATAATGAGATTAAAAAAAGTCTGAAAATTAATATATTTTTCCCTCCACTGTCTTCATATATCATTTAGTGGATGAAAAGTAGTATGTTGTTCTTGTACTATAATCTTAGTTTTATTTTTAAATTTTTTTACACATATATATAACAGGTTGCTCTGTTTTCATCTTTTAATTTAATAAATAAATAAAGATGGGTGACGTAATTAACTTCTACATCTATATGTTTTTCCATTATAGAGTCCAAATATAATTATACATCTTATTATTGTAGATATACAACTTTTTTTTTTAAATACGCGACGGGATATTGTAAGCGGCAGAGTGACCTTGCTGCCCCGATCCGCTGAGACTCAGCCCTTTGTCGCTCTGATTCGTCCATCCAAAAAATAAAAAATAACTTATTTTATTATTTATTATTTGACTCTTTTGCCATTATAAAAAATAAATTACCTAGGGATATATTAGGTACACCAAAATTTCAAAAAGCAACTCGTACTTTTGTAATAAAAAAAATAGACTAGTAAATAACATGTGCGCTTATGCTCGCTAAAATATTCATTTAGATAGATCGATTTGAAAATGTTATATATTCAAAACTTAAATAAAATTAACAAAGTTCATTATTATACAATAAACTATAATTATTTGAGAAACTAAATATTGATTGACATGAATTTTTTTTTTTTAATATAAAGAGAAGGGAGGGACCCTAACGATCTATCCTGACAGACCCGGGGTTATAGTCGTTTGTCTAGGCCAAGTAAGGCCTTGTCGATCTTGCTCCAAAGTACTTTGCAGATCCAAGATCGGGGATTGCATGACAAAAAGGGTTTCATCAAAACCTTTCTTGGCCAAAATGTCTGCCACACGATTGGCTTCTCGCCATATATTAGTTAGTTGAACTTGCCATGCCAATTGCAATTTGCGCCTAATTGAATCAATTAGATCCCAGTGGTGGTGCGCCCTGGTGCCATTGCGAATGCTTATGATAGCCTCCCTACTATCTGATTCAATGATCACATTTCGCAAACGAGTGTCCCATGCCAAATTCAGCCCTTGTAATATAATATAGCTGCTAGTTCGGCACCTAGAGGCGTAGAATTGCCAATGCCACCACAAAATCGCCGAACCCAGTGACCATGGTGATCACGAATAACTCCTCCGATACTCGCCTCCTCGACTTGCAGTTCATCCCCCTGACGAACTATCCCGTCAACATTAATTTTCCACTGTCCCATTTTAGGCATTTGCCACCCAACATGGATGGTATTCTCACAATCATTAGTATCAAAATGAGAGGAGTAGAGGGCCTCTTCTACTCGCGCACGAACAGTATCACAATCGGCCGCTGGGTCACGGGCCTCCTTTCCATGCTCCATTTCATTCTGAACCTGCCACAAAAAATTCAGAGCTTCAGTAAAACAGATATTCCAATTCTTAGACCAATCATACCTGTTTGCCATAGCCGATAGATTCCAGTCCACCCATGCCGGGTTGGTGAGGGAGAAGAAAGTGCAATGGTGGCGGGGCGCAACAAGGGAATGCCATAACCTGGCCGCCCTCGGACAGTCACGCAAAGCATGTAATATCGTCTCCTCAGAGTTATTGCAAATGGGACATTGTCCCGTGTCAGCGATACCTCGGTGAACCAACAGACGCCTAGTAAGAAGCTTATTATGTTTAGCTAACCAAAGAAAGAACTTCCTGCGATAAGGCACTTGAACTTTCCAGAGCTTGTTCCAAGCCTATCTATCTTGATGCTCTCCCACAGAAGCGCCGAGATTAAGAAGCACTTTTGCAAGAATACTGACCGTTGGCCGTGAACCTCCAAACCACCGTATCCTCCACTTGATCTAGACCATCCAAGTTATACCGAAGAAGCTCTGTGCGCACGTCTGCCTACAGCATTGTGAGCTTGGCACACTTCCAACCCGTCGCCCTAGTCCAATAACTAGCCACGTTTCTATCAATGTCATGCATTTGGCTTGAGTCATCCAAATATTGCTCGAGCTTGGTGTCGCCTAACCATTTATCTCTCCAAAACCGGACCTTAATACCACTGCCCACCTTCCATCTCAAACTACTTTCGAGTAGAGGAAACCTTTTTCGTATGGTCCTCCATGTGTGCGAAGTAGAACTACGGGCCTGAGCTCTTTGCCGATAAACATATTTATGGCGAAGGACCTGCACCCAAAGTCTCGGCTCATCAGTTATGATCTGCCACCCCAACTTTCCAAGAAATGACAAGTTAACATTGCGAGTACGCCTAAGGCCAAGGCCACCCGATTCCTTAGATTTGCAGATCGAATCCCAAGCCACAAGATGCATTTTTCGGTTCTCTTCAATTCCGCCCTAAAGGAAAGTCCTATTAGCCCGATCAATTGCTTCACATATTCCGATTGGTACCAAGGATGTTTGCATATGATATGTTAAGCATTGTAGCAGTGATGGCCTTGATCAAAGTTGTCCTTCCCGCCATTGACTAGTGGATCCGTTTCCATCCCTTCAACTTGGTTTTCACCCTGTCCAGAATAAACTTGTAATCTTTGATCAGCACTCTTGAGTGATGAAGAGGAGCTCCCAAATACTTCCCAAGATCCTTAGTGAGACTAAGGTTAGCTCGACGGCTAATACTCCGAGCCCGCGGCTGAGGCACATTTCCAGAGAAGTAAATTTTTGACTTGTGAAGATTAACCAACTGACCCGACATAGAACAGTAGGTATTGAGAGTACGGCTAATAACTTCTGTCTATTGATCAGAGGCTTCTCCAAACAGAATCAGGTCATCAGCGAACATTAAATGTGAGACTCTCGGGCCCGTCCGAGAGGAAGGAACCGTATGCCAGGACCGCTTTCGTAATCAACGAACCAAGCTTTTCTACACAGAAGACAAAGAGGTAAGGGAATATGGGGTCCCCTTGTCTCAAGCCTCGTCTTGGGCTGAATCAATCCGTCGCTACACCATTCCATAAGAGGGATAGTTTAGCTGTGGTGGTGCATTCCAAAATAAGTCTAATCCAAGACAAGGGGAATCGCATTTCACCTAACACGTTTTCTAAAAAAGTCCAATCAATTTGATCATATGCCTTCTCAAAATCAATTTTCGCAATGAAAAAACCTTTTTTACCCTTCATTACTCTCAAATTATGAATAATTTCCTAAGTAATAATGATATTATCAACAGTTTGTCTACCTTTTATGAAACTACTTTGGGTTTGGGGAATCAGAGTATCCATCATAATTTTCAACCGATTAGTCATAGTTTTTGTGCTTATTTTAAGAATAACATTGCTCAAACTGATTGGACGAAAATTAGTTAAACGAGTCGGGTTACTTTCTTTGGGAATTAAGGCTATAAGAGATTCATTAATGCGTTGGTCAATCGTACCTGAAGTTATCGCATGGCTAACCATATTTGTCACATTGTCCCCAATAGTATCCCAGCACTTCTGAAAAAAGATAGGTTGAATGCCATCCGGACCTGGGGATTTAGTAGAATGCATCTCCCAAACAGCCTGTTTAACCTTATCCTTGGTAACTGGCATCAGAAGTAAGTTAACTTGACTCTATTTGAGCCTCGAAAAATTGATCGTCGCCCTATAGTTACTGACTTCTGTGTCCGCAATGTATAAATTTTTATAGAAGTTGACCGCCATATCTTTTAATTTCAGCTCCTTCGATTCCCACTCCCCATTATCGCGATAGAGCCCACAGATCCTAGCTCGATTTTGCTTGGTGGCTTCCGCGGTGTGAAAAAAATGAGTATTAAGATCCCCTGCTTGAATTTATTGCACCCTCGATTTTTGTTTCAAGTAAAGTTCCTCTTGTCTTAACATGTCATGATACTGTTTAGTCAGTTTTTTTCTAATTTTTGCAAGTATCGGTTGACTTGGACGCCCTGTACCCTTTGTATTCCACTAATCCTAGCAATCAGTTCCCGTTTCTTGCGAAAAATGTTACCAAATACCTCCCTATTCCAGTAGTCTGCATTGGTCTTGGCTTGTGCGAGCCGGTCAAAAATATCAAGATCATCCACCGTCTTCCACGAGTCTCGAACCATGTTCTGAAATCTCTTGTCTAGGAACCACGCTGCTTGCATTCTAAACACACGATTTCGGGTAAGTCGATTATCACCCGGAGTCAAGTCCACAAGAAGAGGGGAGTGATCCGACGAAATGCCAGGCAAATGCGTCACAGAGGCGTCGGGAAAAGCAGTTCGCCAATCACAGTTGCAAACATCCCTATCTAGACGTTCCTGTAACCTCGAGCTGCCACCCTTAGCCCACGTAAACGGGGAGACCGAGAATTTAAGGTCAATGAGCCTCACTTTATCCATACACTGGAGGAATTTTCTACACTTGCTAAAATCAATAGGTGCTCCCCCTGATTTTTCAGTACTGTTAGTCACAACATTCATGTCCCCAGCCAGCATCCACAGTCCTCGAATCCCATGCGACATGTGCTCAACATGAGTCCACAGACTGTCCCGAGCTTCAAGTTGTGGGTTGCCATAAAGGGCGGAAAATATCCAATCTTGATGCCCGGCTGTGTGAACCACGGCTGTGATACTCTGATCATTAGCTTCAAGGAATTCCAGAGGGACCTCCACAGATTTCCAAAAAATCCAAATCCCACCCGAGAATCCTCGGGCTTCCACCTTCTCAACTTTATCATACCGACTACTATTAATGATCACATCTGCCTTATCACCTTACGTTCGTGTTTCCATAAGAACAAACACGGATGGAGTATAAACACGCAACATCTCCAACAGAGTATTCACGAAGCTAGGGCTACCTGCCCCTCTACAATTCCAAATAATAATCTTCATCAGAAAAAATTTACATGTTAAGGAAAGATAAAAAATCTAACCTCGGGGGGATATAAACTCCCCCAAATTGTCATAGACCGCATCCACGGTCATCTTTGCATCACCGTCCGAGCACTCCCGGATATCTGTGCCATAGTCCCACCCCTCCGAGCGGGTCCCTTGATCACTGTGTTGTTCCCGAAGTCTACCCGCCACTGGTTGTGTGTTCTCCTCCATAGTGTGTAAACCGTCTGAGCCCCTATCCACCGCCGGGAAGGAGACCAAATCATTGCTTAAGCTAGCATGTGAACTTCCCGCCTGAAATACATCAACATGGGGGGAGGGGATGTGATCCAAACCCCTAATGGTTCGGTTTTCCTTTTGTGTGTGTGGTGTAGAGGAATTTTTATTACCAAGAGATTGTTTAGAGATAGAATTATTTTGTATAGCATATGTAGTACCTTTGGTTATTGGTGGAATCTGCTCCAAGTCGACCTCAATATTTGGGTTAGTATTCTCCTGCTCAAGTGCGACCTCGGCTCCCTCGGTGTTCTTATTAAAAGCACGTGGCCTGGCTTTGTATTTAGCATCACTCGATGAACCCAATTTCACCTTTCTTTTATTCTGAATTCGGATAGCCCCAACTCCTTCCTCATCCTCGTCAATTAACACTGTAAATCTAGAACCCCCGTTAGACGCTTTGGACTTAGCCGTATTGACCACATTGGAATTTGAGTTCCTCTGATTGAGGTTCTTCCCCTACTGCCGGTCTTGATTGTTTTCTACCTTGCCCTGCTTACCCCTATTTTTCGCTGTAAAAATCACGTGGTCACTCGCTTGTTGCTTCTGACCTCCATCTCCATTCCCTAAGGCTCGCGGTTGTCTCCTCTGTCGAGATGGAGCCATCATCCACGACCATAAGTGGACTCTGAAGATTGCTGAATATTAGACCCATGATCTGCCTTGTCCGCTTGACCTTGTGGTTCGTGGCCTTGATCTTTTCTCTTACCGCATGTCTCTTGCCTATGCCCATATGCTCCACAATGAAGCAAATTAAATGGAGTCCTTCGTACTCCACTGCTTGAGGCCGACCATTGATACACACATACGAGATGAGGGGTTTTGCCAAGTCAATCTCAATACCAATTCGTGTGAATTTCCCCCTAATCGAGTGTTCTGTATTCTTATCCACTTTGACAACTTTGCCAATGAGTGATCCAAGTTGGTATAGAACTTCTAGATTGAACAGCTCGATGGGTAAATTGGGGAAGCGAACCCATGCCACCGTTGATGAGATTTGCGCTGTTGCCGGTTGAAAATCGGGTCTCCATTTTCGAACCGTGAGATAATGTCCCATAATGATCCATTGCCCTCCCGCTAACACCGTATCATATTCCTCCTTCGAGTAGAATCGAACCATGTAGAAATCGTTACCCAAATCGACGGGGTCTATCTCGTATTTGACTTGCCAAAGAGTTTTCATTCGTTGCTTCAAGGTGGTGTAACTCACTGTTCGTCCAAGAAACTTCACCACCAACGCGCGCATGTAGGGTTCCGAGTATTTCTACCATGCCTCCACCGGGACGTTCAGATTCGGCCAAGGTAAATCCTTTTCCTTCCTTTCCTCAACAACGTGCGGAATTTCCAGATCCGGTAGCCGGTTCTCTATGGTAGCTTCTCCCTTCCCATTGTAGTACGGGCGTTGTGGGGTACCGGTAATCCAATTGTCCTTGCCGGATTGCCACTGATTTGGTCGTGAAACCTGGTCGGTTCCGTCGTGCATATCCATGTTATCGTTTTGTTCATGGCTTAGGGATGATGGGTTATAGTCCCTCTCTTCTCCCATAATTCCTCTCTTAAATTTCTTAATAGTCCGCTCGTCGATTGCCACCGACGGCGGTGGTTGGCCGGAGAAAGCCTCCGACATGGCCGTCGGGGATATGGAGTCAAGAATCGCCAAGGAGGTTTTCGAAAAAATCGGAGCTGCTAGGGTTTCACGTATTATTAAGATCTAAAATTTTCTTTTCTATTGACATGAAAATTGAATGGATACACAAAAGAGTTAAGTTTGTTGAAAATTGAGACTTACATAATAATGTAAATACAAAAATTCTTATAAAATTCATACTTCATTTGTATTGT
The DNA here is from genome assembly GCA_019426215.1 of Buddleja alternifolia. Lineage (NCBI taxonomy): Eukaryota > Viridiplantae > Streptophyta > Magnoliopsida > Lamiales > Scrophulariaceae > Buddleja > Buddleja alternifolia. Next base: position 30,371,118 of record CM033399.1, read on the forward strand.
CTCTAGTTTGTTTTTTTATAAATTGAATGTTCTCTTCTTCTTTCCTATCACTGATTTGAGTACTTGCAATTGTCTCTTCATTGAAACTCTTCATTGAAAATTTGATTTCTATGTATTCTTCTTGTTCTTTTATTTGTTTCTGTTTCTTTCTCTATTTTCTAAAGTAATTGTGGCGTGTTGCTTCTGAAGATAATCATAAAATGTGTCCCCATTCTAAATCTCAAATACATTTTTCGTGAAATAACAATATGTTAACGTATATAGATAGTGTTTTTCTTTTCGTTTGATTCGTGACTATTGATATGTATCTTTTTTACTTGTAAAATTAAGTTCTATTCGTAAAAATGTAGAAGAACGTAAAAATACGTATGTTGCACGTAAATGCTAATGTGCAATAAAGAAAATAATTATAACATAATAAGGAATTCATTGTCATTTCTTAATCTAATTATTGTTATCATTGTATTTTACGTTTCATTCCTAACATTTTTATTCCTAAACTAAGCGCTAGCCATATCCCAATATATTGTTCTACTAACATTGATGATTTAGTTTCATAAATATATTTGATGAAATATATAAATTTTCTGAAATCATTGCAAAACTATAATTGATTGAATGAATGATTAAAATATTTAAAGTCAACAAAATGAGAGAATATTAATCAATTCAAATTTTTGTGTTAAATATTTAAAGAAACTAATGTCGAACATTTAAAGAGTCTAAATCATAAAGTAACTAAGTTCTTCCTACAAAAATTATATTTATTTTAAGCTTGTATAATTTTTCTTTTTTGACCTTGATGACTCGTGATGTTGCTTTTTAACTTTGTGTTATAAGATCTTTCTTCTTGAATGTTCAATTATATATTCCCCCAATTCAATATATAATTGTTGGCGTTGTTGTTGTTCTTATTAATTAATTAATAAAATGTTGAAATAAAATAAAATCATGAATGAAATAATATGAATACTTTTTGAAATTATTTTATCTATTGTTTAGATGTTATTTAAATTTTTAGAAATTCTACAATAAGTCGTTATTTAAAGATTCATTAAGTTAAAAATTGAAATAACAAAAAATAAAAATAAAAATTCAACGAACTGGATACATAAATATCTTGAACAACTATAAGTCGTTGAATTCGTATGGATCTTTTTTTCTTTTACATGTGTTATGAACCTATTGAGTTTCTTTAATTTTCATAATGATCATAAGTTTATATATAGTCTTGAATTTGAGTTTATTATATGAATTTGAATGTGAAGTTCGTTAAATTAACATATTAATTGAGATCACTTATGTCAGAAAATATTTGTTTCGAATTCAACATAATTATGACAGAATTCATATGTTCTTAATAGGCATGTTCTTAGAAAATAAAGATTTTAAATTTTAAGTTATACTGTTCAATAAATTTAATATTCTCAACTTAAAGAAAAAACACCATAGAAAACGGTTTCTTATTAACGAAATAATCATGTTATTTTATATTTGTTGCATTTCTTAACTACCCATAATCATCTATATAGAATGACTTCAGTCCTAGTCTCCCAACCATAACAATCAAAATTCAAAGTTTTTGTATTTAATTGAAATTGGTTTAGATCAATTTTTTATTTTTCATTTTTGAAAAAATTACCAAGAATAAATTTATAAGGCATCGAATTAGATTGATCAATATCTATGAACTTGTTTTTTATTTGCCAAGTCAATATCTGTAAACCTATATTCGATTCATATACTTTACCCCTGAACTAATAGACTATATAACAAAGACCCCCTAAACTATCGGGTAAAGTACATCTACCCCCTTCCCGCTGTTAATGTTATCGTTTGGTTTTCCGTTAACCTTTTCTCTGCCATTTTGATTTCTTTCTACCCTCTTGCCGACTTAGGTGTATGATATTTCTTTTCTATTTGTAAGATGTAAATTTGGGCAATCAATTTTAGCATTAATCGTATTTAAATCAGCAAAACACCTACAAGAGGTATCACATTTTCATTTTCTAAGGCAATTTTGTTTCTCTGATTTCATTTTTTTTTTAATTTGGCTTAACCGTAAAAATCAGTTTTTATCCGAACCGAACTTTTTTCAGTTCGATTTCTGCCCGAAATTTCAGATTTTGAACCGAATCGAATCGATGAACACATTTATTCTCTTTTGTCACATTTCACATCCTCACTCTCCTTCTATCACTTGTGTCTGTCATCCCCTCTACATTTCTCTCTCTCTCCACTTCTCAGCTATTAACACACCAAAACATAGCACATCTAGGGATGTTCACAATTCGGTTAACTGACCGAATTGAAAACCGAAAATTTGGTTCAAATCGAAACCGAACCAAAAGTTTCGCTTCGATTTTCGATTTCTTTTTTCTTTTGAAAATTTTGATTTCGGGTTTACATTTCGGTTTTAGGTCTCGATTAAACGAACTGAACCAAAAGCCGAATTATCTTTTTATATAATACTATGTTTTGGATTTAGGCCACCACATTTTGGGACATGCGACGGTCATTGTGCCATTTGGAAAAATATATGGGTCAAACAAAAAAAATAAAATCAGAGATGAATCTCTTCCCCAAGCAAGCAACAAAAGATAGGTACCCAATTCCAAATCCTTATTAAGAAATTTTAAATTAAACTGTAAACTCTCTATTTTTATGTTCAATGTTGTATTTGCAAATTATGTAAATGAGTTGCTCTGATTGTGTGGTAGAAATAGGTGATGTCTTTCTCATGTTTTTTCAGGATTTTGAGTGTTGGTAAATGGATCAAGATTTAAATTGTATCTCAGTGCTAGTTCTAATTTGTAACTGCATGAGTTCAGACTAATGGAATTCACAAGAGTATCAAACTATTATCTTGTCGTGCACCATGTTCATAAATAGATAATGTACTTCTATTCCAATAAATAGATTATACCAAAAGAAGTAATTTAGTAGATAACGTGCAACTACAATCAAAATTCCACAAAAATCAAGCTTCAAAAATCAATATTTAACCACCTGGCATAATACACACAATTACTCGGGGAAATAACCCCATCAGGCGTACACAAACTAATCCTCGGACAAGCACCGCAAGGGATCGAAGCAAATGCACCTATCCTCAGACCCTTTGCAACCCCTGCAGCACTTGCAACTCTGTAACAAACCGTTCCAATAGGAATCGAATGATAATCTCGCAACCCGGTGCTCTTCACCTCTATGATATTATTATCTAAAACCATTGAGTTCAATATTTCCCCAACTTGCTGGCTAGAGATATCAAAAGTCACGACCCTATTCTTCTTCAATTCATTGTGAACTCCTTCTAATGTAACAACCTTTTGAGCACGGATGTACCTAAAGCATAACTGTTCAAGTACATTGATAAGTGCTTTGTCAAGGTTCCCATCGACATACCATTCGCCACCACTAATTTCCTTGGAAGGTTCAAATTCAACTGCCATGTAGTGTTTCTTTCCCTTATTTTGAATGTTGACAACTTCTTTGATCAATTTCTTTGTCAATAAAGACTTGAGAGATTTAGTTACAACATGATCAGCAAGTTTGGTCTCTTGTTTGATGTCTCGTGCCCAAATACCTATATCCTTTTTACTTTTGATCACATTGAGGATTGCTCGCTCACTGTCTACCAGACCTGGAGGGTCTGTTTCAGGTCTTTTCCTCTTACTCATTCCTGTCACGAACAAATATTAATATGTGGAGGAAAAGCAACTCTTTGTGGTGACTAGCATCTTAATTTCGTAAAATTTAGAAAATAAAGTAATTGAAAAGAGAATTGACTTCTCAAGCACATATTCAAATTAGTCAAATTTTTACTTGATGTTGTCATAAGGTTTTGAAACATATTCCCATTCATGACTTTAACACGCTGTATGCCCCATGGTCAGTGAGATATGATCAAAGAAGGACCTATGCCTAATACATAGTGATGATCTCAATTTGATAAAACATACGCATCGGCTTTTAGTTTCCTGTAAGCTGACTAAAGATGGACCATATTGGATAATACCCGACTCCTGTAATCTTTTAGTTTCCTTGTCTCGGTCTGTACCATTATTGTAGTAATTGAGAAGAGAATTGACTATTCAAGCACATCAATAACAAAAAGTAAAACTCTCAAACTAAAATCCTTCAACCTCACAAAATATTCATCCCAATGCTCAAAATGTTTGAGATGTGAAAGAACGGGATACAAAAACATTCTATATTTTCACCCACCTAAACCTATCACGTCTTTCGCACAATACATACACACGGATGAGATTTACCCAAACATATACTACGCGAAACTCAAAGTTACCCGTAAACCATTATCAACAAAATGTAACTAATCAAAGGGAGGAATGAATCAAACAGAAAAAGGCCATTAAATTTATCGAGACGCAGTGTACAACAAAGTTTTTCTCTACCTTGCTTTGACAAGAAATCATGTAAAAGGACAAAATCTGAAATTAAGCTCAACATTTATTCACCAGTTTAAAAATACATGTAATTGTTCAAGGACCAGATGAATCATGTCAACTATCATTTTCCAATAAACTTTGACGATCAAAGGAGCACATCATAGACTACTATGATAAAAGCTCGCATTAAAAATAGCAGGTAACAAAATTGAATTTTTGACGGAACATCAGCAAAAAAATAAAATAAAAATTGAAGAATATTTGAAAATCTTTGGATTTATCATGCAATTGATGAATACAAATTTGAAATTGATGCGACAAATGTTCATAACCGCAGAGTTGGAAATCTTCATAAGTTCTTCAAATTAGTTGTTCCTAAACTTTAAAAAATGACAAGATATAATAAGTTTGAGATGTACTTACCTAATTTAGTGATATTGTAACACGGATTTAACCTGCGCGGAGATGGCGGTTTTCCGGCGGAAGATGGGTGGTCGACTGCTCGCTCAAAGATTTTGAAATTTCAATTTCAGATTTAGGGTTTTAACTTTAACTCACGCTGTGAGTATGCCAAGAGTGAGGGAGAAAGAGGAACCTAATTTTATGTTGTGAGATTTTGGGTTATTTTTAATAATTTTGTTCAATTATTTATATAATTAAATTTATATATATAATAGAGGAAATTTGGCTTTGGCTCGAGTTAGGCTCGATACGAGCCGACTCAGCTCAAGTTGCACCTATTGAAAAAGTTCAATTTCAATCCTAAATCCACGCGTCGGTCATCCCCCCGTTGCCAATCCAAGTTACGTGATAGTTAAGTGATCCTCCCAAAATTCTGAACTCTAAAATAATAAAAAATAAAAATCAATTGTCGGTCACCAAATCTAATAAACTATAATTTTTCTCTTCCAAATCAACTCTTCAACCATTGCATCCCAAATCCTTCATCTATAGCTAAGATTTCTTATCTCTCGAAATATTTCGACGCTAAAATTGAAACCTCTCTTGATTTGCTCGAAATTATCAAATCAAACAAATTCTAATTTCTCGGTTTGACAAAGGGGAGACCATCAGCAAGTGGATTTAAAACCAAAACTGAATTTTTTAATAGATGCACGACTGTATGTGTTTACTCATACACAAAAGACTAAATGAGTTGAATTTTGTTAATTTAAAGGACTAATTGTGTTTTTTGAAAAAGATAATGGATGTATTCTGTCAATACTCTTAAGTTATAGGATCAAAAGTCAAAGTTTGTCTTTCTTTAACATAAATCAAATTATCAAGTACATCGTTAGATTTATATTGGCATTTATATAAATAAATTAAAAGACAAATGAATCTTATAGTTTCTAAACTATTATATTTATCTTACTTAATTCCCTAAACTAAGGTTTGTTACACTACCGTCTCTAAAGTAATAACTATGTCTCACTTTAGTCCTTTTCGATGGTTTGTGACCGAATGTCAGTTTTCGGGGTCCCTGAAGTATCAAATTTGTATCACTTCGGTCCCTAATCCTAAAAAAACTGGAGTTTTTTTGTTTTTTGCAATTTTACTATCTATGTTATTTTAATTATTATTATTTAACTAATATTCATTAGTATATACTTATAAGTAATGTTGAATAGAAGGATAAAAAGTTATATATATTAATAATCAATTTTTAGAAAAAAGAATAGAAACAACTATCTTAGTTTGATTGTTACTATTTAGCTAATATCAGACGCACAAACCTCATGTTCAGCTATACAAAACCATATGTATAAAAGTTTTTTCTCAACATAACATGAATAAATTACTAAATAGATTTTTCTAGCATTCATTATGAAAAACTAATTTATTAGTAGATTGATTGCTTTAGAAGTGTCCAAAGATCATGATGCAAGTACATGTTTGAATATGTGGAGATGGCGTTTAACAAATATTTTCCTTTTTTTTTCTATTCTTAACGAATATCATTTGTTGAGATCATAATTAATTTTTTTCAATAAAAATATAATTTAAATGTTATTATGCTACAAAGATAATTAATTTCTTGTTGTAATAAATATTTAATTGATTATTAGTTAAGAAATTTTTACTTATCTTGTTAAAATATTCATCTTATTATAGAAATTAAATAACTCAATTATAATTATCTCATAATTTTTGAATTTTATTATTTATTAATTAATCGAATGATCAAAAAATTGTTAATTATTTAACGAGTAAAAACTAATTTTTTTTTATCATTTTTTTTAGACATTGACCATTAGTATATATTAGTTAAATAATAACAATAAAATAAGGTAATTGTTTTTATTCTTTTATTTAGGAATTAATTATTAATATATATATATATATATATATATATATATTCTTTTCATCCTTCTATTCAACATGCCTATAAGTACATACTAATGTATATTGGTTAAATAATAATAATTAAATTAAGGTAGATCGTAAAATTGCAAAAACAAAAAAAAATCCCGCTTTTTTGGGTTTAAGGACCAAAGTGATACAAATTTGATACTTCAGGGACCACCGAAAACTGATATCCGGTCACAAACCACCGGACAGGACTAAAGTGAGACGGAATTATTACTTTGGGGATGATAGCGTAACAAATTTTAGTTTAAAGACGTATGTGAGACAAACATAGTAGTTTTGGGACTATAAGCGACATTACAAAGTAATAATATATTTCTTAAGTTAAAACATTAATAAATTGAGGGAAAATTCTAAGGTGGACATGCAATGTTGCTCCCGATCCATTTTACACCGCACATTCACAATGAGGGGGGTGATTTTCACACTCACCTATCCATGTGTAAATCATCCCATCCTAAGTGTTTATGTGATAAAAAATAGATTGGGAGCAAGACTACCGGTCAACCACATAATTACCCATAAATTGAGTCATCTGTATTTAAATAAGTATGGATTCCTTTATATAAGAAAATTAAATTTATAATTTAAATTAATAAACTAATGATATCAATATTTTAGGTGAGAAAATTAAGCTTAATGTTTTCACCTAGAATATGATCCAAGGTTTTGCACTCATTATTTTTCTAAGGAAAATTGTAATATTGGTCCTATAAAATAGGGTTTACTGTAATTTAGTTTTATTCTTTCTAAAGATAGTCCCATAAAATTTTGTTTGTTGCATTTTTTGTCTCATCCTTTAAGAAAACAAATGGAATTTCACGAGCCTTTAAAGTGTATATATATATATGTATATTTATCTCTATAATAATCATTACAATCTCAATAATATATAATAATCATTGCAATCTCAATAATATATATATATATATATATTCTAACTTTCAAACAAAAACTTACATGACTTACATGATTTGACTGCTATACTAACTTTTGTTTTTTTCAAAAATAAAAACAAACACTCTCTTACAAAAAAAAAATCATCCATGAATAACTTTCAAAATAAGATCAAAAACAATCTCATCAAACATGAACGTTTTCCCAAAAAATAAAAAATCACAAAATAATCTCATCCAAATACAACCCCAACACATAACCAAACATTACCTAATTTTTTTAGGATTAAAAATAATATTTTAATGTAAGAGTTGAAACTTATAGATCTATAACTTTATTTTATCAAATTAGTCAAATAATATTTTGTTGAGAACTTATTCTTTGAGTCCATTATTTCTTTAAATCACATCAATCACAATTATAATCTAGTGAGAGATTATTTTTTAATTTATGATTGATTATGTGCTTCAGACCCTCAACATAATAAACATCACTTATCATGATGTTTTCCCTATGCATAATACATATACCTTTGGTTTTACCTTTGGAATTGTCACCAAATACAACTTGAGGACCATTGGCAGCTCGATAGTTGATCAATAGATCCTTGGAACCAGTCATGTGCCTTGACGATCCACTATCGAAGTACCAAAGAGATGTATCGACTCTAGATCTAGGTACCTGCAATCAAAAGAAAAGTTCTATTTCTGTTTAGGTACCCATTGTTGCTTGGGTCCTTTAACATTAGTAGCATCGTTAGTTTGAATTAGAACTTTAGGAACCGATATTTGCCTAGTCTTCATTGTAGTAATACTGGCGTTCTTGGGTTTCACATTGTGGTGTGTGCTTTTTGGGTGTATAATAATATCCTCGATTATAATAGTAATCATAATCATAGTTATAATCATAATTATCATAGTATCGATAATATCATCTTGACTGCCTTGGATATTGACGTTGGTATTTCCTTGGCGCTGGCTTGGGTTGCACTTTTGGTGCTGGACGCTTAGCGCTTGATTCACAGTGGTTAAGTTTCCTTAGCCTTTTGAGTGTTTGGATGAACCCGTCTTTGTGAATCATTTGCCTTTGCCTTACCCTTGCTTGAGTCAGCTTTGGCTTTTTCATTTGGCCTCGTACCATTGTCGCTCGGTTCATTTTGTGTTTGACCTTGTGAACCTTTCTCAACAAAGAAAACACCCTTTCCTTTGTTGTTTACCGTAACATTAGATTTGTTTGGTTTTTCATATAGAAATTTTTAGTCGACAACAAGGCCTTCAGTGACCTTGATGGTAGGCTCGGCAGAAGTAGCAGTAGATTTTTTTGGTGCCATTTTAGTGAAAGAGATGTCTGAGATTTTCTTTTTGAAGAAGAGAGAGAGATAGTAATTTTGCAGAAAGCTTTGAGTAAGAGTAATAAATTTTTTTCTGCAGAAATTGTGTTTTAACCCACATACGCTTCAACCCAATTTACCTCAGGGGACGCTTCATCATCTCTGGCCATGAGACAAATAAGCGCTGAGTCATCCACTGGCTCATCATCATCACTACTCTCCTCTGATGACTCCAAATCTTCAGGTGTGGACGCTTGTTCTAATTCCACTAGCAAACCTTATTGACGAAGGTTGCTCCTGAATTGGTTTCTATCCAAGTAATCTTGCCTTGAAGGCTTAGATACGTTTGGATAAGGACAATTTACCTGGTAGTGCCTTGGTTTCCTGCAATTATAACAAAGATTAGTTTTCACCTTTTGTTCATTTGTTAATCTTGCATTGTGTGGTTTTGAGACCACGGGTGTTGAAGGATTTTGAGCAGACGCTTGGTACTGAACAGGCGCTTGGGATGTAGGAACAGAATACTGAGGCGCTTGAAACTGTTGTTGTTGGTACTGGAGTAGGAACAGAATACTGAGGCGCTTGATATGGAGCAGGCGCTTGATATGAATTTTTTCCTTGATTGCCGAAACCTTTTCCTTTCTTTTCATATCTCAAGAACTTTCGGAATCTATTCAGTAAAGCCAACTCCTCTTCCTCGCTAATATCTGAAACCTTTCCCTTGTTATTCGATTTACCCTTGATTGACGCTATAAGCGCTCTAGACTCAATCACTGGACTGCTCACTGCATCATTAGTCGAATTCAACTCAAACTCAAATGCTTTGAGTTCCGAAAAAACATCTTCTGGAGTTAAACTATCCAAATTATTCGACTCTCTCATAGCTGTTGTCTTCATCAAAAATCTACTAGGAAGACTTCTAAAGATTTTGACCACCATTTCCCGATTTTGTATCCATACCCAAAGATGTTAATTTTGTAGTAAGAGCTTTGAAGTCATATTCTCAAGTGACTGTTGCTATATAAATTGTGCTTCAGACCCTCAACATAATAAACATCACTTATCATGATGTTCCCCCTATGCACAATACCTATATCTTTGGTTTTACCTTTGAAGTTGTCACCAAATACAACCTGAGGACCATTGGCAGCTCGATCAATAGATCCTTGGAACCAGTCATGCGCCTTGACGATCCACTATCGAAGTACCAAACAGATGTATCGGCTCTAACTCTAGGTACCTGCAATCAAAAGGGAAGTTCTATTTCTGTTTAGGTACCCATTGTTGCTTGGGTCCTTTAACATTAGTAGCATCGTTAGTTTGAATTAGAACTTTAGGAACCCATATTTGCATAAAAATCCTTCTTGGGTTTAGAAATAAATTCAGGTGAAATCAGTCATTGATAGACTCTCATTCATCCTTGAATAACTTTTGTCCTAATGAACGCTTGAAATAGCTGGTCGTTTTGGACGCTTGGAATCTTTATCTTCATTCAGACTTCAGGCGCTTGAGTCTTCAAACTTAACTACTGATAAACTCATTCAGAAATTATCAGACGCTCAGTCTAAGAATACTTAGCCTAACACTCTAGAATAAAAATAAAACAAAGCCTATAAAGCCTATTACAATTCTAACGCTCAAAGCTTATACATGATTTCTACTAAAATCAAACTTACATATTTTGGGGTCTAACAAGTAATCCTTATTGTCATCATCAAAATATCTAATATGAAATTCCTAACAATTTCCCCCTTTTTGATGATGGCAATAGTTACTCTTTTATAGTTCAAGAGTTAGACAATCAAAATAAAAGTTAGCTTTGGTTAGTAAAAGTTAGTTAATGTTAGTTACACTTCAACGAGGTGTTTCAGCTGAAAAATGCATTTTTATATATATCAATGATTACACGCATTTTTACAACTAATCAATAATACATAAGAGACAAGAATATAGATAATGCAAATCAAAAAGCTCTAATGACTTGGTCTAACTATGTATCGCTTGGACATTTCAGCTCGGATAACTTCAATTATGTTATCTTCCAAAGTCATCATTGCAGCATGATCTTTGTCAATTACGAGCTTTTTCTCTTCTTTTTGTCTCTTCTGGAAAGCAGTAAAAGAATTTTTTAAACTTGTGTTCTCTCGTCTTAGTAGGATTTAGACACGTGTAAAGTTATTTAATCTCAGCCATGAAAATTTTAACTGCGAACGCGAGTTTTAAGCAAGAGAGGGAAGTTACATTTGGTAACTCCCATATATAAAGATTTGAAGTCCGAGTTAAAGTTTTTAAAACGTTTGGCATTTTCAGAGTGTAATGCACGCGCCTGATGGTATACTGACACGTACCCAGACATGTACTAGCTCTAATACCACTTGTTGGTTCCAAGTGGCATACGAAAGGGTCTAGAAGGGGGGGGGGGGGTGAATAGACCCTGAAGTCTTTTTCGACTTAAAAAATTCGTATTAAAAATATGTTTGACGCTTGAGAGGTAGGCGCTTGACTGAGTGTCTATTGAAGACTGTTTTAGAAAGATAACTTAGACTTTAAGATTTGAATACTACAACCAAATAGGTTTAAGCGTTCACTTCTTTGATCAGTGTTAGCACAGCGGAATTGATTTTATAGTCTTCTTGTTTGAAAGCTTTTAGCGTCACAAACTGTTTCTTAGTTGCTTGTCTTTTGATTGTGTTTTACTTAATTAATTTATGCAATGATATGATAATAATAGAATTGACTGTAAAGTAAATAACAGAATATTTGTAAGGTTCGTTGGGTGGTGTAATTTCAACTACGTCCTTCTTCTCCTTGAACATTTGGAGGCAATCCACTAAAGTGATTCTCAAAGAGTCGCACAGAATCTTCTACAAATTAGGGAGAGATGGATGTCAATGACTTGAGCTCCTTGATCACACAAATTTCTGCTCCAATCACTTCTATCCCCTTGCTTCTTTCACTCAGAAATAATGCAAGTATCCAACTTCGACTTCACACAGATCGCGAGGCTTGGATGAGATTTTTCTGAACGGTTTATTTGATTTTGATAAAATTCAAACAACTGGGAATATCTCAATAGTAATGTAAGTTTCTCCGAAAAGAATATTTGAAATATTGGTTGACTGTCTCAGGATTTGAAGAAAAGCAAAGAGAATGTTTGCTTGAATATTCTGACTTTTCTGAGAATTTACGGAATGAGACTTGAATGCAACAACAATTTGGCTTCGAATTAATCGGGGTATTTTTGGCTTGTTGTTGAAATCCTATTTATAGGCATTTTTGGAAAAAGTGTTCGTTTGACACATGCACATGCGCGTGTCTCTCACTTCCACGAGTAAACAACTTTTGTCCTTTTTCCTGAAAATCTGCTGCACAAAAGTTGGTGTTGCAGTCTGTGAATAGTTGACAGTCCAATAGGGTGGCTTCTTTGTACGTCCGAAAGAGCTTATCACATTTAATGCTCTTATCAGCATTTAATGCATTTGAATTAAATGTCCGTTGGCATTTAATGCACTGAGAATATTTGCATTAAACTCGTTCTTGGATTTAGAAATAAATTCAGGTGAAATCAGTCATTGATAGACGCTCATTCATCCTTGAATAACTTATGTCCTAATGAACGCTTGAAATAGCTAGTCGTTTTGGACGCTTGGAATCTTTATCTTCATTCAGACTTCAGGCGCTTGAGTCTTCAAACTTAACTACTGATAAACTCACTCAGAAATTATCAGACACTTAGTCTAAGAATACTTAGCCTAACACACTAGAATAAAAATAAAACAAAGCCTATAAAGCCTATTACAATTCTAACGCTCAAAGCTAATACATGATTTCTACTAAAATCAAACTTACATATTTTGGGGTCTAACAAGTAATCCTTATTGTCATCATCAAAACATCTAACATGAAATTACTAACAGATTCATTCCATTGAAAGGATAAAAGATAAACTTTATGTAACTAATAAGTGAATTTTAATTATTTTTAGGGTTAATGTCACTGATAGTCTCCAAATAGATTTATATCATTTGGTCCTTAAAGTACGATTTGCTACGCTATAGTCCTGAATGTTATATTCAGATCTCATTTTAGTCCTTTTCTGTGAGTTTTAGCTGGAGTTGTTTGTTATTCATGGGTAAAATAGTAAGATTATGTTTTTGTCTTAAATTTTAGTCCTTTTTTTTATAGTTTGACGCTTTGGCACAAAAAAAAGGGGAATTTTTTGTTTTTGACAATTTTCTTAAATAAAAAATAAATGCAATTTACCGTATTTGAATTATGGTTACTTAACTAATATAAAATTAGTATATACTAGTGGGTAATGTCTAAACATAAGAATAAAAAATTACATATATTAATAATTAATTCATAAAGAATAATCATTATTATCATATATTAATTGTTATTATTTAGCTAATATATACTAATAGTTAATATCTAAGAAAAATTATAAAAAAATTATTATTTTTTACTCATTAAATAATTACTTAGTTATTCAATTAATCTAAATAATAATTTTTACAAATTACAAAATCTTTAAAATTGACCTATTTTAATTTCTAATAATAAGATAAGTATTTTAACAAAATAAGTAAAAATTTATTAACTAATCATTAATTAGATATTTATTACAATAAAAGATTAATTATTTATTGTATAATATAACACCTAAATTATATTTTTATATAAAAAATTAATCATACCTGATAACAGAGGAGTTATTTTTATAAGTTCTGCTAAATGGAATACAACATAAATTTGGATACAAGGGCCAAAAATAGTTAGTATTTTACTTGGATTAGGTATAAAGTTTTCCATGGAAGAAGAATATTGTGATGGAAAGGAGAATTCAAAAGGCCTAACCTGAAATATGCATGTTTATTTAGCAGTATAGATATGTACAGCCATATAAGTTATCATGATATAAAGAAGGGATTCTCCCCTTTGTAGTATATCAAAACAGCTTCTCATAGTAATCAGATGCAAACCTCCGGCAGAGAGCAAGAACATCGCGGTGTTGCTGTTTCACGTCAGAGACGAAAACGAAACCATATGATCAATCTCCAGCTTCATCACCAACCAGAATGAAGAAAGCAAATCCAAGTGACTCTCCAACTTCCTCGCCATCAAGAATCTTTCACACTTGTGGTTCACCAAAACGCGCACCAGCTTGTGAGTATCCATCGCCAATATGGTCACCGTTAAATCCATGCGCACGATGTTCAGGGTTTGGTAAACAGAGCTCAGAGCCATTGCAAAGGTCTCATAAAATCCAGAAGTAGTCAACAAGTAACAAATGACATCGTAAACTACCTTTTAAATTGTTTCCAGTTAATAAAATGAATATGAAAAGAACCAAAAAGAACACTCAAAACTGATCAACCTACAAATATCACCAGCAACAAGAATATCTGATATTAAATCCAACAATCAAGTTCTGATGCATCATAACATAAATGAATTCAGAAAACAGCTGCAACAAACTTCACAGCCAGAGATAGATTATCTTAATCCAAAGACAATGATTGATAACATCTAGATGTTGTTGTTTAACTTCAGAAACGGACTTCCTCAGCCTAAACTCGGGATCCCCATCGGTCAGATGCTCAGCCAAATCACGCTCACTGATAAAAGGAAAAAATAATATAACCAGCTTGTCAACTCGAAAAGGAATTCAAGAACAACTCTAAATGATCTAGTAAGAAAATTATAAGCATGTTTTCGAAATATTATTAGACCGTAAATAAATACATGACTAACTAATGAAATGGATTGCAGCGTCGTTAGTCATAACGTCATACCTCATTGCTTCAAAGTACTGTCTTCACTTCCAAACTTTCTTCTTTTCCTTTTATGGTTTATTTGAGAACCTTCTGCTGCGCGCTCTGTTCTGTTTCCTCTATTTGTTCGACTAGAAGACGGACTACTAAAAAGTTTCTCACCATGTATTTTATTGTCATCCTCACTGTCAATGGCTTCAATGATAGCTTCAGGAGCAGCAGATATAGGCGTCAATTCATTGGCTGATATTGTGAATTCTAATCGTGGCCTAGCACGTTTACCTGAAACGTGCACTCAACAATATTTTTATGAACAAGGTGGATAATAAAGTGATTAATAAACATGATATTAAACCATTTACAATTAACAGCTAAGTTGAATTATAATCTTATGAAACTATAAGAAGAAAGTATCATGAATTACTAATGAAAGAACAAAACCTCTTAAAACTATACAGCGTAGTGTCCAAATACATGTGTATTTGTACCTTTTTCAATTATGTGTAAATGTAAAAAAAACACCCGACGTATAGTAATTACATCGCAAAAACTGCTTCATAAGAACTAAAGGAAGCATGTGATAAAAAGAATATGTAGTACGATATCTGACTCCTGCAACTTTTTGCTCCCATTTGCTTGGCCATTTCGGTTATTTTCAGCTTGAAGTAGATGGTAATCAGATTGTACACCTGGAAGAGTCTGAATCGCATATTCATTTTTCGTGTTCATCCAAGAAGACTGAGGCAAGTCTTGATCGCCTGTGGCCGAGGACGTAGCGTGTTAGGACTTATATGTGCAGACAATGTTCACAAAATTCATATAGAACCTTGTAGCGTGCACATTACAAACATCAGATCATTCATTACATGGTAAAAAAGGAAAAAGATTAATTTGTAAAAATCATAAAACCGCGCAAGTTTTTGGAAATGAAATCTGAAGATAAATACTTGGCATTGTAGATTATATAATAAGGGCAGACAATAACTTCGAATGGTCTTAACAATACTGTGCAAATGCTTAACCTAACTGCCAAACATTACAAACTTATGCTTTACCATAACAAAATATTGCAGAAAAATAAAATTAAAGAATACCAAAAATAATAGGTGTAATACCAACGATAACTGGTGTAACAAGCTCATTAATTTTCGCCTCGTATAAATTCACAAGTCCCACATTTGGCACAGAATTTTGATTCCTCTTTTTGCACAAGTCCTCCTCCAGATTTTTTTGTTTTGATCCCTTCATAGTCTTAGAAGCCTCCAAATTGTGGTGCATCGGTTTCGCCTTTGTCTGATTATCCGACAGTTTGCGCGCCATTTCATCAATGACTTGATCAAAGAGCTTTTTTTGCGTTTCATAAGATTTATCAGCTTCCAATCTCAGGCGCCTCAAATTCTGCACCGTCTGATCAGCCTCAAATTTTTGGCGCCTTAACTTCTCCACCGTCCGATCAGTGTCCAATTTACGTTTCTTCAACTTCATAACATCTCTGTCTATTTCGGCCACCTTTTTGTCCAAAAAACTTAAACTTCTCTTCATACACTCAGTAGATTCTCATCTAGTTCCAGTATTCTATATTTCAGATCAGCAATTATATTATTCTTTTCCTCCAATTCCTCGCGTTGTTTTTGACTTTTTATCAACGTTTCCTCGACATTTAAATTTTCAAGCTCGTTTTTGATGGAATCACGATCTCTTTCAAGATTTTCCATCTCGATTTTATAGAACAATTGTGTGAAATAGAAATTGAATGATATGCAAATTTTCAAAGTATACACATTCAGTACACAATTGTGTGACACGAATTGTTAAAGTAAATGTGACGTGATTTGCATCCGATTTTTAGGCATCCGATCATATTACTATCTTTCAATATTTTAGTTTGAATTTAACTATTTTGAATCTTCATAATACTAATGCATTCGACACAGATTATATTGCATTTTATAAGGAAAGGTTAAATTAATTTGTCATTACTTCTAGATTTAAATAATGATTGAGTATTAATGGTTCAAACACTAATTAAATGAATTCATTCCATGGTAATAATCAAAACATAAAGAGAAGAAAATCCTTAGTTCATGAATCCCACTTGGATAGTAACTAATGAGATATAATTAAACCGAATCAGCAAAAACATAAGCCAGGATTTGGATTTGAGTTACCAGAATGCACAACTGGATTATAATAAATTTGGCTGGATCACTTACATCTGACTCATTTAGCTTGAAACAAATTACATCTAATCAAATTTAGTGTAGATTATAAAAAGATTAAGGGTTAATTACACTAACAACCCACCTTATTTAGCCTAATTACAGTTCAACCTGCTAATTTTATAGCCTAATTACAGTTCAACCTACTAATTTTAGGCACATCAAAGACACCCTTCTTATAATAAAACTTTATATTCACCCCCTCTGACTAACATTGTTAGTTAAACGTGACGGAAAGTGGCAAATGACTAATTTGCCCTTGTTTTTAGAAAATAAAATTTAAAATCCTTATTCATAATCACAATTTAGCCCGCTTATTTTGAGTACATGACAGACAACCTCCTCTTATAAGAGAACCTTATATTTGCCCCCCTTTGACTAACTTCTAATAGTCAAATATGACCAAAGTATTAAATATTGGTATCAGTGTATAAATCTTGGTATCAGTGTAGATATTGGAGTTGTAAATTTATGAAAATTTCGTTGAAAATTTCAGTGATATCCAAAATTTCGGTTTCGATTTTAAAGAAATTATGAAAATTTATAGAAATATTTGAAAATTTATAATGAAACTTTGGGTAATTTTAGTTATCATAATTATGCATCTTTTACATTATTAATATATTATATATAATATATGCATACTGAATCTTGTTAATAAATCATGACTAAAACTTGTTGGGAAAAATATGAAATAAATATGATTTAGTAGTAAAATAATAATCAAACCTCATAAAAACATAATTGAAATAATATGTCACACAATTTTAATAAAAATCTTTTTTCAAAACCACATCAAGCTTTTAGGAGGATTTCTATGAGATTTTAGTAAAAATCATTTTTGTATGTTTCTTTTCTAAGTCAGGTCTGGATCTCGATTAACTTATTGCCTAATATCACTTTTAGATTCGTAATTGAAACTTATTGCTTAATAGTTTACATAACTGGTCATTTATTATCTTTCTTTTAATATGAAGGATCATTTGACCCTAATTTTTAACTATAAAATATTTTAAAATATATAAAAAAATAATTCCGGAAAATTTCGAGCTTCAGTGAAAATTTCGAGGGATATTCAACAAATTGATTTAATAATATTTTAAATTTTGGAATCGAGTCACGACAAGAATTTCAAAAAATTTTAGGTTTCGGTCGAAATTCAGAAGATATTATGCAAAATTGGATCAAAATTAAATTTCGTTTTAGGACCCCGAAAACTCAAGATTCGAGGTTTCGGGCGAAATTTAAGACAGTGGTGTGCTGTTCGCTCTTTTGGAGCGAAGGCTAAATAGAGCTGCCACGTGTACAGTGGGACACAAGAGTAAAGGAGGGAAAGCATTTTCAGACTATCTAGAAAGTATATGATACAATTTAGACTTTAGAGTTTTAGACTAATCAGATGTCTATTTTTCATAAAAAAAAATTCAAATGTCTATTTTAAATGATGTTGTATCTTCTATTCTGTTTATTTGATTTGAACTTTATATATTTGGTATGTATAGAATTAAATGAAATAAAAGGTGCGACACTATTTAGAATAGAGAATCCGAACTAAAAATCTCATGCTGTTTTTTATCATTATTAGTAAGTTATAATTAGTGAAACATATGTTTAATATTAATGATGTTGGTCTCATTTCCACAAAATAGATGTTTTAGGCTTAATGATGGCTATATTTGTGAAAACAAAAATAAATGGAAATTTTATTGAAAATAAATCAAACAAACATGGTTTTAGTAGTTAGAAATTCGAATAATATAAACAAAAATAAAATAAAAATGAAAGTATCCTAAACATAAGCAAACAGTTCATGAATAGCGTATCATTTTCAAGCTTAAAGCATGTATCTTTAACAATTACAGAAATGACACTGTTAAACATCTACCGTGGCATGGTCATGACTCACGAGACAGTGTTGCTATAAATATCATATTGTTAAATTTAAGTTTAATTATTCTTTAATTGGTCAATATTCTTTTTCATAATTCATGTCATAAGTTTGGAAGCGCGACTTTTGATCATTCAGATTTCAGCAGGGAGGACCAACAAGGTCCAGCACAATTGGTAGATAGTTGAGTTTCTTAAACATTTATCTAGGGTTTGATTCCTGGCGGTGTGTATGGAAAAGACTTTGTTGGGAGAGACAAAACCCACTTCGTTGATCTCTACGTTTCGAAGGAAAATAGTCTCAGGCATCCGGTTGGGGGAAACCCTAGTATATACCCAAAAAAAGACTTCAGCAGGGAGGCACAAGATTCTTTACTGGAATTATGCTCTTTTTTTTAAAAAAATAAATCTTTTCAGCCAATTACTTGTGCTAAAGAAATTATGCCTGTTTTTACTAAAATTATGTATGGTATTTATTGTTTTGTTTTGCATCCACACAAAAGTTACACTTATTTATTACAATTGAAAAAATGATGCACGTGAATTAAATTTTAATTAAAATATTAATTACTTATTAAGTCTAAATAAATTATTTAAAATATAAATTAACATACTATATTGTAATATTTAGATGATCTAATTTGCACCGAAATGAAAATTATTAATCGTGAATTCATCATAAATTTCAAATTATTAGAAAAGTGCACTCAATTTGCACAAATAATTAGTAAAATGTGTGTGTTTACAATATGTGATTTTAAGAATTTGTATATAGGTAAGTATAAATAAAAATTTTGGTGGAAAAATAGAAAATATAGAAGGTTTTGTAGAAAACGAAAAGGTTTCATCGAACATATATGAAGAAAATAGAGTTTCAAAGGAATTTATAATTCATGATGGAGACGCAAGGAGCGATGAATGTCGAAGAAGATAATGTGCCTAGAAAACCAGAAGTAAAATCACTCATTGCTCTGTTTTTTATGTTTGATTTCACTTTGCTTAAATTGGTCAATATGTGTTATTATTGTGTTTAGTAATTACTAAGAAAACATTGGATATTTTATGTTATGCCAAAAGAAAAAAGATTTTGAATGATAAAATTCATACATGTAAAGGAAGTCATTGAATTTTGAAGAATAAAAAATGTATAAAATTACTTTTAAATATGTAGGCCTTACCGTGGTGGGTTGTGGTAGAGAAGAGGATCGGACATGATTTTTTTCTTTTATTGTTTATAAAAAGTAATTTAAAACATTATTTTGAAAATATAATTTTGAAATGTTTTGACTAATAAAAGAAAGAAAAATGATATTGGAGCTCCAACAATTACTATAGGAGTTTCATTTTTCTTTCTGTCTCCAAGAAAAAGACAACAACACTCTTTTACAAAATAAAAGCCTAAAAATTTATGAAACAAATACATATTTTAATAATAAATCAAATTTTTGTATCTCATATATATATCTTTTTTCTTCTTTTTGCATCATGTAATTTTTATGGATTAATATAAGAATTCTCTCTTTAATTTGTCCAGATAATATCTTTATGAATTGCACGATGATGTAAAATATATGCGCTTATGCATGCTTAAAATTGTCCACCATATATTTTGTTTGATAATTTAAAATTGTCCACCATGAATATTAGAGCACTGTAAAGAAAAATATTCCTTTAGAACTTTCATGTATTGAAATATAAAATACTCATGTACTTATTTATTTATACATATTGAATAAATGTTGTCTATAGAGGCGGTTTTTTTTTTTTATCAATAATAGAGGTGGTGTTGATTTGAGCATTTTTAATATTTGTTGATGATGTATTAAATTGAAGGAATAAGAATTTGAAGTTAATTGCTTAATGTTAATATGTAGTCAAAGTGAACTGAATTCATGTTAAATTCACATTTTTGTTGGCTCATAGCATACATAAATGTCTTTCTCAGATTTAACATACTACATACCTTATTTTATGGATGATGCTTTATGTTTTTAATGAATAAACTTTGATATAAAATAGTAAAGAAAACATCTACAACTTAATTTTTTTTATTTCATTTCAATTTTGAAAATTATAATTAATGTGTCTTAAGATTCATGGGTATTTTGATTATATTTTAATTTAAAAATTAAAGATGAAACTTCTATATTAATATATGGAGTGGCAATATCATTCCCCTAAAAAAATGAGAATTTTGTGTGTAACATATAGGTATGTCTTCCTGGGCTTAATTGTCGCCCTAGTTTGATCCAGTTTAATAATGGGCCTACATTCTGAGCCCAGGGAGGATTCAGACTATTTAGGGGGCCTTCTTTCTTATTTTAATTTTTTATTATTATGAAGTGAGTTCTTCTTTATAAAGGGCTAAAAGCTTACAATGACGAAGAGCAGAAGATAATACAATACAATAAAATTTACACAAAAAATTGCATAACTATGAAATTACATGTCAAAAGACAACCTAGGCCAGGATTAACATATCAAGCTCTAGTACGAAGCGACTCTCATTACGAAAGAACTATACTGAACAAAATATCAAACAACTAAAACTAATCTCTTACCAAAGACAAGAGTCAGAATTTGGGGTCAATGGGGCGAATACACAAAAAATAAGAAAAACTTGATATTTTTTTTATTTTGGCCTTTTTATTTTTTTTTTGGTTGGGGGGGAGGGATTTCAAATATCAAAAATGTTTGGGGGCAAAATTTTTTTTCTCAAAGTTGAAGGGGGCAGGTGCCCCCCCAACGCCCTTGGCTCCATCACTGTCTCTCACTAGTCTCACATGGGTGAAAAGAGAGGAGCAAAGAGGAAACACCATAATCACTAAACAGAAACACAGGAGAAAGATCCAAATAAGAGAAGACGGAGAATAGCCAAATAAACACCACAATCACCACCACCACCACCACCAATCAAAAGATGATTTATTGACCGTTGGAAAAGAAGAGGATGAAAAAAGCAGGGATGGTGGGGGTAATGATGGGGGGGGGGGGGGGGCTAAATACATATAACCCTTGTGATATTTCGAATTAGATACTTGATATGAGTCATTTTTACGTATTTTTAAGCCTCTTGCGTTTATGTTTTAGGTTCATTTATCACTTGATTTTGTCACTAGTGCGTTTAATTCGTGTGTTAAGTGATTTCAGACCTTAAGTGGATACAATCGAAGAAAGGGCGAAAAAATAATGTATAAAACAAGTTTAAGCCAAGATGTTTTGCACCTCCACGCCCAAGCGCAACCATAATCACACCTGGGCGCCCAAACAAGCAAGAAATAAGCTGGAGTTACGCGGAAGGGAGCCTAGGCGCCATTTCCCACGCCTGGACGCCATATCTGCAACCCTTTTCACGTTTGAGTGCTATTTATGTATGTTTAGAAACCGAATTTGAAAAAGTTTCTTTCTACAAATTTATAGATCTATGTCTTATCTTAATGTGGGAACTTAAATCATCCAAATCGGAGTCTGAGGAGAAAGTTATGAAGAAATCACGATTACTGCGCTGAAAAGCAAGAAAACGGTTCAGACTTCGCACCTAGGCGCCCACAACTTCTTTCCCAAGCCACTTAGGCTACCTGGACCGCGCCTAGGTGCCATTTCGGTCACGCTTGGGTGCCGATACAGCTGTTTTGAAGGTATAAAGGCCAAAAATGAAAGGAAGAGGAGGGGGGTTCGGATTTTGGGGGAATTCTGGGCATTCTCTTAGATTTGGAGCATCCTATCATCATCCTTCAAGAGCTAAGAAGAGGGAAAAGATGAGATTCAATCTTCCAATCAAGATCCAATCATCAACTTAGCATAGTGAGCTTCTTAGCCTAAACTCATTATTTGTCTATGAATATGAATTTAGTGTTGAGCTTTTCTTTTATGCAATTTATGAGCTAATTTGTTAAACTAAGACCATGTGAAGGCCTTGTTGGTAGTATTGTTATAATAAGAGCATTTTCCAATTTAATTTGTATATTGCTATGTGTTGTGATTTTGTGATTGAATGCCTTACATATGCTTGATCAACATGTGTTAGATCTCATGACTAGGTGAATTATTCGAGAGAAAATTGACTTAGGGTGCAAGAATTTCACCACATCACCGACCAAATAGGAGTTGCCCTAGACATAGGTAAAGACTCCCGGGTGAAGTCGTTCGATTTTAATCGAGTAAACTCTAGCTCTTTAATGCATACTTAGTGGTTAGATTTCCGGGTAGACATACTTAGAAAACTGCCATTTAAGTATAGGAGTCTATCATGAGACATCGGTTATTCTTTACCTTAGGAGCTTTCACCATAGCAATGTATGTCTAATGAATTGGTAATGATCTTAGGATAGCACACAACATGTGCCCGAACATGAGCCTTAGTCACCTCTCCACCTTGGAAGTTTAATCTCTCTTTACTTTCGCTTTAGCTTATTCTACTTTCCTTTGTAGTTAAATCTCTAATTTACTTCCGTTTGTTATCGAAAATCATAAACTAAATAACTAGTCTTTGAGGTTCGACAACCTGGACTTATTGTCCATTTCTATTACTATTATGACTAGTGCACTTGCTATTAAAGAACGTTAGCTTCTAGCGTGTCAAGTTTTTGGCGCCGTTGCAGGGGACTTGTTTATTTTAGTTTTTGATTTTCTTTTACGCCTTCATAATTCTTAGTTTTTCGTTTATTTCTTTCTTTTCTTTTCTTTTTTTGTTATTCTAATTTTGTTTCTTTTGTTTTCTTTATAGGTTCGTTCTTGGTGCATGACCCGCTCCTCAAACGAACCTTTACTTGATTTTGAACCCGAGATTGAACGTAATCTTCGGGCTAGTAAACGAGTTCGAGAGATGGCGGACAATATTTATCAACCAAATCTGAATACATGTTTCCCGAATATAAATTTATCGGAGAATTGGGAGTGGTTACATGGCAATCTCTAATCTATGGAACCGCCTCCTTCTCAACAACTTCTATTGGTCCGGGGTAGTTTACCAACGAGGGTCCATGAGAGGATTTCTGTTAAGGTGTCATCGCCTCAGCATCGCACACCTAACGTTCAAGTGTCCAAGGCAGAATCTCCAAACTACAAGAAATCCACTCCTATTCCTTCTCCAGCGATACCCGACCCCATTTTTCTTCAAGAATTGATATCGAAGAAGCCAAAATTGAAGGAAAGGACATTCTAGTCTTTACCAGAAGCTTCCTTGGTATCTTCTCCCCTCTCCACGGGTATAGAGGTAATTAATGCCCATGATGGTAACTTGTCCTCTAGTGTAATAGATGGCATGGTGATTTGTGATAACTATGAGGTTTTTAAGCATCTAGTTGATTCTACATTATTTTTACGCATTGATGTTTTTGATCCTTTTAGTGTTGAGCTTTTTCAGGAAAGAAGAACCAATAATCTCCTCGAGTCCTACATCACAAACTCCAAGTTTATCTCTTCGATGGGTGAAGGAAAAAGAGCTAGTGTCTATAGCTTGGAGAATAGTCTATCTCATCACCGACACATGGGGAAGAAAGGATTATAAGAGTGTTGATGGACTTTAAACAAATTTTTGAGTGGATGATTTCTTGGTCCCTACTTAAGCTACTTCTCACAAACACCGAGTCATGTTTCATTCTTGATTGGAGAGTAAACAAAGCATTCATACGTCATCCTCCTTGAGCCGGCCCGATAAAGTCAAGCTAATGACTTTAAAAGAGCGTTTGTTGGGAGGCAACCCAAGTTTGTAAGTTTTATTTTCTTTTTCTTTTTGTTTTTGTTTTTGTCTTGTGTAGTTTTGTTTCTTTATGTTATATTCAAGCATGCACTTTTGGCATGTTTCTCTTTGAGTCTTAATGATTTTGTATTGTGAGTACATGACATGTAGTCGCCGAGTTTTGCTTTGGAGAATTTTTCATTGAGGATTTGAGCTTAGAGCGGATTTCACGTGATTAAGGTTTGTTTTTTAGCACCCTTGTTGTAAGTACTCTTGTTTACCCCCTTTTGAGGGTGTATGATTGAGTCAACATTGAGGGAAATGTTCAGTTTAAGTTGGGGGGGGGGGTTATGAGTAGTGCTTATTGATTTTATGTGTCGTGTGATCTTATTTTTAGCTCAAGTTTGGGGGAACCATTGCTATTACATGTATTTTGTTCTAAATTTTTGATAAAAATCAAGCATAACAAAATTTTGTTCTAGGATATTGCTTGCCAATTGGTGAAATTATACTTGAGAACTCGAGACAATGGCATGATATCTTGTATGTTTCTATTAATGGTCTAAAATGTAAAATTACACATCTGGATTATGCTCATTTCAACCTTAGTTGAGAATCAATCTTCCTTAGATGATACACGTTGCACATAAGTCGAAGGTATAGGGATTGAAAAGGGTTCACCATCCCGAGACATGTGAGGAGCATCCTCAGATATATTAACCTAGATTTTTCATGTTGTTTTGAGAGGATTAGTTGCTTATGGGTTCATAATTGTGTTAAATGAATAAATGATTGAGATGAGATTGGTATGACCTCGAAAATTCGATCAGGACAACGAGTATCGGAGATCACCAAAGCACCATTGCCTATATACTATACTCGTTGAGCTAATTTGAGCTTTGCTCAAGCCAATCGGGATGAGTTGAATAAAAGACCTCATTCTATTTCGTCGCCTTTGCCACTCGGGTGATTAAGTTCGTAGGAGTGTCTTAAAACTTAGCACCCTAAAATCATCTGGTTTGGGAGTTGTTGACCCAAAGCCCGTTACATGGGTGGCAAAGAAGATTTAAAGGGGTAAAACATCGCACGAAGCCTTATGTTGTTATAAGCTTAAATCTTTTCAAAGCATGAAATGTCAATGTAAAGTTAATGGAAATGAGCACAATTATGACCATAAAGTTGCTTATGATTCGATAAGCTTTATGATCTATCGAAAGTTGGTAGATATGGGGAATGTTTCCGAGCATGGTAGGGATGTCTTTCAATCATAATGCCCTAGATCTTATCCCACTACACCCTTTGAAAATTGGTTCGATTCTAGGTGTTGAATGAGCATTGTCTTCCTTTGTGTACATATTGTTGAGCTTTATTGTCACTTGACTCGTGACATTGCATCATAGTTCTTATTTCAAGTTGTCTCGGTTGGTTTGAGCTAAACATCCTTCTATTTTGTGGGTATATCGTATGCAAACCCTCATGAGATTATAACTCGTCATTTGAGGTAACTCAAAAGATTAAAGGCTTGTTACACATGCTAGGTGCGATCGTTCACTCCACGAAAGTGAGTTAGGTAGTTTTTTTTTTGTGTTTTTCCCTTATTTGATGATGATCTCGTATCTTTTGGCTCTTATTGCTCGAGGTCGAGCAATTGATAAGTTTGGGGGGGGGGGGGGGTTGACAGGAGTCGTTTTTATGTATTTTTAAGCCCCTTGCATTTATAGTTTAGGTTCATTTATCGCTTGATTCGATCACTTGTGCGTTTAATTCATGCGTTAAGTGATTTCAGGCCTTAAGTGGATACAATCGAAGAAAGGGCAAAAAAATGACTTATAAAATAAGTTTAGGCCAAGATGTTTCGTACCCCCACGTCCAAGTACAGTCATAATCACGCCTGAGCGCCCAAACAAGCAAGAAATAAGCTGGAAATACGCAGAAGGGCGCCCAGGCGCCACATCTGCAACACTTGCCACGTTTGAGTGCTATTTCTGTATGTTTAGAGACCGAATTTGATAAAGTTTCCATCTACAAATTTGTAGATATATGTCTTATCTTCACGTGGGGACTTGAAACATCTAAATCAAAGGTTATGAAGAAAACACTATTACTACGCTAAAAAGCAAGAAAACGGTTTAGACTTCGCACCATGGAGCCTAGGCGCGCCGCAACTTCTTCCCCAAGCCACTTAGGCCACCTAGACCGCGCCTAGGTGCTATTTGGGTCACGCTTGGGCGCCGATACAGCTGTTTTGAAGGTATAAAGACCAAAAATGAAAGGAAGATGAGGGGGGTTTGGATTTTGGGGGAATTCTGGGCATTCTCTTGGATTTGGAGCATCCTATCATCATCCTTGAAGAGCTAAGAAGAGGGAAAAGAAGGGATTCAAGCTTCCAATCAAGATCCAATCATCAACTTAGTATAGAGAGCTTCTTAGCCTAAACTCATTATTTGTCTATGAATATGAATTTAGTGTTGAGCTTTTCTTTTAGGGATAATTACACTTACACCCCCCTCAATGATGGGGTTATTACACAAATCACCCCTTACTAATTGATAATTACATACAAACCCCTTATGGGGTCTATCTGTAAGGTTTACAGGGGGTGCAATTGTAAGAATTGTTACACGCACAGGGGGTGCAATTGTAAGAAATCTTTAACATGAGGGGGTGTGTTTGTAATTATCAATTAGTGAGGGGAGGTTTGTGTAGTTACCCCATCATTGAGGGGGTGTGAGTGTAATTATCCCTTTCTTTTATGCATTTTATGAGCTAATTTGTTAAACTAAGGCTATGTGAATGCCTTGTTGCTAGTATTGTTATAATAAGAGCATTTTCCAATTTAATTCGTATATTGCTATGTGTTGTAATTTTGTGATTGAATGCCTTACATATGCTTGGTCAACATGTGTTGATCTCATGTCTAGGTGAATTATTCGAGAGAAAATTGACTTAGGGTGCAAGAATTTCACATCACCACCGACCAAATAGGAGTTGCCCTAGACATAGGTAAAGACTCCCGGGTGAAGTCTTCGATTTTAATCGAGTAAGCTCTAGCTCTTTAATGCATACTTAGTGGTTAGATTT
Organism: Buddleja alternifolia; assembly: GCA_019426215.1. Lineage (NCBI taxonomy): Eukaryota > Viridiplantae > Streptophyta > Magnoliopsida > Lamiales > Scrophulariaceae > Buddleja > Buddleja alternifolia. The sequence continues at coordinate 30,398,774 of CM033399.1, forward strand.
CCTGGTAGACATACTTAGGAAGCCGCCATTTTAGTATAGGAGTCTATCACGAGACATCGGTTATTCTTTACCTTAGGAGCTTTCACCATAGCAATGTATGTCTAATGAATTGGTAATGATCTTAGGATAGCAATACGCAACATGTGACCGAACATGAGCCTTAGTCACCTCTCCACCTCGGAAGTTTAATCTCTCTTTACTTTCGCTTTAGCTTATTCTACTTTCCTTTTTAGTTAAATCTCTAATTTACTTCCTTTTGTTATCGAAAATTATAAACTAAATAATAGTCCTTGAGGTTCGACAACCTGGACTTATTGTCCATTTCTGTTACTATCACGACTAGTGCACTTGCTATTAAAGCACGTTAGCTTCTAGCGTGTCAGCACTTACCTTCATGGGAAAAAAATATCAAAAGAACCCCTCCTGATAATTTAAATTATACATATAGCCTCCCACGAACATTTTGGCCTGCAAATGTTTTTGTAAAAACTAAAATACCCTTATCATTTTAAGTATTTATATTATATTTATTCTATTTTAGTTTATTATTTAATCTCTATTTTTAAATTTTTTTTAGTTTTAATTTATTTATTTCTTTTCTTCTTCATCTTCTTCCTCAAAACTAAAACCTAAACCCTAATTTTTATTTTTTACTCTCTCCACCAATTCCATCACCAACACCATGACCACCACTTTCCAAACCTCATCCTCCCTCCTTATCTCCACTCCGTTGCCATAACCTTGGGCCCGCCGTCGCTACCACTACCCCACTCCAAATCCTGCCGCTACCACCACCATCCCACTTCAGATTCAGGCGCCACCACCACCACGGGCCTGCCACCACAACCCCATTCAAGTTCCGCTACCCCCACACCACCTAACTCAAGATCTCGCCGCCTCCACCACCGAACACTAGATCTAGTCGCCACCACCAAGAGACAAGATATGGTGAACGAATGCGGCGACGACATTTCGATTTACAAAAGGCGACGATGGAATTTGCAAAAGATGGTGACGGTGTTTGTAGAAGACGGAAACGACATTTTGGGCATGGGAAACGGTGGCTGTTCACTAAGAAGATCGGCTAGTTGAGGGATGAGCGACAGTGGGGGTGACAGCTGATGTAAAAAGCATCGTAGTGGTGGTTTTGTGTATTTGCAGGTATACATATATTTATGTATATATATTATTATATCTATAATATATAGAAAGCAAGAGGGGAATAGAGAAATTACTTTGGGTTGTTGATTTATTTATTTTTAATTTCAAAACGAAAAGGGATACCCTAAATATCTAACTCGACAAACCAAGGTTTAACAGTCATAATCTTAAGTCATAAAGACTCTATCTAACTCCATAAATGAGAAAAAAGCCACAACTTGTGACAGTCTGAATTTGAATCCAGAACCTTTCACATAAAGTGAGAAGCGGATACCACTATACTAACAAGTCTTGGGCTGGGCTGTTGATTTTTGGTGAAGCCATTTTTACTCTAAAAATTTGATAAGTGTCCCATGTTTTTTTTTTTCCTGAATTTTATCTCATACATTCTTTTAAATTTTACTTTCTGTTTCTTTTTTTCTTTCACATCTCCTTACACATGTTCTTTTTCTTTGCCTTTCATAACTATTCTTTTGTTATTTATTTGATTCTTAATTAAAAACTTAAATATTAAATAATTTTATTCTATATTGCTTGATTTTTATTCTAGAAGTTCTTTTAAATAATTTTCTTTTTGCACACGCATCGAGTGTGCTACGCCGACTAATATTTTTAATATCTTTGTGAATTAAAAATTAAAAAGTTTATGCTTATGTAAATATAATATGTTTTGAATACAATAAATAAATAAAGATAATATGTTTAATATGCACCGTTGATATTTTTACATCTATGGATGTGATAAATCAAATATAAACAATATATAGGTGTTAATCAAGACCGATGATTTTATCATATTTGATCAAATGACTATTAGATCAAGGGTAAATTGTCCAAAAGGTCAAAAAAATTATAATCACTCGCACAACGCGGCAAGTGAAGAGCATAGGGGCTACGTTGCTTCTTTATTTTTTTCTTAAGAGGAGTTTTTTTTTTCTCAAGGATATTAGTGCCTAATTTCGAAACATCATAGGGATCCCTAGAGCGGCGCTGCACTTGATCAAAAATCCAGAGAATAGGTTTATAAGGAGAGTTTACACTTGGTAGTTTTCCATTAATTAGCTTGGTTAGGGGGGTTGTCTCTCAATAATGACTAATAAGTAGGGCTGAAAGATGAACCAAGTTACTTGATACTCGACTCGAGCTTATTCGCTAAAAGATTGTTTGAGCTCGGTTTGTCAGCGTATCAAACCAAACTTGAACAACATTTTGTGTTTGATAAGTTTTAAGGCTCGGCTTGAGCTCGACTCGATTAACAAAAATTGATAAAAGCATGTATAAAAAAGTCAAACTACTCGAGCTCGACTTGTGTTCGACTCGATTAAAGCTTGTTTGAGCTCGACTCGATTAACAATCAAACAAGCTTAAACATAAATTTTGAAGTTTGATTATAATTCAAACAAGCTTGAACAACAACTCGTTCGGCTCGACTCGACTCATTTACACCCTTACTAATAATAGCCATGATAATGTGGATCCTAATTTAATTTCCTTGAGTTATGGTACTTTTTTCCCTGCATATCTAACCAAACCCTTAATATGAAATTTAATTTATGTTAATAACTAACCAAATGTACATTAAACCAGACAACAGGAGAGTCATAGACCTAAACGTACTAAATTCAAGTTTGATTAAATCCTTGATTGTCTGAGAGTTGGGTATGCAAACCCTAGTCACTAGGTACGTAAAGACATAATAGAATGGAACCAGGGTTAGGCAGGGTGATGGCCAAATTGTGTCCATTACTCTTTTCCTCCACAAAGACGTGTCTTAGAAATCAAAATAAAAAGTTAGTTTGAGTATGTGGTCATGGTTTTCATATACTATAAGTTTTCTTATTATTTACATTATTTTTTCACTCGATAATATTCGATCAATTTCATTTAAGCGTGGGATTGTCTAATAGAGAGACTAATTCAAAGTTTTTTAACAAAGTAGAAAAATTGCATTTAATGATCAACATACCTCAAAAATCCACGAGCATAGATCAAATTCTCATATGAGAGATCAAACTTAAATCCCAGAGACCGACACTCTCATTTGATAGAAAATAATCATAGCAACTAAAAAACCTAAACAAAACAAAGTCGAGATCATTTGTCGTTATCACATCACTAGTGGTGCCAAATTGAAGGCAAAGGCAGATATACTGTTGCTCTTACGATGAGAAGAATGAAACGAGGAGCTAGAAGTAAAGGAGATGGCAGCAACGAAAAAAGGGGGCGATAAGGAGGACAAAGAAGGAATATGGTAATGAGAGGAGGGTGGTGGTAGGTGAGGGTAACAAGAAGAGGAAGACGGACAATAGGAGGGAGGAGTTTATATAGATGTTTTCACTTAATAGTTTTATTTTTCCTAATTTTGTGCTCGGAAGAGTGGTATATTCAAAGTTCAAATCTTCCGTTAAATAATAGTGTTACACTTCTAAATACATTTGTAGCGCATTTTTGGGTGGAACAAAAAGTGTTGCACACTAATGTAATAGAACACTTGTATTTATTTATTTAAGAATAATCATAACAATCCATTCTTCTAGTTGTAAGTCCTCTGTTATACACTACAAGAAATCAGAGTATCAGAGACGAAAAGTTTCGTCTCTATACCCCAAATTCCGTCTATGATACCCATTTGAGACGGAATTTTTTGTCTCAAAAACAGTGGGTGAAAGCCTCGTCTCAAATCAGTGACTGAAAATTCCGTTTGAAATTTGAGGCAGAAAATTCCATCTCAAATTTCAGATGAAAATTTCCATCTCAAATCAAAGACGGGCATTTTCGTCTAAAATTTCAGACTAAAAAATCCGTCTCAAATCAAAGACGGAAAATTCCATCTAAAATTTCAGACGGAATTCCGTCTCAAATCAGAGACGGACGATTCCGTCTCAAATCAAAGACGGAAAATTCCATCTGAAATTTCAGACGGAAATTCCGTCTCAAATCAGAGACGGACGATTCCGTCTGAAATTTCAAAGACTGCAATTCCCTCTCAAATTCCATTTCAGAGTTTTGCCCAATTTTCATCTCAGATTTTGCCCAAAATTGCATCTCAAATTTTGATTCTTTATACCTATCTCATTTGTACTCTATCAACCCTACTCATTACAAATATCACACCAAAATACATTACATCCCAAACAACCACTGCAACTAAAATACATTAATCTCTATCATCCACCGCATCCAAAATTCATTAAATCCAAACATCCCAAACACCAAATATAATTTGATTACTAAAAAATCAAAATAGACATTATGCATGCTAAATAATCCATTACGATGTAAACTAAGTCATTAATACCCTACATAGCATCAACTAACACATTATAACAATTAAAGCGAAAAATCAAAATTGTCAATAAATGCAACTTGATAATTCGTCCAACTAACAAGATCAAAATTATTAACGATTTTCAGAAAAGTCGCGTTGCTCCCGGGTTTCAGACCCACCTTCATATTGGTGATTAGTGTACCCACATGTGGCGATAGTCTCTTCCCCACATGCAATTCCAGGATCAATTTCAGACGGAATGTTTTCGTCTCAGATTTAAGACGGCATTTCTTTTTCAAATTTGAGATGGAAATTTCCATCTCAGATTTACTAATATAGACGGATTCCGAGACAAAAGGAACTCGTCTCTGATTCTGTCTGTAAATCCGTCTCAAAATTAAAAAAATGAGATGGAATATTCCGTTTCTATCAGAAATTCAGATTTGAAACCGATTCAAAGAAGGAAATTTTATTATGTCTCTGATTTGAGACTGAAAATAAATCCGTATTTGATTTCCGTCTCTGAAGCTTGTATTCTTGTAGTGTTAATGAATGATACTTACTTTTGAGATGAACTTTTCTATTGCACACACTTTATGTATCTCGTATTATATTTGATGAATAATATTCTATTTTTAGCACGAAAAATATATATATTTTATGTTTAAAACTTGAAATTTATATCAAAATTATGGTAAGTATTAATTGAACATTACACAATTTGAAAATACTAATGTTAATAAATCAATAAAATATTAATTCTTGTCAATGAGTGACTCACACAAAATATTCTTATCATATATTACGTGAACACAAGCAATTATATATATTTTACAAGATAATATAAAAACGGGTTGTATTTTTACTCCAAACAATTCACTTATATTCACATTTGATTGTAGGTCTACGAACCCGTTTCTTTTTCGTTCTCATATTTTTGTGGCCAATTTTTTTACTGTCTTCTAACAAATTTTATAATATATTTGTACATATTAAATGCTAAATTTTGTGATCTCGTATCTAACTAACTAGGGTCGTGTCTAACTAGCAATAAATATATTTAGTTAATGCTATATATATGAAAGATTATTTTAGTTATAAGACCATTACGAACACAAGCTTTGTCTCTCCCCTAACTCTCATCTCCTTTGGGATTTGTCTTTTCATCCAGATTAACATTTTTCTGTCAGCCGAATCTTTTCAGGTAATATTTCCTTGTCATGTGTGCATGCCAAAAAAAAAAAAAATAGATGTAGAGAAAATAACGAGTTATATATACAACAACAAAGAAAAGAAATATAAATAGAATCCCTTGTCTTTTTCATGAATTTTTGTGTGTGTGTGTGTGTATATATACATGCATGATTGTCCCTTTGATCTATATTTATTTCCAGATCATGTTCGATTCTCTTGTGCTGATTATATCATATGTAATAATTACTTATAGGCACAGTGATAATTCCCTGGAAATTCTGGAGCAAATTAAGATGACAAAGCATCATCGGTGGAGGGGGCCAATTACGTCTTTCGGCAATCACATTGATCCTGCAAAAGAAGAATATCTGAAAAGTTTGAAAATAGGTAAACATATTCAACTCCAGAACAACCTCAATTCTTACAATTATTATCCGAGGATATGGGACACCGCTCCCCAAACAATGCAATTTAAGGGTTGTATACCAGCACAATTTTATCCCGCTCGTGGATTTCTTTGGTATACTGAATTGCAACTTATACGCAGTAAGTTGTTCATCTTTTACCATCTTACCATAACATAAAAATATATATACCACTTTAATGTACACTTAAAACAATTATTTGAAACCATACAACTTAAGTAATGTCATCCTTTTATTTTAGTTGATTCAACTAGGATGCATGCATAGGAAACAAGGACGGAGCTAGGATCTTATATACGGGGGGCGAATACAAAATTATGGGGGAAAGCTTGATATTTTTTTATTTTGAGGGGGCAAAATTTAAAATATTAAAAATTTATAGGGTGAAAAAAAAGATTTTCAGAAGTTGAGGGAGGACGGTTACGATCACCAGTACCCCTTGGCTCCGCCTGATAGGAAAACTGTTGTCATACGCCTGGTGATTTCATTCAAATGGTGAGAATGATGTCAAGTCAATAGTGGAACTCACATTGTGCTAATATAACATGATCATATCGTGACCGTTTGATATGAAAATACCAGTTTAGGCAGACATTTTTTGGATATGCATGATTCATAACAGATGATCATTTTTAAGAGCTCTCGAGATTCTGAGTTCCATAACACTCACAGTCGTCTATATAACAAAATACACGTGGGGACCATTGCATATGGATGATTGAGATTATACCTTCGCTCTTGAATCACTCAAATTGACTAGAGATAAGAGAAGGTTTGAAGTACTAAAGCAAGAATTTGAGTAGTTTAGCAAGAATTTGAGTAGTTCCCTTTGTTTGCAGAAATAGAGAACAAAATGAAGAGGATTTTGAAGGTCAGCAAAACTATAAACCATGGCAATAAAGTTGAGAACATGAACAAAAAAACTGAACTAATTCAGCTCATAGAAGATTTTCACCAGCAGTATGAATCACTCTACATTTTGTACGAAGATTTAAGACAAGAGGTTAAGAAAAATGTTAACGGCGGAGACGACGACAATAGTTCTTCTGCTTCCAGTTCCGATTCAGAGACGTATTATTCACCTCAAGCTACTTGTGACACTTCTGATTTCGATGATACATTGCTGAAAGATAAATTGACATCTTCAAGTGAAGTTCAAAAAACAACGATTTTCCATTTGCAGTCGAGCTTCAGCAAAGCTCCAGATTCTGATGAAATTGTGAAAAATCACTCAGAAAACGCGAGCCTGAAGCTTGATATTTCAACACTTTGCAAGGAGAAAACAGAATTAGAAGAGAAAATCACAAGACTGGGAGCTAGGATTTTGGAAATCGAAGCTGCATCGAAAGAACAGGAGAGAAAGAACACTGAATTGTTGGACAAGATTGTTAATTACCAGAAAACTGTGCTTGAACAGGAGACGATCATAAGCAAATTGAAAAACGAAAACGAACAAGCTGAAAGCAGATTATCAGATCTCAAATCGAACTCTGAGCTTTTGGAAAGAAAGATTGTTAATTACCAGAAAACTCTGCTTGAACAGGAGACGATCATAGGCAAATTGAAAACCGAAAACGAACAAGCTGAAAGCAGATTATCAGATTTCAAATCAGATTTCCAGATTTTCGAAAGAAAGATCGAAGAAACAGCAGAAGAGTTCAAAAAACAATTTGAAGACAAATATAGAATCCTGAGTCGGAGAATCAGAGTTGCCGACCAGCTACACCTCGAGACTAAAGAGAATTACGAGCAAGAAAGGGAAAACCGATCCGAAATTGAATTCAAGAATGTTAAGGATATATCAATCACAGCAAATGATTTACTCACCAAACTAGACTCCGTGGCATTAAATCTCGAGCAATCCACCGATAATTTCCTGAGCAGGATCTCCAAGGCTTCGTGTGAGCTGAAATTCGCGAAGCATTTCGCAATGAGGAAGAATGGAGAGCTATCACACGATTTGGATTGCTTGTTAGCAGAGATCGGTGATAAGGAAGCAGAGATATTGGCGTTGAGAGAGAAGGTGTTGAAGTCGGAAAATGAAGTAACAGAATTAGAGAAAATGATGAAAGAGAAAGAAGATGAAGTTATAGGACTTAACGAGGAGAAACGAGAGGCTATTAGGCAGCTCTGTGTGTGGACCGATCATCACCGGAACCGATCCGATTATTACATGAGAATGCTCTCTCAGATTAATAAAGGACTCAGAAGGCGGGAATCTTGAAAACATTTTTGGTTGAAGACAGTCTATATATGTATTTATTGAAGTAATGACTACATTTTGTTCAGAAAAATATGTGTATCTTCTTAACTTGTTTCAGGTGGATGAAAATAGCATGATTGATATGTTGTTTCACTAATTTGCATGTTTCACATAAAATTCAACCAAAACGAAGAGCGAATCTTATACACCACATATGTACTTAAGTTTGACGACAAAATTGTTTAACTCGCTTTTACTTGAGCAAAACACTTAAAGCTTGTGGCTAATTTAAGATTCATAAAATAGACATCAATTTAAACATGGTTCAAAGTTTCTTTTCTTTTCCACCGAAACGCTCGAAAAGTTTCTGTTTTTCAACTTACGGAAAAGAAATCACCATATAGTTTCGAAATTACATTGATTCCTAGGAAACTCTTAATGTTTCCATGGAAACTCTCAATGTTTCCATGTTCGTTTTCATGGAAACATTGAGAGTTTGGTAATTCTTTTTCAAAAAGATTTGCTCTATCGCAAAGACAATAGAGCTCTCAAATCTCTTAATGTAGGGAAAAAGATAAAAAAAAAGAAAAAAAGAAATGAAAAGTAATAAATTTAACAATCAAACGAATATTTATTTCACCGAGGAGCGACTTTTTATCATACGACTCAAGATGAAGATTATTGTATTATTGATTAAAGTAATTTTTTCATATAATTTGTAAATGAGTTTGAAACCATGGTATCATCCATATTAACTGTTTATTTATTCTTTTCACGACAACACTTTTAGAATTTTTTATTTCACAATTTAAGTTACTAAAATTTTATCGGTTATACTTATATGTTACCACTTTATTTATTAGTGTAATTTGATCGATTATTGATGTAGATATATAAACATTTTACACAACTATTGTTTCTGCTAGTGAAAAGAGGAAGCAACCCTTCTTTACTTCTTTTTTCACCGTTTTTACCTTGTTTCTAACATTTTTAAGTTTTCCATGATGTTTCCGAAACGTTTCCAATACGTTTCTTATATTTAAGAACTCGAAACTTATCATCGAAACGAAATTTTAATCTTTGAATTTAAAGCCATTTTTACAAAGAGAAATGTTTCCTTCTCCACTTTATTTCCTTCAGATTCAGCTCGAATTTCGTTCGAAGAATTCGATCCTAGAGGGAGGGTGAGGGTGTTTGGTTAAACTTATAAGTTCCTCTAAACATCTTATAAGATGTTTTAGACCTTATAAGCTCTACAAATTTGTTTGGTAACTTTTTTAAAACAACAGCTTATAAGACCATAAAATAAGATGTTTGGGTCTTATAAGCTGTTTTTAAAAAATTAACCCGACCCCACCTTTTTTTAAACATCTTATAAGATGTTACATTTTATAAGCTCCTAAAACATCTTATAAGATGTTTTTGATAAGCTTAGCCATCTACAACCAAAATGGGTCGAACTAGAACCAAAAATGAAGCTTATAGACTGGATTTGATGAAGTGAAGCGACCTACGTATTCAATTTGATAGGATCAAGTCTGAACGTAGTTCATATTTAAAACTAGATGATATTTTGGCTTAGTTCATGCCCGAAGTAAATATGAGGTAAATTTGCAAGTAAAAACTAAGTGAAAATGAGAAAATTATGAGAGAGAAATCAACGTTGGTCCCCTTCAAATGAATTGAAAGGTGATATTTACAGCACTAGCTTATCACTATTCATGACAAGACATTTGCATCAACTTGGTGATGCCACGTGGTCTTTTATATGTGGCTAGGATCATCCGGGTCATCAAGTAGGTTCAAAATCTTGACCCGGCCCGGTTATAAAGACACGCAGATCCTGAGGTAGGTTAATGGATAATTATATTCCCAAGGGGATTTCGTCATTTTCCTCTGTATATACTTCCTGTGCACATCACCTTCATTTCCTTTTCTGCATTAGGATTGAAAAAGGATACAAATATTTAACTCGTGATGGACCCTTAAAAGCTCGTTTAAGACAAAATCTATTTTTTTAAAGTTTGAAACTCGACTCAACCAATAAAAAATGATAATTATATTAACAAAATCAGGTTACTTGATTCGTGTTCGATTTGACTCATTCGTCCAATTAATAACCAAACCACTCAAACTCAAAGTTTGAAACTCGATAATTGTAGGATCATATGACATATATACATAATATATCGAGTACATACCTTTTGGTAATCGTAGCGGAATATTCGATCTACGTGTTCTACTCTTTACCTCGGACTCTTCTACAAACCTCTATGAATGACTTCATCTCTGTAGTGGATTGGCTACTAGAGCAACCCATAGTATGTCCACACCTTAAACCCTTGGAGAAAAATGGTGATACTCCAAGAGGGAGAGATGAAACGTTCTTTAGAAAGAGAATTCAGAACACTCAGATTTTCTGTTGAGTGATACTACATATGTTATGAGATGAGATATTTGGGGAGATACATCTAACTAAATAGATGAGTTCCCAAATCACTCTAGGAATTCTACTCCTTCTAGAAGAGTCCTAATTCAACCAAATATGGATGAAATTTGGGTCACGGATTATGACCCGACCAATGCAATCCAACATCTCCCACTCATACATATTTGACTTGACTCAATGTCCTCGAATCTCATCCTTGTATTCATCTCGGATCCCTTCTTTCATAAAGGGAATAAGGTGTGCGACCAAGCGAAAAAAGAGCAAGTGAGGAGAGTTATATTAAGCTATCACCAAACTAACATAACCCTGCAACTCCACAAAAAAGAAAAAAAAAACGATGTGTACCCCAAACTATGTGATCACACTAGATCAAGCATCTCTAACCTATGAGCATTAGCACATAACTGCGTTATCACCTTTAGTTCTTCCTCGGCCTCACATGCCACTCAGCTTGGACCTGACAGCTTTCCTAGACATGCTCCGACAGACCGAATCCTTTCGATGGCCATTGAGAACATGCTAAAGTAGCATCATCAAGCTTACACCTCATGGCACGGTCCAGAGTCCTAAAAAGTACTAATAAACAATAAGGACTCACATAGTGATGAAGTAGGGATCCATTCAGTCACTTCTCTCAGGAGGTCATCCCAAAGCACATGTAGTATACCTACATGCTATGATGGAGTCCCTACTTAATTTGGGCATGTCATGCTCTTTAATTAACATCATATGAATCGTAGTCCAAGCGCTCTCCACGTGCCTGACCTGCGCACCACTAGATATCACCATTAGTAATATTTTCCAGTAGTTCGCACGTTCAGCTATAATCTGGCTTTTATGAAGCTTGGATATACTTCATAATTGATTAGATAAAATCTCATCTTAGCCCCAAAGCTAAGGCGACTATCATTTGTATATGTATACCTTCATCGTTGCTCCAAGCATGAACGCGATCATTCGCATGCCTCAACTAATGTGCATGACCTCAAGTCTCATCCTACTCACTATCTCAGCGCCAGTGCGATTGCCCGTGTGAGAGGGTCAATCATAGCCCAGTGATATTCACATCTATCATAGGCACAATACACTAACAATTACATAAGAATATCCAAATCTTATTAATAAGAAGTTGTTCATATAGGAAAAAATAAATAAACTCAAAACCTACAAAGTCCCAAACTACTCATATTCCTTTGAAACACATCTCTATGCAAAGGCTTAGTAAAGGGATTAGCGACCATATCACTAGTAGGAATATGCCTTAGAACAATTTGACCTTGCACAATGCTCTCTCTAATGGAGTGGTATCTAGTATCAATATTCTTGGTCCTCCCATGGTACTTGGGGTACTTCGCATATGCCAAAGCAGTTTTAATGTCACAATAGACGGAAACAACATCATCAACATACGCCGTGATGCGCAGAATTTGGAAAAATCTCCTCAACTAGATCGCATCTTGGACTGCTGATGTACAAGCAACATACTCTGCTTCTATGGTGGACAATGAGATACATGGTTGCTTCTTACTATACCAAGTGATAGCAGTGCCTCCCAACAAAAACTTATATCCAGATGTTGATTTGCACTCATCTCTGTCCGCTGAGCCATCAACATCACTATATCCAACCAGCTTCATGCTACCCCAATGGTAGCACAAAAAAATATCACAAGTCCCCTTCAGGTATCTAGGTATTCTTTTGACCGCAATCCAATGTTCGGGTCCAAGATTACTTTGATATCTACTCACCATTCCAATAGCAAAGCACAGGTCTGGTCGAGAACACATCATAGCGTACATCAGAGTTCAGACATCCTACAGTGCTCACATATGGAACTTTAGCCATGCGTTTCTTTTCTTCTTCTGTCTTAGGGCATAAAGCCAAGAATACAACTTTTATCCATGGGTGTGTCAATGGGTTTAGCATTATGCAACGAAGCCGTTCTATAATCCTTTTGATGTATGTATCTTGAGACAAACTCAATAGTTTTCTAGAACGATCTCGATGTATCTTAACACCAAGTATGTATTCAGCTTCACCCATGTTCTTTATATTGAATGTAGAGGATAGCCACCTCTGAGTGGCGACAATGAACTCCATGTAATTTCCAGCCAATAAAATGTCGTCCACATACAGTGAGAGTATTAGAAAATTCCTCCCACTTCTCATTACATACACACAATGGTCTTCTTCGATCATTGTAAAGCCTATCGAGATGATAGCTCGATGAAGTCAATGGTACCATTGTTTAGACGATTGTTTCAAGCCATAAATAGAACGGTTTAAGCGGCAAATTTTGTGCTATTGTCCCATTTCATGAAACCCCAAAGGCTGATCCATATAGATCTCCTCGTCCAGCTCTCCATTGAGAAATGTTGTTTTCACATCCATCTGAAATAATTCCAAATTGAGGTGGGCGACTATGGCTAAAATGAGGTGACTAGAGGCAAACCTCACTACTGGGGAGAATATCTCTTCATAGTCTATACCCACTTGTTAGATATAAACTTTCACTACAAGTTGAGCTTTATACTTATCGATTGATCCATCAAACTTTTGCTTAACCTTTAGAACCCATTTGTTCCTAGTAGTTTTGCACCTTGATGGAAGATCGACTAGCTCCCAAACATTGTTCTTAGCTGTTGAGCTAATATTTTCTTCTATGAAAGCTATCTATTCTTTTAAATTAGGTGAAGTCAAAGCTTCATCCTAATCAGCTGGCTCATCATCATCCACCGAAGCACACATGAAACATTTCCCTTCAATCTCAAAACGTCGTCGGGGTATCGTTCTATGTTGAATTTTTTGTGTTTGTAGATTTTTAGAGTCTTCTTCAAGTGGAACACTCCCACTGAATTTGGGGTCACTCTCACTATCCCCGTCGATCACTGGGTAAAATTGTGAGGCCTCGCCCTTATCAGGGTTAGATATGGCACTCAAAGGATCTTGCAACTCAAATAGATTAAGATCCCCTTTGACTTCATGTATTCTTGGAAAGTTCTCCTAGAGGAAATCCACATCACGGGACTCAATTTCAATCATCCCTCCACTAGGGTGTTCACCATACATTATATAGTCCTTTGAGTACTCACAATATCTAATAAAGATATGTTTGCTTGCTCTAAGACCTAACTTCCCATGTTTGTGAGAACTGTTGTGAACAAACCCTACTGCCCCCCAAGGGCACAAGCCTTCTAACTTAGGCTTTCTGCTATGCCAAAGCTCGTAGGGAGTCGAAGTTACTAACTTAGATGGCACTGTTCAAAATATTGGCAGCAGTCAATATAGCATCTCCCCAAAAAGATATTAGAAGATTTTCTTGCACCATCATTGACCTGGAAATTTCCAGAAATGTTTGGTTTCTTCTCTCTGCAACACCATTTTGTTGTGGAGTGTATGGAGTCGTTAATTGTCTTATAATTCCTTTTTCCTCACATATTTTTCTGAACTAATTAGATAGATACTCTCACCCTCTGTCAGTGCCTAGAACTTTAAGGTTCTTTTCCTTTTGATTCTCAACCTCTGCCAAGAATTGCTTAAAACAGTCAAGCGCTTCTGACAGATGAGACAAAAGGTACACTGACCCATAGCGCGAATAATCATCAATAAAAATGAGAAAATAGAATGCATCGTGTCGTGCTCTCACATTCATAGGCCTACAAATGTCAGAATGGACTAACTCTAGAAGATGAGTAGCCCTTTTTGCCTTTCCAAAAGGCTTCCAGTAGGCTTTTCCCGCCAGACATGGTTCACATATAGGAAGGTTGACTTTAGTGAGGAGCCCCAGTAGACCTTCTCTAGCTAACCTAGTCATCCTTTCCTGTCCAATATGCCCTAATCTAGCATGCCATTTAACAAACTCATAAATAACATCGATAGTAGAAGAAACAAAAACGCTATCATTAGATAATTCCTACATGAAAAATCCATTATTCATAAAGCATAATCCATAAAGGTTTTTGCCTAGAAAAAAAGATAAACTAGCTTGCTCAAACAGAAATGAAAAACCATGTCTCAAAAGGGAAATAACTGAAATGAGATTACATCGAATGTTAGGTGCATATTGCACATCACTAAGGAGTAGCTCACGCCCAATGCTGAGCTTGAGTCGGTATGTCCCAACTCCAACAACCTCCTCTTGTGTGCCATTTCCCATAGTAATATAGTGGCTGCATGCTGGCACTCGATGATAATACAAATCCTGCTCTATCTCAAGTCACGTGTTTTGTTGCCCCGATGTCTACAATCCAACCAAGGAGAGAATTAGCAATTAAAACACGTGAACAAACTAAAGTATTGAGAGAGCAAAGGTCGGGTCTAACCTTTTTCGGCTCAATGCAGTCACGAGCGAAATGACCCATCTTTTTGCAATTATAGCACTTAACTTTTGCAGGGTTCTTCTTTCCATCCCTCTTGCCTCGGCGTAGGTTCATAGCCTTATAACTTTGTGGGGCCAAGTTTCGGTCTTGGCTCTGTCTAGCACCAGCTTGCTTGTTCCAACGTTTATGTTGAACAACATGTGTAATAAGAGTAATAGCTTGTGCACGTTCAAACTCTCTGCGGTTAGCCTCAAGCCTCAGATGGTTGGCGACACTGTCGAACGTTTTGATTTGCTCATTATGTGTAAGCACAAGCTTAACATGTCCCCGAGTCTGCTCAGGTAGCAACCTAAGAATAGCCAGAACTTGTTGTTCATCTGTGAGCTCCCTTCCAGCATTCTGAAGGTCTCGAATCATATCTTTCATCACATCAAGATGTTGGATCATCGAGTGTTTTGGGTCAAGTACGTACTGATTGAACTTAAGGGTAAGGGCCCTCAGTCTTGTAGCCGAAGTGCTACCATACGTGACCTGCAACACCTCCCACAGCCCTTTAGCCGTAGGATGCTTCTCAAACTCACGAATCAGGTTATCGTGCATGCAACTTAACATGGTAAAACGCGCACTCTTATCTTGATCTAGCCATTTGTTGTACACGTTCATATCGCAACGAGACTGGGCAGTGTCTCTATTTCCAGGCATAGGTATAAAATTGGTGAAGTGGTCAAGTGTCTTTTCTTTGTGAAGCAAAAATTGGATTTTTTTGTGTCACATGGCATAGTTCTGGCCATCAAGTTTGCCAGAGCCATGAAGGTTAGAAAAAGCTACTTGAGTCTCCATTATTGTATTCATTGCGCAAATGTTAGGTACTTGTCTAATTATTTTATTCTAGATCCAAGTAAACTTTAATTATTTCTTTTAATCTAGTGGAATCGGAAATTTTGCGAATGGGCTAGTAATCATCTCCCACCCAATTAAAAGTCATAATAAATGTTCACCAATCATGAATAAAAAAAAATGTCCATTAATAACAGAAGTAAAACAACATGAATAAATCCATACCATAAGCTCCCAAACTCATGCTCAAATCATTATTATAACATAATTACTTAACTCATATAAAAATGCATCAAATATGCAACATCACAATTATTCTATCAAGCCACACAAATAAATATATGCATTAACATGGACAAATAATTATTATTTAGGACTAAATAAAATAAAATAAATTCAAACTGTTATTAAAAACAGTCATGCAGATTTTCTGGAATTTGCAACTTCTTTTTTCTTTCCTTTTTTTTTTTTTGGAAAAATCGAATTTTTAAGGCATCCAAAGAGCCCCTTAGCTGCCAACCAAGGTCCGGCTCGGCTCTGCCCAGCTTGGTTCGGCTCTTTCTGGTCCGGTTCTATTCATCTCGGTCCAGATTGGCTTTGTCCGCTCTAGTTCAGCCGCCTAATCTAATTTTTTTTTTATTTAAAAAAATAGCCAATGACGTTCTGACACGTCACTCAACCCGCTGCCACACCGTAAGCATGGCATACCTGTTCCGAGCTCCACCAGTGAGCTGTAAGGTAGGTTTCCGGCGAAGGCGCCGCCCTTCCGACGCATTTTTTTGGTGACAAAAATTCAAATTCCAAACAGATTTTCGAAAAAACATAATAAATCCATTTCTTATCCTTTTTTGGCCCATAATATATCATTACGAACATATTTTGATGATCTCCAAAATAGAACAACTACTAAACACTTACTATAGCAGAAGCAGGTTGGATATTTGGACCAAAACAGATTCTAAAAACGTCTCGACAAACTTCAAAAAATCACATAAAATTCATTACTAATCCGTTTTTAATGAATCTTATACCAAATCAGTCGTATTTTTGAGATCTTCAAGATCTCATAGAAAATAGACAAAAATAATTGGACAATTTTTGCTGAAAAAATAATTAAAAAATCTGATTTGCCCTAGAACAAAGAAAAATAATAACTCTCTCAATTTTCATCCGTTTTTGACGTGTAATATATCATAATTAATCATCTTCACGATCTCTACAACATAGCATCGGTATTACACATCATAACACGTCAAAATTTAGTCATAACAGATTTGAATATATTCGTGTCATTCATAGCTGCGAGAGAGAGCCCATATGGCTCTGAGACCACTGTAGGATCATATGACATATACACGTAATAGATCGAGTACATACCTTTCGGTAATCGTAGCGGAATAGTCGATCTATGTGTTCTACTCTTTACCTCGAACTCTTCTACGAATCTCCATGAATGACTTTGTCTCCGTAATGGATTAGCTACTAGATCAACCCACAATATGTCCACACCTTAAACCTTTGGACAAAAATGGTGATACTCCAAGAGGGAGAGATGAAATGTTTCTTAGAAAAAGAATTCAGAACTCTCAGGCTATGTTTTGTTATGTTTTGGGATGGTATTTTGGTGAGAATTATTGGTGAAAAATTTATGAGGACACGTGCATATTTGATAAAATTGTGTTTGGTTTTATTTTGAGAGTTGGTTTTTGAGTTTTTTTTTGTGAGATAGTGTTTGGTGTTGTTTTCAAAGGGGACAAAAGTTACTATAGCAGTCAAATCATGAATCTTTTGTCTGTTAATAATTAGTTAATGCTTGAAAGTTATAATATAATATTAAGGTTGTAATAATAGTTATATAGATGAATATATATATTTATATATATATATATATAATTTATGTTGAAATTTTATAAAATTATTTATTTACGTGTTTGTGAGTCAAATCAGTTATGGAAATATTTTCCAATGCAAAACTATGTTACTAGACCATGTCAAGGCACTACAAAAAAAATGATTATTGCCCATGTTAATATACCATGGTGAAAAATCCATTTGCCATGGTTATAACGAATTGACCACAGCTTTGCTATGGCTTTGGTCGTGGTATTTGCAAGCATGGCCAAAATATTTACCATGACGTATATTCATATTATTTGTCAATTTGTTTGGCTTTTAGTCATATGCTCTGTCAATTTATTTTTGATTTTAGTCATCTGCTCACCTTGCTGCTATTTATAAATCGTGTTGATATATGCTATGGTGATTGGAATCTTGAAAGCACTTCGCAATAGTAATGAATAAACAATCCTGCTGCTGTATTTATTGATTGGAATCTGCTCACCTTGCTGCTGTATATTTCAAAAACTAATACTTGCATTTATTTATTTATTAAAATATATAATAATTATTCATCTATTAAATATATACATATATATATATATAATATAATACCTTTGAATCCCAGGCTCGATCAAGCTTGACTTATTTTTCCAGGCTCATCGAGCTCAAATTCAATCTCGAATCGATAGATTTTGCAATGCTCAGCTTCAACTCGGCTTGTGGGCACCCCTATGAGGGACCCTAAACATGCATATATAGTCATTATAAAACAATTAAACAACTATGCAACCTTAAATGAGTGGAATTATACGTCTAGAACACCATTTTTAAACATTTTATTGTTACTTTTTTTTTCTTTTACAACCTTATTAATCTTTGTTTTCTTTCGAAGTCTTTGTTACTTTTTCAAATTTTAGCTCGAGCCGGCAATTTAACAAGGCTCGACTCGAGCTCGACTTATGTTTAGCCGTAGTTTAACATGAAATGTAGCAATTATTAAAGATGCCGAAAAAAAGGCTATGATATGAAGATGTGTCTACTACTTTTAAATCCTTCAAATCAAACACAAGCTAAAAAAAGTAAGAGATGACAAGTTCAAAATATCCAGGCAAACTTGTCTACTTATTCATTATTTTTTTTTTCTGAAAGATCAATTAAATAAAGATGTTACAAAAGTCAAACAAAGGAAACCCCTTTGTTGAACCAAACTAAATAACATATATTTAGCCAGAAAAAAAATCAATAAGAATCCCTATAGATCAATAAACCTATCTATTCCTTAACAACAAAAAATTGAATTTGTAAGAATTCAACTATTCTCAAATGCAGCCAGCCTTTGATTCCTCAAGTGCCCACGGGGATAATCCAAAAGTGAACCATAACAAGAGCAAATTCAGCCTATTCCAAAAGGTAAACCATAACAAGAACAAAACTAGGCATACCGCCAAGAATTTCCAATTAGCAGGAGCATTTAGAATTATAACAATCTCTCCAAACCAAGCAATCATCCCACATAAAGTTTATATATATATACATATATATATATATAAAGTTTCTCTCTACATCTCTTACAAGCTATTTGTAGAACTCCTACAAACAACAAGGCCCATGTTACAAATGCCCATGACGCCTTCGCTAAATGGGGAACTAAATTATGCCCAACAACACAAGGTATACAAAAAAGAGGCAACCCAACCTTTTCCAAAACAAAGGAAACCTACAAAACATTAGTAAAATGTGCAACATGAAAACAAACTTCCTACAAAACATTGTCAACAGTTTCTAAATTCATTAACTCAGTCAAACGATCATTATATTAAATAGTCAGACGGCCCTCAAGCATCATCCTCACCATAGCAGCACCTGCATCATTTGGAAGGCTGAAGAAAAGGTCCATGTTCTTTGTGTTTTCCACGAGAATATTGGAAACATAAATCTTTTGCTCCATATCAAGCCATGTGATGCTGCCAAGTGCTTCAAAAATTGTTTTCCTACTCTTTAAGGCGCCATGTTCGAACCCAATGCGCTTAGAAATATCTGCCAACCTAGCAACAATTTGTTGAATAAAATGTTCACATTTAAACTCTCAAAGAATCAATGTGATGACATATTTTAAGTAACAAAATGGAGAACAATAGCAATATATTATAACCTTGCATCAAATTTATCACAGAAAGCAGCCAACGTGGGCATGAAACTGTCATAATCGTCATCAGTTGTTTTCCTTTTTCGTGAAGACTTGCTCTTTTGACTAGCACTACTCCCACCACAACATTCAGACATGCTTTGTGCTTCATCATGACTCGGTGAATGCTGGAAAATTAGAACATAGTCACCTCATGTTTCCTTTTCTTTACCCAAGTCAGCGTTGTTCAACTCTTCAGCAAAGGCTTCACCATTTTCCCCTGTAGCCCGGTCCTTGCCAAATATCTCACACCAATCTTTGTACAATGGCCAAGACTTGTGTCTCATCGTACGAGCGTCGTTGTCCGTCTATGATCCACAAAACAATTCAAATATAGTAAAATAACTGACAATGCTTATAATTAAACAAATAAAGTAAAAGATTTATAAAAATATCAAATTATAACATTTATCTTCACGTAGTTGCTCCATACGTCTTCACTTTGGATATTAAGAGCATGAGAAGAATCATTCCACCCGAACCCACTCCTTGAAAGCATTTGTGACAAAGATCCGTGGTTTTTCTTCCAAACAGTAAGAGAAGAACTAATATGGGGCTCTGCCCTTATATTACTACCTGGGCAAGCTTGGAGCATAGCCTGCTCGAGGATCCCTTGGTATCCTGTCCGAAAGCCGTTATCGCATTTATATCCCCGTACAATAACTTCTATCATGCATTAGCTGACGCTTTTTCTTCTCTAAAAGTCCAAGTTCTCCTGCTAGTTTTTGTTTTGTCATGTGAGGTCGCACCCCGTGCCCTGCTAGATGTTGCATCCATTTCACCTAATTTGAAATAGCAAGGGACACTAGTTGGTTAACAAAAGGAATTGCTCAAATAATTACAAGACAAATCAAAGAAATGCAATTTATGCTAAACATAGCATATAATTTATAAAACAAAGATAGAACTACTGTTGTGATTCGGTCTAGCGGATAAATTTTTTAAATCCGAATGACACCCGAGAATCCAATCCGGGGATATTCATGATATTAAGCATATAGATCAATTGACGAGAATTGACAAGAGTGATCGAATTACCTTTTCGTCTATTGAATCTCGAATTATCAGCACCAGCCCCGGACTCCTGCCTCTAGATATTCACGTGGAAGAAAAATTCTCTAAGAAAAGCTCGATCTACTCCTCGGCAACAATTGCAGACGGCTAGTTGGATGGAGAGGGAGGGATTTTTCTCTCCTAATGCTCTAGGTTTATTTTGGCTCAGTGTCAAATTCTAAAACAATGACTTGTGTTCTTGTGTGGAGTTCTGACACTGACTGATTACTTATACCAAGTAAAAGACTCCCCTAGGTTATCACTAAGAAGGGCGGTCGAATTGGCCTTAGTAGATGGGCTTCGGGCTTTGTTTTGACTTAGCTCATGTGTAATTAATTAAATTCAAGTCCAATCAAATTGGTAATTAATTAATTACATTAATCCAGTTAATATAATTCAACTTATAAATTAATTTTCGATTAATTTAACTTATGAATTAATATGATTTAATTAATTTATTTAACCCAATTAAATATCTTTAATTAAATCATGTCATCTATTTTGTCAGTCAATTCACGTCAAATGTGATTTTACCAAAATACCCTTAGCTTAAGGAAATATTCCTTTTCTTCACATAGCGCGACTCTCTAGGCTCGATTCAATTGGCAATGAGAGGATTCCAAAGGATACGGTTGTCACCTAGCCAACACCGTAGAACCAAATCGTAACCCAATTGAAAACGAGATGACCATGTCATCACGAACCTTGACTACGAATACTATATGTGTATAAACTCTTCACTGACGTGACCCGATCAAGTAAGAGCGATGGTTTAGTCAAACTTATAGAACTTGATACTGTTGTTGGGTGTCGAATCCACACAAAAATAATTCCTACTCCTAAATTTGTAGAAAGCGATGAGCAGGGTCGAATCTACAGGGATTGGTTCAGATTATTTCTCAAATTACTAAAATTAAAATAAAAGGGGGGATTTTTAACAATCGATTAAACTAAAATTAAAGTAAATAACTAAAATTATTAAAATCAAGAGATGCAAAATTAAACAAATAGAAGAAATCAATATGTGGTGAGATTCTAGACTAAGGAGTTATCTCCGTTTTGATTCCAAGAGTTGATCCTTGATGCAAAAATACTTCAATGTTCATGAATAAATTGGCTATAGTTATTAACAAGCTCTAACAACTTAGTTTCTCCTTAATTTATCGATAACCAAAACAAGCTCTTTGATTACTTCTCTTATTGATTAAACAACCCTAAATAAGCTCTTAGGATTTAATTTATCAATAGCATTAAGAAATAGAGAAACACCAATTCTAACCAACAAACTCGCAAGCTCGGTTCATTTAGATTAGATCACATATTCCCATAACAACAATCGAAAACTTGTCCATAATCAACGTTATTAACTGCCACAAATATTAGAATTGACCAAACAATTACGGATTCGGGATTCTAAATGGCTATATACTATTTCGACAATCAAATAACGGGCCCTTATTATTTAATTAATCAAAATAATAATATCAACAAACACAGAAAATATGCAAATACTCAAAAATAAAGAAGGAATAAACATAAATTAGATCTCACAACTTTTGTAGAATCAAAACTTCAATAATCCTTGGCAAGAATTTGAGTTTTTAGCAATACATCTTGAAAGAAAGAAAAAACGCAGGAATTCTTCTCTTATCCATGAAAATAACGTGTAGTATCAAAAAGTGTAGCAGAGAGAATAAAATTCCAGCAATAACTAATTATATATACCTAGCCAAAAGACTCCTAACTAAATAAAACTCTAATTCTAATGGAATAAGGAAATTAATTCCTTAATAGAATAAATTACTAATAAGACTCCTAAAAAAAATAGAAAAGCTCCTAAAAAATAGGAAGACTCCTACAAAATAAGATTTTCTCTTCCTCATCACATTAAAATAACGTGTCTTCATCATTTTCTTCTTTTTCTTCATCTTTTTCTTCCTTTTTTTCTTCTTTGAAATTTCACCTATCAAAATTAAAAATCATATTAAATATCTATAATTTAAACTCAAATACCAATAAAAGAATAAAGGAAACATATGAAAAATATGCATAAAATGCATACTAACAACTGTACTTAGAATCTTAATAATGTGAAATTAACAAACTACCCTTGGTGACAATCACGGGATAGTTTATATGTTTTGGCCAAAGACTTATAATTTCAATTACTTAACATCGTACAGGTCACATACTCGTTTACTGTCGAGACGGTGAATCCCGTTTTGGCAAGTTATCTTATAACATCGAATACACTATTGGATCGTACTTCGAGGTCGACCCCACCTATCAGGTGATACGGGTCTAACTACTCTAATAACATATCCAATACTACAAGCATGTTATAAATGACTCCTCAGGTCTAAAGTTCACACATACTATCGCAATCTTAATCCCAATCATTGATTGTCAAAGAGTAAATACCCATGTGATCGGATTAATGCGAGTCGAGTTCAAATATGTTAATTCCATTAAGCATATTCATAACACCAGCTCCCACTATCTAATCAGTGTACGACTGGCACTTCCTTGTCAAAGAAGATGTCATATGAGTTGAATATTAATGCCCAATCAATATTCGTTAACTCACAAACTCCTAGTTTCAGAGATTAAGTACTGGATTGTTCCAGTGCCTTCTCTTGTCCATAAGAGGCCTTCTCTTGTCCATAAGAGGTGAAAAGTCTATCTTGAAATCAATTGGACTAATTTGTTCAATACAGTTAAATGCCATTAGATTTATATAAACAAAATCAAAACCGTTATTCTATAAATAGAAACATCAAACGTTTTGTACAAATAACTTATCTAAGCCCTACTCAATCTAATTCCTCATAGGCATTGAGGGCATACACCTAACAATCTCCCACTTGCACTCAACGCCAATCGCTATGGTATTTGATTCTCATCTTCTCAAGATGTTTATCTAGAACCGCCTGTGATAATGGCTTGGTGAGTGAGTCAGCCACGTTTTCTACTGAGGCTATTTTCTGCACGGCTATATCGCCTCTTCCAACGATTTCTCATATTATATGATCTTTTCTCATCAAGTGTTTAGATTTGTTGTGAGACCTTGGATCTTTAGCTTGCGCAATTGCTCCATTGTTGTCACACCATAGTGGCAACGTCATTTCCAAGCTAGGAACCACTCCAAGTTCGGCAGTGAACTTTCTCATCCAAACAGCTTCTTTGGCTGCCTCAAAGGCTGCCACATATTCTGCCTCCATTGTGGAGTCAGCAGTTGTGCTTTGCTTAGAACTTTTCCAAGACACTGCTCCTCCACTGAGTGTGAATATGTACCCATAGGTAGATTTAAGGTCATCCGGATCAGATTGGAAATCTGAGTCGGTATAACCATCCACCTTTAATTTTCCACTCCCATATATTAGCAGCATATCTTTAGTTCTTCTTAAGTACTTTAAGATACACTTCACTGCTGTCCAGTGAAGCTCCCTCGGGTTAGCTTGAACCTATTGACCATGCTTACAGCATGTGCCAGATCTGGTCTAGTGCATAACATCGCGTACATGAGACTACCCATAGTGGATGCATAGGGTATATTCCTCATTTCCGTTCTATCCTTGTCCGTATCGAGACTCATAGATTTGGAAAGATGAATACCATGTCTCATGGGCAAAAGTCCTCTCTTAGAGTTATGCATTTCATATCTCTTAAGGATTTTATCTAGGTAGAGCGCTTGGGAGAGGCCAATCATTCTATTCGCTCTATCTCTATAAAGGCGAATTCCTAGAATATACGTCGCTTCTCCTAAGTCTTTCATGGAGAATGTGCTTGAGAGCCATGTCTTAACCGAAGTCAATAAGCCTATGTCATTCCCTATAAGTAGTATGTCATCTACGTATAGAACCAGGAATGTCAACTTGCTCCCACTGACCATTTTATAGACACACGGTTCATTTTCATTCTTGATGAAGCCATACTTCTTGGCTTCTTTGTCGAACCTTAGATTCCAACTCTGAGAGGCTTGCTTCAATCCATAGATGGACCAATTAAGTTTGTAACCTTTATGAGAGTCGGCTTCGGATATAAAGCCCCTGGTCTGTTGCATATAAATATCCTCATCCAAGTGTCCATTTAAGAATGCGGTCTTTACATCCGTTTGCCAGACTTTATAGTCTAAGTTTGCAGCTATGGCTGGCAGAATTCTAATAGATTTGATCATGGCTACTGGCAAAAAGGTTTCCTCATAGTCCATGCCCTCTTTTTTACTATAACATTTTGCCATCCGGACAATCTTTTTCTTGTAGATCCATTTGCATCCAATTGGTCGTACTCCATTTGGTAGATCAGTAAGAGTCCTAACTTAGTTCGAGACATCGAATCAATCTCTGCTTTTATAGCCTCAAGCCACTTAGAGGAATCCATATCCGTCGCTGCTTCATCATAGTCAGATGGATCATCTCCATGGCTTCCTTCTACAATGGCATACAAATAATGTTGCGTTTTGTGTAGATAGCCATATCTCTCAGGCGGCTGAGTTCTCTGCTAGATCGTCGCTGAGACGGTTATGTCAAGTTGGGTTTAGATTCTTGAATTGATGTCTCCGAAGGGACGTCTTGTTCTTCCAGAATAATCTTTCTACCTGCACCACCTTCTCGAATGAATTTGTTGGTCCCAAGTGGCATACGAAAGGGTCTAGAAGGGGAGGTTGAATAGACCCTGAAGTCTTTTTCGACTTCAAAAAGTTTCGTACTAAAAGATTTTTGGACTCTTGAAAAGATAGATGCTTGAAGTGTCTAACGCTTGACTTAAGTGTTCACTTAAAAAATATTGGCGCTTTGGCGAAGCGTCTGATGAAGATTTTTTTTTTTGGGAGTTAACTCAAACTTCAAGATTTGAATACTTTGACCAAGTAGGTTAAGTGTTCAGTTCTTTAATCAGTGTTAGCACAGCAGAATGATTTTTGGAGTCTTCTCTTTGAAAGCTTTAGCGTCACAAGAGGTTTCTTAGTTGCTTAGCTTTTGATTGTGTTTTACTTAATCAATTTATGCAATGATTTGATAGATAAAAGAATTGACTGAAAAGTAAATGACACAATATTTGTAAGGTTCGTTGGGTGGTGTAATCCCAACTACGTCCTTCTTCTCCTCGAACACTTGGAGGCAATCCACTAAAATGATTCTCAAAGAATCACACAGAATATTCTAAAAATTAGGGAGAGATGGATGTCGATGACTTGAGCTCTTTGATCACACAGATTTCTGCTCCAAATCACTTCAATCCCCTTGCTTCTTTCACCCAGAAATATGGCAAGTATCCAACTTCGACTTCACACAGATCGCGAGGCTTGGATAGGGTTTTTCTAAAAAGGTTTGTTTGATTTTGATGAAGTTCAAACAACTGGAATATCTCAGTAGTAGTGTATTTTCTTCAAAAAGAACGTTTGAGATATTGGGTTGACTGTCTCAGGATTTGATGAAAAGCAAAGAGAATATTTTCTTGAGTATTCTGGCTTTTCTGAGAGTTTTAGGAATGAGACTTCAATGCAACAGCAATTTGGCTTGATAATTCTTCTCTATATTTGGCTTGTTGTTGAAGTTCTATTTATAGGCATTCTTGGAGAAAGTGTCCGTTTGACACATGCCAGGGCGCGTGTCTCTCACTTTCGCGAGTGAACAACTTTTGTCCTTTTTCCTGAAAATCTGCTGCACAAAAGTTGGTGCTGCAGTCTTTGAATTGTTGATAGTCCAATAGGGTGGCTTCTCCGTACGTCTGAAAGTGCTTATCACATTTAATGCTCTTATCAGCATTTAATGCATTTGAATTAAATGACCGTTGGCATTTAATGCACTGAGAATATTTGCATTAAACTCCTTTCGATCTGACGCTTCAGGAGAATGTTTGTCATTTGATAGACGCTTCATTCATGAACTAAAACTTCCATTTAATCTGGAGGACTATTTAATGTTTAGACGCTTGGAAAAGTCTTCACACTTTATTTAGAAGTGTAGACGCTTGAGACCTCAGTCTTCGTTACTTGACACCTCACTTAGAACATGTCAGACGCTTAGAGTGAACTTCTTCAAACTTCATTCACTATTGATTTCTTGGACGCTTGGATTTTTCAGATTTCACAGCCTTGATAAGCTCACTCAGAAAGTATCAAACGCTTAATCTAACCGACTTCTTGATCTAAGAGTGTCAAAAGTAAAAGATAAATAAAGCCCATACATTTCTAATGTTCAAATGCTTATACAAGTATCTATGAAATTTAAGCATACATAACTTTGGGGTCTAACAAGATTCCTAATTGTCATCATCAAAACATCTAACATGAAATTCTTAACAATTTTCCCCTTTTTGATGATAGCAATACTTACTCTTTTATAGTTCAAGAGTTAGACAGCCAAAAAAAAGTTAGCTTTGGTTATATAACGTTAGTTAAAGTTAGTTACACTTCATCGAGATGTTTCAGCTGAAAAATGCATTTATATATATATCAGTGATTACAAGCATTTTTACAACTGAACAAATAAAGATATAAGAGACAAGAATATAGATAATGCAAATCAAAAGCTTTAACGTCTTGGTCTAACTTTGTATCGCTTGGGCATTTCAGCTCGGATAGCTTCAGTCAGATTGTCTTCCAAGGTCATCATTGCTTCATGATCTTTGTTGATTATAAGCTTATTTTCTTCTTTCTATCTCTTCTTAAAAGCAGTAAAATGATTGTCCCAATCAGTTGGGTCAATACCCATATACCTTAGGCAAATTCGAAAAGCTTGGATAAAGTCAGTCATCTTCCTCTCTTCAGCTAAGATTCTTGGATCTGTAGGTTTTGGAATAGATGTTCTTTGAAGAGGGATGTCAAACTATTCAAGCTGTGCTCTTGTAGGTATTGGTAGATTTGGATATAATGCTCTTGGAGGTTCCTTTAGTGTACTACTAGGCGCTCCAAAGGTGCTTACCTTCAAAGCATTTATCCAAGATGGGAGACTAAGCGCAGAAAGAGACGGAGGCTCTTTTCTTGAACTAGACGCTTTCCTCTTTTCTCTTTTCTTCTTCTCTTCCCCCTTATTGCCATAATCAGTCTTTAGGAAATGATCTGTGAGTAAGCTGACCTGATGAGCAATCTGAGACATAGAATCTGTGATGTCGTCTAGACGCTTGTCGAAGCGTTCCTGCAAGGCAAGAAGCTTGGCGCTGGTAACATCATTCAGAGAAGTTTCAAGGGTTTCTAGGCGCTTTTCAAGCTCTTCTTTCATGGAAAGTCGGCTTGCTTTAGTGGCATCATGCATTTCTTCAAAGTCTTGTTTGCACTCACCAACAGCCGCTTGAGCTGAACTACGCATATGAGCGATTTGAGCACTCATAACGTGAGTCTCAATCTTTGCCAAATCGTCTTTAATCCAGTGAAGAGATTCTTCGTTCTGCGTAGCATGAGCACTGATACTCTCCAAAACGGATTTGAGCGAAGGACCAAAAGATTGACTCTCATCTAGATGAAACGCTTAAGGAGCCGGTCACTTGAACCTGGATGAGTGTTTGAGAGAGTCAATGGGAACTTGATATGCGGAATCAAAGACAGTACCTCGAATGTCAAGGGAAAGATCCTCAGCAATATCATCAGTAACGGGTTCAGGAGCGTCAGGAATATCCTCTGGTTGAGACGCTTGAACGAGTTCTTCAGTAGACGCTGGAATACTTGTAACTGCAGACGTGAACGCTTCAGCTGACTTAACAGGCGCTTCCTCAAGCGTTGACTCAGGTTGACTAAAGTCATCAAATTGGAAGTTCCAATTTGCTAAATCGGTATAAGAGATGGACGAAGCTTCCAAAAGTTCAGTGAGTCTGGTTCGAGATATACAAGTACCGAAAATGAATGTGCGAAGGGGACTATCAATGTCCCTGATGTGCATTGGACCAATGATATCTAGCACATGATTCGGAAAGACTTTGGACGGCGCTTGACAGATGGAAAAGATTGAATCTAGTAATGTCTGGAAAATCCAATCAAGCAGTCTGAGGGAAGAGACGCAAGATGCTGATTCTCAGGTACACAATCAGCATAGTACGCTTCTAAGTATGGATATATCGCTTGAGCCAGCTCTTGATTCCTTTCAAGCAGGGAGAGAACAAACTCATAATGACCGAGTACCTCGCTGCGGATAGAAGGGAGCAGTGGATATCCTTTAAATGAATTGATTACTGAGCCGTTCCAAGATCTGAGATTGGCAGTGAAGATTTTATCGAACAAAGATACGGGAGACAAAATCTTTACCATCAGATTGAAATTCTCCTCGCAGTGGCTAGGAGCAAAATTTAAGCACGATACAGAAGAGGTACCACTGGAAGATGCTTGAGCGTTGAACAGAAGAGGAGAAGTGGATAATCTGTGAAGCTCTTGACGCAGACACTGCTCAATTTGATGTCTAACGATTGGGAGCTTTAGAACAGGTCCAACTCTCTGTTGACGCTTCTTGAGGCAATACTTGGCGAACTGACGTTTCTTGTCATGCATGCCTATGCCAAAAAGATGGGGAGCTTGGACTAACTCTGAGAAAGTATATTTGTTGCCCATATACGCTTCAACCCAGTTAACTTCATTCATGCAGTAGTCTGTTCCCGCATTGACCATAGCACGAATGCCTTCATGATGAATATCTCTGATAGATTCAAAGCGATATCTATCAGGCTGATAGTTGGCATTCCAGACACTGTCAAAAAAAGCATCAGCTTCAGTCTGAATCAAATCTGTTAAAGATTCGAGACGCTCACCGGCATGAACTGTTTTATTCTTCCACAGGCGAAGTGGATTGACTGAAAATAGATTTTCAACACTATGAGTAGTCTGAGGAAAATGTGTGTAGCCTTCTATGTTCAAGACGGACTCTGATGGATTGAGAAAGCTCGGACAAAGAGGCTCATACACACGAATGCTGTAATCCCTTAAAGCGAAACCGGTTGGTTTGCTGTGGCCATAATCTAGATAGTAGGCCAGATCCACGTCACATCTAGGAGTTCTTCCTCCTTGTCTGTCTTATTGGAGAATAACGGAAGATGGTATTTGGCCAGAGGTCTTTCCAAGTTGAGTGGCTAGATAATACTTCCTCTCAATTTCTGTTAAAGCAGCGTTAAATACTTTATCCCAGATTTGACGATCAGTATTAATCAGCAGAGCAATGTCATTCTCAGCAGCAATGTATCGTTCTTCATTGTATCCTACAGGAATGAAATCTTCTTCGAGCGCTGGGGGCATATAGTTGATTGAATGATCAATTGTCTTCAGCGTGTCGAGTTTGAAGAAGTGTCTAGGCGCTGGAACGTCTTCAGCAAGACTCTGACCTTCTGAGTGTGCCTCTGTTATAGCCTGAATAGGGATGGAAGTCTGAACCTCTGTAGTAGCAGGTTTCTCAGCTTCAATTGCAGCAACTTCTACGGCAACATCTTTAGCGATAGTGACGACTTCTGTCATATCAACATCCAGGAGGACATCTGGTGACGCTTCAGCAGCGGCTGGAACTATAGCTGTAATATAAGAACTATCCTCTATAAGACCAGGATCTTCTACAGATGTAGGGATAGAAATGCTGTGGGAAGAAATAAACTTACCCTGAGAACTTTTCTCAACAACAATACTTTGAGCGCTTGGCTCAACAGCAACTTGAGCGCTTGGCTCATTAGCAACTTAAGCGCTTGGCTCATCAGTCTCAGGCTCTTCAGGAACAGGAGCAACTCGACGCTTGCTAGTCCTAGAACGCTTAAAGATTTTCTTCACGTTGACTCCTTCAACGAGCTTAAGCGTTGGAGCGGGAGGATCAGCAGCTGGTTCTTCAAATTCTATTTGTTTGATGATCCGTTCCAACTTCCTCCTCTTGAGAGGTAACTTGTCCTTGGCATCCCCATCGGTTTCCTCATCGTCCTTTTGAGCAGAAGGAACAAATTGAGCCTTGGGCTTTCTGGGAGCCCTCGTCTTTGTTGCAGCCGGACGCTTCACGGCTTCTTCTGGCACTGGACGCTCTGTTTCCTCATCGGACGCTTGACGTACTTCCAGACGCTCAGACAGTGGTTTAGCAGCACCACCAATTTTGGGAGGATTGAAGAGATTATTCAGAATCCTTTTTCCCAGCAACTTGGGACTTATTTAACGGAAGTCCAGACAAGTATACACACTGTGATTTGTACAACATGTCACTTAGAACAAGTTTATAAGGTTTATTCGAGGCGCTTAAACTGTCCCAAAATCTTCCAAAAATGTACTCACTCCAGTTGATTTTGATGTTGAGGAGTATAGCAGTCATCATCTGAAATTGTACTGGGTTCACCTTATCAAAGGTTCCCACTCGGCATTCTATGATCTTGCTGCAGAAATCAGCCAACAGTTGGTATTTGGATACCAGGTCTTTCTTCTCGAAGTATTGAGTGTAGGGCACATCGTCGTACGCACTCATGGTTGTCCATGCTTCCTTGATTTGTTTTAATGTAACGCAATCCAATGCCTCACCCTCATTTGGAAGATTGAAGTTCTCGGCAATGGAGGCGGCAGACAAGATAAATTCCTTGGGAGACTCCTTCTTGGATAGAGGAATTAGACAGGAGATAGACTTCTTGTCCTCTGAAAGTTTAGCAGTCTTCCAAAAGGTATCGACTTCAGTCGGAAACATATATGAGTATTGGGTCAAGAACGGTTTGAGCCCAGCTTTGACGACCATGTCCATCATGTCTGTTAGGTTAATCTGAGGTTGTTCATAGAGAAATTTCCAGTCGACAACAAGACCTTCAGTCACCTTGATGGTAAGTTCAGCAGAACTAGACGAAGATTTCTTTGGTGCCATTTTTAGTGAAAGAGATGAATTGAGATTTTCTTTTGCTTTGAGAGAGAGAAAATAAGTTTTGTAGATATGTTTGAGTAAAGGTAAATTGTCTTTCTGCAGAAATTGTGTTTTAAATGACACAGTAAAGAATTTTTGAAACTTATGTTCTCTAGTCTCTATAAGATTTAGACACGTGTAACGATTGTTGAATCTCAGCCATAAATTCATTAACTGTGAACGCGAGTTTTGTGTAATAGAGAGAAGTTACATTTGGTAATTCTCATATATAAAGATTTGGCATCCGAGTTAAAATTTTAAAAATGTTTGGCATTTTCAGAGTGTAACGCACGCACCCGTTTGTACACTGACACGTACACAAACACGTGCTATCTCTGAACCGTCATTTTGAAAAGAAACTTTTGATTACCCGCCAGTTTGATGTGATAGAAGCGTGCGAGTAGAGTACAAACTAGACTTTTGAGTGTACCCACTACTTCGAAAGAAGCGTGTAAAAATTTATGCATGACTTAAAAAAAATTATATTAAGTGTTGAATGGAATAGTTTCAACGCTTAACTTGATACCATTGGTTGGTATTCATTATAACTGTTGTAATATAGACGCTTAAAGTCAAAGTCCTTTTTATATTTGAGCGTCCAATATTTTATGCAAGAATAATACTGAGTGTTGATGATCATGCATCTGAAAATTTTGATCATTGACGCTTACAGTTATGTTCAAGTACAATTTTAAGGTTCCCCCTAAATTTGATAACTTGTACCATTTGTTTTGTTTTTCAAAGAAAGCTTTTAGACATAAATCAAGTGGATTCCCCCTAAATTATATGTCTAATAAAGTATGATGCTTGATGATTAAGCGTTTAAATCGATCATACCTAGTTCACTTCTCAAAGTGAGAAAACGTTGTTCATTGAGCGCTTTGGTGAAGATATCTGCCAATTGTTTGTCAGTTCCAATGAAGTGCATGGAGATATCTTTCTTTTGAACGTGGTCACGAAGAAAATGGTATCTAATGTCAATGTGTTTGGTTCTGGAACGAAGAACAGGGTTTTGAGTCATGGCTAGAGCGCTTTGGTTATCACAATGAATAGGGGTTGGACCTAGGATTATTCCATAGTCTCTAAGTTGTTGCCTCATCCATAATACTTGTGCACAACAACTTCCTGCGGCTACATACTCAGCTTCGGCTGTGGAGGTAGCTATGGATTGTTGTTTCTTGCTATGCCATGAAACTAACCTATCACCTAAAAATTGACAAGTACCACTAGTGCTTTTACGATCTATTTTGCAACCTGCAAAATCTGCATCTGAGTAACCAATTAGTTAAAAAGGAGAATACCTAGGATACCATAAGCCCACATTCTGTGTGCCTTTTAGATATTTAAGGATCTTCTTGGCAGAAATTAAGTGGGACTCTTTAGGATCAGCTTGAAATCGTGCACACATGCATACTGAAAACATAATATCAGGTCTGCTGGCAGTAAGATAAAGAAGTGAACCGATGATACCTCTATAATTAGTAATATCAACTTTCTTTCCACTTTCATCTTTATCTAGCTTAAGCGTTTAGCTCATTGGAATTTTTGAATATGATGCATTTTCCGTACCAAATTTCTTAATCATATCTCGTGTATATTTAGCTTGGTTAATAAATATGCCATTAGGAAGTTGTTTAACTTGTAATTCTAAGAAGAAAGTTAATTCACCCATCATGCTCATTTCAAATTGTTCTTACATCGTTTTCGAAAATTTCTCACACAGACGCTTTTTAGTAGAACCAAATATAATATCATCAACGTAAATTTGGACTAAGAGAATGTCTTCGTTATTGGTAATTTTAAATAACGTTGTATCAACACTGCCTTTTGAAAAGCCTTTACCAATAAGAAAGATAGAGAGAGTGTCATACCATGCTCGGGGTGCTTGCTTAACTCCGTAAAGTGTTTTTTCTAGCTTGTAAACCATACCCTTACCATGATTGTTGATGAATCCTGGTGGTTGCTCCACATACACTTCTTCTTGGAGTTTACCATTCAGGAAAGCACTCTTCACGTCCATTTGATACACCATGAACTTGTTGAACACTGTATACGCTAGAAACATGCGAATTGCTTCAAGACGAGCGACAGGAGCGTATGTCTCATCAAAGACAATACCCTCCTCTTGGTAATATCCTTAAGCTACGAGTCTGGCCTTGTTTCTTATAACAATGCCGTTCTCATCCATCTTGTTTCTATATACCCATCTAGTTCCAATAACTCCTTGGTGAGTTGGTCTTGGTACTAGCATCCAAACCTTATTTCGTTCGAACTGATTAAGCTCTTCTTGCATGGCTTCAATCCAACTTGGGTCGCTTAGCGCTTCATCCACTTTCTTAGGTTCCATTTGAGATAGAAAGCTTGCGAACATAGCCTTATTGAACGTAGCGGCTCTAGTCCTAACAGGTGCTTCAATATCTCCAATAATCTGCTCTGGTGGATGATCTCGCAGCCATAGTCTATCTGGTTGGAAGGGGTTAAGAGGTTGAGCAGGCGCTTGAGGAACATATGCTTGACTACCTTCTTGCGTAGGCGCTCCAAGTTCACAATTCCTTGTGTGCTCTTGATGATTATTCTCTTCATGATCATCAACATTTCTTACATGATTATTTAGAGTAATCTCACGAGTAATCTTAGGAGGTGGCACTGAGATCTCATCATCGTCGTCAGTTTCTTCATCAATAGTAATCTTAGACACTTGATGACATAGATCTTCAACTCCTACATCATCTAAATTAACCTTACTCGGTTCTTGGTTAGCATCATCAAAAACAACATGAATAGATTCCTCAACCTTTGATTTGATCTTATTGAGAATGCGAAAATTCTTTCCATTCTTGGCGTAGCCTAGAAAGATTCCCTCATCCGCTTTAGGATCAAAATTCTTTAGGCTTTGGGATCCATTATTATGGATAAAACATTTAGAACCAAAGACGTGAAAATATGAAACATTTGGCTTACGTCCCTTCCACAATTCATATGGAGTTTTCCCATGCTGTTTGTTGATCATGCAGCAGTTTTGAGTGTAACAGGCAGTGTTGATCGCTTCGGCCCAAAATCTAGGAGCGAGCTTGGATTCTGCTAACATAGTCCTAGCGGCTTCCTTTAGCATTCGGTTCCAGCGCTCAGCACCACCATTTTGTTGGGGAGTTCTGGGAGCTGAATACTCATTATGTATTCCATTTTCTGCACAGAACTTCTCAACAATCTTGTTAGTAAACTCAGTACCGTGATCGCTTCTTATTCTTGCAACTTTAAGATCTTTCAATGTTTAAAGTTGTCGAATAAGCGTTGTTAACTTATCACATGTTTCATCTTTGGATGAAAGAAATTCCACCCAAGTAAATCTAGAGAAATCATCTACTATCACCAAAGTATACCTTTTACCGCTTACACTGACCGTTTGAACAGGTCCAAACAAATCCATGTGAAGTAGTTCAAGTATTCTAGAGATAGATAGATGAGGTTTTCTTTTGAATGATGATTTAACTTGTTTACCCATTTGACAAGCGTCACAAAGACGATCCTTATGAAATGGTCCATTTGGTAATCCCTCTACAAGATTTTGACTTATAAGCTGAGAGATTGTCTTAAAGTTGAGGTGATTCATTTTTCTATGCCATAACCAACCCATTTTGGATTCACTTTTAGCAACAAAACATGTTGGGTTGTTATCAAGTGTTGAACCCCAATCTACTAAATATACGTTGTTAGTTCTTTTTCTTTTCAATTTAGTAGACTTAGTCTTAGCGTCGTTTATATAGTAGCAGTCACTTGAGAATATGACTTCAAAGCCTTTATCACAGAATTGACTTATGCTTAATAAATTATGCTTCAGACCTTCAACAAAATAAACATCACTTATCATGATGTTCCCCCTATGCACAGTACCTATACCTTTTGTTTTACCTTTGGAGTTGTCACCAAATACAACCTGAGGACCATTGGCGGCTTGATAGTTGATCAGAAGATCTTTGGAACCAGTCATGTGCCTTGACGATCCACTATCAAAGTACCAAACAGATGTATCGGCTCTAGCTCTAGGTACCTGCAATCAAAAAGGGAAGTTCTATTTCTGTTTAGGTACCCATTGTTGCTTGGGTCCTTCAACATTAGTAACATTGTTAGTTTGAATTAGAACTTTAGGAACCCATATTTGCCTAGTCTTCATTGTAGGAATACTGGCCTTTTTGGGTTTCACATTGTGTTGTGTGTGCTTTTTGGGTGAATAATAATATCCTCGATTATAATAATAGTCATAATCATAGTCATAATCATAATCATCATAGTATCGATAATATGATCTTGACTGTCTTGGATATTGACGCTAGTATTTCCTTGGCGCTGGCTTGGGTTACACTTTTGGTGATGGACGCTTAGCGCTTGATTCACAGTGGTCAGACTTATCTTTAGCCTTTTGAGCGTTTGGATAGACCCGTCTTTGTGAATCGTTTGCCTTAGCCTTACCCTTGCCTGAGTTAGCTTTGACTTTCTCATTATGCCTCTTACCATTGTCACTTGGTTCATTTTGTGTTTGACCTTGTGAACTTTTTTCAACAAAGATAACACCCTTTCCTTTGTTGTTTGCCGTAACTTTAGATTGATTGGATTGTTTACCGAGTTTATTGCATCCTAAACCAGTCTTCTCACCAAATAATCTGGTTACTTCAGTCACATTATCCAACTGTCTAGAAGCTTTTCATAATGATGAGATGAGCTACTCTGATTTAGCAAGTCTAGCGATCAAATCAGCTTCTCTCTTGACTATTATATCAAGATCGCCTTTTAATTGAATAATTTCACTCTCAAGCGATTGGTTCTTCTCAATGCACTGTTGCTGAACTCGTAACTCTGCTCTGAGCGTCACTTTATCTCTTGTGAGTGATGAGATAATAGCGAGATCATTTTGATATATTTTGGCAGCTTCTTGACATTCATTGTAGTATTCTTTGACTTTGTCAAGTAATTCATCATAAGAAAGAGGAATTGATAATTCATTGATTACCTCAGGAGACGCTTCATCATCTCTGGCCAAGAGACATATGAGCGCTGAGTCATCTAATGGCTCATCATCATCACTACTTTCTTCTGATGATTCTAAATCTTCAGGTGCGGATGCTGGTTCTGATTCCGCTAGCAAACCTTGTTAACGAAGGTTGCTCCTGAATTGGTTTCTATCCAAGTAATCCTGCCTTGAGGGCTTGGATACGTTTGGATAAGGGCAATTTACCTGGTAGTGCCCTGGTTTTCTGCAATTATAACAAAGATTAGTTTTCATCTTTTGTTCATTTGTTAACCTTGCAATGTGTGGTTTTGAGACCACTGGAGCTGGGAGATTTTGGGTAGACACTCGGTACTGAACAGGCGCTTGGGGCGAAGGAACAGAATACTGAAGCGCTTGAAACTGTTGTTGCACAGGAGAAGGCGCTTGATATGAACTTTGTCCTTGATTATTGAAACCTTTTCCTTCCTTTTCATATCTCAAGAACTTCCTGAATCTATTTAGCAAAGCCAACTCCTCTTCCTCATTGATATCTGAATTCTTTCCTTTATTACCCGATTTACCTTTGATTGATGCAATAAGCGCTCCAGATTCAATCACTGGACTACTCACAATATCACTAGCAGAATTCAACTCGAACTCAAATGCTTTCAGCTCTGAAAAGGCATCTTCTGGAGTTAGGAGATCCAGCATACTTGATTCTCCCATAGCGGTTATCTTCATCAAGAATTTACTTGGTAAGCTTCTAAAGATTTTAACCACCATTTCTCGGTTCTGTAAATCCATTCCCAACGATGTAAGTTCTGTAACTAGAGCTGTAAATCTTATATCCAATTGCTCTAAAGTTTCATTGGGTAGCATCTTAAATCCGTTAAGCTTTTCCTTGGCAATGGAAAGTTTGTTTCTTTGATTTGAGCTGAACCACCACAAATCGTAGCCAACTTATCCCATATTTCTTTAGTAGTTTTGCAAGACTTGATCTTATTAAATAAGTTGTCATTATCACCAACACTGTCCAAATTAGCTCTTCGACGCTCATCTGGAGTCCATTCTTGTTTTGGTTTCTCAACGTAACCATTGGGAGTTTCTTCCGTGGCTCCAAGCGCTCTTGTGATAACTTTGTATATTTTGATTGGTCCATCTGAAATAATATCACTCATGTCATCATCACATGAACAGAGATATGTAAATGCTTTGACTTTCCATGTGTCAAAATTTGATTCAGTCAGTTTGGGAACTTTAGCAAATGCCATATCGAAAATTTTAAACGCAACTAAATTTTGAAAGAAAAAGATCTAAACAAGCAGTTATGCTTGGAAATTTTAAAATTTCAATTTTAACCGCTCTGATACCACTTGTTGGTCCCAAGTGGCATACGAAAGGGTCTAGAAGGGGGGGTTGAATAGACCCTGAAGTCTTTTTCGACTTCAAAAAGTTTCGTACTAAAAGATTTTTGGACTCTTGAAAAGATAGACGCTTGAAGTGTCTAACGCTTGACTTAAGCGTTCACTTAAAAAATATTAGCACTTTGGCGAAGCGTCTGATGAAGAATTTATTTTTTTTGGGAGTTAACTCAGACTTCAAGATTTGAATACTTTGACCAAGTAGGTTAAGCGTTCAGTTCTTTAATCAGTGTTAGCACAGCAGAATGATTTTTGGAGTC
This sequence comes from Buddleja alternifolia, assembly GCA_019426215.1. Classification (NCBI taxonomy): domain Eukaryota; kingdom Viridiplantae; phylum Streptophyta; class Magnoliopsida; order Lamiales; family Scrophulariaceae; genus Buddleja; species Buddleja alternifolia. The sequence goes on from CM033399.1 coordinate 30,437,198, forward strand.
TTCTCTTTGAAAGCTTTAGCGTCACAAGAGGTTTCTTAGTTGCTTAGCTTTTGATTGTGTTTTACTTAATCAATTTATGCAATGATAAGATAGATAAAAGAATTGACTGAAAAGTAAATGACACAATATTTGTAAGGTTCGTTGGGTGGTGTAATCCCAACTACGTCCTTCTTCTCCTCGAACACTTGGAGGCAATCCACTAAAATGATTCTCAAAGAATCACACAGAATCTTCTACAAATTAGGGAGAGATGGATGTCGATGACTTGAGCTCCTTGATCACACAGATTTTTGCTCCAAATCACTTCAATCCCCTTGCTTCTTTCACCCAGAAATATGGCAAGTATCCAACTTCGACTTCACACAGATCGCGAGGCTTGGATAGGGTTTTTCTAAAAAGGTTTGTTTGATTTTGATGAAGTTCAAACAACTGGAATATCTCAGTAGTAGTGTAGTTTCTTCAAAAAGAACGTTTGAGATATTGGGTAGACTGTCTCAGGATTTGATGAAAAGCAAAGAGAATATTTTCTTGAGTATTCTGGCTTTTCTGAGAGTTTTAGGAATGAGACTTCAATGCAACAGCAATTTGGCTTGATAATTCTTCTCTATATTTGGCTTGTTGTTGAAGTTCTATTTATAGGCATTCTTGGAGAAAGTGTCTGTTTGACACATGCAAGGGTTCGTGTCTCTCACTTTCACCAGTGAACAACTTTTGTCCTTTTTCCTGAAAATCTGCTGCACAAAAGTTGGTGCTGCAGTCTTTGAATTGTTGATAGTCCAATAGGGTGGCTTCTCCGTACGTCTGAAAGTGCTTATCACATTTAATACTCTTATCAGCATTTAATGCATTTGAATTAAATGTCCGTTGGCATTTAATGCACTGAGAATATTTGCATTAAACTCCTTTCGATCTGACGCTTCAGGAGAATGTTTGTCATTTGATAGATGCTTCATTCATGAACTGAAAATTCCATTTAATCTGGAGGACTATTTAATGTTTAGACGCTTGGAAAAGTCTTCACACTTTATTTAGAAGTGTAGACGCTTGAGACTTCAGTCTTCGTTACTTGACACCTCACTCAGAACATGTCAGGCGCTTAGAGTGAACTTCTTCAAACTTTATTCACTATTGATTTCTTGGACGCTTGGAGTCTTCAGATTTCGCAGCTTTGATAAGCTCACTCAGAAAGTATCAAACGCTTAATCTAACCGACTTCTTAATCTAAGAGTGTCAAAAGTAAAAGATAAATAAAGCCTATACATTTCTAATGTTCAAATGCTTATACAAGTATCTATGAAATTTAAGCATACATAACTTTGGGGTCTAACAAGATTCCTAATTGTCATCATCAAAACATCTAACATGAAATTCCTAACAGAATTCTTCTTCAAGAAAGTGGGCTTGCAAGGCCACGATGATCTTATGATCATTTTGCAGGTAAAAGAGGTATCCCATCGAATCTACAAAAAGACCGATAAAACGTCATTTCAAGGATCTATCCTCTAGTTTCTCTACCTTGGTCTTCTTTACATATGCTGGGCAACCCCATATTCTTATGTATTTTTTACTAGGCTTCCTACCACTCCATATCTCATATGGTGTAGTGGGAATAGATTTTGAGGGACATTAGTTCAGAATGTGCACAACTGTAAGCAAAGCATGTTCCCACAACGAGATGGGTAAATCGGTGTAGCTAAGCATGGAGCGTATCATGTCCAACAGAGTACGATTCCTTCTTTCTGCTACTCCGTTGAATTGTGGGGTTGCTGGAGAAGTTAGTTGTAATACTATGCCTTGTTCCATTAAGAACTCGTCAAACTCGACACTCATGTATTCGCCACCTCGATCAGATCTCAGTGCCTTAATACTGTGCCCATTTTGTTTTTTAGTCAAAGCTTTGAATTCTTTGAACCATTTAAGTGCTTCGGATTTATACTTCATTAGATAAACTAGACCATACCTAGAGTGGTCATCTGTGAAGGTTATAAAGTACTGAAAACTTCCAAGGGCCGCATCCTTGAAGGGCCTACAAACGTCAGTGTGGATTAATCCTAAAACTTCATTTGCCCTTTCAAAATGTCCAGTGAACGGTGACCTAGTCATCTTGCCTTTGAGGCACGATTGACAAGTCGGATATGGGTCAAACCCAAGTGGACCGATGAGCCCACGTTTTTCCAACTCGTGAATCTTAAATTCACCGGCATGTCCCAGTCTAAGGTGCCATATGAGTTTTTGGTTCATTCCATTCATACTACGTTTTCTAGTCATACTATTAACTATACATTGATTTCGGACATTCAAATAGTATAAACCATTAATTGAAGATGTAGAGCCAACACACTTATTTCCAAAATAAATATTGCAAGAATTATGTTTAAATGTAAACAAATATCCTTTCCTGACCAATACAGGAATAGAAATAATATTCTTGAGCCCATTGGGCAAAACAAGGCAATCATCTAATCTAATTTGATGTTCAGAAATTAATGCAATAAAAGTAATTCCAATGTGAGTCGCAGCCACACTGTGTCCGCTTCCTACATTGATCATCACTTTGTCCTTGTTCAGCTTTCTATTTTTTTCCAGATCCTGGTTCAAAACACAAATATGAGCACTAGCTCTAGAATCTAGAATCCAAAAAGTAGAAAATATCATCATAGAACAATTAGTTTCAAAAACATAAAGTTCTATACCTGATTTACTTTCAGTTGATGGCTTCGGGTAGTCATGCTTCCATTCATCCACTTCTCTGCAGTGGATACAAGTCTTTTGAACTCTTGAGCGTTTGGTTATTTACTCATAGTTTTTAGAAGCAATCTTTACTCCAAGTAGCCCAGTTGGAGGTGCAACATTATCATCCCATTCCTTTCTCAGTTGGCATTGCATGTATACAAGCCTATCTCTAAGATCCGCTAAGGATCCTCCTAAGTCATGTATCTCAAAGTTAGAAACATAGGCAGAGAAGGATTTAGGGAGAGATTGAAGAATGAGATCAACTTCCAGATGAAATCCATGTAGATTCCTAGAGACTTAAGTCTTCCTATCATGGATATCATATTCATAACATGACTGGCAACTTCATCATTTTCTCTCATTCTAGTTTGGAAAAGTTCTTTCAATAAATAATATCGAGTTGACCTCTCCTCCAAATGAAGCATCATTGACCTCGGACTTTCCATATCAAAATGTAAATGTCTCAGTTCATTGCTCATGGAATGCAACATCAAGTCAGTGACCTTCTGGGCATCAGAGATCCATCTCTTATAGATTTACAGAGCAAATTTTCCTTCGTTGACCCTAGGCAAAGATGGACCATCTTGGTCCAAAATATGCTCAAGTGATTTCTTCTTGAGATGTGCCCTCAGCGCTTTGATCCAATCAACGTAGTTTGGTCCAGTGGGACATTTTTCTCAAGCATTGGTTTCAAAGGTAGTCATTGTGATGGAAATAAACTACAGAAAAATAACCAAGATTTTCAATTAGATGTGTTATTTTGTACTTTCAAGTAAAATCAATGATTTCAATATTTACTTAACTCCCACTATTTTTCTCGAAATATTGCACTCCCACTGCAATAATCGGAAACCTCGTTGGATTGGTTTCATAGTGAGTGATTGATTTCCCCAGCGATCTAAACAAGTTGCAACCTTGAAATATACATGGCTCATTAGATCATTGAGGTGATGTCAAACATCAATCAGTCTGACCGATGATTCAATCCCCTTTAGCTCATGGATCACTGAACCACAAACTTTTTGGATATATAGGTTGTGATCCATCTGAGTCATTTATTCCATCAACTCTTATCAGTCTAACAATTTAATCTCGCCTTGCAACCTTGAACGATATATGGGGCGAAATTTGTTTCGACATGAAGGCATCAAATGCACTAGAGAAGATAGAGTACTATGTCTTGATGCATGACCCCCTTATTCCAGGAAGATGCCATGCACTAGAAATGAAACCACCTTCTAAAGTTTAATGGAGAGCTAGAACATCCAATGCCTCTTTACTTACTCAGTATTTTAATTTGGGAGAATTATAACATTCGATAATGTTATTAAGTTGGTCTCACTTTACACATTAATTTCTTTATCGCGCAATAATTGGAAATGCATAAAAATAAGCCTAGCAATTCTAACAACACACACATCAATGGACTATCTAGATCAACTCGAGCCAATGAGTGATCGGGGAAGGGTCTTATCTATTACAAGGATTGGGCTCCATACAAAGATCTAATCTTCTCGATTCTCCAAGACTTCATGTGCCACCATGAACCACCATTTGGGCCTATCTCTAAAACAATTACATAGAAATAACCTATACAATATTCTACGAATTGAAGATACAAACCGGGGGGCTCAAAACCGGCCCAATACAACCCAGGTAAAACAGCAAAAATAAAACCCTAAGTCCATACATGGTGTCACCATCACATATATAAGGAGCATATAAACAATTTAAACACATATGTGAATTTATCCTTTAAATCTAATTTAATGTGTGATTAAATCTAATTTAGTCTAAGATTAAATCCAATTTAATCTATGATTGAATCCAACTCAAGCTCTTAATTAAATTGAATTTATTCTTCAATTAAATCCAATCTAATATCATCAAAATAAATCTAATTTAGTTTGAATACTTTAATCTAATTAAAGATTGACTATCATCAAATAACGTCTAATGGGTAATTTAATCTAAACACATAGCAATATCATGCAAAATGAAAGAGATATTTAAATCTAATTCAACAAATCCAATTTAAAATATACCAACTTTGAAAAGGAGTTTTAAATCCAATTTAAGACTTTGAACAATTCTAAGTTCAATTGAAATTTTTCAAGTTTAAATCCAATTTAAATAAAGTAACTAAATCTAATTTAGAATTAAATTAAATCTAATTTAAATTTTCTAAACCCAATTTAGGGTTCTTGAATAAACTTAAATCTAATTAAAATTTATTCACTAAATCCAATTTAAAAATTGAAACGAAATTGAATTAGGATTGTTTACTTGATAAATGTTTAGGTTAAGTTTTTCAATTTGGATTGAGCCCACATAATTAATTAATTGATAATTGGTCAATTTAATTTAAATCATTCGGGCCAAACCCTATAATTAATTATATTAGGCCCAATTCAAAAACTAATTAATCAAACAACAGCTGGGTTTGGCCCGACTTTATTAATTAATTGTGTTGGGCCAAGCCCAGAAAAATTATAACCTGGCCCAGCGCCATTTATCATGAGCCCAGCGTGTGGTGACAGTGCATGGGGCCTACTTTGTGCGCTGGGCTTACAAGTTGTTCAGCGCTTACTTATGCGCTGGGCCAAGGCCAGTATTGTCAACCTTGGTGTTGGGCTTTAGCCCAACACAACCCTAATGTGTTGGGCTAAAGCCCAACACCCCATCAGCCGCCACCGCCCTATAAACAGCAGCGATGGCGCTGCTGCTATAGTAGCTCGGCCGTCGCACACTGTCGCTCCGGGCGGCGCGATTTTTTCAAAAAAAATCCAATTTTTCTAAAATCGCGAATCCAATTCAATTTTTCGTTTTACCACGTAAATCCAATTCAGAACATGAAACATAAATTTTACAGATAAGCATGCATAACATAAATTACCCGAATTTATATACAATACGTAAAATCATGTTTATGATATTATAACAATTAAAACACATAATAAACATACAACGAATATCATGAAATTTTTGAATTTTGGCTCTGATACCACTGTTGTGATTCGGTCTAGCGTATAAATGTTTTTAATTCGAATGACATCCGAGAATCAAATCCGGGAATATTCATGATATTAAGCATATAGATCAATTGACGAGAATTGACAAGAGTAATCAAATTACCTTTTCGTCTATTGAATCTCGAATTATTAGTAGCAGCCCTAGACTCCTGCCTCTAGATAATCATGCGGAAGAAAAATTCTCTGAGAAAAGCTCGATCTCCTCCTCGGCAACAATTGCAGGCGGCTAGTTGGATGGAGAGGGAGGGATTTTTCTTTGCTAATGCTCTAGGTTTATTTTGGCTTAGTGTCAGATTCTAAAACAATGACTTGTGTTCTTGTGTGGAGTTCTGACACTTACTGATTACTTATACCAAGTAAAAGACTCCCCTAGGTTATCACTAAGAGGGGTGGCCGAATTGGCCTTAGTAGATGGCTTCGGGCTTTGTTTTGACTTAGCCCATGTGTAATTAATTAACCAAGTCCAATCAAATTGGTAATTAATTAATTACATTAATTCAATGAATATAATTAAACTTGTAAATTTATTTCTAATTAATTTAACTTATGAATTAATATGATTTAATTAATTTATTTAATTCAATTAAATATCTTTAATTAAATCATTCCATCTATTTTGTCAGTCAATTCTCAATTCACATCAAATGTGATTTTACCAAAATACCCTTAGTTTAAGGAAATATTCATTTTCTTCACATAGCGCGACTCTCTAGGCTCGATTCAATTGGCAATGGAAGGATTGCAAAGGATACAATTGTCACCTAGCCAACACCGTGGAACCAAATCGTAACCCAATTGAAAATGAGATGATCATGCCATCACTAACTTTGACTACGAATACCATATGTGTTTAAACTCTTCACCGACGTGACCTGATCAAGTAAAAGCCATGGTTTAGTCAAACTCATAGAACTTGATATTGTACTTAGAATCATAATAATGAGAAATTACCAAACTACCCTCGGTGATAATCACGGGATAGTTTATATGCTTTGGCCAAAGACTTATAATTTCAATTACTTACCATCATACAAGTCACACACTCGTTTACTGTCGAGAGGTGAATTCTATTTTGGCAAGTTGTCTTATAACATCGAATGCACTATTGGATCGTACTTCGAGGTCGACCCCACCTATCAAGTGATAAGAGTCTAACTACTCTAATAACATATTCAATACTACAAGCATGTTATAAATGACTCCTGAGGTCTAAAGTTCACACATACTATCACAATCTTAATCCCAATCATTGACTGTCAAAGAGTAAATACCCATGTGATCGGATTAATGCGAGTCAAGTTCAAATATGTTAATTTCGTTAATCATATTCATGACACTAGATCCCACTATCTAATCAGTGTACGACTGGCACTTCCTTGTTAAGGAAGTTGTCATATGAGTTGAATATTAATGCTCAATCAATATTCGTTAACTCACAAACTCTCAGTTCTAGAGATTAAGTACTGGACTGTTCCAGTGCCTCCTCTTGTCCATAAGAAGTGGAAGTCTATCTTGAAATCTCTTGGACTAATTTGTTCAATATAGTTAAATGTCATTAGATTTATATGAACAAAATCGAAACCTTTATTCTATAAATAGAAACATCAAACGTTTTGTACAAATAACTTATCTAAGCCCTACTCAATCTAATTCCTCATAGGCATTGAGGGCATACACCTAACAATCTCCAACATTAAGATCAAGATTTTTATCCCTGTTGACACCTTGCAGAATAGTATCTTACACTATGCAAGAAGAAATAATATCTAAAAAGGACAATTAAATAACACTTTTAAAGGAGTTCTATTTAGTTAAATTACATAAATGCCAAAATATATAGAAATTGTAGATTTATTCAGTTACAAGCATTAATAATACAAAAAGAATGATTAACTCCCACAATTGGGAAATATCAGAATTGGAAAATCTCCAATATAAGCATTGTAAACAACAACACATAGCCCCTCTCCATTGATTGTACATAGTGCTAGCCAAATTGTCCCGCCAATTTCCACATTTGAGATGGCTCAACTTGTTCTAGAAAGGCTATGTTAGGGTCATCAGTGGGGTCATCTATTTCGGGGACTTCGGCTTCTAGAGGATCAACAGCCATCTCACTCCGAATGTAATTCTGGAGTAAACAACACGCCATAATGATGCAGTTTTGTTCCAGGTACCTGTTATAGGTACCTGTTATAACCGATGTAACAGGTGTACCTATTACAGGGGTTATAAAAATAACCGTTGTAATAGGTACACCTGTTACAGCGGTACCTATTACAGCGGTTAAAACCGCTGTAATAGGTCCAAAAAAACCGCTGTAATAGGTTATTTCTGTAGTAGTGAAATACGGCATGAATTGGGATTGTAACTGTGTATTCAAATCTGGAATTGTGGGTTGCATAAAATACGACATGAATTGGGGTAGCGTTAACGACGTCACTTGGGTTAACAACGAGCTGTATTGACCTTGATATTGGATTGGTACTTTCTTAATATAAAGCTCGACAAATTCACCAACAATGTTAGGATCCAAGAGAAACGCTAAAATTTCATCGTCTTTGATCTCCATTGTGCTCTCTCTCATCACATTTCTCTTTTCAAATTCAAACTTTACAATTACTTTTAACGAAAAATGATTCTGATCAGTTCTTGTTCTCGCATATAACTTCTCGAACAATTCAGCGTATGTGATCGTACGAGGTATTCTCGTGTTAGTTCTTGGACGAATGTTATATCTCACTGAATTTGAGTTTTCAATAATTTGACCATCCGTGTATACTAAAACATCAACTGTGTTCGCCCTCGACATTTTCTATATAATATCAAAATTCAAACCATAAATAAACACTTAATTCAAAATTATAGTCAAAAAATAATATTATACCTACAAATTATACTTAAAATTGGAAATTATATACCTACAAAATTAGAATTTATATATACAAATTATACTTCTATATTACAAATTAAATCTAAAAATTATAATTACTCATTCGAAATTATACATACTATGTAAACCTAAACATTTGAAATTTGATTTGCAACTTATATGAAAATTTAAACCCTAACAATAAATTCGAAATTATACCTCTGAGATTATATATAAATTTCTACATAATAACAAACTAACACTTACATCAAAGTTCAAACCATAAAAAAAAACACTAAAAATTGACATTATACCTAAAAGTCAAAATAAAACCTATTAATTCAATAATTATACTAACATATTCGAGAATTATACCAAATAACTTAAAAATTATAGCTAGCAAATCGAATTTATGCCTAAAAATTCAAGTTTTGAACCCACATTACAATAAAATATAAACAATATACAAATTCAACATTTAAGAAAATTAAAAGTATAATACATAGAATTATATTAATTTCGTGGTTGAGGACCAAATTTTGAGGATAATGAATGCTTGCCAACAATGGTGGTGAGAATTGTCGAAAGGTAATGATAAGAGAAAGAGAAGAGAGGTTTCAGGCTATTATACCAAAAAAAAAAAAACGCAAATTCGGTGAGACGACATAGCTTATGTCGTCTCACCGAAAGTATAATAAAAAAAAATATTGTCTCAACGGTCATTTTGACAGCTGACAAATTAAAAAATATATAAATTTAAAGTGAGACGACATAACCTATGTCGTCTCACTTTAAATCAATAATAATAAAAAAATTAACAAGAGACGACATAGGTGGCTGAGACGACATAACCTATGTCGTTTCAACCTATTTTCTTAATACCCTTTATTTCTCAACATTTTCTGATTTTTTATTATTTTTTATATTAATAATTTAATATTCCCTGGATGTCTGTTTGTTTTCAAAAATCAATTTTTAAAAGCTATACACATGAAAATTGAGTTGGGTATTTTATATCACAGGTTCAAAAATGTCCAAATAGTGCGACCTTGGAGGCGATCTGGCTGGTAACAGTAAAGCACAAAAAGTATAATTTGGCAGAGAGTCATCTGTTTTCCCGCACATTCTTCGGCAGAGACAAAAGAAGTGAGAATGGCAATTCCGCAATTTGATCACAATCAAAGGGCACTTAAAGCTCACACAAAGTTCCATAAATTCTCTCTCTCTCTCTCTCTCTCTCTCTCTCCCCTCACTTTGATGCTTCAATCCTCGCAAATCCATTTTTTCATATCATCTCATTCTCTGCTGTTGTTTTTTTCTCTCTATTTTTTTCCTCCTGATTTTGACAATTGCCTTTTGAGTAATATATATTTTTAACTTTTTGAGTAATATATATTTTAAAAGTATCTTTCTCTCTCTAAAAAGTTTTGGTGTTCTCTCTCTCAAGTGTTGCTGCAGTGCTGCTGATATTCACAAGCTTTGATTTTGAGGTAAGTTCTTTCCTACTGAATTTCAATTATCTTTCTTCCTTTCGCTTTATCGCTTTGGTTAATCCGTCGATATTCAGAATTAAAGAGCTTCGAAATTGATTTTCTCGTTTTTGCTCTTGTGCTAGTTTTTTTTTTTTTTTGATTGAATTTGTGATGCTATTTGATTTTGATCTCCGCTTTGTTAATTTCGAAGATGAATTTCTAATCTTGTCTCTTTTGCTAGTTTTTTTCTGATTGTGTTCTCTACTTCTCTGTGGTGAAGAATTGAATTAATTAGGCAATCGGATTGTTTGAGATGCTTTTGAATTCTGAGTTTGTTTACATATTTTCAAAGTCTATGTTGATGAGCTTGTAATTTTATGTTGAGTTCTTTGAGATTGAATTTTTCACTAGTTTAAGTTTACAGATCTCTTTAATCATGATAGAACTCATAGAACTCGTTTTCGTTCTGTTTTATTAATTCAATTTATTTAGTTTTGAAGTTTTCTGATTACCAAAGAAGAAGATGAAAAGAAAAACAATTTAGATTAGTCTGTGTGGTTTATTGTTTTTGTTTATTTCCGAATGCTTTCTTGCTGCAGCCTGCAGGTTTGTTGTTTCTGTTTAAATCCGTCGGAGAAGCCTAATAATATGTTTATTTATGGTATTACGTCTTTTTCCCTAAAAATTAATTTTGTAATAAGGTTTCAACTTTTTTCCACAAAGAGCAAATTAAATGAAAATAAATAATGATAAACAAAAATAATTTTTTTTTTCCCCTATTGGTCGTTGGAACATTCGACGTTTGTACTTAGGGTTACTTACACTGACTGCACTTCTAATTTAATGTATTTAAAATGTTACAGTACCGTCTACTTATTTGTGACCCGCTCTTATAATAAAATTTTATATTTATCGCCTCTTATTATGAAACTTTATATTTACCCCCCCAACTAATGACCGTTAATCAATTGCTACTAATTTAGATTCATCTGCATTGAATTGTGATATTGCTCATAAAACAAATCAAAATTCAATATATATTTTTATTTTTTAAAAGTTAATCGAATTGGCATAATTCGTCAAAATGTTAACAAGTCTGTACGAAATTATTTATTGAAGATCAAATTGAAAATTACAATTACATTCTCTTTAATATGAAAAATTAACCCTCAAAGGCAAAATAGAAAAAAAAAAATTATAATGTTAGCAAATTTCATTAGTTTTTTTTATGGAAGTGGGCGATTATAATATTTTATTATAAGGGGGCTACTTGTTATGTGTTCAAAATAAACGGACTGGAATATAATTACTAAATAAGAGGGGTAGTTAGTGTAGTTAATCCTTTTTTTTTTATCCAAGTGTAATTAACCCTTGTATTTATGTGGCAAGCTAAATAAATTGATTCCAAACTGTCATTTTCTTTTAATTAAAATATGCGAAGATCGCATTATCGGCCGTTTTTAAGTTTTGAACGCCTAGATTTGAACGACCACCCAAATCAATTAGCTGGCCCTTTGGCTACGTCTTTTTGACAAAGGACGACATAGCCATTATCATTTTTTAATGGCTACCTAGCTGTCCTATTTGTGTTTCAAAATTGTGCCGTTCATCTAAAAGGCAAAAGTTAGAATTATTTTCTTGGTGATAAAGAGTACTAGACAAGGATCAACTTATAGGAATTCATTTTTGTTTCATTATTTTTCCTAATTCCAAGCGGGAGTGGAAGTACTGTAAAAACAGTTCTTGTTCTAATAATTTCCTGTTAATTACATATGTGACCTGGATATTTTTTTTTTATGGTGTATCCCAATTTGGTGGGTCTCACGCTCCGGGTTGAATCCACTATTCAAATTTTGTTTTCTATATTCCACGACATAATTTTCCAGGTTCTGTCCTAGTAGCATACATGATTTTCCATCCCAAAAAACTAGAAAAAGCAAAAATTCATTGCAACTTCTATATCGTTGCCTGATTCAATGGATGAAGATGTGTGATTCATCTCCTTGTCATAAGTGTTAAATTCCTGTCTTTTTTGAACTAGCCTAGATGCCTATATCATATCAATTCGTAGGGTGATATTTGGGGGGTCCTAGAGTAGGATCCATGATTAATTAATGGTGTTTATGTTATGGGACTCCCTAATCCTAGAATCCGGCAAGTATTACCCCAATTCTCCTTGTTTAGGTGTAAAATTTGTCTAGAATTTAATGGGGGCAAACTGCAAAATTTGTCAAATATTTGCACTACTTTTAAGATATCTCAAATATTGAAGGGGGCCGTGGCCACCTCCGGCCACCCCCACCCTCCGTCCATGGACACACATTAAACTCGATTGACACGACATGTCTCGTAGCAACGACTAATGACACAATTTTAGTGACAACAATTATAGTTGTCACTCTATCTGTGTTGTCACTATTTTTTTTTTTGTTACTGTATATGTGTCATTAATTATCAACCAGCGGTAATGGCACATTCGATGTATGTGCAATAAATGATCAAACCACTATGGATTTACATATATGCATATAATCAAATTTAACTTAAATTATTGGTGAAAATTTAAGAATCATTCATAGTCGCATTCTATAATCATCAACAAAAAAAAAAGGATAAAAAGAAAAGAGTAAAAGAGTGACGAACATACCTGGAAATGGTGTGGGATGGAGTTTCACTGTTGATGAAAAATAAGGCGAATTAAAATTAGCATCAATTTAGCCGTTGGTTTGGGGTAAAAGAATTGATTAGTTTAATATAACTATCTCCTAAATTTGGGGAGGTAGTTTAGTTTACTACGTGTGGTTTTAAACTAATGGGGTAAAGTTACCATTTTCATCCTTGTAATTGTTTATCAATTGTTTTAGATAGGAGGGTATATTGGGTAGTATACATTTGGCTTCCCAAGGTAGTTATTCTAGGGTGCTGAGCTTTAATAAATAGTATAGATAGTGACAATTTTGCACGAGTCGAGTTCGAGCCGAGTTTAGTCTAATTTTTGGGCTCGAGCTCGGCTCATTAGGCTTAACTCGAGCTCGAGATGAGCTATGTTTGAGCTGGCTCGCCAAGCTCACAAGCTAACTCGACTCGGAGGTCACCCCTACTCCTTGTGCTGGTCAACAACTTTTCCTTTATTTTATTTTAATTTTTTTAAAAGGAAGATATTAGCATACTGCATGATTTACATTTTTTTTATCAGATAAGAAATTAATTAGATGTAGTTTAATAGTCATTGAGACACTGACTTTAGTATTTCAATAAATTGCGGACAATTCTATGTCAAATCGTGTCCAATAATCCGAGTGTGTATTATGTGTTTATCTCTTTTACAAAAGCGTGTGGGGTATTGTGTGAGAGACAGACATTAGGACAATTAAACTAAGTCTAACATAGATTTTTCCATTAAATTGTCATTGCTGCACCTCGGTGCACCACCCAAATAATTGCGCCATAATTTGGCCTAAAATTTACATGGGAACTAAATAGGTCACTTTTAAGAGTTTTCGATTACCTCAGAGTTTAGGGCCAAATGCAATTATACATATAGTAGGATTTGTTTGGAGTACACCAATATATTAACGATCGTGATTATATTAGAATCTCGGACTCACGAAATATCACCCCCTAATACGCAAGCTGATTATTTGATTTCAACATTGTATGGACCACGTAGTTTCTGACCTTTTAAGAGAAAGGGACATGTCAGAGAGAGTGCTGTAGCGTGATGCTTGTAGAAATACCCATCACATATCTATAAAGTTGAATATTTATGGCGAAGAAAGAAGTGGACGACGGTCACATTTGTGTAACTACTACTGGCAGTTAGAAATTGCTTAGCCCGTTATCATAGGTTGTTATACTAGATTTTATATCACAAGTAAGATGTAGGTCGGCACTGCAGGAGGCTACAGTACAAATTGTTGGTAAATATTATTGGGCATTACGGCAGAAATATTGGGTCTTCAAAATGTAGAACATACGAGTAAATTAAAATTTGGGAAAATTACACATAGACCCCCTCACTTATTATGTAATTACCAAAAACACCCTTCACTTATTGAAAATTATCAACACACCCCTCATGATGATTTCTTACAATTACACCCCTGTGTTTAAAAAATCCTTACAATTTTATCACTGTAAACCTTATAAATAGATCTCTTGAGGGGATGTATTGGTAATTTCCAAAAAGTGAAGAGAGGTTTTAGTAATTACATAATAAATGAGGGGATCTGTGTGTAATTTTCCCTTAAAACTTTTAGGTAAAATTACTTTTTGGTCTGTGTTAGCACTTTTTATCGTGTATATTTCATAATTATACTTTTAGTCCTAAAATTGACACCTCCATTTCAATTTTAGTCATTTTTTTCACTTTTCGAGTCCTGAGTCGCACATTTAGTCCTATTTAGCTAAAAAAAATTGTATATTTAGTCCTGCTAGCGTCAAATTGAACAATTAAAAAAGTTTTGGCCTAATTAATGGTTGGAACTTTGCACGTGCGGCGAACATGTGATGTAACTCTTTTTGGTTGAGCTAAGTTACACCTTCTTCGTTGAAATTGAACTGGTAGAGGTAAAATTTCACTTTGTAGGTTGAGTTTACACTTAATGTTGAAGGGAATTGAAGAGTAATTGGTTTAATTTTGGATGAATGATTTGGAATGATTAATTTTGGATGAATGATTTGGGCCGGAACTTTTTCAATTTTTCAATTTGACGGTAACAGGACTAAACATGCGAAAAAAAGCAGCTAAATAGGTCTAAATATGTAACTAAAAACCAAAAAGGTGAAATAAAGGACTAAAATTGAAATGGGGGTGTCAATTTCAAGACTAAAAATGTAATTATGGAATATACATTACCAAAAGCACCAACACCCCATAGTTACATGTCAAAAAAGTAATTTTCCCAAATTTTTACAACCCTACAAGGCTCAATTTTATTTTATTTTTTTTGGTTGTCCGCCCGGTTCACCGGAGCTTTGCCCCGACTACATCCGAATCCGACCCGGGTCGCGCACATGGCAATGGTGGGTGACTCTCCCTCCGGGGTTTTCTGCATTCGCAAGGTTTCGAACCCGAGACCTTGTTTAAGCGGAAGCGAGTCGCTTACCACTTGAACCAACCCCGTTGGTCCTAGAAGGCTCAATGCGTACAACTGGAACATCATATTTAGCTCTTCTTTTCTTTGCATGTTACCCATGTGTGCTTTTTTATTTTTATTTTCCTTCGTCCGTTCATCTGCTTTGTGGCACTTTAAAAATATCTGGCGAGCTAGTCAACTTAAACAAATTGGATTAATATAATCCAAAGAATAGCAAATACTTCTCTTCCACTCTCGTGGAAGACAGTGAGGATTACAAAACTTAGATCCAGTTGTCTCCAGCAATGTATATTATTTTGTACATTGTCCTATCAAATTTGTTATGGAATTATTCTTGTTTTAAAATGCAATAAATCTGCATCTAATTGTGTTTGTAGATAAAATCTCTGACTAAATGTTTCATTGTTGCAGAGAATTAAGGTTCACTTATTTGGAAATGGAAACAGCCTCCTAGTGATCACAACCCTGGGAAATTGCTGAGACACAAAGGAAGAAATGCCTAAGCATCGTTTGCGAAAGTCGTTTAAATCCATTTTAGGGAGTCACATTGATCCTGAAAAAGACGAGGAGCTTAAGGGAACGAAAGCAGGTATACAGTTTATGAAATTAGCTTCTTTTATTGATCAAACTACTCGTGATCGAGTTGAATGCATAAAGACTTTTTTTATTTCATTTTGTGGTAATTTGAATGCATATTCAAGAAGTATGTTTTATTTCCAGTTTCAACCTCTATTGATTTCCCATGTTTGACATAGACAAGTGCCTAATGAACTGCAGAAATTGATGGCAAAGTGCAAAAAATATTGAAGTTTCTTAAAGAAGAAGATGATAATGACAGGAAAGAGCCACTCGCTGATTTGATTGAGGATTTCCACAATCATTACGAGTCTCTTTATGCACGTTATGATAATCTGACTGAAGAATTAAGAAAAAAAACACAAGGCAAGCATGGGAGGGACAGTTCCTCGTCCAGCTCAGATTCCTCGGACTCTGATGATTCTCCTAGGAAAAAGGGCAAAAAAAATGGTAAACTCAAAAATAATTTCGAGAACGATATCAAGCAAGAACTCGAAATGGCACTTTTGGAGGTTGGTGATTTGAAGAGAAAGTTGACAGCCACTATAGATGAAAAGGAAGCGTTATATCAGGAATATCAAAGTGCTTTGCGCAAAGCACAAGAAACCCAGAGAATTATAACAGTTGTAAATGTTGAAGCTGAAAAGTCGAATGAAGAGAAATCCAGACTTTTCTGTGAAAATGCTGATCTCAATATCGAACTGGATGTTGCACGTAAGCTACAAGCTGAACTGAACCAGAAGCTGAAAGACATGAACATGGAAAGAGAAAGCTTATTAGTTGAGAAGATAAATGCTGAAGAATTGAGGACCATCAATGGTCAGTTACAGCACGAACAAGACAACCTACGGCTGGAACTTGATGCAGCGAAGGGAGAATTGATTACTTTGAAGGAGAAACTTGAAATATCAGAAAATGAAACTATTAAGTTAAGTCAATTGCAAAAGGCCACTGAACAGGAGAAGAGTGGTCTTTTCTCAAAGATTTCACAGCTCGAGGATGAGATAAAACAGGATGAAAACAAGATTCATGAGCTTGTAACTGAATCAAGCCAATTAAGTGAAAAGGTCACTGAGAAAGAAAGAGAGATCGACTCTCTAAGCAATCTGAAACATGAATTGGAAGAGCAGTTGAGGATAAAAATTGAGGACCTCACCCAGTTAGAAGAAGAAAAGTCAAAGCTGTTATCCGAAAACTCTGAGATGGAGAGGGCACTAATTGAAAAAGAGAGTGAAATCTCCAATTTACTGAAGAAATACGAAGATGGGGAGAGAGAAGCGTCTGCTCGGATCATAGCATTGACGGAAGATGTAAACCGTCTTCAAGAGCAATTGAATTCTCAGAAAAGTGAGGGAGATATCATTCTTGAGAAAAAGAGTGGAGAAATATTAGAATTCTTGATTCAGATAGAAAAGCTAAAAAGTGAGGGAAATCAGTTAAGGGAGGACAACGGTAGCCTAGAGAACAACATTTCTCAATTTGAAGAGATAATCATAGAGAAAGGAAATGAGATCATTGCTCTTCAGAAGAATTTGGATGACGTACAAAATGAAAAATCCACCCAAATTGCTGCCTTGATAGAACAGATCAACTCCTTACAGCAAGAGGTGGAACTACTACAGTCTGAGAAAAACCAGTTAGAGGTGCAAATCGAGAGATATAAGCAAGAGTCTATGGACAGTTTGGCTCTGGCTGAGGACCAGAACAATGAACTAGTGAATAAGATCATAGAACTAGAGAGAGAACTGAAACAACAGGATGATGCATTCATCAAATTGCATGAGGAGAAAAATGAGGAAATTAATCAACTGGAAGAAAATATAGAAGACCTGAAGAGAGACCTCGAAATGAAAGCAGATGAAATGAGCACAGTGGTAGAGAATATGAGAAATATTGAAGTTAAGCAACGGTTGTCAAGCCAGAAGCTCCGTATCACAGAACAGGTATTAGGTGAGAAGGAAGAGACTCACCAAAGCAAAGTGGATTGGTTGAAAGAAGAACAAAAACTGCTCAAAGAGAGGATTACTATATTGTCAGGGATAATTGCTACTTATAAAGAAGCCCAAGTGAAAATAGTAACAGAGATTTCCGAGAAGGTAAATAACTCACTGACTGGAATTGATTCGTTTAGTATGAAATTTGAGGAAGACTATGGCCATTTAGAGTCCAGGATTTATGAAATAGTGAGCGAGCTTAAGGTTACGAAAAACTGGATTAATGAAAGTAATGCCGAGAAAAATGAGCTGAAGAAGGAAATTGCTAGTTTACATCAACAAGAGTTGCTATTGATGGGGAAGATTGGAGAACTGGAGACAGTATTGAGAAAGGATGAAGATGAAAGGAAAAGCTTAATTCAAATGGCGAAACAGAGGGAAGAGAAGATGGGAGAACTGGAGAAAATGATCAAAGAGAGGGATGAGAAAATGGGAGAAATGGAACGAACGATGAACGAGAAAGATAATGGAATGTTGAGTCTGAGTGAGGAGAAAAGAGAAGCCATAAGACAGTTGTGTATTTGGATTGATTATCACCATAATCGATACGATGATCTTAAAGACATGATCTTAAAAACAAGAGGTGGTCGAAGAAGGCACATAGATACTTGATGTTCCGGTTTGTACATCTATTTCTGAATTTGATTGGTGGTTATATTTTGTTTTTATTTTTTTCGTTATGGTAAAAAAAAAAAAAAAAGTAATTTCTATCTGTTACTGTTAGTGTAGGGTGTATAGCAAATTATTATGTTTATGTTTTGCTTGTGTTATTATTGATTCAAATGTAGGGTAGCAGCATTGTGGAAACATCATCAGGCATTTTTGTATAGAAGATACAGTATAAGTGTGGGCTTATTTTTAATTTCTTTGTTCTTTGGAAATGATTTATTCAGTAAATGTGTGTTGTGCTTCACTTTGTTTTTTTTCTTTCCAACTTGGTTTATCCTACCTTCCTCTAATGGGATTGTTCTAAATACACTCCTCTCCTTGACTTGTTCGTAATTACCAATACCTCTCCACGAGTTAAGGGACCGTCAAAAATCATAACAGAAGATGTGCAGTGACTTATTTGCCCTTGAGTAAAAATTTAAAAAAAAAATGAAATTTTGTAAACGACCAATTTACTCCTCCGTGATTAGAATCCAAAGGGTGTCAATGGTAATACAAAGTGTGCCAAATGTCATGTCCGGTAGTATGAAGGGCGTCAGATGTAATATATTACAAAATCTTGTTAGTTGGTGGTGTTTGGCCAAACCGGATCCTCTATCCCAAATCGTGGTTCATTTCTTATTCCATGTATATGTGGGAGATAATAGCAGACGACCCCCCCCCCCCCCGCCCCCCCTAACAAAAAAAAAACCTATAGGGTGATGTGCACTTTGCCCCCTAACGATTTGAAAAGTGCACCCAACACATGATCTTTCAAAAGTGTGCACTTAACCCCCTATGACCGAATTCAGCAGAATCTTGGAGAATAGTCCGGCGAATGTAAGGGTAAAATCGTCACTCAGGGGACAAAGTACTACAAACCGCATAGGTTAGGGGGTGTCTACTTTGATATTAAATCTCTTGTATTTTAAAAAAAAAAAACAATTTTAAATTCAAATATTAATTTTCCAAAAAGAAAAATAAATCAGAAAATATCACAAAAATACAAAAAAAGTAGAAAAAGCAAAAGCAAAAAAAAAAAAACTAGAATATCCAGAAAAATAATAAAACAAACATGAAAAATAAATAAGAAAAAAAGGGCAAAAATTTAAAATAAAAAAATTAGTAAAAACCTAAAATTTCCTTTTTTTTATTATTCTAACGTATTTTCATTTTTCTGGATTTATTAAATTTTTCATTTTTTCTTATTACTTTTCTATTGTTTTATGCATTTTTACAGAAATTTAGTTTTTTTTTCGGAATTTTCTATTTTTTTTCCTTACTTCTTTCTAAAATTTTCAAAATTTTAATGATTATTTCTGAAATTTTTTCCTTTCATTTTGTCTTTTATTTCTCAAATTTGTTTTGATGTTTCGAATTCTTTTATTTTGTCTTTTGTATTTTTGGAAAATTAAGAATATTTGAATTTAAAAAAATATAAAAAATGCAAGAAATTTAAGATCTAAGCATACTACCCCCTAACCTATGTGATTTGTAGCACTTTGCCCCCTGTGTGACAATTTTACCCTGACATGCGCCGGAATATTCCATTATGAATCAGACCGAGGGGGTTAAGTGCATATTTATGATAAGTTAGGGTGTTGCGTGCACTTTTCAACACGTTAGGGGGGAAAGTGCACATCACCCTATAGGTTGGAGGGGGGGGGAGTGTTTGCTATTATCTCTATATGCTACATGACAACTGATAAGTGCATAAAATACATATCACATATCTATTTAAAAAAAAAAATTATGCACTCGTCATGCATATATAAGTATATTTAATAGGAGATGAAATACAATTTGAAATAGAGGATCCAATTTGGTGTTTGGCATTCAGGGATAATTTTATGGTACACCGGGAGTGTTAATCTAAGGTGTACTATTGTGTCTATCTCTTTCACACAACTGTGTGTGGAGTCCACACACAGCACACCTCAGTGTGTGAAAGAGATAGACATAAAGAGCGTTACTCCCGATCCACTATAGAAAAATCCGGCATTCAGTTGGTAGGTTTTGTGGGAGGTTATTTGAGACAAATTGAAAAATTCAGGTGGCACAAGTTACAACAATTTGACTTGTGGGAATTGTTAAGAGTTATTAATTATTTATGTTTTCTTATTAGATTAGGTTTCATTATTATAGTTATTTCATATTTCTCATGCTTGTCATCTCTATATAAACATTATCAATATTAATAATATTCTCAAGGAAAATTTACATTAACATGGTATCAGCCTAAAAGTTCCTAGGTATCTATTTCTAATCCTTGCAGCAGCCGCCTTCGGCCTTCTCTCTCTCACGCGTCTCTACGCGCCGCCGTGTTGTCGTCGTCGTCTCCTTCTCTCCTTCTAAGACGTTGCTCCCCTCAACACGCTATATCTCACTATACAGCCTTCTACAGCACGACTCTCCCATCTCCTCCGGGATTTTCGTGCCTTCTTCTCGTGGTTGGTCTTCAATTTTTTGGCTAGTTTTTTAACTCTCCCCGGTAATTATTTTCTTTTACTTATTTTCTTCTCGATCTTTTATTTTATCTCGATACGTGTTTTTTTCTCATCTTCCCCTCCTTCATGTCTGATTTCAAAGAAACTACCCTACAAAACCCCCCACCCGTCGTCCCCAAACCCCCCTCCCTACATCCCGCTTTAGCCGCCGGAATGACCTAAAAAAAAAAAAAAGGACCTATGTGGGGCTGACCTATTTATGGGGTGGCTTTTTTTGACAATTTACAACAATTAGGAATATGTAGTGGTTCAATGTGGAATATTCGTGATAAATTAAACAAACATTTAAAACAATATGCAATCATGAATGTTTATTTCACCCATGAATCATGATTATTGGTGGAACAATGATTTATTTATAAAAGTTGATACCTTTGGGTTTCCTTGTACAGTTTTGATTGTCTTGCCCCTGTTTATCATTCATAGTCATTACTTGTTTGATGCCCTCTTTATATTGTTAATAAAAACATGTCAATAGTTATGAATTTCATGTAAAATTGTGCACCAGGAGGGTAAATGTGATAAGTTTTGATTAGGGGTGTTCACGGATTGACTAAACTGTCCAAACCAACTGAAAACCTAAATTTCGGTTTCAGTTCTGTAAATCAATCCAACCCTCTTCGCCTCTTCTATTCTACCTCTACGCTGCAAGCTGCCCAATCACTCCTCCGCCGGAAGCCAGACGCCGACCACCACAAAGGCAGCCATCTTCAATTTTCATCGCCTATGGTAATATTCCTTATTCTATTTCCTTTGTATGATATTAACTGATTTAGTGATCTGAGCAATGGGTTTTACTGATTTGTATGATATTGGAGTGCTTGTGAATTGTATTTGATAAGTTTTTGTAAATTGTTTAATTTTATAAAAAGAACAGGTTTTTCAGAAAAAAAGAGCAGGATTTTCTTTTCTTTTTTTAAGAAGTTCAATTCAACCTAAATTCAACCGGAAAAGTTTGACTTTTAACCGAATCGAACCAAACTTTTACGATTTTAAATTTCGGTACGGTCCGACGACCGATGAACACCCTAGTTTCGATTGAAATAGGGTGTAACCGTAAGTATTGTGCAGAAAATAAATAGGGTATATAAGTAATACGAAAAGTTAGGGGAGGAGACTGTACTTTTCGTTAGGCCTAAACTCAGGGGAGGTTACCGTAATTATCCTAAAATATTATTAATCTCTTTCTTCATTTTATACGATTGTCTTCTTTGTTATGTCTCCTTGAAAACTTGAGCTTTATTTATCATGTATAAATGAAATAGTCGGTGTTCTCTTAAATATCCGTACAAGTTATCAAGATAGCATAATATGAAACGAAATTACAAAAGGTAGATAGTTCATAATCCGCATGAATTAATTATCAAGGCTTCAAAATTTTGACTTGTATCATGATCTGAATACATTCATTTTAAACAGTTTAATGATTTAAATATATATATATATATATATTTATACACACACACATAATTAAGCCAGCATTTACAAAACCTTAATGAATCTCAATCTCGATTGGTCATACCTTATGATGTACGGATACTCCTAAAATTGAACTCGTGCACTATTATACTCGTATCGGATACGATATTCTGCAGAACCACCCAGATATGTATCGAATACCCTTCTTAAGTATCCAAAAATTAAATTAAAAAAATTTTGAATACCCTATCCGATATTTTCAGATGGCATATCCCATATAAAATTTGAAGTATCTGACGCGTCTTGAATACCGGACATAGTAATTTTCTAAGATTATATAATACTTTATAGGTTAAGATAGGAAAATAACAATGACTTTGACCGTTAAGGTTGTGTTTGACTGTGATTTCATTTTACTTTTTCATTTTCATTTCCATTTTCATCTGGAAATGAGAATACACATTTTATACATTTTTAACTGAAAATATTTTCATTTTCATTCTTGTTTTAACGTTCCTAATAAATTTTAATTATTTTTTAAAATTACATTTCACATCACTTTTCTCTCACTTCCTTCTTATCACTTTTCTCTCACTTTCTTTTTATCACTTTTCTCTCTAATCTAATCCAACACTATTCATCTAATTATTACTTTTCAACCATTTCACATATCACAATCATAATTTTGACCATTTTAATAAAAAAAAAAACCAAACACACCTATTTTTTTTTTCACTTTTCTCACAAATTAAAAAACTCATTTTCTCATACATTTTTTAAAATGACGGTTGAAAATGAATTAAAAACACATCCAAACAGAGCCTAAACAAACAATAGGGAAATTTAAAGAAGCAAAAAAGCTTTGTGGTTTCACTTTTTAATATATTTTTTCTTTTTTTGCTCCATGTGAAATCTATCATTTAACACCAATAGTACCGGCCAATTATTCTACTTCTTGTGGCTTGGAGCCAATTGCGTCCGGTTCACAATGATTTCCTTTGAAATTAATTTGAAGCCCAATATTTTCAATTAGAATTTTTCTATAATGACGCCATTGGATCCAGGGACGGGGGACGGGGGGCGCCCCCCTCAAATTTTAGCCAATTATTCTACTTCTGGTGGCTTGGAGCTAATTGCGTCCGGTTCACAATGATTTCCTTTGAAATTAATTTGAAGCCCAATCTCCCTTCTACCTATTGTTTTATTTAATATTAGGATTATTTTCTATTTTAGTTTTAAAACTATATTTTATTTAATTAGTTATGAAAAATGTATTAAATATTATTTTTATATGGTTCTGCAATTGCCTACATCCATAGGAAAAGATAAGAGAATTTCACTATTAACAAAAGAGGTATAGAGTACAAAGTATGTCAAAAGTGTTCTTACTAAATCTAATTCTCAATTTTTTAGCATACATATAGCGTATCGTACCGTTGTAAGCTAGCCCCTTGCACCCCCCTCCCCCCTACAATCCTTCACTATCAGGTAAATGAAACTCACAAAAATCTCCCCCCTCCTTCACTATAATTCCTAACCCCGTCCCTAACTGGATCGGTTCTAATCCCAATATCGGCCCATCCATTTGGATCGATTTTGGACTCAATCTCAAGTAGGGTTAATAGGACTTCAAATTTGGTCAAATCAAATGGTTGAACTTATGTATAATTCTTTTGACGTGCTTTCATTATTTTAAGCCCAACTTTTATGGCCATTTAAACAAATTGTTGAAAGAAGAGTGAAATACCAATGTATGAATTAAGAATGACTTAATAATTATGTCAAGACCAACAGCACAATTGGTAAATAGTTGAGTTCTTTAAGCATGCTGTCCAGGGTTCGATTCCTGGCCGTGTGTATGGAAAAGACTTTGTTGAAAGAGGCAAAACTCACTTCGGTGATCTCTAAGTTTCGAAGGGATTAGTTTTCGGCATCTAGCTAGGGGAAACCCTTGGTATAAACCAAAAAAAAAATTATGTCAAGGAAAAATCTATGTCAAACCAAGTTTAATGGTTCAAATATCTATTTGTCTCACACAGTAATGTGTATTGTGTGTAGTACTCGCAAACACTTATTTGAAAGATACTGACATAGAATGTACACTCGGATTATTGGACTCGATCTGGCATAGGATTATCTTTCATATCAACATTATGGATCAGATGATAATCCATTAATCTTCCTTAAAAAAGAGAAATCACTTGTTTGTAATACTGGATTTACAAAAAGTTAACAGCATAATTCATTTGGAGAGGTTCACATAATCGCGCTTAGTAGTACTTCTTCGATATAAATTAATGTCAAGCATATTTCGAACTTAACAATATATTGTGAGACCAAAAGCATAAATTAACAGAATAATATTGACCCTAATTAGATCTGTAGCGTTTTAGGTTAATTTTTGAAAGTAAATAATTGCATGTACTATTCACAATGTCACTACTGCGTTGGTATAAAAACCATGGTACATAGCATTTTCGTTAAAAGAAATATCATTTTCCTATAATAAATCTACTGAAAGATAGGGAGTTCATAATTTATAGGAAATTCTACATCGATAATGGAAGAAAATGAAGTATAGATTTAATTTGATGTGATTAAATAGTCCATATTGGAATAGCTGCTCAACTACCTATCATAAAAATATTTTTCAATCTCAAAAATTCATTTTACAAACTTTTCATTTCAAAAAAAATTGAAAAATAGGATTAACAAATTTTTGAACTACATTACCCTTTATTTATAAAGTTAAGAATTAATCCATTGATTTTCTTTATGGAGAATTTTTTATTTAAAATTTTTCAAATTGATAAATCTACATAATATAAATTTTATTTTTTAAGATTAAATATGTTTATATTTTTATGTAATTTCTTTTTTATTTAATATGGTAATTATCTAAAAATATATTTTCAAGAAGATTAAAAAGTATGCAAATGTAAATTAAAATCATAGTTAGGATCATTATCAATATAAAATCTCTAAATAAATATTCTTATATACAAAATTGGAATTGATTAATTTTTATTCTCGTATAGATATTATTGGCTTGAAAAATATTTTTCATGGGTTTTTTTGGATATAAAAAATTATTCTAAGGGGTGTTCAGTAATTTTCTCTAATAATTATATTGAAAAAGTCATCAAACATTAATGAATGTTTTATAGTAGTTGGAGAAAATGATAAGAAAATTAATTAGTATTAGAAAGTAGTTGTAAGGCATGGGATCAGCCGGTCCCGGTAATATAAAAGAATATTTTTTAACTACTAACAACTCTACCTTCGACAAGGTTTTATAGCCTTACGAAATATTGATGTGTTCTAATAATTGTCAAGACAAAATAGTGTTTTATGAGTTCGAACAGTCTGTTGCAAAGTAATATTTCATTTCGTAGTTTCTCACTAATTCAAGATGAATTTATAAAATATTTTTAAATATAAATTTGACATGAATTATATACACTTTTAGTGTATAAAATACAAAATAAAATATCAATTTAAAATATAATATCTAAAATTGTGCGCTACATATATTGTATAATAATTTATTAATGATGCTTACAGGAAATATATCATATTATACAACCGCCCTAGTTTAGACGGGATGAAAAGTTGTATTTACATGGCAATGAGCTTATTAAGTCAACTATAGATATTCACATGTACAAGTTAAAATATATACTCACTACTCTATATTTAATACGCTCTCATTTTAGTCATCAAATCTTCTCTAACAGTGATCCGGACTTGAGCATCAGAGTATGTCCTCAATCTTTATTAAGTGTACAGACAAATCCGCGTCCTTAACTTAAAAAAATCATTTCAAGAGGAGTTGCAATCAACGTCAGAGGACAAAATGACATTGCAGTCCTCACTACGGATTTCGACAGTATCAAATATATATATAGCTAGATTGCTGGCTAATTAGTAAGTTATCAATTGACCCGAGACCTGTTGGTCTAGTGGTATCCACCTCTCACTTTATGTGAGAGATCCTGTGTTCGAATCCAGACTGCCACAAGTTGTGACTCTTCCCTCCTCTATGGAGCTAGATAGAGTCTTTATGGCTCAGTTAATAACTATCAACTCGAATTTATCGGGCTAGATATGTAGGATATCCTCTTTCTCTTAAATTAAAAAAAAAATGTGGTTGCGAACACATTTCCTAGACAAACATATATATTAACTTTGTGTCTAATTGAAACAAGTTCTTCTCGTTCACAATTTCTATAAATAGGAAGTGCTTGAATACTGTGGAGGAGAAGAAGAAATATTAATGGAGAAAAAAGAAAAAGAAACTGAAGCTGCTCTAATGGAGTGGGATTGTGGAAGTCCATTATATGATGCTTATGAATTGATATCACTTGCAAATATCATTGAGAGACACATGATGGTATTTCCAGTACCTTTTCAGTTCGGGTCGAGCTCCAAAAAACTTCAGAAGGGCGAAAACGCGATCACTAAGAAGAAGAAGAAGAAGAAGAAGAAGGATATTATTCACGGAAGAAGGAAAAATAAGAAGGTAAAAGGAATTAAGAGTAGACTTTATAGCCTGTGTACTCGAATTGGTTTGATGAAGAAATAAAAGGATATTATCTGAAGCCTTTGTTATATATTTTTTCTTTGGCATAATGGTCAAATTAGGCAATTCTTGATCTTCATTTAGTTTATTTGATGCCATAATTTTGTTGGTAAATTAGTTAGTTAAGATCATAATCTCAGTGCTTAAATGTGGATGCAAAAGGTTTTTTGTTTGACAAGAATGATTGAATTTGGCTTCTTTTTCAATCAAGATATGGGACGAATAATACCAGTAGAAGAGATGTTTTAGGTATCTCCATTTCTACTATTTTCTATAACCAAACTAGGTTTAGTGGTATCCGAATTAGTTACCGTGCATGTAAATGATGTATATTGAAAGTAAATTGACCATCCGTTTTGTATATATATCTTTTCCTAATTTACAATAGTAAAAGCATACGAATGTGGACCAAACACTTATAATTGAGATATCGGTGCCATTCAAATAAACCGTTTCTGGATACCGAAAAGTTTATAGCTCTAAGCATCACCATGTATATATGACCTGATTATTTATTGAAATTTGATATAAAATGAAATTGAAAAATGATTTTTATATTACAGAAATGACTTGCTGAATGTACTTGCAACTTGTCCCCACCTAGTTCTGCACCAAAAAGTTGATTTTTTTTTCATTTTATTTTTTTAAATTCAAGACGAAGGATATAATCTAAATACTTAACCCGATAAACTCGGGTTGATAGTCGTAATCTTCAGTCATAAAGACTCTATCTAACTCCATAAAAGAGGGCAGAGCCACAACTTGTGGCAGTTTAGATTCGAACTCAAGATCTTTCACATAAAGTGAGAGATGGATACCACAGGACCAATAGATCTTGGTAAAAAGTTGATTTTTTAAATAAAAAGTTTGTTCTACTTTATATACCCCTAAATTATTCACTTTGTCACATTTAGGTACCTGAACTATTAAATATAACAAAATGGTCCCTAAACTATCAAACGTAACAAAATGGTCCCTCAACTTAAGGAATTGTTTGGCTAGTTTTTTTAAATTGATAAATAGTATAATACAAATGTTATTTTTTTTATATTAAGTACTTTAAGTATTTTTATATAATTTATTAAGGAAAATTTTCTAAAATCTCCTTAAAATAAACTTTATAACCAAAAAGTTCTTTTATAATATTTTTTAATCCCAAAAACTCATTTCACCAACTTTTCTTTTCAAAAAATTCAGTATGTATTTTAATAAACTTATGAATATAATTGTCCTTAGCCTTCTAGAGCAATAAAGAATCAATTGTAGTTTTATCTATAAATTTATTTATGTAGAATTGTATATCGATAATTGATACTAATTATGATTTAAAATTTATATTTTTAAAATTTTAATCATCTTAAAAAAATTTAAAAATATATTTTAAACTAGCTTTTAACCAGTGCCAAGGCATGAGTACAAGAATAATAAAATAAAATAAATAATAATGAGTAATAAATTGTATCCTATCCTCAACGGAAATAGACGCCAAATATAAATTAAAAATAAATTAAATTATATAAAAATATTTAAAGTACTTAATGTACAAAAATACATTTGTATTATACTATTTATCAATTTAAAAACTAGCCAAACAATTCCTTAAGTTGAGGGATCATTTTGTTACGTTTGATAGTTCAGGGATCATTTTGTTATATTTAATAGTTTAAGAACCTAAATGAGATAAAGTGAATAGTTTAGGGGTACAAAGTGTATTTTGCCCTTATATATTTGGAAGTTAGACAATGATGTACTCAATTTACTATTTTTTTTTTTTTGGCAATTAATTTACTATTGCGGTGGCCCAAATCCCAATGACATAATGGGCCAAACCATTTGAAGCAGCCCAATTCCCAAATGAGTGGGACCATTTAGAGAATCCACTACAATGACAGTTTCTTTTATGGAATTGGTTAATGGGCCTTGTGAATAGGCGTTAGTAACGGATTTTGATTAATAGGCCGATCACACCAAAGCCCATTCCTTTAGCTATTAATAATTTCAACTTATTCTTGTTAGAAGAGAAAAAAAGCTTCATTATTCATACTAGACTATTTTACGCAACATTTTATATATTGGTCTAATCTTTCGTATCTTAGACGAACTCGATTTTTCTAAACACGATCTCATATCCGATAAAATTAATAACTATGACTCAAACCTAACTTGGACTGCATAAATATCCCTTTTAGTAGCACTGCTGCCATCATGTGGTAAAATTTGCAAAGATGGTTCTCTAATAGCAGTGGCTCTCGCGTTTATGGCCTGCGTAAATTCATTTCTACTTGTATTCAGGCTAATATGAATGTTGAATCCTATTATACCTTGTTAAATTAACTATGGGATGAACTTGATGCTATGACCTCTATGCCTATCTGTCATGGTAACCTTCACTGTGATGTGTTAAAAGCATGGGAAGAACAATTAGATCAACAAAAATTAATGCAGTTTCTTATGGGTCTCAATGATTCTTTCAAGCCCGTTAGAGGTCAAATCTTGTTAATGAAGCCTTTACCTTCAATAGAAGATGCTTACTCTATGGTGCAAAAAGAAGAGAAACAAATGGACATCTCTCATTTTCCTTCTATGGATGATAATACTGCTGCCCTTTTAGTACAAAATCTAACTCAATCCAACCATTGGCCCTCCACGTCTACCACTAATGAATCTCAAACCTGGACTCCTAACAATAGAAGGAATCTTTGGTGTGAGTTTTGCCAGTCCAGTGGTCATGTTCAAGCTAAATGTTTCAAATTATATCCAACTATAAACCCAAAGGGAAGAAACTTGGAGGGCCCTCTCCACAAGGTCACTTTCAAAAAGTTGAAACTCACAATGTGGGCTATAATGGCATCCCAAGTTCTCCATCTGTATCTCTCAACAACTCTTCTATGGGGTCAGTTAGTAATTGTTCCAATGGTGACAATCTTTCTTAGCAACAGATCCTTCCCCTATGGCTCCTTCCACTACTTTTCTCACCCCTGCTCAAGTCCAACAATTACTCAACCTTCTCAACAACCATCAAATTCATTTTGCAGATACTACCCCTCATCTAGCAGGTATTAGTCATTGTCTTACTGCGTTTCATAGTCCCAATGACTGGATTATTGATAGTGGTGCTACTGACCACATAACTCATTGTTTCTCTTTGTTATCCTCTCCACATCCTCTTCACACTCCTCACTTAGTTCATCTTCCCAATGGCTCTACCACGCTTGTCACTCACACTAACACTATTCATCTCACCCCTTCTCTTACTTTGCACAATGTACTCTTTGTTCCATCTTTCAAGCACAACTTACTATCTGTTAGCAAATTATCTCAAGACTCCCACTGTCTCATTGGCTTCACTTCTAATTCTTGTGTCATACAGGACCTTGTGCAGAAGACTCACATACCTCTTGGTAAATAGTTAGGTGGCCTTACTGTCTGACTACCACATCTTCTGCAGTATCCACTCCTTTATCCAGTTATGGTCTCACTTCTACTATCAATAAGACTATGCTTTGGCATAATAGATTAGGCCATACTTCTTTTGACAAATTAAGACATCTTGTACCTTTTCTGTCTGATTTACATACTGTTACACATATGTTTTGTAATATTTTCCCTTTGACAAAGCAATCCGGACTACCATTCAATAAAAGAGATATTGTTTCTGTTAAGGCTTTTGATCTAATTGACTATGATGCTTGGGGCCCCTATAAGACCCCCACACACCTTGGCTTCAAGTACTTCCTTAGTATTGTGGATGATTTCAGTAGAAATACATGGTGTTACTTAATGACATCTAAGTTTGAGGTTGTCTCTCTCTTAAATCTTTCCATACTATGGTGTTAAATCAATTTCATTCTTCTATCAAGATGTTTAGAACAGACAATGGTTCCGAATTTTTTAATAATAACCTCAAATCTTTCTTTCTGGATCATGGTATTCTCCATCAAAGTAGTTGCATATACACCCCACAGCAAAATGGAATCCCAGAAAGAAAACATTGACATGTATTAGAATTGGCCAGAGCTTTAAGATTTCAAACTTCTTTGCCCATTCAGTTTTGGGGTGAGTGTGTTCTCATAGCCACACATCTTATCAATAAACTCCCTTCTTCTGTGCTTCATCACAAAACTCCACATGAACTCCTCTTTCACTCTCCTCCAGATTATTCCCACTTAAAGGTCTTTGGCTGTTTGTGTTTTGCTTCAAATCCATCTCCTCACAAAGATAAATTTGATCCCAGAGCTATTAAATGTGTCTTTCTTAGTTACCCTCATGGTCAAAAGGATTATAAAGTTCTTAATTTGGCTACTCATCACATATTTGTCAGTAGAGATGTCACATTCCATGAACATATTTTTCCTTTCTCTTCTCTTTCTCCTTCTACACCTTCTGTTTTACCTTTTCCTTGTGATTCCAGTGAATTTGATTCTCCTTCCCTCTCTACCCCTTCTCTCCCTTCTCCTAGTGAGGGGGAACCCCTTTCTCTCACTGAATTTTCTCCCCTAAGACACTCTTCTAGACAGAAGAAGGTACCACATTGGCAAAAAAACTATGTTTGTTCATCTCATTTTTCCACCTCATCTACTGCTCCCTCATCCCGGCTCTATCCTCTTTCTAATTTTGTTTCCTTACAACATAATCCTCCTTCTTATCATCATTTTGTTCATAATGTGGATCTCCACATTGAACCTAAATCCTATTCAGAAGCCTATTCCAATCCTAAGTGGAGGGATGCTATGGCTCTTGAGATCAAAGCTTTGGAAGAAAATCACACTTGGTTTGTTACTTCACTGCCCTCTGGCAAGAAAGTTGTGGGTTGCAAATGGGTTTTTAAAGTTAAATACAACTCAGATGGCTCTCTTGAAAGGTATAAAGTCAGACTGGTTGCAAAGGGCTATACTCAAACTGAGGGGCTTAATTTCCATGAAACCTTTGCTTCAGTTGCAAAGATGACTACAGTTAGACTCCTTTGGCTTTAGCTACTGCAAAGGGTTGTCATCTCTCACAGTTAGATGTCAACAATGCTTTCCTCCATGGGGAGCTCACCAAGGAGGTTTATATGCAACTGCCTCCAGGCTTCGTCATGAAAGGGGACTGTGTAGATAACCTAGTTTGCAAATTGACAAAATCCTTGTATGGGCTCAAACAGGCATCTAAATAGTGGTTTCTCTAAATTTTCTCACACTCTCATTGAAGAAGGTTTCACACAGTCAAACTGTGATCACTCACTGTTTATTAAAGTGGATAATGGTGACTTTACAACCCTATTAGTTTATGTAGATGATGTGGTGCTCACAGGCACTAACAAACTCATAATTGACAATTTGAAGAAGTTGTTGGATCAGAAATTCAAAATCAAGGATTTGGGAAACCTGACATACTTTTTAGGATTTGAGATTATAAGAAATGAAGATGGAGTTTACTTGAATCAAAGAAAATATGCACAAGACATCATAGAGGATACTGATCTATCTGGAGCCAAACCAAGTAGTATACCTATAAACCAAAATCATAAATTGAATGCTGAAGATGGAGAGGAACTAAAAGATGCTTCCATTTACAGAAGGTTAGTTGGTAGATTAATCTACCTTACTATTTCAAGACCTGACTTAGCATATCCCATTCATATATTGAGTCAATTCATGTCAAAGCCTAGAGAGCCTCACTTGCAAATGACACATAAGTTACTGAAATATGTCAAGGGATCCTTAGGCCAGGGTTTATTCTTTCTAGCAAACAATGAATTAAGGTTGGAAGTCTGCTATGATGCTGACTGGGCAACATGTCCCATGACTAGGAGGTCTGTGACAGGTTACCGTGTGAAGTTGGGGAAGGCATTGATATCATGGAAAACTGAAAAGCAAGCAACAGTGTCTAGATCATCTGCTGAATTTGAGTATAGGGCAATGGCTATGACTTGTTGTGAGTTGACATGGATTCTGAACCTTTTAAAGGAGTTTCAAGTGACTGGCTTGACACCAGTGCCTTTATCTTGTGATAATCAGGCAGCACTACATATTGCATCTAATCCGGTATACCATGAAAGGACCAAACACATTGAGTTGGACTGTCATTTGGTAAGAGAGAAGTTACAGGAAGATAGCTCCAAGCTATATCAATACCAAGTTACAACTTGCAGACCTTTTTACCAAGACAATTGGAAAATCTCAACTACAGCATCTTCTTGGCAAGTTGGGTATTTGCAACTTATTGCAACTACCAACTTGAGGGGACTATTAAAATGTAGAAGGGCAGATATGTAGTTTTAGCTATTCTTGTTAGTTAGTTAGTCCCGGTTAGTTATAGTGGTATTATTGTAATTTCCATAGTTAGTTAGCTGCTTAATTAGTAATCTACTATTTTTAGTATAAATAGCTTGTTTTAGAAAGTGTACTCATAATTGTGATCACAGAAATAAATTTTTTTGAAGGGACTCCCGCAATCACGACGCTATCTTTAAAAAACCATCTTAAATTTTGATGTTCATATCGTGAAAAAAAAAAAAAAATTAGAATGCTCATTTTCTTTTTCTTTTTTTGTAAAAATGAGAATAATTATATATATAACTGGTTTTTATCTTTTTCACAATTATAATTCGTATTCCAATATTCATGCCCATTTCTTTTACATATAGTTCTTCTCTAGTTGAGAGATTGTCAATTAATGGTGGAGATTTTTTTTTTTTAAGGGACTCCCGCAATCACGGCGCTATCTTTAAAAAAACCATCTTAACTTTGATGTTCGTATCTTGAAAAAAATAAATTAGAATGCTCATTTTTTTTTTTTGTAAAAAAGAGAATAATTATATATATATATATATGATTGTCAATACAATGCCGATGCACATTAATTGTACAGAATAAAATGATTCCGAAGATGTCATTATTTGAGTTCTTTAATTACTAGTTAACGCTTAATAGGAGTTTCTCTATCTACACTCTACAGCACTCAAAGAAAAGCTACGCAATATTTCAAATTATTAAATATTGAACGAAGCTAGTAGCGATAGAGGTAGGCCACATGTCTTCTTCCTCCTATGAAAAAGTAGTTTCAATTAATACATCTTAAATCACAATTATTTTAATATGATCGGTATATAAATATATATATATATATATATATTCACATGGGGCCCACGTGTATGTTCAAATGAATGATGAAGATTAACCGTGAATTGTGATGTGCCATAATTTTGACAAAGGATATTTTGGGTATTTCAATTTTAAATAAAAATATATTAATACGTTTATATGAATGGGCTCTTCAAGACTTAATTCAAGAACTTTTTTTGTCCAAAACTAAAAGTTTGACGTCCATGACCCATCAAACATCCTTATAAATATCAAAACAATCAAATTTAAAAAGCATTATCTAATCATTTCAAAAATACACAAAAGAGAATTTTCAGAGAGAAGAGCTGGTTTGTCGTATTGTAAGTCGGACTCTTTCCATGCTACTTTATTTCCAAAAATATTGGCCCCAAAGCAGAATTGACCGGTGGTGGTTGGTCGAAGGAATAGCCTTATGTTATGGCTGCCCCTCGACTTGATGTCTCAAGTCTCACCAAGTATCACCCGTTATGGTTGAGGATTTCCTAAGCAAAAATTCTGCAGGTCGTTGTTATAAACCTATGACATGTCAACACGTCACTTTGAGTTTTACGCCTTTTAACCTTCCTCCGGCTCAAGTCAACCTCCTTCCGGAAATAAGAAAACTAGGGGACAATATTTATTATTTATAGATTCAATTTTATTTTATTTGTGCCCAAATAATTATTTATAAGCATCACTACAAACTTAACACCAAAAAGTAAGAGAGAAATTATTTAGGGGGTTTTCCATTTTTCTTCTTTACAGTACTGATTACTTAAATATGAAATATTGTTTGGTTTTCCTTTATTAGCAGCAAACGCGTTCGCTTTGTATTACTTCAGATTTAATTAAAGTACCACCTATTTGTCTTAAAAGAATATAAAAAATTATGATAAAATCATGTGCCTGGTTCCGTACAAGTTATAATTGTAATTAACAAATCCAAATAAAGTGTCAGTGAGTTGAATGCTATCGCACAGAACTCCTAAAAAAACACATGGAAAACACTTCTACAAACCAGCTCTTGGGCTTCACCCAGGCACAGGGCTCCACCCATGCATCTTGTGTCTGGGAAAAAGACACATCACATAACATTTATTTTTTAATTAAAAAACAAGTGATGTGTTTTTTTTTAGCCACAGGATGCATGGGTGGGGCCCAAAGCTCGGTCTATACAAGTATTTTTCAAAAACATAACAGGCATTATCATGTTCATATTCTATCGGTATTTGATAAAGATACTTCCGGATGTTATGTTTGAGATATCTTTAAAGTGTTCGAAACTAAAAGAAAAGAGAAAATTAACGAATAACATATGCAATACAAAAATAAGAAAAAAGATAATATTTTCGGTCTTTTGTTAAAAAGTAAAACTTAAAAGTTAACCAGTTAACAAAGAAATTTAAAGAATTAAACAACATTTTATTTATGTTAATGAATCAATTAAATCAAATTTATTTTCAAATATTATACATGCATATACATAAACGTATTTCAACGAATCGTATCCTAACATTTTGAAACATTTCAATATTTCATTCCTATATCGTTTCGTATCTGTATCTTCTATCTGTATTAGTGTATCACAATAGATTAGATGGTTCTCCTTTGAAGTTGCTTTTTCCATTGATGAACCTTAAAGTTTGACTAAGCCTTCACCTCTTTCAATTAAGGGAGATGAGACTGTTTATTCAAATCTAGTGTCAACTCGTGAAGTACTTTACTAAAGAAAAAGTCATTGAATTCTACCATGTAATTCGTATGATTGAATCCGGCTTGTAACCCTAGCACCGAAGTGAACTACTAAAATTCCAAAACCATTTTTTCTCTATCTCAATGATATCATGATATGTAATATTTACAAGGACTGAGAATTAGACCCGAGGTCCCAAGTCAATGACTGAGTGTTGATGCAAATTTGGCATTATGTAAATTTCACTATGTAAACAGTTACAATTATTTTCAGATTTGATAAGGTCCCGGCCCTCTAATGTTACGTCATAATACAAAAACTATGGTTGAAAAAGCTGATGATTGCATTTCTGTTTTCCTAGCTACATAGGATATATATCCAAATTCAATGCAAAATAATTTTTCTTTGCTTTATTTTCTTTTTCCTATCAATTTCCTTGAACCAAACATAATGTTAAGATTTTTAAGAGGAAAAGAAAAGAAAATGACGGGGTAAAACATTTCTCATATTTGGTTGATGAGGAAAATAGTGAAGAAGACGTAGAATTGGAGAAAATTAGTTTTCCTCACAAAATAGTGAGGAAAGTTGAGAGAATGTCAAAAGAAAAAAAAGATGTAGGCAGATGTTAGGAATGGTTGTAACAAAGCATGAAGAAACTAAGCAAGAAAAGATTAAACTAAGCCACTAAGATGACACAAGGATTTAACGTGGTTTGACAAATTACTTGCATCCACGAGCCAATACTATATCTACATCTTTAGTTTTGAATGAATCAATCAATTACAAGTTGAGAACACCTATTTATAACAATGGAGTATGTTAGAAACCCTATCAAATTAGGAGACACAATCATAAACAACTAAGGAACAATTCCTATCACAATAGGAAACAAACCCAATCAAATAGACTAAAAAATTTTCCAAAATCCGCCCTAATACTTGAAAAATACATGCCTACAGCTCGTAGGCTCGGGCCGCAGTGAGCCGAAGTGTTCGCTGCAACTCAAGTTTGGGTGCTACTGGAGCACCGCGCTACGGCGAATAGAATACTCATTTCAGCACGCGCTCCTTGTGCCCAACACTCGTGCCACGGCGCAAAATGTGCTGGACGCAGCGTTAGACCAAGCCCCTTGGCTCCTTCGCTGCGTTTTGGCACCCCTTGTCCATTCTCGGCTACGTGTTGGCTTTATCTTTTGACTTTCAATCCCTTTTTTATCCGACTCCACTAAACTCAGTAATCTCCTACTTAGAACTGGTCAAAACATATCCTCGAACTCAACTTGAATAACCATTTTACTTTTCCCAAGTGAATCTCAATCTAGTTAGAAGATCCCTAAACTCAATAGAGATGAAACTCGAGACATCTCTTTGTCTTGTCAATTCATCCGCCCTCAGTGCCTCCCACTTGACAAACTCTCTCTTTTTCCCACTGTGTACGTGTTTCCATTCTTTAAACCCCCTCGTCATTGCTCTATTTTTTTGGTGATCAACCAACTCCTGAATACTGTGACATATCCCTCTCGGTCCAACTGACCCATAGATATAGGTTCTATCCTTGTGTCCCACAACCCGCAACTTCAGTTGCACTCAATTTCATCCTCCTCCTCACCAGAGGATAACCGCCCTGGTCAACCCGACAGATTACATCCTTACACAAAAAACTTTTCCATTAACTTTCTAGCAATAGACCATACCTCTCAGGTTGCCCTCGGATCTTTCCGGATCTTCTCGGAGGTTGTGTGTTAGATATTTCAGCATTTTCTTGTGTTTGTGTTTTCAAAGTTTGTGAGATAATTTGTGGTTCTTGAACTTCTTCAAGTTCTATGATCTTGCCATTTCTATCTAATAGAAACTCCTTCTCTAAGAAGGTGGCATTCTTTGAAACAAACACCTTTTGTTCCGATGGATCATAGATGTAGTATCCCGCAATTTCTCTACATGAGCAATGTCTGATCCATACTCCAACAATCTAGATTTTTCAATGGCTAACTTGGGTCACTCACATATTTGCTCAATGCTCCCACTGCACGAGCTATGTCACATTTATCTGCCAAAATACCCCGGCACAGCGAATTTGCCTAACTGGCTTCACATCCTGCCTCCATGATCTATGGCTCCATGTTTGTCCTCTTAGCGCAGTGCCCCTACCTCATGGTTTCTATCTACACGTATCTGGCTCATTAGCTCTACAACTCTTTCTTCTCTGATCTTTTGACTACATGATTTTGTCCTCCAGTCTACTGATTCTGTCTGAACTCTGGCTCTATGGATATGACTCCTAGCACCGGAACTGCTCCCATATGGCAACACGAAACTGCCTCTACTGCTGCAAAAATGCCTATTTGGCACCATGATTTTCCCCACATTTTCACGTTAACGTTAAATGGGATTACTCTTCTTGCTGGCCATCTAACTGATCCCGTCCTTCTTTGTCATCTTCTCCGGCTTCACCACGACCTTAATTCATGCTACATGCAACGAAACTGTCAAGCTTGACATTTCCTTCATCTCCTACCATCGCTCCCACGCAAACCTCTACAACAAGCATTCCCCA
Organism: Buddleja alternifolia; assembly: GCA_019426215.1. NCBI lineage: Eukaryota > Viridiplantae > Streptophyta > Magnoliopsida > Lamiales > Scrophulariaceae > Buddleja > Buddleja alternifolia. The sequence continues at coordinate 30,475,463 of CM033399.1, forward strand.
TAGATATAGATCTAAGACGTCTGTTAAATCTATAAACCTATGACTCTGATATCAGTTGTTAGGAATAGTAAGATGGCATAAAAAATTTATGTGGTTTAGCGAACTACCTATATTCACGAGCCAACACTAGATCTATATCTTTATTTCTGAGTGAATCAATCAACTACATGTTGAGAACTCCCATTTATAATGATGGAGTAAGTCAGAAGCCTTATCAAATTAGGAAGCCCTAAACAATTAGGGAACAATTCCAATCACAATAGGAAACAAAACCAATCAAAAAAACTATAAAATCTGCCAAAATTCGTTTCAAGACTCGAAAAATAAACACCTACAGCTCATAGGCTCGGGCCGCAGCTAGCTGAAATGTGTTAGATCATATAATATCTTTCTAGTATTTATGTTAGTTTAGGTTTCTTTATATTTTCTTTTATTTAACTTTTCCTTGTTTGTAGTTAGGGTTTCTTGTTTACCAAGTAAATGTAACTTTATAAATATGTTACTCAGTAATACAAGTTCCCTACAGGTTTTTCTCTAATCTAACATGATATCACAGCCATGGCTTCGAGCCATGGTCTCTCGATCTCTCGCTTCCGCCGCCATCCTCAAGTCGCCGTCCCTGTCCAGCGCCTCTTATCTAGTTTAGTTTTTCTTTATCTAATTTTTTGTTTCTTTCTTTCTCCTATGGCCGCCGCCGCCGCCTTCTTCTCTCTTTGGCTGCGGGCCGCCGCGCTTAGCCGCCGTCGCACCACCTTTGGCCATCGCCTCCTTTAGTTTTGTTAGTTGCCGTCACTCAACCTTGGAAAATGAGGACTTGGAGTCGCCACCTTTTTATTTTATGCCGCCGCATTATCTCTTTGGCCGCGTGCCGCCGCGCTTAGCCGCCGGCCCCTATAGTTTTGTTAGTTGTCACCGCTCACCCTTGGAAAATGAGGACTTGGAGCCGTCTCCGCCTCCGCCGCTGCCACCTTTTATCTTTGTCGCCGTCTTCTTCTCAAATTCTCTATGACCAGATTTTTTTTGTCCAGTCTCAACGTTCAAGACTCTCACATTTGGACTGCGGGGGAGTGTTAGATAATATAATATCTTTTTAGTATTTATGTTAGTTTAGGTTTCTTTATATTTTCTTGTATTTATATTTTCCTTGTTTGTAGTTAGAGTTTCTTGTTTACCAAGTACATGTAACTTTATAAATATGTTACTCAACAATACAAGTTTCCTACGTGGTTTTCTCTAATCTAACAAAATGTTAACCAAGAAAACAATTAAACATAAAAATTATTGAATTTGATAATTGACATTCACTTGCATGTTTCTTTCCTTTAATTTATTCATTAATTGAGATTGTGTTCGAAACTTGGAATTTGCTGAAGAAAAACGTTAAAAAACATAATTTGGACCCTTTTGTTCCCGAAAAACACTTCTATACACCGGATCTTGGGCCCTACCTGTACACCTTGTGACTGTGATTAATCCGCATTACTTATTTTGTTTTTTTAACTTAAAAAACAAATGATGTGAATTAATTACATCTATAAGATTCACAAGTGGGGCTCAAAATCCGGTTTATACAAGAGTTTTCCTTTTGTTTCCTCTCTAAAACACTCGGTCCAAATATAGCATAAACGAAAATTATGTGGGGCTGTCTTGTAATTATACCACTACACAAGTTCCTTTCCAGTGCTTCTTGTGCGGTTGTTCCCAATTTGTCAGGCATTATTATTCACTGCTCGAAAACTTGGTTTTGTCAATAAAATACAGCTGGCATTTCCTTTTGATTTTGCCAGCGTCACAAAAACGACACCGTGTAGCCGCACTTGTACGCATTAAATTACGTCGTTTGCCTGTCCCCCGCCTGTTAATAAATTACTCGATGCATGCCACAAAATATCAAAATTTCATCACAAGTAGCGAACAACATGTCCGTGATATGCCAAATTAAGTTCAATAGTTTTATTATTTATATTTTTCACTGCATTCCCAAACACACAAACTTGAGTGAGAGTCCTTTTATATTTTTAGAAGATTTGAGTGAAAGTCTCTACATACAAACTTGAGTGAGAAAGATAGACAAAAAGTTTATATTTGAATCATGGATTGGACTATCATAGAATCATCAATGGATTTATTATTGCATTTTTCCAAATTCTCCCCTTTTCTTGGAAATCCCAAAAAACCTATGCTTTTTTCTTTTAATTAAATATATTTGTTTTTTTCTTTTTGGGTTTTCTCTCTAGTTTTCTATAACCAAACAAACAACAAACATCTTTGTTCATTGTTGTTTAGTTGTACACTTTTTTTTTTTTTTTGATAATTGTTGTTTAGTTGCACTTGCATTTTTCTGTTGGTCAAAGTACTTTTATTACAAATTAAAAGTCAAGCAATTTCTTGTCCTTTTCTTTTTACTTTTTAGTAGCATTCCCACCTCTCGAGTAGGGGTGTTCATCGGTCGGTTTTTTAACCGAACCGAACCGAAATTTCGAACCGAAAACCGAACTGAACAGTGTAACTATTTGCATTTACATACCCGGCCAACGGACCCGATTCGAATAAATATATAAAAAAGACCTTTACCTATATTGTCATCCATTATTTTTATTTATACTATTTAAAAAAGTTCGGTTTTCGGTTATCCGGACCGAAAACGAACCGAAAACCGAAAATTGGTTTCGGGGTTTTCGGTCCGTTTCGGTTCTCGGTCGGTTCGGTCGGTTCGGTTGATTTATGATACTCTCGAGCTGCATGGCGACCTTTACATATTTTCCTTATTTTTATTAATTTGATTGGTTGGGGGTGTGCATTTATGATCTAGCTGTGGCGGGCTCCCAATTTTATTTTATTTTAATTGACTTATTCAAGTTTGATTATTTCTTAATAGCGTGTGTAAACGTAGTCTAAATAATAAAGTATACAATTTTATTATAAAAAAATTTGTTATTTTGAGCTGAAAAAAAAAAGAAAGGAAAATGGAAGTGGCTGCAAATGTACGTTTAGTACGTTGCCCCAAGTGTGAAAATCTTCTTCCGGAGCTCCCTAATATCTCTCTCTACAAGTGTGGTGGTTGTGGTGCTGTACTCAAAGGTACAACTCCTCATAGTCTGTGTGTTATGTTTGTGCTTATATTTTTTCTGTGTGTATTTATATGTAAAGAATGTTTTTTTTTAGTGGGTAATTTTTAATTAGCTAGTTTTTTAACATATAGTTCAAGTAGAGATCATATGGTTGTGAAAATCTCTTATTTGCAGATGCTATTTCCATAATTGTTTATGATATTGGTATGTGTTTGTCTAATTATGGATGCAGTTGCAATTTGTCCAATATTAGGAGGAGTTATGTTATTTATTTCCTTTTATATAGATTGAGGGTTTGAACTATTAAATCTTGATTTTTAGTTGCAATTTTGGTGCTGTGCCTGTGTTTGCATATGGATTTTGGAAATTAGATACAGATTTTATGTGAGGATATTGTTCAAGTGATAACAAAGATGTTACAATATTGAGTTTTGGGCTGAAGGGTATGTTTGTATAAACAAAAAATCGAAACTTTGGTTATAAATTGAGGTTATTTGGTTGTACAGCTAAGAAGAAGGGGCTTCTGGAAGATGAATTGTCAGCTGATGTAAAGGGCTTAGGAATTTCTGAGGCAGGTGGTATAATTAATGCTTCGGAAGTTCACATGGAAACTGCAGAAGGAATCGAGAGAAGTAGAGTGGAGAGAATCCACAATGAAAGAGTGGTTTCCAACGATAGTTTGGAATCACACTACGAAACAGATTCTGATGTAAGTCGGAGAGGAAAAGAAAGGATAAAAAGAGTGGAACAATTTGATGATGATTACGGTTCATATGCTCACGGTCTGGTTCGTAACAGAAATCATGGTACAGATTTTGACTTGAATGTGAATAGGGCAGAGTATGTTAATTTTCATGGCGAACATGCCTTTAATGATATTAGGGACCCTATGGAGTCATCAAGGTCGAGGCCCGTTGTAGACCAATGGAGTGTTAAAAATAAAGGGCCAATGGTTTCTCGAGGAAGATTTGATGCCTTTGTTCATCATGGTGAGGGGCCATCGAGTTATGGCATGAACTCTTATTATGAACACGGTGAGAGGTCGAGATATCCGAGTCGTGATTTGGATGGGCTTGCTGGAGTTGAAAATTTAGAGAATGGTCGGGCAGAACTCCTAAGGAAACTCGACGAGTTGAAGGATCAACTCAGTCGATCTTGTGATATGACAGAAATACCCAAGGAAAGGATAGTTTCTCCAACTCCACCCGATCCCTACTCCAGACATGGTGTAAACAAGCAACCATTTGTTCCCGATGAAATGGGGGCATTGTATGGAAGACAAACTCCATACACGGATAGATACGGTTCGAGTTTGAGGGACCCGTATCCTCAAAGAGGATACCCACATGAGTTCCCGGAATATGCTAATACCTATCAGCCAGAAATGCTTCGGAGACCTCCTCACCACCCACAATATCAATACATGCATCATTCCTATAACGAGCATTTTGCAGGTCATTATGGAAATGTCAATAACGACCCGTTCATGTTACACCCACATGAAAACTTTCTCCACCATCCCACATGCTCTTGTGTGCACTGCTATAATAAGAATCGGCATTTGCCACCTAAGGTTGATCCATCAGGTTTATATAACGGGAGGTCTCTATATGAACCCTCTAATCCCAATTATCATCAGCATCCGAATCCTCCTCGCTATGGACCACAGGATAACATTTCCCGTGGCTCCAATTTACATAATTGTCGAGAGTCCTTACCTCTATATTCAAGTGACATGGATTCTGAAACCAATGGTTTTAATCGCCATCGTCCTAGAAAGGCAGTGGTAGCTCATAGGAATGGTCGTGTGTGTCGTCCTGTTGCCGGTGGGGCCCCTTTTATAGCTTGTAGTAATTGTTTTGAGTCACTGAAACTTCCAAGTAAGCACATTTCATTCGCCAAAAACCAGCAGAAAATGAAATGTGGGGCCTGTTCTTCAATAACCTTGTTTAAAATTGGGAATAACGGGTTTATTGCATCAGTTTCTGCCAATGTTGATCAAATACCAACCGAGATTGACAATGGTTCTCCAACGGAGGATGAAAACGTGAGATACTGCCGTGGTGGTTCAAATAGTACTGACACGAACGCTTGCTCTAATAATTTTGATGAGTCCCACCCCGAGATTTCTCCAACGGACAAGAAATCACATTCTTCTGAGTCTGAGAAGCAATTTGATCATCTTTCTTCGACTTCAAGTCTCTCTGAGGAGGATCAAATCCCAGAAAAATTCTTACCACCTAAAAAACATGATTCTCCATCTGCAGAGTTATCCTTATCTAAAGACGAGCCTATCCCACATCACGATCATTCTTCGGATAATATTTTGGTCAGTCGATTTGACAAAGGGAATGAAAGTAAAAGATCTGAGCTGGAGAGGAATGTGTTTGGTAGGGATACTTCTAGGCAGGATTCTGTAAATGCAACAGTGGCAAGTGAGATGGACGTGTCCTTAAATGAATTTTCAAACAGCTGTGTATCTCAGGACTCTGTGGAAACAAGTAAAGAAGACCATCCGAGGGTCAATAAACGTGGCGAGTCTTTCTTTGCGGGTCTTATGAAAAAGAGCTTCACAAAACCTAACCAAAACGTGGAAGTTGGCGAATCACAAGTTTCTATAAATGGGCATTTTATACCTGATCGTGTTGTCAAGAAGGCTGAAAAGCTAGCTGGACCTATTCAACCCGGAGATTATTGGTATGTTCATGTGCTACATTGTCTGTTGCATATTTATACTAGAAATGCATGTCTGCTTTCCTTAGTTATATTTTTAGTGAAGAAAAGAAACCCTTCACTTTGGATAGAGTTATGTGGAAACAATATTAATGAGTGAATATGACCATTAAAATGGACTAGAGATTTAAAAAACATAGAATTGAATGATCGTTTTCATGAATAAAGTATGTAACAATTGGAAAACGTATAAAAAAAAATGAAAGTATTTTCATGATTAATATATTCAACAGATAGAAAATTTATGAAAGATTATTTTGTTTGAAAATGTAGTTTTAGCATAATGCATGAACTTACACGAAGTGTCAAGGAGTCATGTACATTTGTGAAGGATCAGACATTAAAATATGTTATTTGACAATGGTATGGCATGATTCTAACAATGGACTAGCAATCTTTTCATTTATCCGCTCAATTTTACACCCTCTCACATCTATTCAACTTCCACTAAACGGGTTTTAAGTATCAAAAATATTTTTGGAGTATTTGTCTGCAATCCCTTTAGAAGCATAAAATTAATGTTGTCATTTTGATCCAAAATGCTAATATTAGCATGCTTTTGCAATTTTTTTCAACATACCAGGTACGATATCCAAGCTGGATTTTGGGGTGTGATGGGCCATCCTTGTCTAGGCATTATTATGGTGAGTTTAAATATATCTAAGGACTTTCTTTAATTTCTTTATCAAGAATCATACTACAAAAATAGAATTATGATTCTTAATCATTCCTAAATAACTCTCCAAATATTTATAATTCATTTTCAGCCAAATATTGAGGAATTTAATTATCCTATTCCGGAGAACTGTGCTGCTGGAAACACAGGGGTTTTTGTCAACGGGCGTGAACTTCACCAGAAAGATTTTGATTTGCTTGTTAGCAGGGGTCTTCCAAACATAAGAGACGGATCTTATATAGTTGAGATTTCAGGGAAAGTGGTCGATGAGCACACTGGCAAGGAACTTGATGGCCTCGGCAAACTTGCCCCGACGTGAGTTTTTCCACTTCCTACAAGAAATTACTACTCTTGCTAATTCTGATTCTTACATGCAAAAGAATTGTTAATAGTTAATTTACGTTTGAATGGATCTATCATTATTTCGCATTGCCTCGATGCATTTTAACAATATTAAAGTCTGGGTTTATCTGCTAGAGGAATAGTTTTTTTTTTTTGTCAAACTATTGTTAATTGTTCTTGTCGTTCATTTTTTTATTGGATTTTCAGTTGTGGCGATTTATATTTTACCTTAATCTTCGTTTTCTGAATGAAGTCGGGAATGCCAAAGTAATTTCAAACTGAAAGGAAAATAAAACCTGTAATAAAAAACTGAACGATCGGTATAGTCTAACAACTTCCGACAAATTTGTTTTCCACTTAATATACTTTCTCCATGAATTTTAGTCTGCAAATTTTGTTGGTTGTTACTGACTGCAATAAAATTGGAAAGATGATTACTTTTGATGCACACAACACCCGTAATTACCATGTCTATTAGCCATTGCATTTATTGACAATCATATGGATGATAGTTTTACGCAGATATGCTAATTTTGATTTGATATTTAAACAGGGTTGAGAGGGCGAAGCATGGATTCGGTATGAAAGTTCCAAGATTTATCGCTGAATTGCAGCGTCAGATGCAGGTGCATTAGCCCTATTAATTATATTTACAGGATGTAATTGGTTCATTATCATATTTTGTCATTCTCATTTACACGTGTCGAGAATAATCCTCCTTATTGTTTGTGTGTTGAATGATGGTCTCATTTGGTTCCAAAAATCTTTACAAATTCGTACAGATTGTAATCTTGGGCTCGAAAGCGAACATGTTGTGATTAACTCCATTTGTGGAAGACGAGGCCTTGGGATTCTTGTTAGACATACGTGGTTTGGTTTGTAGTCATTGATTATACTTAATTAGTCTTCGAAAATATGATGTGATACTGAATGATGTTAATTGCTCGTGTTTATAAGAAAAAGGAGAAAACGCTTTGTTCTTGAGATGTAAATGGCTCATGAGATGTTGCTTATTCCAGTACTATTCAAGTGGGGTTGTGAACGGTTAAGTTGTACGTGATAATGTTATTATTTCACTTATGACATTATCATATTTCATTTTCAAGAAGACTTTAGTAATACCCAAATTGAAATGCAGGGTGACTAAATCAAATTTGTGATCATAGTTCTTGAGAATTTGCAAAAGCAGTTGGCTTATTGGCATAGTTGTTGAGCAAACGCAAACTGGGTTATTATATTCAGATTTTGATGTCAATGGCGCATGCAGGAGTCTGGAGTGTTAAATATGATGTGCATAATTTTTAGGGAAAATTAAACACAGACCCCTCACTTATTCAAATTTTCCAATACACCCCCTCATGCTAAGAAAATCTTACAATTACATCCTATGTATGTTTAATAATTCTTACAATTCTACCCTTATAAATCTTATAAATAGACCTTTTGAGAGGGGTGTTGGTAATTTACAACAAGTGAGAGAGAGTTTCGGTAATTATACAATAAGCGAGGATATCCGTATGTAATTTTCCCTAATTTTTATAACTTGAGTTTATATGCTTATTAAATATATATATATATGGAAAATTACACTGAGTACCCTTGAGCTATTGCCTAATTACGGTTTACACCCTCTAATTTAAAAAATTACATCTAACATCCTAAGGTTTCCTTCCGTTCAACAATCGGCACATTTCGTTAGGGTTTTAGTACGGCGCTGTTAAATTTTTTGTGAACTTCCGAAAAAACCTTTTATTTTGGCGGGAATTTTTTTTGAACCTGAAAACCCTAATTTTTTGGACAATTATATACTTTTGGTGTTATTTGTAATATTTTGTAAAGGTGTAGATGTTACATGTAATGTTTCAATATTTGAGTTATAATTTCAATAATATTTGAATTTTTTTAATTACATTATAATTTATTCGAAAATAGTTTTTTATTTGATTTTATTTTTGATATTTCAGAAATAAACAAATCAGTATTATTTGATAATTTCAGAAAATAGTTTTACATCAATATATGAAATTACAGGATGTTAGATGTAATTTTGTAAACTAGGGGATGTAAACCGTAATTAGGCAATACCTCAGGGGTACTCAATGTAATTTTCCCTTAGGGGCAACATGGTAATTCAGTCTTTTTCATTTTTTTAATGTTTTCTTTTTTTTAAAAAAAATATTCTGTTAGGGGTATTTAGGTCAATTTGCAACTTCCGTCCAACCCTACATCAATATATTAAACTCCAGGATGTTAGATGTAATTTTTTAAACTAAGGGATGTAAACCGTAATTAGGCAATACCTCAGGAGTACTCAGTGTAATTTTTCCTATATGTGTGTGTATGTTGTTCTTAAAAGTAAAAAATAAGTTGGTAAAATTTGTGGTGGTTACTCTTTTAAAGACAAGTAAATGCTACCAATTCTTTTTGTTCGAACATATAGCCAGTTTAATTATCGCAATCCCACCATAATATGAACCGATTTGTAACTATAATTTCCAAAACTCGCAATAAGAATGATAGAGAAATTTAAAGGAAAAGAGAGAGAGTACAATGAAAGAAAGATAATGAGTACCAACTACCAAGTAAGAACAATGGTCTTCAATCATATATCCAAAAACTTAATTGACATTGGTATTTAATTATTTATCATGTTTTTATGACCAACAACTTTAAACAACTCCAATAATCAACTAATCTATCATCGAACCTTCATTATCAGAAATAACTAACACTTCAAAACTCATTAGCTAACCAACTCTTCCCGCCCCACTCATGGCACAACGAGCACCAAAAAATAACTTATAACCTCCGAATCAAGCATTATAAGTTGGTCATCAACAATTTATAATACACCCAAATAAAAATAGTGCGTTATGCATCATTCAATGAGATTCGAACTTGTGAAATTCAAATGAAAGGTAGAGAACTCATCACTAGACGTCGTCTTGCTGGTATTATAAGTTGAAACTTGAAAAATGAAAAACAAAAATATATTAAATAAATAACAGCCTTGCAATCAATATCATAAAACAAGTTTCCTCCAGCTCATATGGATTAATAAATTTTTCCTAAAATAACTTAGTTTCGGATGTAGAGTAAATTAGTATAATTTATATAGAACGATAGATCTTTGTCAGTAAAAATTTGTATTATATTCATATAATACGAGTACATACTATAATTAAAAAATGTTTTTGTTCATCGTATACATTTTGAACGTAATGAATAGTACTCATACTTTTAATCTAAATCGTTTAGTACACATACTTTATATATCTCATTCTGAACTTGACGAATATACTCTAATTCTGACAAAAATATTTATTTTTAAATTTAGAACTTGAAAATAATAATTAATTTTTATAAGTACTAAACAAGTATTATACTACTAAAAACTGAGAACATTGATAAGATAAAAAAATATTAATTATTTGTCAACTAGTGACTCTAAAATATTATTTTTATAAAATAAAAGTAAGTACAAACAATATATCTTTCAAATCTATATGAAAGTAAGTCATATTTTTACTCCCCGAATAATTATTTGTATTCGTATTATACTCTTATGTCTACGAATATGTTTATTTTCGTTACCATATTTTTTAGCCATGTTTTTACCGTAACTTTCAACAAAATTTTATATTATACTCGTACGTATTTAATGACAATTTTTTCCGGTCCTGTATTTAACTAACTAGGCAATAGATACACTGCAACTAAAAGAGATTAAATAAATGAGCAAATTTGAAATAATTTGGCACTTGGTAAGAGCATGAACTAATACATCTACTAATATGCTTATAGAAATGCAAAACTAGGTAGAGGATAATAACATTTCTTTTTTTTTTGAAACATATAGAAATGCAAAACTAGGTAGAGGATAATAACATTTCTTATTTATTGATAACAATAATGACAGAATCTATTAGGCCACATATCACAAATCATAAGACTAATCAGTAATCACCTAAAGTTCCTATCATTGTGCAATCACATTAATTAATCCAAAAGTTCAAAAGGTCGAGCCCACATGCACAATGATATGGTAAAACCAACAAAGTACGAGTCATCATTTTATACGTGACTATATGATTAACCAAAAAATCAATATAAATGATACAATATTATATAATCAAATTAAATTTTATAATGTATGATTGGTTGGGTGTAACATGAGATTGGTTTACTTTGCTAAAGTTTCCTTATTAGATAATGTTTCATTTCCTAAATAATTTTGGACTTATTGATTATATCAATGTTTTGGGTAAATTCCTTATTGTCATAATTTCAAAGTTTATATTGAGACATTTAATTTATTATTAAATTAACTAAATGACTTTTAATATTTTAAAAGATATTTAAGTAACGATTAACATCGGGTTGTGCTTAGATTTAAGGATTCAAGAAGTAATACAAATCCGTAATAGTAATAAATTGAACTTGTTGAGATAACTATGAGTTACTGTAAATATTAATCCCATAAGTATCCATTTTAAGTTATTTTATAATAATTATTGAAAATTCTTAAGTTTGAATACTCTCCTCAAAACAAAACATTCCGAGCTAATAGAGTGCTAAATGCCAAGATTAAGGTAATTCAAAAGTACAATGTGCCGAGAATCTAATTTAAAGATGCGTTGTGCCAGAAGTTGTTAAATATATGTGCCAAATAATTACCCTTTTTCTTTTGGGGAAATTACAATGAGCATTAAATTCAAATTTTGACAAAGAGAAATAAAGAGGGGAAAAACAAGGACAACATAACGGTAGTTAGAAAAAGAAAAGGGATAATCACACTTAGGTCCCGATTAAATGGGATGCTGTTTCCCATTTCTTAATTTCTCAGAGATTTTTTTCGTCAAAATGCATTGTTTTACATCTCCCAAAACTATCCCAAAGAAATACTACGCACAATTTTTCAAAAAAAAAAATCTCAATTTTTTTTGAAAAATGGATTACTTGGCATTTCTCTCAAATTTTTCTTAAAAAATCAGAATTTTTACTATTCATGATTAGACAGTTCACCCAATAATTAAAAGTATTTTATCCGTCAATATCTTGATATAATCATCAAAATAATCACATATCTTTATTTTAAATGATATAGGCTACAAAATAAGATCCACTTTGTATATTTTTTGATGCCTTAATCGATGAGTTTATCTTAAATATGTTAAATATTCTTACAAAAACAAAACTTATCCATACTAATTTCTCACAAAAAAAAAATTCTTTAAAAAAAAAAAAATCACATCACACTTAATCATTATACTTTTCTCTATAAAAAAAACTCATCCAAACACATTTTCTCTTTCATATTTTTATTTCTTTAAAAATAATTTCTCTTGCTTTATTTATGAAAAATAAGAAATCAGAAATAGACGTCCATCCAATCGGACTCTATAATCCCAAGAGCAAAATCTATATCAGAGTATCCCGACCAGAGAAAAATTAATATTATCTTCCCTAATGTTTAATTTTTGTTTCACTTAAATTTTTCTTTGATATTTTTACCCTTGTGTGTAAAAAAAAAATATCCAAAAAAAAACCTTATATTGAAACAAAATTTGAATATTAACTACCGGAAAAATTAATTTTTTTATATTAAGAATTACCCTCACACGAATCATGTACTTCTCGAACTATTATCAGTATCTCAAAAGAAAAAAAGTAAAAAAAAAAAAAGATAACGGTTGGAGAAGCGGCGTTTTAGATGCTCCTGTTTTCCGTTGTCGGTTAATAGTACCCCCCCCCCCCCCCCCCCCCCCCCTTTTCAGCACAGAGACAAGTAACAATATCAATATGACTATCTGATGCAGATAAGGAGGAAATATATCTGTATTGAAGATCGAAAACGACATTTATTACCATATTTACAGATACTGTTTTTCAACTTGAAGAAGTACACTCAGTGTAAAGCTACAGAGAAATGGTGAAGAAAATGATGGTCTACAATTGGAAATCGTGGTGGAGATGTCTTCACAAGAACAACCACTTTGTCATCAAGTTTGGAATCTCTCTTCTTCTTGTCGCTCTTGCATTTCGCCTTCTTTATAGTAGTAGTAGTAGTAGATCTTCTCATTTCTCTCCACTTCCAGATTCCAATTCTCTCGAAAATTCGCTTCTTATTTCTGACACTTCTCAAGAAAATACAATTCAGATTCCTCCCCAAGGTTAGATAATTTTGCATCTTATCTCTTTTTTGGCTTTGTACTTGTTGGTGGTGGTGGATTGGCGTTTGGAGTTCTAATAAGGTACCAGAATATGAGCTAAAAACAATTGTGATTTTGGTAGATACAAGTTTGAGATTTGGAATCTGCTCTGTATGTATTGTATGTATCTAACCAGATTGTGCCTTAGAGTAATATCATCACTTGTAAGATTTCCAGCTTCTTTGTTTTTTAAATTCTAGACGAAAGGGATACCTCGGACTGGAATTGAACCAAGGACCTCTCACGTGAAATTGGAAACTGATACTAAGATTTCCAGCTTTAGTTGTATAAAAATGTGATGTTATTCTGCTCTATTAAGAAAAATTGGTGTTCTTGCATCAGTTTATGTACTTATAATTCTTTGCAGAAAATGGTAGAGAGTCCACATATGGTGAAGGGAAGTGTAATCTCTTTATTGGGGATTGGGTTCCTAATCAGGATGAACCTTTGTACACAAATTGGACTTGCAACTTCATTGAAGACCACCAGAATTGTATGATGAATGGGCGGCCCGATGATGGTTATCTTTACTGGAGATGGAATCCCCGTGGTTGTGAGTTGCCTCGACTTGACCCCGAGAGGTTTTTAGACTTAATGAGGAATAAAACTTGGGGTTTCATTGGTGATTCGATATCGCGAAACCATGTCCAGTCATTCCTTTGCTTACTCTCAAAGGTAAAGTTTGATAAAGCTGCTGTTATTGTTGCTTATGCTAAAAGAAATTCTCTCAACAACTGGAACAATATGCATGTAGATGATGCATTTTGATAGTACTGTTACGATTTTATTTCCTAATGCCCGAATGTCTTTTTTTCTCCAATGAATTGAGCTATTATTTCTTATTATGATCCAATGTCGAAACATATCCTCATTGTTTAGGCTGCTTAATGAACCCAAAAGTAATTTCAGATTTGGAAAAGACTTTGAGTTCTTGTTTGTTTCGTTTTTTAAAAGACCATACTATAATCTACCGACAATTGACTGGAAGTAGCAAAGACCTTGATTATTGAATATAGATAGAGAAATTCGTGTTCACATATTTACATCTGATTTCTATGTGTTTAAGTTATTTCGTCTCTTGATGTCAATCTTGATTTCTGTCCTCATTCAGTAAACAGAAACGGAAAAAGAACAGAAACATCTTCTTCATACATACATTATGTTGTTTTCTAGATTTCATTTGTTAGCTTTTGAGCCCGAGTCATAGAATCTTCGATGCTAGAGTATAAGTTAAATTTCGGTATCTAGATTTTTTTTTCCGAAGTCAAAAACAATTGAAACTAAGCTACTGTGCTCTTCAGGTGGAAAAAGCTATTGAAGTTTACCATGATGAGAGTTACAAATTCAGAAGATGGGTCTTCCCCAAGCACAATTTCACAGTTTCAGTCATTTGGTCCCCTTTCCTCGCTGAAGCCGTCATTTTCGAAGATATAAACGGTGTTTCTACATCTGAAATCGAACTCCAGCTCGACATTCTTGACAAGAATTGGACCGACCCGTATAAGAGCTTGGATTATATGATATTTTCAGCTGGTAAATGGTTTATTAAATCCGCAATCTACTATGAGAATAATACCATACTGGGTTGCCATTACTGCCCCAAGAGGAACTTCACCGAGCTCGGGTTCAACTTTGCTTATCGCAAAGTTACAAGAAACTTCTTTAACTATATCATTGATTCGAATCACAAAGGCATGATATTTTACAGGACCTCAACTCCAGATCACTTTGAAGGTGGAGAATGGTTTAGTGGTGGAACTTGTAAAAGAAAAGTACCAGCAAAGGAAGGTGAGTTTGAGTTGAATCAATTGGACAACATTCTACGTGAAATAGAACTTGAGGAATTTGAGAAGGCATCGGCTAAAGCTTATGAGAATGGGGTAAATCTTAAACTTCTTGATGTGAATCCTCTTTCTTTGATGAGGCCCGATGGACATCCGGGCCCGTATAGATTTTTCCAACCGTTTGGGAAAGACAAGAATGCGAGTGTGATTAGTGATTGCCTGCATTGGTGTCTGCCCGGCCCGATAGATTCGTGGAACGATATCTTGGTGGAGATGGTGGTGAATGGCTGAAAATGATTAATTTAATTTTTTTAATCTCTTCATTTGAGCATTAGGGTTCTTTGCATGATCTTGCTTTGGGAGCATGTTGAATTCGTGGAACAACCAGCAATGGGGGCTGCATGACCGTATATTCTTGTGAATGATCTGTTGATGGAAATGATCGAGCGGTTCTGGAGATCGGTATGACGAATTTGATTACATTTCTTGATCAATTGGAGATTAACTTTTCAATACTGTAAATGTGAATGTTAGAGCTCAAGTTTGTCTGTATTGGAGAAGATAATATTTAAGTTTGTTCTTGTATTCATTCAAGGGTTCAATCTTTTACAATGTGCTCACTTTTCTCTCTCTTTTTTCTCTGTCTCTTCTTGACGTCACAAGCACTCGATGCCATTGTATATGTGTTGAGGATCTGTTCGTGTAACAGGAAATATTATATAGGATCTAGATTGCTATGCATTGTAGTTGTAGTTATATCAATTGGGCTAATAGTTTGGTCTGCAATATACCATCGTGTTACATTCCATTGATAGGATTGTACAGGAGCAGTTCATTTCATTAGGATGTTGTGAAAGAATTTTCAACTTTATTTAAATATCAATTTATTTATTTTTCACACCCTAACCACTTGTGTTGTTAGGGATCTAATGATGTCATCATCGAGATAATTCCACAACTGTTGGAAAACTTAAGCATAAGATGATATACCCAGATTTAATGTAGTTCAGTCAACTGTCTACGTCCTATTTTTAGTCAAAACTGCCAAACATAAGTAAGAAAAGGGCAAAATATACTTTGTAATTCACTTTATCACATTTAGGCCTCTAAACTATAAAATATAAAATGTATTAAAACGATCCTTGTCCTCATTTTTATGTTAGTCCATTGACCAAAATTTTTAAAGACTGTAATACCCTTCTTTAATATAATGTTGCTGAAGTTGTCAATCAGAATTAAGATGTAACCATTTAAAAATATATTTGTTTATTAGTTGATTATTTTAAGATCTTTTTTATTATATTTATTAATAAAATAGTTAGTTTAGGTTATATTTATTTATATACACTATCATTTCAGAGAAATATTTAATGATTTTCATATTTATGCTATAAAAATTCTGAACTAATTATTAGTTACTAAATAGCGATAATTAAATCAGTAATCAAATAAATAGTAGTTCGTAAATTGATATTACAAATATATAAAAATATTTACGGTTCAATATTTATTTTTGAATAACTAGTAAAAGATATTTGAATAATATTGTGTAGAGCGTACATGTTAAATGTTACAAACATCACATGAAATTGTGATTATTAAGACTAAGAATATTATCAGCATGAAGAATGATTACCTGAAGTTATAATCTTTATTAATTGAGGTTGTGTCCTCAGAACGACCTCTATATTTAAATATAGATTAGATTTATTAAACTAAGTGGATAATTTTTTATAATTTTATTATTAATAACACAATAAAGTTATTGCCTATTGGATATGTCTCTAGCACATTACAACTAAATAGATAATATTATTTAAAAATATCAATGTATGTACTAATTTAATTATTCCAACAATGATAATTTAAATAGTTATTGTGATTAACTTAGGTGTAACCGATTCTGTGAAAACATAAATATTTACTATACCTTATTACTAACAAAAATGTTAGATAATGAACGGTAGAACATATGAATAGTAAATAAAAATATTGTATATAACATTCAATAAGTACAGTAAATAAAAGAGGTAGTAATAGATATAAATTGGGATAATTGCAGACACTTCCCTCACATATGGGGTCACTTCACCCCTCACTTATTGAAATATGCACTTTACCTCCTCACTTATCATAAAATGTGTACTTACCCCCTTCGGGCAGCTCGGGCAGAAAAAATACAAAGGCATTTTCCGTACGTTGCTGCCTCGATTTGAATTTTCCTTTGTATTTTTTGCCCCAAACTGTCCGAAGGAGGTAAGTGCACATTTTATGATAAGTGAGGAGGTAAAGTGCACATTTCAATAAGTGAGAGGGTGAAGTGCAATGACCCCCATATGTGAGGGGGTGTCTGCAATTATCCCATATAAATTTAACTGCATCTTTTAGGTAGGTGATATTCAAGAAGACATAAACAAACTTCATTTAAATGCTAAAGGCAAAAAAGTAAATTCATATTAAATTTTCACATCCTCAACATTTCAAAGGTTTGACTAGTAAAGTGAAGAACGTTTTTGATACGTTTTACAGTTCAGTTCAGGTACCTAAATGCGACAAATTGAATAGTTCATGGGTACAAAATGTATTTTGCCCTAAAAAAAACCGCCTAGGAAACAACCGCTTGTCCACGCTTTTTGCGACGGAGCAAAGGTGATGGCCTAGAACGCCGTGTCATTCCATTGTTTTATGTCATAGCCACGACAATTATGACTAGAGCTGCGGTGAACAAGTACACTGCTTCAATTTTATGCTAAACTCTCGGCTAGGGGTGTACGCGGTCGGGTTTATGAAAAAAATTCAACCCGACCCGATATATGCGGGTTGACAAAATATCAAACCGAAACCACATAACTATCTTTTCAAACCGAGCGGTTCGGGTCGGTCGGGTTTAATGTATTTAGCGGGCGGTTTGGCGGGTTATCGAATTATAATTATGTTACTTTTAGTTTCAACTAGTAAGTAAGAAACTAAATAACATACTTGTACATTTAATTAAAAATAATTGAGTTGGTGAGAAATACAAGAATAAGTGGTGTTATTAAATAAAAATCATATTTATCATGAATTGTAAACTCTAAAATATTAATAAAATTAAATTATTTTATAAGTTTATCATCAAAATATACATCTACATCTTCGTTTAAATCAAGTAAAAACAATTGTTCTTGTTTACTCAAATTAAAAATAAGGTGTTTTACATAAATATGAATAAAACTACTCTTATTAGAGTTTATATATATGCATATATAGTTTTAAGAGTTTAGAGTTAATCTTATTAGTGTGTGCATATATACACACACTTATGACATATACAATTAGCGGTCGGGTGGCGGGTTAGACGGGTTGCAATTATTAAACCCACCACCCGACCCGAAAATGGCGGGTTGCAATTTTTTCAACCCATCACAATTTTTTAATAATTTCAAACCGGCGATTTTCGGGCGGTTCGGGTCGGTTTGAACGGGTCGGGCGGGTTGTGCGGTTTTATGTACACCTCTACTCTCGGCTCCCATGAATTTTCATTTTTTGATCTTTTGTATCAATCTCCACTAATTTACCACAGTGTATAATAAACTAGTTATATATTTATTGTAATCCAAAAAAAAAGAGTTATATATATATATATGCTTCTAACAGAAAATACAGGATTTAAATTATTTTGCCCCACTACAAGCTACCTCAGTTCAGTCTAATCTGTTTGTACCTTTGATTTTTATTTATTTCTGATAAATTTGTTACTCCTCACCAACATCATCATTTATGGTAAAACAATTATTTATAGATAAAATTTACCAACGGTCCAGTCCCAAAAAGATGAATTCAAATTTGAAAATACCGACCGTTAGCCTTCCCCCCACTATATAATCACCCCCCTCAACATTAAAATAACTATTCAGCTCCCCCTCTCACACTCAAACACCCAAAAAATTCAAAAATGGCAGCCATAGCTGAAATGCCCACAGTCGCTGAGCCTGTACCCACAAAGAGAGGGAGATCGAAAAAAGCACTAAAGCAGAAAAACCCATCATCAAATGAGGCCAACATCATCGCCGGAACCCTCTCCGCCACCTCCCCTCTTGCCGCCCCACCACCGGATAATTCTGCCGGAAAAGAGAACAATGAGAGCCTCTCGCAGCCCAAGTCTCAGAAGAAAACTAAGAAAGGCGCTTCGAAGGCGAAGAAACAACCGTCGTCCGAGATGTCCTCTTTTGAGAAGGAGTTGCAAGAGATGCAAGAGAAGCTCGAGAAATTGAAACTCGAGAAGGAGCAGACGGAGGAGACGTTGAGGGCCCGAGAGGAGAGTTTGAAGCAGAAGGAAGAAGAGCTTGAAACAAGGGATAAGGAACAAGAGAAGCTCAAAATTGAACTCAAGAAGTTGCAGAAAATTAAGGAGTTTAAGCCCACCATGGTTCGTTTTCTTCGATTCCCTTTTAACTAGTGATTTTTATCAAAAATGATTTGATTATTTGGGCTGGAATCAAATTTTAGTGGTGTTTATACCTTTTCTTTGGTTTAAGCTCTAGATTTCTGTTTTCACAACCTGGGACCGTGAGCCTGTAGTGCGCTATGCGTGCCTCCGGACTCACTGAGCGTATCATAAAATTGAGCACTTGAACCGTGTCACAAAATGGATACCCGGTTTTTGTTTTTCATTTCATCACATATTTCATTTCATCCTCTTTTTGTTGTTTTTTATTATAGAACTTTAAGCTCAGACATGTTCATATGGTTTTATTGGTTTTTGTTTAACAGACATTTCCTTTCGATCTCCCGATTAAAGAACAAGAGCAAGAAAAGAAAGGCAAAAAGAAAAATGGCACGAAAAAGCCATCCCCTCCCTATGTGCTGTGGTGTAAGGACCAGTGGAATGAGGTATATATATATATGTGGGCATATCATTTGATTAATTAGATTATGAAATTTATTTTGATCATCGTTGTGACAATTTATTGGGGTTTTGATGTTATTAGGTGAAGAAAGCCAATCCAAATGCTGATTTTAAGGAAATGTCAAACCTCTTGGCAACAAAATGGAAGACAATAACTGCCGAAGAAAAGAAGCCTTATGAAGAGAGATACCAAGCTGAGAAGGAAGCCTATTTGAAGATTGTTGGAAACGAGAAACGAGAGCACGAAGCGATGAGGCTATTAGAGGATGAGCACAAACAGAAGACTGCTATGGAGTTTCTTGAACAATATCTTCAGTTCAAAAAGGAAACACAGAAGGAAAACAAGAAAACAAAGTAAATTATATGAATTGTTTCGATACTGTTTGAGTGTATTAGGGCATTTCTGGTTATTTTTCTGATATTTTGTGTTAATTTGTTGTAGGAAAGAGAAAGACCCCTTGAAGCCAAAGCAGCCAATGTCGGCGTACTTCATTTTCTCGAACGAGCGTCGAGCAGCTCTGTTTGCTGAAAACAAGAACGTTTTGGAGGTAAAAACGAAACTAATTTCAGAATTTTCAAGCTGTTTTTATTACAATTTGAGCTAAATAGGGACGTGGTTTTTGTTTGTTTTAAAGGTTGCGAGAATCACGGGCGAGGAGTGGAAGAACATGACAGAGAAACAACGAGCGCCTTATGAAAAGGTCCGTTTTGATGATGCCTGATTGTTGCAATTTTGTGGGATTTTTGTTTCAGTCAATTGAAGTTGGTTGCTAAAGATGTATTTTTGCATCATATTATCAGATGGCGATGAAGAACAAGGAACAATATATGCGAGAAATGGAATCGTACAAGCAGAAGAAAGACGAAGAAGCCGCTGAGTTAAAGAAAGAAGGGGAAGAGCTAATGAAACTTCACAAGCAAGAAGCTATGCAGTTGCTTAAAAAGAAAGAAAAAACAGAAAACTTGATTAAGGTTTGCTAAATTTCAGCCCTTTTTTAATGATTGAATTACGGATTCTGAAAATATAAATGGTATTATTTGTTGTTTTTACATTCAGAAAACGAAAGAGAACCGCCAAAAGCAAAAGAAAATTGTTGATCCAAACAAACCAAAGAAGCCTGCTTCTTCATTCTTTCTGTTCAGGTGAATTTTGCTTGTAAATTTTAGCATATATGTTTGGATTAGAAAATCTCGATTAACAAATGTATAATGTCTCCTGTTTATGCAGCAAAGAGGCAAGGAAGAATTTAGCCGAAGAGCGTCCCGGGATCAACAACTCTACCATCAATGCTCTCATCTCTTTGAAATGGAGGGTAAATAAATTATTTAGCGCTTAAAAGAGTGTTTTAAGATGGGAACTTTGATTCGGTGTTTAATGTTTATTTTGGTGATTTGTTGTAGGAATTGAGTGAGGAAGAGAAGCAGATTTGGAACGATAAGGCTGCGGGATCAATGGAAGAGTACAAGAAGGAATTGGAAGCATATAACAAGAAATTGGTAGCAGAAGAAGAAGCACAAAGTAGCAACACTTAGAATTAAAGACTTTTTTGTGTTGTTGATGTTCAACTGGGGTTGTGTTGAACATGTAGATTGATTGATGATGCTAATTTTTTTCTTTTTATTTTTCTTGTTAGTTATTTTGTGTTTTAGTTGCAGTTGACATTAAGAAATTCTCTCATCTTATTTGTTGTTGCCTTGTTCAATATTTTCACCTTTCAAGAAATACTGACAAAACATGGAAATCAAACATAATGCAATTTCAAAATATTTTTGGGGGGCAATCCCATTCTAAGTCACAAAGAGGGGATTGGGGAGCCTAAGTCACAAAGAGGGGAGCCAATCCAAGAGCGCAAGTGTAAAAACGTTAAAATTTAAAAGTAATTAAGAGTGGTATCATCTTAGAACGTATATTAATAAAATCAAAATCAAAATTATTATTATAAATTATATTTTGGAGTTATTTTTATTTAACAATAAAAGTAATTTTTTTTTTTTTTTGCACTTGAATTTTGATAAGTCAATGTGGCAAGGTAAAAATATTTACATGATGAAATGGAAGAAATCTAAAATGTTATGGTTGTGTTTTTTAAGTGCATTTTCATTTTCTGGATCACCAAAAAATAAAAATTCGCATCTAAGGTAAATTTTACAGAAAATACTCAAATTTTATATCCTGCTACACATTCCCCTATATAACTACTCATCATTTCATCAATTCAATCACTTCATTCTCTCTTTTTATTAATTATATAATTCAATTATCCAATACATTTTCTTTCTTACTTTATCATAAATAAAATATTATTCTAATTTTTTCTCCCATCATCATTACATATATAGCTAATTCAACCAACTTTATATCACATCTATACACAAAAAAAATTATATTTTCACACGAATTTCTATAATACACATTTTCCAATAAAAACTCAAAATTCATTTTCGAAAACACAACTATACAGAGCCTAAACATTTCCACATTACGATTTACAACTTTCCATCTCTACATATTCTACATATGTTGTTTTATTCTTCCTTATTTTACATGAACCTCTTTTTACATGTCACCACTAATATAATTTTTCATAAAATGTAGATAAAATTTAAGCTAATGTGAAAAATCCTTGTTATTGTAAAATTTTTGGTACGAGATTAAAAAATTTTAAGAGAGCAGTAGAGCGAAGCTCTCTCTCGTAAGTCGCTAGGGCAAGTTCAGAACACCAGAGCGTCAATGTTGTGTGCAAGATCCCATTTGTAATGCCAGATGTGAAGATTATAAGCCAATTTTGATAGGAATGTCAGTCCAAGCCCCAATGGTTCTAGTGTCTATCTCTCTCACATAGTAAAGTGTATTGTGTGCGATCCCCACACGCATAGAATGCACACTCGAACCATTGGACTCGGTTGTGCATAGAATTACCCTGTCTAACCATGGTTGAGGACTTATATATATATTATATATATATATATATATTTACACAACATTTTCTTTATATAAATATAGAAAAATGTCAAATCAAAGAATTTGTTGACTTTGAATATTAGTGCTTGATTTGCGAAATTCAAATTTGAAGACACAATTTGTGGAAATGTTTTTTGAGTAGAAGAGTGGAGTCAAACTTTAGGTTTGTGGTTGTTTCCACTTGTCTCTCCTCTCCATTCTCTCATTTCATCTGAGGCATTCTAAATCACCTTTTCCTCAAAGAGCTCATTATACTGCAGCCCTTTTTGTAATCATACACATGGACATATGGGGACCTTTCAAAACCCCTACTTATGCTCATGACAGATTCTTTCTAACTGTAGTGGATGATTTTTCAAGAGCAACATGGGTGTTTCTCACGAAACACAATTCTGATGTGCTACCTTACATACAAAAGTTCTTCCTATACATTCAAATTCAATTCTCCATTCCCATGAAAATAGTCAGAACAGATAATGTCTCATATTTCTTTAACTCTTCTTGTTCTACTTTCTTCCAAACCAAGGGTATAATTCATCAAAATTCTAGTACTTACACTCATCAACAGAATGGTCTAATAGAAAGAAAGCATTGACACATTCTAAATGTAGCCAGGGCTTTCATGTTTCAATCCCACGCTCTTATCATGTACTGGGGAGAATGCATACATACTGCAGTCTATCTTATAAATAGAACACCTTCATCTCTTTTGAATGGTAAAACTCCTTTTGATGTTCTCTTTAACAGACCACCTACTGTAAGTCATCTCAATCTTTGGTTGTTTATGTTATGCAAAAATTCTTCCAAATCCTGATAAATTTTCTCCAAGATCCAAACCATGCATATTTATGGGGTACTCTTTCACTTAGAAGGGTTATAAACTTCTAGATATTTCCACATCCACTTTCTTCACATCCAGGGATGTTATATTTCATGAATCCATTTTTTCTTTTGCCATCAGTCATCCTCAGCCATTAGATCATCTTTTTTCTGATGATCATCAATCCTTCTTTGATGATTTCATTACTCCTTATTTTCCTCCTCTTATACACAATCCAACTCCATCTCCTTTGTCCACTTTACCATCTGTCACTTCTCCTAATTCCTCTTCTGTACCTCAACCATCTCCACATTCTATTGTTTCTGCTCCAAGAAGGTCTCATAGAGTCCATTCTAATCCTATTTGGACAAACGACTATGTTTGTCCATCTATGTCTCAATCTCACTGTGTCGCGTACCCTCTTTCAGCTTCTCTCACTTATTCTCACCTTTCTCTCCTATATCAAGCTCTCATTTATTCCTTGGATACTTACATTGAGCCTTCTTGTTATCAAGGGGCAATATGCAATGCATGAGAGATTAAAGATCTTAAGATTAATAACACTTGGCAACTTGTTGACTTGCCCCCCTGAAAAATAAGCCATTGGCTGCAGATGGGTGTACAAAGTAAAACTGAAATCTGATGGTTCCTTAGATAGATTCAAAGCCTGGTTAGTGGCTAAGGGTTACACTCAGAAAGTTGGATTAGATTATCATGAAACTTTTAGTCCAGTTGTTAAAATTGTCACAGTAAGGACTGCCCTTGCACTTGCAGCCATTCATAACTGGTCTTTCTCTAATTTAGATATTACAAATGCCTTTCTTCAAGGTGATTTGGAGGAAGAAATATACTATGCAGCTTCCTGATGGCTTTAGCAATCAGGGGAAGACTAAGGTGTGTAGATTTCTAAAGTCCCTCTATGGTTTAAAACAAACATCAAGGCAATGGAATTATAACAAAAGCCTTGGTTAAAGTTGGTTATATTCAGTCAAAACAAGATTACTCTCTCTTCACAAAGCAAACACATGGAAAGATAGTGATACTTTTAGTATATGTAGATGATATAATCATCACAGGAGATGATTCTGAAATGATTAAAGAACTGAAAGCCTATCTGCATAAGAGCTTTCACATAAAAGATCTTGGGAAGTTGAAGTATTTCCTTGGAATTGAGATTGCTAGAACTAAAGATGGAATATGCATGAGTCAAAGGAAATATGTATTGGAGTTGTTAAAGGAAGCTGGCTTAACTGGTTGTAAACCAGTGGAAACACCTATTGAACAAAATTTAAAATTAACAAGTAAAGATTATGATGAAGGGACAGGAACCAATAGTGATGATCATTTACTTGAAAATGTCATTGAGTATCAAAGGATGGTTGAAAAATTGATATATTTGGGCATGACTAGACCAGACATTAGCTATGCAGTTCAATTGCTTACACAATTCATGCACAAACCAAAACAATCTCACATGCAAAGCAGCTATTAGAGTTTTGAAATACTTGAAAGTAGCTCCTGGTTGTGGAATTCTTATGTCAAGTAAAAGTAAACTAGAACTCATAACCTAATGTGACGTAGACTGGGCATCATGTGTGAAGACAAGAAGATCATTCACGGGGTTCTTTGTTAAGATTGGTGAATCACTGTGATGTACCAAATAATTAAGTCATTCTTTTATCACTTCGTATGAATTGTATCGTAAAACTTCTATAACACCCTCGTATACGAGGAAACGAGATAAGTATTAATATATTGAAACAGAACATGTGGCACCCCAAGATCCGCGTGTTTTCAATAAACCGGATAGGGTCGACCCGGGACCCGACCCTATAAGGACTGATCATTGCACTCCGCCAAGTACACGTGTAAAGCATCCAAAGGTGATAAGTCTCATCTGTCATTCATTCTACAGTACATGATGGAGTTCCTATAAATATGTCCATTTATGAAGATTCATGGACAGAGAATCTGAGCAACAAATACAACGAATCATATATCGTATAGCTTAGGTTATTCATAGACTTGAGAGTACGATCCTATAATACAAATATTAGATACCTTCATAATACGAACCATAGATATTACAATTATTTTATTCGAATTACGTTTAGACTTGATCTTTTAAAGGTACGTAGACAGCTCGGTATTATTCGAGTGCAGTCTATAATCTTGAGAGTACGCTTGTTGGTTCATATTCGAGGTCTTCTTGACTGAAATAGTGTGGGGCAAAATGTGTGCTAGATCAGTTGGCGCCGTCTGTGGGAAACTACTCCAGGGTCGCTGAAGTCAACAACAGAGATGGAGGGAGATAATCTGAGAGAGAAGCATGTTCGTATTGAAGACTCAGTGTCTGCTGCACCGATGAGGGATGTGGGAGATCCCAGTGAAGGAAAAATAATGCTGACAAAAGGAGCGTTAGATAAGATGATACAGGAAAGGGTGGATGAAGTGTTGAATCGTCTCATAGCATCGGGACCAGTAACTCCGAATGCTCAGAGGGCACCTGTGACGCCCTTGGCGCCTAAGAGGTTATTTCAAAGGCAAGATGGAAGGAATCCAGAGCCTAAGAAGAGGAAAGAAGTTGCAGGTGCACAGTCTGATGAAAAGGTCGAGAGTAGAGCTAATGCGCGTTCGGAAATTCAACGAGGAAAGCAGCCTGTGCAGGAAGAAAGAGAGAGGCCAGCTTTGTCGAGGGCAGAGATTGATGATATGTATGAGAAGCTTGACAAGGTAAGTCGTAAACTAGAGCCTCCTCGACCAAAGAGTAGGCCAGTTTCAGCATTGATGGCTAGAAATTCACCATTTTGCGAGAGTATAATGTTTGAAGAACCTCCAAGTTCATTTAAAGCCCCTCTTCTGCCTACTTATGATGGGACGGGTGCTCCGAGACCACATTTCACGACGTTTGAACTATTGATGTCGTTGTATCATCAATCGAACGCGATCAATGCAAAGGTCTTTGTGACGACTTTGGTTAGTCGGGCTCAAGACTGGTTCACGAGTCAGCAGCCCGGTTTCATAATATCTTATGAGCAGCTAATTAAGAGATTTGAGAATCACTTTGCGGCTAACAAAAAAGCCAGGAAATCTGTATCTTCCATGCTGGGATTCAAGCAGGGTCCTACCGAAAGCTTAAGGAATTTTGTACGTCGATCTAATCAGGAAGTTTTAGAAATACCTGAATTGACTCATGATCTTATTGTAACATTTCTTTTGTTGGCTTTGAAAAAAGGTACATTGGCATCCGCCTTAGCTCGACGCGCACCAAAAGATCAAGAAGAATTGATGCAATTAGAAGAAAAATGCATCAACGAGGAAGAAATGAATCTATCAAAAGATTTCGAGGCTCTCAAGCCCATAAACGATCGAAGAGATCGAAAAGAAAACAGCGATCGACAGGAAGGGTCGAGGTCTGAAAAGAACCATGAACGACCCTGTTGATACGCAAAGTATGATCAATACACGCCTTTGAAAACGTCAAGAGGAAGAGTTTTAACGGCAGTGCAACACTTGAATACAATTCAGTGGCCAAAGCCAATAAAATCAAAATCACGAGCAAATTTAAATAAATATTGCCAATTTCCCAAGGATAAAGGTCATGATACCGAGGATTGTTATCAGCTGAAGGATGAACTCGAACGCCTAATAAAAGATAGTGTCTTGAATGAATTTATTGATCGTACCCTTGCGGAAGTAAGAGCCCCTGAGGCCAACCGCAGTAAAGAGGTAAAAAGATCACGGAGTAGATCGCCAGATCAATCCCAATACTGAGGAAACGATGATCGGTATCATGACAATCGGAGTTATGGCAATTATCATTACGATAGGCCTTGAAATAATGAATATCGTCGGAACAATAATTATCGACGAAATGATGATAGGAGAGGGAATGATACTCGCCATGAAGATCGACAAAAGGAGTCTACCAATGTGGCCAGGGTAGAGATACACACTATCGCAGGGGGGACAGCTGGAGGAGATTCGTCTAACGCAAGGAAAATAAATAAGAGGGAAATGCGTGGCAATCACTATCGTCAAGAGCCTATGAAGGTCTTCTCTGTACAGAATCACGACCAACCAATAGCTTTTGACGATAGGGATTACGAGGGCATGATTGTTCCCCATAATGATCCCATGGTGATAACGATGGATGCTGCAAACTTTGTTGTACAAAAGGTGTTGGTTGATACTGGTAGCTCGGCAGATATAATTTTTTGGGATGTGTTGCAAAAGATGGACCTGGGGAAAGTAAATCTACGAACGGTGAATACTCCCTTGATGGGTTTCACAGGATCACAGATTATGCCGAAAGGTTCAATCCTACTTGATGTATCATTGGGGTCGGCTCCAAAGAGGAGGACATTGCGAGTGACCTTTTTGGTCGTAGACACCCCTTTTGCTTATAACATGATCATGGGTAGACCGATGCTGAATATGTTTAGGGCTATAGTGTCGACCCCTCACTTGAAAATGAAGTTTAAAACTAGAGATGGTATTGGCGAAGTGAGGGGAAATCAGTTAGAGGCTCGTGACTGTTATATCACCTTGCTGGCAACAAACTCCAGCAAGAAGAGGAAAAGAGAGGTCACGAGGGTGAATGTCGTCGATGAAGATGCCAGGATTCTAATGAAGCTGTTGGATAAGAAGCAGAAGAGGGCGGATATGAGGGTACAGCCTGTGGAGCATAAAACGATTCAACTTTTTGAGAACGATGCAGAAAAAACTACGAGAATTGGAGGAGACAACTAAGTCCAATGATAGAGTCAAAGTTGATAAAATTTCTCAAAGCTAACACTGATATTTTTCGCATGGAAAGCTGATGACTTTCAAGGCATTGATCCCGCAGCGATAGTGCATCGTTTGAATGTTGAAACCAATGCAAAGCCAATTCGTAAAAATAAAGGAATTTTGGCTCTGATAGAGCCGCCATTATTGAAGAAGAGGTGAAGAAGCTGCTAGATGTAGGCTACATAAATGAAATTCAATTTACTGAATGGCTAGCAAATGTAGTTTTTGTACCAAAAGCCGAAAACAAATGGCGCATGTGTACTGATTTTACTGATCTAAACAAAGTTTGCCCTCGGGACCCCTTTCCTTTGCCTCGAATTGATTTATTGGTAGATTCAACTGCAGGTTGTGCTCTTTTAAGCATGATGGATGCCTATCAAGGTTTCAATCAAATTTTGATTGCAGAAGAAGATAGAGAAAAAATTTCTTTTATTACTGCACGAGGGGTATATTGTTATAATGTGATGCCATTTGGACTTCAAAATTCAGGGGCCACTTATTAACGATTGGTCAATATGATGTTTGAAGAAGAGATTGAAAAAACTATGGAAGTGTACATCGATGATATGCTCGTCAAATCTGTAGATGAATCAAACAACTTGAATCATTTGGAAAAATCTTTTGAAATAATGAAACGATATGGGATGAAACTAAACCCTAACAAATGTACATTCGGAGTTCGTGGGGGAAATTTTTTGGGGTACATGGTTACAGAACGAGGTATCGAGGCAAATCCCGAGAAAATCGAGGCTATATTGAACATGAAATCCCCTACGAATGTAAAAGATGTACAGAAGCTAACATGGAGAATGGTGAGCTTAAACAGATTCATATCTAGATCCGCTGATAAAGGACTGCAGTTTTTCAAAATTTTGCGGAAGGTAAAAAACTTCACATGGACAGAAGAATGTGAAAAAGCTTTCCAAGAGTTAAAGGAGTATTTGGTGTCCCCCCCCCCCCCCCCCCCCCCCCCCCCGGTTATTAACAGAACCTATTTTTGGGGAACCATTGTTCTTATATATGGCAGTATCGTTGTCAGCCATTAGTGAAGTGTTGGTTCGAGACATCGATAACGAACACAAACCAGTATATTATGTCAGCAAACTAATACAAGGTGCAGAATTGAACTACTTGGAAATTGAGAAGTGGGCGCTTGCCTTAGTAACTTCGGCTCGAAAATTGAGACCATATTTTCACTCTCATCAGATTGTGGTACTAACGAATAAACCACTAAAGCAGGTATTAGCAAAACCCGATGTGTCGGGAAGACTCATAAAATGGGCTATTGAATTGGGAGAATTAAATATCGAATGTAAAAGTAGTACGGCAGTCAAAGCACAGATAATGGCAGATTTTGTTGTTGAAATGATGACGGAGTCACCCATTGATGTAGCGATGATGGAGTCTGCGAGACCATGTTTGTTGGATGTGGATGGATCCTCGATGACTAAATGAGGAGGAATTGGAATTTGGTTGCAAACCCCAGATAAATTGGATATGGAGTTCGCAATAAAATTAAACTTCAATGTTACTAATAATGAAGCAGAATATGATGCCCTTATTGCTGGTTTAAAAATGGCAAAAAGTTTAGAGGTGAAAATATTAATAGTTTACACCGATTCTCAATTGGTGGCAAGACAGGTGGCTAGGTCGTATGAGGCTAGAGAAAAGACGATGATATAATATCTGACGAAAGTGAAGGAATTAAAGTCGGAGTTCGAAAAACTTGAGTTGCATCAAATCCCAAGAGATGAGAATGAACGAGCAGACGCATTATCGAAATTTGCGAATCAAATTGTGGGGTTGAAAAGTAGAAAAGTAACTTTGTTAGTGGTAGAACACTCGGAAATAGAGGCGATGACTTTGGTAATGCCAGTGGAGGTTGAGACTTCGTGGAAGGATGCAATTACGGACTATGTAGTTAAAGACAAACTACCTGAATATAAAATGGAGGCTAGGAAGGTCGTTCATCGAGCGACAAGGTTTGTGATGATGGATGGTGAACTATATAAAAGGTCAGTGGGGGGACTACTGCTACGATGCTTAACTGCATCAAAGTCTCAATATGGTCTGCGGGAAATCCATGAGGGAAGTTGTGGGAATCATTCTGCGGGAAGATCATTAGCTCAAAAAGTTACGAGGCAGGGTTATTTTTGGCCTACCATAGTTAAGGATGTATATGAATTTGCCAAGAAATTTCGGGAGTGTCAAATGCATTCTAATGAATTACATCAACCAGGGACCCCTATGGAAGCAATAAAAATTACATATCCATTTGATCAATGGGGAATTGATATCTTAGGTTGGTATATATAACCTTATCGACATACCTGTTGTAAAACAAGGTGGAATGCATATTCACCTGATTATTAAATTTGTATGCAGGACCTTTCCCTCCAGCCCAAAACCAAAAAAAATTCGTTATTGTGGCAATAGAACACTTCACGAAGTGGATAGAGGCAGAGGTTATGGCTCGTATCACAGAAAAAGTCGTTATTGACTTTGTGTGGAAGAATGTAATATGCAGGTTAATTAACCCAGACAAAATTGAATAAATATGAATAATATTAAAGTTATTCTCATTCGGAAGAATATAATATGCAGGTTTGGCATACAGCGAATATTGATATCGGACAATGGGACGCAATTCAACGGCAGAGCTGTTACGGATTGGTGTTCGGAATTAAAAATATAGCAGAATTTCACCTCGACTGGACATCCGCAGGCCAATGGTGGATTGACGGAAGTGGCAAATCGTATACTCTTACAAAACTTGAAAATGAGACTGGAAGGTGAACGAACTAGATGGGTAGAAGAATTGCAAGGAGTGTTGTGGGCATATCGAACTACGCCCAGTTCCTCGACAGGAGAAACTCTGTTTTGTCTTGTGTATGGATCAGAGGCAGTCATAACTGCTCAAATTGTTATGGCAACCCATAGGGTGAGTTCATATGAACCTTAGGAGAATCAAATGGCGAGGGGATTCGAGTTGGACGTTGTCGACGAGATACGAGACAGAGCATATGCAAATATTCCGAGGCAAAAGAATACGGTGGCGAGAGCATATAATAAAAGGGTGAAGGCCAGATGTTTTCAAGTAGGTGATCTCGTTTTGAAAAAAGTCAAAGTATCAAGGCATGTGAAGAAATTAGAAGCAAATTGGGAAGGACCATTTAAAATTGTTAAAATCACGAAAGCAATGGCATAGGTTGCAAGATCTCAATGGGAAAGATCTATCTCGTCCATGGAATGTAGATAATTTACGAAAATTTTATGCTTGATGAGAGGGATCAAAAAAAATCGACCCTCCTTCATACATGACAAAAGGATCGACCCTTCTCTATTTTTACTTCCATTTCGTTATTCATCTAAATAACTGAGAAAGCAATTTCAATATTTGAGCAAACTCAAGCACTTCTTAATTGTTTAAATTAAATGAGATTGTCATTCGTTTAAATAAGATTTCTATAACAAAGAATAAGATACACGGGATAAGTTTTAGACGCTAATTCAAATCATTTGGCAAATTCGATAAACAGATAAATTGACGATAATGTTTAAATTTAAACAAGACGAAAATAGATACAAATACCCTAGAAGTGGGTTAAAACATTGTCTTAGTCCAAAGAAATCAAAAAGTCTTAATCTAAAGAACATCAAAATCAATCTTCAATCACTTGAGGCTCGTCGGCAGTCGTAGCCTCTTCTCTGCCTTGACCTTCCTCATTTCTTTGGGTAACGGTTGTTGCAAGCTCCCGTTCGAACTGCAAACTCGCTCCAGATTCCCCGATGACCAAAGCATCAAATTTGGGGAAATAGGTGTAAGCAATGTTTTCGGCAAGGGTGGCGGAGGCTCATTTGATAGGAGCTCTTAGATAGGCTTCTGCAAGCTCATTCTCTTGAAAGGTGGGGGGTAAATTCCCTGTTTCTTTCAAGTATTCTATTGCCTTAAAGAGGCCTTCCTGGACATCGTTAAGAGCTTGATCTAGCAAATGGTCGTCAAAGACCGTAGATCATAGCATGTCACGAGCTCCACCCAATCGAGCCTCCTCTATTTGACGTCTGAAAGAGGAGGACTCTCGGAATTCCCTAGGACCTGCAGCTTTACCTAAGCTGAATTGATGATGCCGTTCGGCCCCAGTACTTTCCTGCAGTAAGTTCAATTGCTGACGAAGCTCATTGTTGGTTCTTTCAAGCTCAGCCATTTTGATTTTGTCCTCGTCATATGATCGGCATATGACATCGAGCTCCGTCTATAAGAACAAAATTTTAAAACTTCAAATTTAAACTAACTTAAAATTAAGCTATTATTACGGTAATTGATTCGTATTTACTTGTAGAGAAGCAGCCTTCTCTTTGTCCTCTTGAGCAGCCATAAGTTCAGTAGCGACCTGTCCCTTATAGTCGGTGAGTTCTTGCTGAGATCGACTTAAGATCTCTTTCATCGTCGAATTATTAAGGGACAACTGGTGAATTAGGAGCTTCGTCTAAAAAATCGATCAGCAAATATAAATGAGCAATATAAAAAAAATGAACGATAAGAATGGTAAATTGCATACCTTTTCAAGATATTGAGCTGCTTATTTCTCGACGAGAGAACGAGGCTAGTCGATTATAAGAGCCTTATCCTTGGGCAACAAAGTGCAATGAAATAATTCGATCGCTATATTGCCACTAGGATCCTTGATTATGCTGCTATCAGGGTATATGTGCCAATCTTGGATGAGTGGTTGTTGGTCGGGTCGTAGTAGAGCTCATTCAATAACCTCACATTCGTGGTAATCTTTAAGCAGTAACGATTTAGCCTGATTAAGCAATTCAAAATCACGAGCGCCAGGCTCATCCGTTGTCTCGACTCGGGGACTCTCAGCTTGAGGACTCGACCTCGTGGCAATGGCCTGAGACGTATCCTCTCGATGAGGACATTTCTCTGGACGACCATAGGGGGCACTAGTTAATTCCCCAACTGGCTCAGAGCGTCGTCGTCGAATGTGTGAGACTTCTTCGACCTCTGTATTGGCAACTAGCTCCATGCTTCTTGGAGGACGAGATGCAACTAGTGGGCGAGTTAGTTGGGCGGGGGACTCGCCTATTTTTATTCCAGGTTGTTCTTGGCTTCGCCCCCGGCCACGACTTCGGCCTGTGCCACGACCTGTTGTGGCTGTTGCCCTTTGGGCCGCTTCGGCTGCAATAACAGCTCTTTTGTCTAAACGAGCTTGTCTCTCTTCCATTGCTACGAAGGTAACCAAGCAAAAAACAACGAATATATTATTATAAAAAATAAAAACAAAAAGCTGATGAGTATATAATAAATGTGGAAAGGCAAATACAAAGTGTTACCCAAGTTTTCGACGATGGGCACGTTAGCCCTACTAAGCCCACATGTGACTAGCACGGACTCATTCATTATTGCCTCAGGCTTGAATAGTCGCTTAAGAATACGTTTTAAGGTTCAGCGAGATATAGTGGGTCTACCAACGTTGCTTAAATCAATGAGATCCATACCACATGGACGAGGTACGTTCCATCATTCATTTAAAAGAGGAGCAATGAAGAAAAACTTTTTCTTCCAATCTCCGAAGGAAGATTGGGTGCGAGATTGAAGATGACAATGACGCTGAGGAGATAGGAAGAAAAAACCTTGTTCCGAAGATTTAGTGGATCGATGTACGGATAAAAAGCCATTAAAGTTCTTTATATTCGGATGAACTCCGTACATCCTCATGATGACTATGAAAAAGATAATATGCCTATAAGAGTTGGGAAGTAATTGTGTGGGACTCAAACGAAGGAAGAAAAGAATATTTTCTATGGCAGGATGTAAAGGGAATCTAAGTCCTGAAGCGAGATGGGCCACATGCACAGTGCGGAACCCTATGGGAGGACGATGCATTCTATCATTCTCGTTAGGAACGATAATTCAGAAGTTGGAAGGGATATGATATTTAGCTCTAATGTCGGCAATGTTCGATGTGGTTAAAATAGAGGAATGACCCAACCAGGAAACTATTATACGAGCCCTATCCATATTGGAAATAACTCTAGATTAGTATTTTCATCTCCCTCAAGATTTGGATAGGGAGGGGGGACATCAAGCTCTTCTGGTTCGATAACTATAGGAAGGTCGTTCACATGAGGTTCGGGAGAAGTTTCTAGACTACTCGAACTACTGTCAGACTCACTATTAGCGGACGAGGTAGTCTCATTTTCCTCGTCAGAGATATGGGGTAAATTAGCACCCACACTGGGAATACTCATAATGTATTTCTGGAAAATGCAAATATGGGAAAAATATATATAAAAAAAAAAGGGTTAAGCTTATACCTAGCACAAGGGAAAACTTGAATATGAACTAAGAAATGATCTTCAAACAGCAAGAACACTAAGAAGTTGCAGATGATCTTTAAAGAAATTCTCTGTAAAAATGGAAATTTGGCAAAGTAAAAGCTCAAATGAAGTATAAATTGGTATATATATAGTAAGAGGGGCATAGGAATCAACGACCTGGATTAATCGATAAAAAGTAAATCTGATGGTAAAAAAGAGGTGTCGTTTCGAATTCAACTAATGTCTCTTGAAATTCAAAACGGCTAATAGTTGGATCAGACACGTTTCTTGGGAAACGGCGTGTCAGAATTAATGATATAAACGGCTGCAGAGTAATGATTACATAAAAGAGTCGAATAGTTATGATGAAGAGAATTAAATGCATTAAAAAGCTTTATTTATCTACTTCGTCAGCAATCACTCAACTAATTAAAATTATTTTCCTCATTACTACCGAAGTGGGGGACTAATGATGTACCAAATAATTAAGTCATTCTTTTATCACTTCGTATGAATTGTATTGTAAAACTTCTATAACACCCTCGTATACGAGGATACAAGATAAGTAATAATATATTGAAACAGAACACGTGGCACCCCAAGATCCGCATGTTTTCAATAAACCGGATAGGGTCGACCCGGGACCCGACCCTACGTGTAAAGCATCCAAAGGTGATAAATCTCATCTGTCATTCATTCTACAGTACAAGATGGAGTTCCTATAAATACCTCCATTTATGAAGATTCATGGACAGAGAATCTGAGCAATAAATACCACGAATCATATATCGTATAGCTTAGGTTATTCGTAGACTTGAGAGTACGATCCTATAATACAAATATTAGATACCTTCGTAATACGAACCATAGATATTACAATTGTTTTATTCGAACTACGTTTAGACTTGATCCTTTAAAGGTACGTAGGCAGCTCGGTATTATTCGAGTGTAGTCTATAATCTTGAGAGTACGCTTGTTGGTCCGTATTCGAGGTCTTCTTGACTGAAATAGTGTGGGGTAAAATCTGTACTTAGATCACATTGGTTCTTGTAAACACAATTCATTTCATTAATGAGAATTCAAGTTCTATACATTTCAACAATATATGCACGAGTTGTATGTGTAGTTGTATTCACACGTAACATATTCCATGTTTTGTGCAATTTGATTTACCATATCCATTTTTATAGTATTTGTATCTTTAATTTGCATTTATATCAGCTTATTGCTCCTATTAGACATATCAATTCCCACTCGGATAATCAAGTCCAGCATTTTCAACAAAACATTTGTATCAGATTATCGCACCTATTAGACATAACAATTCCCACTTGGATAATCAATTCCAGCATTTTCAACAACAACAACAAAAAAAATAAAAATTCCAGCATGAATTTTGTCCAATATTAGATTTGGAGTTTTGGGATGAATATAAAAAAAGGACAATATTTAATATTCTTAGATTATAGGAAAACAAAATTTTAAAAATAAAAAAATTATAGAGCAATTTTTATTTTCTCAAAAATGGAGGGGCGAGTGCCGCTATGGGCCCTAGACTTTGTCCCTGTATATTATTAGTTACAAACATGTCAAATCAATATAATTTATATCAATTATATATTTAAGAAAATATTTTTTTTCATCTACTATACATATAAAATATAAATTAAAATGCCGTATTGAAGCATAGTCTCTATCATTTCCAGGCTTTCAGTTCAAAATTATACTTCAAAATAATAATTTAAATCATAATTTAGATATACCCAATGTCAACCTTGTAATCTAATCCCACCATAGCTAAACAAATCTCTCTCTCTCTCTCTCTCTGTTTTCTCAACCTTGTGTTTATATTGTTCCGAACTTCCTATACACTCCTATCTTCAAACGAAAAACCAAAGCAAAAAACTAAATCGTATATATATATATATATATATATATTCTATACACATACATACAACATACCATGATAACTACGTGCATTATATATCTCCATTTCCTGCACGTATCGTTTAGAGGCAAGGCCTCTTCCTTCACGCCATAGCCTTTCCCTCAGCAAACCCTTTTATCTGTACATATAATATCTCCATATTCAATACACAATAATATATATATATATATATATAGATAAGTATATGTGCTGAAACACATCAATGCCAGACCCCGCGCAAAACGGCCTCACGCCGTCGTCCCACGACATCAAGCGAGATGACGACGCAGGAGCAGCTTTTGTATTGCAATCCAAAGGTGTGACAATTCACCTCCCCCCCCCCCCCCCCAAACCCCCACTCTAAAATTAAAAGTCAAAACTGTTTGTATTTCTCTACATATTATGAGTTCCAATTTTTAATTATGTTGATAATTATTTTAAAATAGAGGAGATATTATATTTGTTGAAATAATAGGGAAATGGTGGCATGCGGGGTTTCATTTGACGACGGCGATTGTGGGCCCCACAATACTGACGCTGCCGTACGCATTCCGAGGGCTAGGGTGGGGGCTAGGGTTCCTGTGCTTAACGGCGATGGGGTTGGTGACGTTCTACTCCTATTATCTGATGTCGCTTGTGCTGGACCACTGTGAGAAGTCTGGCCGCCGTCACATACGATTCCGGGAGCTCGCTGCTGACGTCTTGGGTACCTCTTCTTCCCTTCCTCCCAATTTAATACTAATAATTTTAAGGGGGTTTCATCCCGACCTATGTCGATCACAGCACTTTGCTTCCGATGGGAGTCTTTTTGAAATATTTTGTCCAAATAGTGTCATCTTTGCATCCTATCATATGGGATGTGCATCCAACTTTCCATTCATTACATATACGTGTAGGCAGTAGGTGACACTAATTCGAACGACATATTCCAAAATATTCAATTGAGTCGATCAAATAAAGTTAAGTTGGGTCGTCCGTTGCTAAAAAAAACTTTAAATTGGGGCAAAGTGTTCTCATTTGGGTTGGAAATGCATTTTACCCATTTTAATAATTAGATTTAAAGCTCTATCTTTTAATCGTTTTTGAGGTTGCCATGTTCTGTCTTTAATGTCTTGGAAGAGTAATTGATGTCTTTGACTTTGTTTTCCTTGCTTTAAAGAAAGAAATTATTGCTTCTATCATGTTGTGCAACTTGGCCTCAATTCTGTCTTAATTACTCGGCGTGCTTTTCTATGCAGTGCTTTGTCTAGTATAATGTTTTGTGTCATGGTCTCGCATTTGTAATTATTCGTGTAAGACAAACTTCATTTGGATTCATTTAATGAACCCCTGTGCAGATTTTGAGTCCCGAAACATCCTCAAAGTAATCTTGTTTAATGTCACATACCCTAAGGGGGGTCATTCTATGCTAGACCGAGACCAATGGTCTCGATTTAGCATAGAATTTACCCCCTAAGGGTGACATTTTTAAGAAAATAAATGTAGACATAATCAATGTGGCTGAAAATGTTGTTTTATGGGCGTGAAAAAATGGTAATTAGAATGAATGGATCGTATCGACTTGGAAAATGGGAAGAAGCTAAGCCGTAGTACAGTTAATGCAGAATTATCACGTACTGAATTACATTCGGAAATTCTCTCTGTGTTCACGTCTATATGCAGCCCGGGTTGAACCTCGTATCTCTCACACAGAAGTACATAAAGGGAGAGATGCCACTCGGGCAAATCCCCAATGGTTTCTAGCAAAACTTGGGCCGAGTAGATTCTAACGAAACGTTAATTGATTGAGAAGTTATAGATGATCCAGTGATATGATTATGGTAATTTTTTAAAATCATTAGGATCACTAAAAAAGGCCGTTCTGCTATTTGTAAAAAAGACCTTCATTTGCTATAAAAGGAGAGTACAAATTACAAATGTAATGAGCTTGCTCATATTTGTGGATGGTGTTTCTCTTCTATGTTTCTTTTGGTGGGTTGTTTCTTTGAGGGTTGCAGGCGAAGGGTTCGATGAGAATTCATATAATTATATCGTCTAAACAAGCCGAATTATCTCTTTTCGTATCAGAGAGTAAGACTATGTCTGATCCCTTAATCCGTTGAGAGATACTGCAGCACGTACAATGAACAATAATAATTGCCTACTCAAGAATCAAGATCATAAATTATGGTAGCTCTAAATCCTTGAAAGTAGATTTTCTAAGTAATTAGCTACTTAATGTACTTTTTTATGAGAACAGAAATATTGTAATTTGAGTTTGTTCCTTGATTTCTGATAGGATCCGGATGGATGTTCTATTTCGTGATATTCATTCAGACAGCAATCAATACCGGCATTAGTATCGGAGCTATTCTTCTTGCAGGAGAATGCATCAAGGTTTATCTCAACAACAATACTGCATATCCATAATATTTAGCTTCATTCTTCTATACTTTTCTATATACTACATTTATTATCAGTTTCCATTTGATTTTGTTCGACACTAATGTAGTTAATTATTTATGGGCAGTATAGATCATGTATTCAGAACTTTCTCCCAATGGATCACTGGAATTATACCACTTCATAGCAATGGTGACAGTAGTTATGATGCTTCTCTCTCAATTTCCGAGCTTCCATTCTCTCAGGCATATTAATCTCGGGTCTCTGCTTCTCAGCTTAGGCTATACTTTTCTTGTCGTCGGTGCTTGCATTAATGCAGGTAAACTTCTTACACGCGAACATATTTTTCTTGAATTTGAAAGTAAAATAAAATCAAGAAAATCTCCAGCATCATTCAGGAATTTTATATGAGCATCGATATTTTTATATCTGTTTCATTTTATTTTAGTACATTTGCATTCTGAATTATGATCTTAAGTGTTTGCAATATTATGCAGGTGTCTCGAAAAAAGCACCGCCGAGGGACTATTCTTTAGTATCTTCAGAATCATCAAGAGTATTCAATGCATTCACTTCCATATCCATAATAGCTGCTATTTTTGGGAATGGTATACTACCTGAAATCCAGGTACCTTTGAGTAATACTATGACTTTCATTTTTATTCTCTTTAGGAATAATAATTATTGCAAAAAAAAAAAACACTTTTGAGTATGAAAAGAACAGAGGAAATTGTGCTCATAAAGAGCTAGTTAGTCTAAAGATTATGCAACAAGGACTGGTCCTGCAAATCTAAAAGAGAAAACAATGCAAATTAGTATTTCATTGTGTTATATTTATTAATTTTGTGATCTTGTCTACAGGCAACACTGGCTCCACCGGCTACCGGAAAGATGGTAAAAGGCTTAATTATGTGCTACGCTGTTATTTTCGTGACCTTCTACACTGTTGCAGTTTCTGGATATTGGGTGTTCGGAAATAAATCTACTTCAAATATTCTTAAAAGCTTAATGCCAGATGAGGGACCTTCGTTGGCACCTGTATGGGTATTAGGTCTCGCGATTGTATTCGTCCTCTTTCAACTCCTTGCCATAGGCCTGGTAATACCATTTAGCCATTCTTCCCTTTCAAATTTCCATATTGCCCATATTCATACACTCCGAATCTTCTATACCTACTTGCGTTTCATTTGTATTCGTTTTACATAACATATGCACGCTAAATGTATAAAGTAC
The DNA here is from genome assembly GCA_019426215.1 of Buddleja alternifolia. Taxonomy (NCBI): domain Eukaryota; kingdom Viridiplantae; phylum Streptophyta; class Magnoliopsida; order Lamiales; family Scrophulariaceae; genus Buddleja; species Buddleja alternifolia. The sequence continues at coordinate 30,515,611 of CM033399.1, forward strand.
TTCCCTAAATAAATACTGAACATGGAAAATGTACACATGGACTGCTTCTGTAATGTGAAATACAAAATAAAACACGAAACTGAAATAGATGATCCGAAGTATAGTTAGTAAGAATCAAATTTGTATGAACCCTTTTTTTTCTTTTGCCAAACGTTTTTAGGTATATTCTCAAGTAGCTTACGAGATAATGGAAAAGAAATCAGCAGATGCAAACAAGGGCATGTTCTCGAAAAGAAACTTGATACCGAGGATAATTCTTCGCTCTCTATATGTCATATTTTGTGGGTTCATTGGAGCTATGCTACCTTTTTTCGGAGACATTAGTGCTGTCGTTGGAGCCATTGGCTTTATCCCTCTTGATTTTGTTCTCCCTATGCTTCTATACAACATGACTTATAAACCGATAAAATCATCGCCTGTGTATTGGATCAACAATTCTATCATCGTCGTCTTCACATGTGTCGGGATCATGGGCACATTTTCTTCTACAAGGAAGTTGATTCTTGATGCTAAACAGTTCAAGCTTTTTAGCAGTGATGTTGTCGATTGATTTCAAATGGAAGTTGCTGAAATCAAAAATCCGAAGACACGGTACGCATGTTTTTTTTTAACATATAAATATGCTTTTATGTGCAGAAACACCATCTAAGTATGCATAGATTTGATTTTTCTGGAGTGAATATGTATATATCTATCAGAAAGAAATTGATGTGATCTGGGAATTTAGGAATTATTTTAACATTAAGCTAGTTTTTTCATGGACCATTTTTGCATTTAAGCTAGATTTCGTCCTAATGGAGTATAATAATTTTGGTTGTTCATAATTCTTGTTGTAGGATCAATTTTATGACATTGAATCCTCAATACTGAGATGGTGTTTCGTTCGTGTTCTCATTTTATAACACACGTTATGTGTATAAAATTTGCTTCACCTGTATCTTTCAGGTAAAATTTTATACATGTGACGCACGTTACATGAACAATAGAATACGATCCGGATTGAAGTTTTATTTGAGAAATATTTATAGCCTGTTTGGCCTAGCGTTTGAACAGGCCATAATCACGTTTGGAAGGCAAAAGTAATTTACAAGTGTGTTTGGCCCCTTACTTGGCAATCACTTTTGGGAAATTCACGATGAAAATCAGCAGGCAAGCTCCAATTTGAAGCTTTTGGCCCACCACCATTTTGATATAAAACGAATGTCCATTTTGGCTAGGGTGTTCGTGGTGCGGTTTTGGATTTTTTTTTTTTTACTAATTTGAAACCGAATTGTCAAGTGTGGTTTTTCGGTAGAGAAATCTCAAATTGCCATTTTGAAAAATAAAACCAAGGGTGTGCAGTTTTGGGGCGGTTTAGTGCGGTTTACACTTTTTATCTATAACTAAAAAGAAATATTTCAGGATATTTGCATAAAAGTGTAATTTCTTAAACAATGCCTAACTAAACCTAATAATATATTTCACATAGATAAAAGCTATGCTTAACAAAAATTATTTATCCAAAAACTACATAACATAATCAAAGACTTCGCAAAAACTTAAAATATTGGACTAAGTCGTCCAACTAAACAGTCCATACATAATAAAGAAATAGCCTACAAGGTTTAAATGCAAACACTACGAAAGTTGATCTGCAAGGTTAAAACAAAATAAGAGAAGTACAAATTTTTCGATACTTAAACAAAAATAAACTTACAACAAGTGATAAAATTCTTGCATACAATTTCAACTTCAATAGTAAGTGGATCGAAGATGATAACCAATTAAACTCATACTTCTCTTCTTAAAAGCCTGTAAATAAATAAACTTGATTAGAAAGTGAACCAAACAATAATAAAGTTATTGGAGTAAAATGTTTTAGGCACTGTAATGCAAATTTATGATCACTTTCATTCTACAACAACAATATCCATGCAATATTATCTCTCTTGGTATATATAAAATAATAGTGGTTTTGCGGTTTGGTTTGGTGCGATTTGGTCCAAAACCACCACCACACCAACTTGGCGGTGCGATTTTCGTTTTAAATCGAAACCGCGGTTTGCACAACAATTTGACGAAAACAATTTGGTGTAGTTCGGTGTGGGCGGTTTTGAAAAATTGTTGCCCAGCCCTAACTTTGGCCCTATTAAAATATTGTACATATAAGCCAACTCATTTGTATGGTTAACTTATAACTCTTTAGAATTTGAAGGTTAGTATTGAAATTTTATTAGAAACCACATTTACAGAATCAATTATGAAAAGTTGAACTCAAATGTACAATCACTTTTTAAAAATTAATTATTTCATAATTATTTATATCAAAATCAATACCTCCATAATCTATTTTGTAACAGGACCAAACTCGTCTTAATCCTTTGAGAGACATATGTCTTCATCAAATTGGCGGCATTATTTGGATAATTTTGTCTCTTGTATACTATTGTCACGCGTCATCGAGATTAATTTAGCCAAACATTATCTTTTAGTTTCAGATTTTAAAATTGGTAGGCAAAAGAAGACAAAGTATCGCATTCAAATAACTAATCCTTTCTCAACATCCATTTGAGATTTTGAGTGCCAAAAGACTAATTAATTATTATTATTATACTGAGAAAATATGCTTTTGAGATATGAATTATGCTCGTTAAAAGTTCTTCCTCTCCATCATTTGTTGCTAGTGGAGAGAGATGAAAAGATAGAACTACATTGACACTATTTAATTTGTGTTGGGAGTTTGGTCATATTAACATCATACAAAATAATTACTTTTCGCACTTAATAAATAATATAGATATTTCAAAAAAATATGCCACTTTAAAAGTAAAAATTGCATTTAATATAGTAAAATATTGATTTTGTCTACGCAATTATTGTATTTTGTTGGCTCTTTTTCAAATTTATGATATATTATCGATAACGAAATTTCTCTTTCCGAATTATCCCAATTCTGTCCTCATTTATTGTCATTTTTTAGAGTATTAATTTCAAATTAAGTCTATTATAAAGTGCTCAAGAGTGTTGCTCGTTCAGCAATATCACCAGGGATTAAGTGCTTACGAAATTTGAAGGTAAGGGATGGAGATCATCAATATGAATTATCTGCCTCAATTTAATATGTCATTATATATTTTATGTAACTTATGCATCTTAAATTCATATAATTAAGTTATTTATAGAATTAAATACGAGATAAAATATAAATTGAAAAATAAAAATAAAAGATTAATAAGAGATATATAAGAGGACAAATGAACAATAATTGTGCATGACTTTCAAACAGAGAACCTATATAGAGAAAAACAACTCCCATATAATTCTTCATTTTTCTCATGCGAATTATTATTAAACATAAAAAAATATCTATATTTATTTATTATTAAAAGGATTTCATGTGATGCTCTTAATTGCCAACACGTTAAACCCCGTGTATATTCCGCAGGAGAAGAGTGATTATACAAAGTCTGGTCCAATTTCTAAGTATTAAATAATTGGTAATCATTTCAAGTTTTCAACTCTAATTGCCTTTCAATTAAGCATTTACGGGCCGCGTAACATCTGGCATTAGTCATAACAATCAATTCAATTCATTGCTATCTTATAATAAATAGTAAGTATGTATGACATCATACAATTTCATTTTTGACGTTTGCATGTCTAATATAATAATTATCTCTAGTGTCCGAAATCAAAATATCAAGATTTTGTTACATACATTAATATATTTTCCTAAGATGATATTCCAAATTATTTTCATTAGAAGAATTTTCTTCTCTCATAGTCATTCCCTTAGATTTATTATTTCATTAAAAATAATCGCACCCGTCAAGTTTTATCATATATATTCTTTTTGGATGAATCGATTACACTATACAAGTAATATCAAATAGAAAAATTAGGGGTAAACGACGAATCAAATTACTTGACACTTGTCTCGAGCTCAATTGCTAAAAGCTTATTTGAGCTCGGTTCATTAACATTAAAAACTAAGTTTGAACAATTTTTTATAATTGTTAAAAGTTTGTTTGAGCTCGATTCATTAACATAAAAAACTAAGTTTGAACAACTTTTATGTTTGATAAGTTTTGGAGCTCGAACCCGGCTCGATTAGTAAAAAATAATAAAAATATGTATAAAAAATCAAACTACTCGAGTTCGACTCGTGTTTGGTTCGATTAAAGTTTGTTTGAGCTGTGTTAATTAATAATCAAACAAACTCACTTTGAAATTAGATTGTATTTCAAACAAGTTTGAACAATATCCCGTTCTGCTCGACCTGAATCATTTACATCCCTATAAATAATTTACAACCTACTAACAACTATTACAATCAGCTAATAATTATTATGAATATAGAAAAAGAACCACACGTGGTCGATGAGAGTAAAATTCAAAAGCTCTAATATTTTGATGTCTCGATTTCGTTATTAAAGCTAGACTTTGTCGATAAGTTTCATTATATTTAAAAATATACTTCTAATGCCATGACCATCATATAAGTGCTTACAAATCAAGCCCAATGATATAAGGTTATCATTGGAACAATTTGGAGTCGATCTGGTATGCTCCCAGCATTAATTTTCAGTGTTGTCAAAATAAGATTTGGCCAACGATAGTCACACATCGCGAGTGGGGATTAGTCGAGATGCGCGAAAGCTGATCCGGACTCCCATGGAGAAACCAAAAAAAAAAGTGCTTACATAATGTACGGCGCCAGCTCGTGCAATACATTCCGGAGACGTGATATCAAACCTTTTGGCCTTATAACAAATATATAAAGAAAAAGAGAGAAAGAAAGAGTTCGATGGAGAAGACAAAGCCACGATCGGAGCAAGCAAAAATGGCAAATCAATCATCAGATGTTCCTAATCACGTAATATGGGACTGCGAAAGCTCGCTTTACGACTCGTTCGAGTTAAAATCATTCCATAAACATCTCGATTCAGCCATAGCTTCCAGAACTCTCTCCATGCCACATTTATCCGAACGCCGCCGTCTTCCTTCGCCTCCGCCGCCGCCGTTGACCAGGAAAACTACGTCGTCGAAGATCTCGCGCTCTTTTCGCAGGCTCATCGGAGCAGTTTTCAGGCACAAGAAAAATAGTAGTAAAATTAACAGCGATTCGAATTTTGGAGGAGGATTTGGGGAAACTACTGAACGTTCGAACGAAGGATTTTATTTTGTTTACGATGATAGCTCCGCCGCACTTTCTGCGATTAAGGAAGTTCCAGATTCGAATGAGATGTCGCCGGAAATGAGGTGTTTGGTGAGAAGAACGGCATCAGATAGATTCAGTACTTGTATTGGTATTTCTTCTTAATTATCCTGATTAGACCTTAATTTTGAATGATTAACTATCTAATCATGTTGTGTATAGCTCTTTCCAATAAAGCATCTTTCCAATTAAGCAGCCTTAGTATCTCTTTTCTTTTTTTTAATGTTTGGAATGTTCAAGTTTTGGAAATTCAGGACTGGACTTTTTCTTTCTCTCTTCTACCGGCTCGGTCAAGTTCATGTGTATTTTATAAAATAAATTATTAATTATATAATAAGTATAATTCATTCTCCTTGTAAAATATATTTAGATGCGGTCAAGTTGGGTTTGGGCTAAAATTTTCCCTATCCCTCGTTGTTAGGACTTGGTGGATGAGTGATTTTAAGATATATCCTTATGAAATATGTTTAGATGCGATCAAGTCGGGTTTGGGCTAAAAAAATTTTTTATTGTGAGGACTTGGTGGATGAGTGATTTAAGATATATCGGTTCGACGGAATTGGTGCATTAAATGTCATTGAATGCAGAAATAAAATAAAAAAAATACATAAAATTACCTATTTTCAATAGTGTTAACTATTGATTCTAACAAACCCGACCTACTATTTTCCGGAACTCAGGAGAGGTAGATGATGATTGGACTTTTAACATAGTAATTAGCACAATTGACTCTTTTTTTGCCGAGAATATTTAAAGTCAATATAGCCAAAATACAGCCAATATGTCAATGGTTCAAGTATGGATGGCATCAAGCTTGGAAGTCCATATTTTTTGTTCATCTTGAAATTATCTTCTTCTTGAAGAATTGGCTCTCCTTCGATTCAAAATTTCACATGTGATCAAGATATTGAAACTCTAGATATCTTCAAGTTAGAAAATTCCCTCGATTGCCTTTTAACACTTTGTTCGGTTCAAGAATTTATGTGGAGAAAATAAAATGACAGAAGAAAATGAAAAGAAAAACAAAAGCTCCGTATGGTTGTGTTTTCGGAAATGAATTTTAAGTTTTTTTTGGGGAATGTGTATTACAGAAATTCGTGTGAAAATGTTGACTTAATTTGTTTGTTTGGATGTATTTTTAAAATTTGATTAAAAGTAGTGTAGATGTGATATAAAGTTGATTTTTATTAGGATTTGATATATGAAATGATTGAGTTGGTTATGAATGTGATGATGATGGAGGAAAAGATATTAAAATAATATATTTTTTTAATAATGTTATGAGTTGGTAATAAAGAAATATGTATATATGTGTGTATATATATATACATATACACACACATAATATAATATATAGAGCTATTAACGCTAATCATCCCCCATGTCATACAAAAGTGATAAGAAAAAATTATCACTTTCATCCTTCATGTACATAATTTATACTCAGATGGTCCTTTTTTCGACATTCCGACCAGATTTTCCGGCTTCCCACGCGAAAATAGGGCTATCCACGCATATATCATGTGCGTCTTCACGAATATATCATGTGCGTCTTCACGAGAAAATTCATAACTCATTGTAGAAAGCTTGAATTCATGAACCGTTTTCTTCCCATGAAACTAGACACATAGGGTTATCCACGCATATATTGCACATAATTAGGAGACGTCTAGAACAAAGCAGTTTTGTATTAAAAAATTAGCTAAAAATCTGTCGGCTGTGCAGACAGTTGTGCGCGTCTTCACGAGAAAATTCATAACTCATTGTAGAAAGCTCGGATTCATGAACTGTTTTCTTCCCATGAAACTAGATACATAGGGCTATCCATGCATATATCGCACATAATCAAGAAACGTCTATAACAAAGAAGTTTTGTATTAAAAATTAGCTAAAAATCTGTAGGCTGTGCAGACAGCTGTGCGCGTCTTCACGAGAAAATTCATAACTCATTGTAGAAAGCTCAGATTCATGAACCATTTTCTTCACATAAAACTAGACACATAGGTCTATCCACGCATATATCGCACATAATCAGAAGACATCTGTCACGCCCCAAAATTTGGTCATAAAAGACCCAACTTGAATACATGAGTCTATCGTAGCTGTAGTTCCAATTCAAAACATGGACCCAATTTTATCAATGTATCTTAGGGTCCTACTCCTGAAACTATCATCCGCATCACGAAGTAACTTAATATCCTTGAATAAAACTACCAGTTTTTACCTCTTGGATCGTCCATGTCTATTCCTGTTATCCTCCAAACTAGTCTCACTGCTCAACTCACCTACAGCTGGAAGGAAGGAATGAAACAAAATACGTAAGCAAAGGCTTAGTGAGTGCCAGTGCTTGTGTGCAAGTTGCTTAAAATAGTTTTTAGACCCAAATGATAAATTAGTGAGGGAAAACTAATAATAGTTTTTGTTGATTTTCAAAGGATCATTGAAATCCTAAATAAGAAAAGCAATTTGTGATCATAGTAACAATGAAGCAATAGTTAGTATGAGACAAAGGTCTTAGTATATGCACGATGAGGTTTTGTCAAATATTATTGAAAACATGCTTGGAAAAAATTACGTTCATGATAAAGCTAGAACAATTGGTGGCATGATATTTAAGTTTCAAAACATGCATTTTAAAAAAAAAGCATGTAGTTCAATGCAAGTATCACGTACAAGACATGTTTAAGTAACATGTACACGTCACGCTTAAGCAGTAGGGGGCCATGTTAGAAATACCATCGCGTCCGATGATTTACCCATAGCACTTTGGGTCCCGCTGCTTCTTCCTTATCGCCCCTGAACACGCGGCTTAAAAGTCATCACCTTATACCTCCCCACGCAGGCTCGCGATGCCCGATTTGGTCATATCCGGAGTATGCCACACGATAAATGACCCATGCACCCTCAGAGCACTTCGTCCTAGGTGCATGGATCTGGACGTGAATAGCGGGAACTGTTTAAGACCGCAAGCCCAAGCTTGACCGGCCGAACCCTGCCCTATCCATCGCCCGACCTTGGGCCCAACACAACCACGTCAGATGCAACACGTCACAAGAACACCATCACGACAAATGATCACGATACAAGACCAATGATGGAGTAATTTCACAAAAATCATAAAACCGATGTTTATTTCGAAATCATTCTTGTATAAATTATGCATCTGAAATAAGTATGCAATCACGTATGTCACGAATGATGCAATAAAGCATTTTAGCTCACGACGAAATATTTAATCGACAAATAGTTTTTCAGAATTTCGTTAAAAGAATGTTTTCCTCGAATTCATTTTCACAAAACATGCCTGAAAATTACTTTTGCAAGATACGTGTTTGAAAACATTCATGCAGGTAATAGTTGGTGCCAAGAATTGGTGAATGTAAAATGAGTTCTGAATTTGATTCGAAAGTGTTGAAACCCATTTTCATGTCAAGTATTCAAAGCATGTTGAAAGTACATAGATATATATATATATATGACGTATTCCTTCCAGTTTTGAAAGACATATAACTATAATTTTGAGAGGCAACTCACCTCGTCCAATCGAATACCAAGCTTAAGTCGAGAACTCGAGTGATGCTCCACCTATCTCGTACGTGCAATTCCTATTCCAAGTAACTGCACTCATCTATATGATCATAATATCAACTCGATTGATAATAACCAAATACGATAAGGTTAATATCGAATAATCAATAGTCAAGGAATATATCTTACCCAACGCTTATTCATCTAGCAATATACCATAAAATTTCTGTCACACTTACTTCTAAGCCACGAACACAAAGGCAAGAGATAACGACACTGTGCGCATCCGTCGTCCTCATCGTTACCATTCTTTGTCCATCCATTTACCATTATACCAACATGAAACTCATATCCACAGATTCATAACAATATCATCTTTATCACCATATAAGTTTCATCTCAATTCCACTAGAGAAAAGGGTGAATCGGGCCTTTAAGGTTGATCTCCCAAAACTGCCAATATCACGCACATCTTGCCATCTTGTAGACAACTCCAATTTCCAAACCCATTTCAGCCTCGAATTTGTCAAATCCTCTGCCTATAGTTATCTACACTCACATGGCTTTCCAATGGTAGTCTTGCATGTGCAATCGGACATGGGTAATTCCATTTTTGGTCAAAACAAAGTGGGTGGCCGTTTCTGGAAATCGAAACAGGGCACTGGTGGTGATCTTGAGGTACTGTTTCTTGACTGTCTATAAACTGAATTTCAGAGAAACTTAGCTTTACAAGCATCTAGACTCAATAAGATTTCTATTGGTGGTATTGCATGTACAATCAAAATAGGGTAATGATGTTTTATGGGCAACACAATCGAATGAACATTTCTGAAATTGGAGGCTTGTTACTGGCAATGATATTTCCATGGTGATTTCTGGACATTTAACCAAGAGTTCTTCAACAAAATACTCAAGTAAACTTATCTACTCTTAACAAGGATTCTACAGGTGGTCTTGGATAAGTAATTGAACCATCATAAGCAACATTTCAGGGGAAAACAAAATGGGAGACAGATTCTGGGCTGAAAATGATGCAGTGCCAGTGATTATTTGATTGACAATTCTTGCTTATTTCCTTAACCAAAACCAGAAAAACTCACCAGTGACATCATCTAGACGAAAATAGCTTTCCAATGGTGGGATTGCATGCATGATCAAACAAGAACATGAGGTGAAGTTTCAGGTATTGCAAATACAGCACCTGTAGTAGTGATTCGGTGGTGGTTTATGGAACTTTAAAGAGTCAATTTGCAAAATATGACTTTATAGATTTCTTCCTCATCCTCTTAGGATTAATTTGAGCTAAATAAGTCTGAATTCGGAGGTCATTTGCTACCTCAAAGCTTGAGAAGAACAAAACTGACAGGGCTGGGATTTCTACACGGGAATTGCTGAATTTCTTTACTCAACTTCTTGTCTTTTGAGAGAACTAAAGAGCTGTTCTTTTGAGGGGAATTTCCAGAATGAAGGTGATGAAGGGAGTGTATAAATAGCTGAATGCTCTTTGCCTAACTACAAGGAATGGTTGAATGCTCTTTACCTAACTACAATGTGGCACGTTTGAAAGCAAGCATGCTGGAATTTTATTAGTTTGCCCCCTATTGGTCTCCTTCTCATTATTTGTGCATGGGAGGATATATATATATATATATATATATATATATGTATATATATAGGTATGCGTGTGTTTACATGTGTTTATATTTATATATGTAGATATGGATATGTTAAAATATTCACAACATATAATGATGAAGGTGAAATTATACATAAAATGATATGATGCATCAACTATTCAACAAAGATGTGTAAAAACTACTAGCCTATTTAACATATAGTTCGAGCGTAAGATTCGTTATATGGCGAAAGAGTAAAATATTGTGTGGAGCCCAAAACATAAAAATGGAAGAAATTACAAAAATCTAATTAACGGTAATTATAATTCTTAGCTTCGTCTCTACGGAATAAGGAGCTGAGAATAGAGAGTGTTACAACTCCCATGTATTGATATCTACTTGAGCGTTCGAATAATATGAAAGGGACCACAAGGCTCGAAAATAGGGGTATCACAACATCTAGAACAAAACAGTTTTGTATTAAAAAATTAGCTAAGCATCATTTCCAACAGATTTTTAGCTAATTTTTTAATACAAAATTGCTTTGTTCTAGACGTCTCCTGATTATGTGCGATATATGCGTGGATAGCCCTATGTGTCTAGTTTCATGGGAAGAAAACGGTTCATAAATCTAAGCTTTCTACAATAAGTTATGAATTTTCTCGTGAAGACGCGCATGATATCTGTGTGGATAGCCCTATTTTCATGTGGGAAGCCGGAAAATCTGGTCGGAATTTTTAAAAAAGGACCATCTGGGTACAAATTATTGACATGAGGGATGAAAGTGATAATTTTTTCACAAGAGGGACTAAAGTGACACTTTTGCGTGACATGGGCGATGATTAGCGTTAATAGCTCTAATATATATTATACAAATAGAATGAAAAGACAAAAAAGAAAAGAAAAAAGAGGCAGCCAGACAGTGGGGGGCGTTCATGGGTTGGGGTGGGGGGCGGGTATGGGTTTGGGGGTGGGGGTGGGGGACCCTTCATTTTTAGTTTTTTTTTTTTTTTTGTCACCTGTTCATTTCTTTTTTAGCTTTAGATTTTTATCCTTTTTCCATTTCGTGTTTTCTTTTCAATTTTATATTTTAAAAGTTCAAGAAAATTGAATCTTGCTCGTTTATATTTATAATAGTTAGTGTAATTATACGGTTCGCATTGGACAAATATAAAAATAGGATGTGGTCTGTATATGCAATATTTTATGAAATGTGTAAATATGATTGGAGCATAAGTAGTTCTATATTTCTTTTTCTATTTACATATAATATTTTATTTCCAATTTGATTGAGGCAAATTTATTTCCATCTTCTTATAATGAGATACTATGATGTTACAAAAAATCTTTGCTCGAGTTCGAGCCGAGAAATTTGGTGAGATTCGGCTCGAGCTCGGCTCGTGGACAACCCTATTAAATACCACGTTAGTACCAAAATGAAATAATCGAGATTCAGTCGGTATTTATTTCAATATTGAGAAGCTAAAAAATTATAATTTAAAATCCAATAAACAACAAGCGGAATTATTAAAATGAAATTATAAATCACACAATATTGTATATACTTTTGGTAAAAATATGGTCAATTAAGTCTCAATTCAAGTACACATATTATTAAATATGTATGAAATATTAAATATTAAATTACACAATATTTTTTTTTCAAATTATATATTATTAAATATTATTTAATAATAATAATTGGAATATTTGAAAAATTGAATATGAATTTTTATTATATAAAATATGAAAAAGTAAGAAAGATAATTAGTTGTATAGTGGGATAGTGTAATTAATGACAAAATATTGTGAAAAGATTGAAATGATTGGTTGTTATATAGGGGAATGTGTAGTGTATTTAAAATTTGACCATTTTCTATTGAATTTGGCTTGGACTGTGTATTTTCATTTTTTGGTGATCCAAAAAATAAAAATATTTTCAGAATTCACAACCAGCCAAAGAAATTCAAGTTTCAAAAGTTTGTTTGGTTGTCTGCAGAAAGCTACTGGAAAACTCCAGGGAAGAAGGCGATAAAAGAATGAAATAATAATGACACTAAACTATTAATTGTTTTCAAATGTTTCCTAAAAAAAAAACAATTTTGCAATTGTCATTACAATAATAATAAATCACATTGAGAAAGATGGAAATTGGATATGTGGAATTAGAACACTTCTTTGTTTTCCACCACTTTCTTTACCAAAGGGTGAGGAAAATGAATTGTCTAAATTTAGTATTAAATTTTCTCTTCTATTTTGTTTTCATTTTTTCAAGTAATCAAACAAGTGAACATGATTTTCTTGTATTTTTTCCCTTTTACCTAGCAATTTCTTTGAACCACACAAAGCATAAGTGATTGGATCAACCGTTCTATTCTCACTTTCTTTTGTTATCAATCCAAAATTGGATCTTATAAATTTGTGTAATATTATATTATTGGGAAAATTACACTCACACTCCCTCAATAATAGGGTGATTACACAAATCTCCTCTCATTAATTGATAATTACAAACACACCCTCTCATGTTAAAGATTTCTTACAATTGCACCCCCTACAAACCTTACAAATGACCCCCTCACTTAAAGATTTCTTACAATTGCACCCCCTACAAACCTTACAAATGACCCCTTGAGGGGGTGTGTTTGTAATTATCAATTAGTGAGAGAAAGTTTGTGGAATTACTTCATTACTGAGGGGGTGTGAGTGTAATTTTCCCTATATTATTTGTGCCCTGTAATTAGGGGATGAATTGACCGCCTTTTTTTTTTTTTTATGTACCTATGGGGTTTATCCTCAATTTTAATGGAGCATAAATATTGATTTATTAAAAATAAAATATAAAGCCAAAAATAGGAATGCATATTGTGTATTAGGAAAATAAATGTATAGGAAGCGGATGTTCGACGCTTCGTCTTATTTCATTTCATAGGAAAAGAATGTATGTTAAAAATATATGATGATTTGAATAATGTGTGTAGGAATCAGGGATCACATGAAATTGAGTATTAGAGCTCTAACTCAAGCTCGAGCTCTTTGACGAGATGAGCTCGAGCTTAAATAAACATGTTTGCAAGCCATCAAATATAATTTGATATTTATTAAGATATAGTCTCTAATATCTATATATATACACACATATTAAATATTTTTTGAGCTCGGCTCTAGCATGGGCTTGATCTCGGACGAGCTCAGTCTTGAGCCTTTTTCTTCTGGCTCTCATCGAGCTTCAAATCGTAGTATAAATTTATAGCTCGAATAATGAAATTTTGTCAAGCTCGATTAATGTGCACTCATAGTTTGGATGTGAGATTTCTCACACAATTTTTTTTATTCTAAAGTTATGTTTCATCTCTTATTTTCTTTACTTAAATCCATGTCGTGTATAAAATTATTAGTATGTTTAAGAAAAAAATTTATACATGTGACATCTATATAAATAAATGAAACAAGAGATTAAACACAATTTGGAATAAAAGATCAGACTGAAGACTTTTCGACAAAATGTGTTATGATTTGAGTTAATATGATATGTCTTTGTTTGGAAAATATGTTTAGTTTTTAGTTGTTTTATAAGAAACTCATAACTCATTTTGAATTTTGTTGGAGCCATATTCACGTTCACCCAAAATAATTATGGCATTATGAATGTCATTATATGTGTATTTCTTTGTTTAGAATGAAAAGACGTTATTTAAGGAGTGCCTATAAGAGTCGCTGGAAAAAATAATGAGAGAAAGTAATCATGTCATTTGTTTTTTTGATGAAGTAATCATGCCATTGCATGTGGAGGGAAATTTTTCCCCATTTTCCATTCGATTTTTCAGACAAGTTGATAGAAAGAACAGTGTTTTCTCAAGAAAAAAAAATTCAAAACCTAACGTAACAAATTCTAACCAAAAAAGAATATTCATGAGATAATTTTTTTTTTGAAATTCTAATTTACATTAAGCCCACATGGTAAGTCTGAAAATGCAGCATATCTTACTAGTGGTGAAAAAGAAATGGACCCTTTTAAATTTCTACTAGGAATGATAACGTGGCGGATATGAGGAAAATATTGCAGGATTTGAGATCCGCCCCATTAAATCATTTTAATACTCGAACTCATCCCCCAATTCGGTCATTACCCACCTGACTTCTATTGACTATTTTGTTGTCTATCCTGTTCTCTCAAACACATTCAAAATAAATTATAGGAAAAATTACACCAACACATAAAATTTACCCTCTTATAATTGAAATTACAAATACGTGACTTACTATAATTGATAATTACATTACTCCTCCCCCCTCGGAAACACTCGGTCAATGGTCAAACAGTATTAAATGACATTTTTGCGCTTCATTTAAATTATTAAAAAGAAAATTGAAATAATATTTTCATTACGGTCATATCCCTTTTTGTAATGTATAATTACCAGAAACCCTTCTTGTTTTTGAAATTACCAACGCTCTCTATAGGGGGCTAATTGTAAGGTTATTAGGGGTTAAATTGTAAGAACTTTTTAAAACATAGGGGGTGATTTTAAAAAGTGCACTATAACAGGGGAGGTTTTTGTAATTTCAAAAAAATGGAGATTGGTATAATTTTTTCTAAATGACATTTGAACATGTGCATTTTTGGAAGTTTACATGATGCCGTCATCAAAAAATTGGGGTAAATGTTATTTTCAATTATAGTGGGTTAGGTATTTGTAATTTCAATTATAAAAGAGTAATTTTATGTAATTACCTATTATAGCAGCGGGTGTTGATGTAATTTTTTCTAAATTATATAACATCAATCAATGTAAACACATCAAAAATACAAGTCAAATGACGATTCGTTGTTAGGGGAGAAATGTCAAATGAGAAATTGTATTTGCTTTTTTCTTTTCTTTTTTTTTTTGAACAAAATCTGGCTAATAAGTTGCTATTACCAAAGAGTATTTTTTGTCTTTTTCTCATATTTTAAGTAATACATTAATTACAATTTCTCAATACTTATAAATATTAAATAATAATTAGATATAAAAATAAAGAAACACATTGAATTGGGCTTGAACGAAAGGTGTGTAAAATTCCATAAGAGGGCCGGGTTAAGGTACCCGCATAACCCGTGTCCGGCCATATTTATCCAATGAATATTTAAATTGAATAAACAAATGATTTTACTCCAGGCTTGTTAACTTAAACAAATGATTTTACTCCAATTTGTTAACTTAGTAGTATCAATTTTTACTTTCACATGAGAGGTATTAGGGTTCAATTCCAAGTTATTATAAGTTGTGATATCTCATTATTTGGAGTTTTATAGGGCCCGTCTGACTCATGATTAAAATTATTGATTCGAGTTTGTCGGGTTAGGGTATCCACATTTGTCTAGAAATAATAATAAAAATAATAAATAAAATATTCACCGATCCTTGGTTCAACTCCAAACTCTCATAAATTATGACTTTTCTCTCTTTAGTTGGAGATTTATAAAGTTTGTGTGGTCATGATAAAAAACTATCGACCTTGGTTTGATGGGTTAGGGGATTTGTCTATAATAATAATAAAATAAAGAATAAACAAAATTTCCTTTTGGGAAATTTTATTTTTCGTCCCTTAATTATATGTCAAATCTGATTTTAGTCCCTCAGTTACATTGCTCATCAAATATAGTCCCTAAACTACCACAATTTCATCAAATATGGTCCCTCCGTATAATTTTTCGTCAAATTGATAACTATTGGGGTTAATTAAAATGTTAAAAATTATATTTTGCACCCCAAAAGCACAACTTTTGACAATTTCCACCCGAAAAAGAATAATTGATAAATTTCACCATTTAATCAAAATTTTATTCACAAATTATATCATAATTCACTTCTCATCTATATCTACAACTTTACTACAGTATTCAAAGCAACAAAATGCAAAAAATAAGATTTTAAGAAGAAAAAAAATGCTTTGGTAATTATAATTAGTTGGTGATTCAAATTTCTAGTTGTGTATAACCGTTACTAAATCAAGGCAGGAAATCATCACATATTAATGGTGAATTGCTATTCTATTTTCAATTTTGAAAAATTATGTTAAAAGAGTGAAATTTGTTAGTTATTATTTTATGGGGTGGAAACTATCAAAATATGTGTTTTGGGATATAAAATATAATCTTTGATATTTTAATTAATCCCAATAGATACCAATTTGACAAAAAATTAGACGGACGGACCACATGTGATGAGAATGTGGTAGTTTAGGGATTATATTTGATGAGTGGTACAAATTGGGGGACCAAAATCGAATTCGGCGTATAAATGGGGACCAAAAATGAAGTTTTCCCAATTCTTTTATGAAAAGCTGAAAAGGAATAACAAATTTTCCAAAACCCCAAATTGAATTAGGGTTTTAGAACAAAAGTACGCTTCCGTACTGTCCTGAGTCGAGCACTCATCCGGAGCTCCCGGGTTGCATCAAATATTCCTACCAATAGATACAGAAGTTTCGTATATAATCTATTGATAGCTACAGAGAGAGATGGATAAGCAGATTTTGACACTGGATAAAGGTACTAGATGCACTTCATGGAATTACAGTGGCCAGAGATTGGCTGCTGGATTGATTGATGGTTCCTTGGCCATTTATGATGCAACGGACCCAGCTTCTTCTACCTTCAATTGCACCTCCCGATTTAAGGTTACTAAACTTCATCTCTCTCTCTCTCTCTCTCTCTCTCTCTATATATATATATATATATATGTATGATTATGTATGTCAATCTTTCTCATCATAATGTGTAATGGTTCTTTTTTCTAATCGGGGATGCATTTTTCCCCAATATTTTAGATGCAACAATTTCTTGTGGTTATGAGTTTGGTGGCGATGTTCCATTTCGTTACATTGAAGTAAATGAAAGAACTTGAGTAGTGACTAGCGTTTTGATATTCGGACTTGATATTTCGTTGTGTTTAGGGGTTAGGAAATCCACTTTGTTTCTGATGAATTTGGGAATTCCATTGTCTTGATGCACAATTAGGTCCAGGAGAGCAGCATTGTGAAAGTCGTGTGGGTGCCACCGGAATTCGGAGATGCAGTTGCCTGTATTGATGCTGATGGAACTTTGTCTTTGTGGGAGGAGGTCATAGAAGGTATTTACTCTATTTACCATTTTGTTTAACTCTATAGGTTAATTAATGTTAAAAAAATAGCAAATATGATAAACAATTGAATGAATGATTCTTCATTTCTTCTAATTGTAAATTTTGTGGCTGACTATGGTGGGTTCAAGCTTCTTCATTTGCTAGTGAATGTGGGAAATGAGTAGAATACTAAACTATACTTCGATTGGAGATATTCACTTCTTGGGTGGAATTTTGCCAATGATTTTCATTATGTATGGAAATTAGATTTCGTTTCGTTTAATTATATTCTAGCTTGTTTTGAATATCGAGATGGTACATTTGTTTCTGGCATGCTAAAAAGGGGGTAAACTTTCATATTTATTTTTGTTATCCTCTAGATACTGAAGGGCATCACTGGAAGCTGTGCAAACGGTTTGAAAGAAGCACAAGTCAAGTTCTAGATGTTCAATTTGGGGATTGTCAAACCTGTCTGAAATTGGTTAGTCCAATTATACTTGCCTATAAATGGCTCCTACTTTGTTTTCTTAGACTAATTTATATTGGAAAGTGCGTTGCAATGTGTTGGAGAGACATAAGTTAGCTTTATCCTGAATCTTTTCCCTAGGATGGATAAACTGATAATAATTGCTTGGATGGATTCCTTGTTACTTTGAACATCTTTTGTGTTTGTCAATTTTTCAGGCTGTACTTATCAACCATAATGATAGTCAGAGTTGAGCAAAAAGTATCCAAATTTGTTATGATTATCTTATCCCATGTAATTTCATTTCAATCTCACCTCTACTTTTAGTATATTTCCAATGATAATTCCGATCCAGTGCATCTTGCGCCCTTCTACAGATGTATCTTACATCATTAACATTATTCTTCAAAGCAGTGGAGATTGAAAACAACTTGCTATAACACCTGGCCCACCCACAAGCCAACACAAACAAAGGAACTTATTATTAGTAAGTAAGAACTGAAAAGCATAGGCACTTGGAAGAAAAGAAGGGGGGCATCCGGAAGCTGAGATGTACCTGATACAATCTTCCTAAATTGAACCTTGTATTATTCGCTTGCAGTGCCTGAGTACGTTCTGCAAGTCAAGTACGAGTTACATAAATCACGAACTCAAACATCAGGAAAGATATAAATGAATGAATTTTTCTGTGATCTTAGTATCTTTATTTATATCAACACGATTTTATCTTTAGATCCTGAAAAGCACTGGATAAAATTTAAGAATCTAAAGATTCACAAGTTAAATTTCTTCAGCATAGAGTAAATGTCCATTAGCCGCTATCCACTTACTTCTGACCTGCACAAGGGGCAGGGGCTGGCTAAACATAATGTAGTTGTAGAGGGATTTTGAAGACACTAGCTTCTCAACAATCAATTAACAAGATTAAGAATGTTAAGAGGGATGGAGTAATTGTCAGGCATGGTTTAGATAACACCTATTCTGTTCAATTGTTCATCTGAAGCTTGTTTTATGATTTAATGTTTTTTTATTGATCTTTCTCGTTTACAATTTGCCAAATTCAATATGTTTTCTGAAATTACTACCTCACAGGTTGCTGCATATTCAGATGGCCAAATAAGAATCTATGAGCTACTAGATACACTTGAACTGGAGAAGTGGCAACTCCAGGTGTTCTATCTGTTGCTATCAAAGTTGCTTATCATATACTAGATTGTTGGTTGCTGGGCATTTTCCATCTCTCTCAAATTCTTCACTTGCTTATCATATGTTAGATTGTTGGTTGCTGGGCATTTTCCATCTCTTTCAAATTCTTCACTATCACTAACTATGAGCCTTGCTATGGTTTTCATTTGCTTAAAGTGAACTTATTATGTGCCGATACCTAACTATACTATCTTCAAAGATTCTCCTTCTTCATCTGCACAATATTGCATTCAATATTCTTTCAATCGGATATTCTAGCTTCTGTTGCCTGCATCTGCAAACATGTCTCTCATCTCATTACCTGCACTTAACCATTCTAAACTTTCTAAATTTCTGAAATTCTCTATTGTTTATGAAAGAGTTGGAAAGAAAGTTTAATCTCCTGCCTTTTCTAATCACTGGTGTTGGTACTCATTGTTGACCTAGGTTGATGAGATATTTTTTACAATTTTAGCTTCTTGGATGTTTACCATTGTTGATATTGTGATTGTATACTGGCTTAGGTTTCCAGATAATATTATGAACCATTGATGAAAATTTGCTTGATACCAATTTGTAGGCTGAGTTTCAAAATGTAATTGATTTGGTGTCCAAATTTGGTAACGCTTCATGCATGTCTGCCTCCATCTCTTGGAATCCACAAAGAAGTGAACTCCAGCAGTGTAGCTTTGTTTTGGGCTTTAACTCAAATACCCCACCACTAAATTCTCCAAAGGTACAGGCTTCATCCTTTTTCTACTTGAATCTGCATTGCTGCACTCACTTATTAAGTAAAATATATGGTAAAATAATTTCTCTTGCTATAAAAAATGAGGCACGGATGATAAATTTCGTTTGAAGATTATAACATCTATTGACTCCCGTTTTTCATTTTACATTTCTTTGATGGTTAGTCTGCATTAATCCAAAGCTACCTAAGTTCTAGACATGCTTATGCCATAACCATCATCTTTCAATTTTTAATGATAACTGCGTAAACTCTATCTTGCTTCTTTGATTTGTAAACCTCTGGAAACGCATAGGGTTATGTAATCATATTATAGGTTTCAACAGGTTTGGGAGTTTGATCTGGATCATCAACGATGGCTCCCAGTTGCAGAGCTTTCTTTGTCTGAGGATAACAGTGATCAAGTTTATGCAGTTGCTTGGGCACCAAATATAGGAAGGTACCATGGATATAATCTTCTTTCACATGGCTTTATGTATAATTAGTGCAAAAATAGGGCCCGAGCTTGGAACAGAAGGCTTTTCTTATCCCTGTTCATTAACCTTGATGCCATGAAATGATCAATGGTTAGAAAAGGCCAAGAGATGGGTCGTGCTTGAATTTATGGTAGAAACTCATGCGAAAAAGAAAAATAGACATGCATACACACATGCACATTCTATGAAGAGTCTGTTTAAAAAAAGTAAATTATGAAGATGGGTTATTTTTGTTATGGATCCAGGAATGTTGATATCTTTTGTTGCTTCATTATCTGTCTTCAGGCCTTATGAACTGATAGCTGTTGCAACTCATAAGGGAATATCAATCTGGCACCTTGGATCAAATCCTGATCCCGATGGTAGGCTTTCAGCGAATAAGGTTACCACGCTCTCTGGTCATGATGATGAGGTATTGACCCCCCACCCCCACCCCTACCCCTACCCCTACCCCTACCCCTACCCCCCATGTTGTCATATTTGTAGCTTAAAGTCATACTTGCAATCTTGATGAAACCAATTAAAAATGAAATGACACCGGTGAGAATGGTTGCCTTGAGTTCATGTGATACGATCCGTACTTTTGACAGAAATATGGAGGATCTTAGTAGTGTATTTGGATAATAGGTGTGGCAGATGGAATGGGACATGAGTGGAATGACACTGGCTACCACCGGAGGCGATGGCGTAGTGAGATTGTGGCAATCTAACTTAAATGGCGTATGGCAAGAGCAAGCTGTTTTGGCGCCTGCAAGTTAGGTCTGCGTGTTATCACTTTTCACATAGGAAATTTATAGTCCCATTAAGCAAAGTGTTGTAGTAATCTAAATTGTTATCTTCAAGGACGGATCAGTAATGTCGATGAGGGGTGATATCAATTGATACGAATATAAACATTCAAGTACTTGAGGTCCCTTTTTTTTCTTTCTTTTTTTTGATAAATAGTACTTAAGGTACTTAAATCAGTACGTTACTGAAACTTAAAGGTAATGTCAATATAATATTTAATACTAACTAAATACAAGATATCTTTATAACTAATTAGCTAATAAAACCAAAAATAACATTATAGGTTAGAAAAGTATGATCGGTAAATGCAAATAACTCCAACTTTAATCCTTTAAATTGGAATTTCAATAATCATTATGTTGCATTTCCAGCGATCAATTTTGGGGGGAAAATTGAACGTGATGCTATACAGGAAAGAAGATAGATAAATAACATCTAAATTGAGTAAAGACTTGGCTGAGAACGAAGATAGAATTGGCATGATCTATATTTGAGACTGTTACAGGAGAGATTTATTGTTCAGATGCAGGCAAATTTTCGAACTTTCATATAATTATGTAATAAAATTAAAATTATAGCTAATTGAGAGTTTTCATATAATACTAAAAGTAAAATTATAGCTAATTGAGGGGCGGTTGCCCCTGCCGCTGCCAATCACCTCTGGCCCTGTCACCAGTTACCTACGGCTAGGGGTATAAGGTGAGTCGAGACAATTCGTAAATATGATGAGCTGGCTTGATTAGAGCTCAATTCGAGTAGAACTTTTCGTACTCGAGCTTTTTCACTAACCGAGCCTGATCTCACTTATAGCTGTTCAAACGCTCGCGAACCAGCTCGAGAGCCTTTATTTTTATTTGTTAATGTTTTTATATATGATTATAAAAATTCAAATTTCAAAAAATAATACTTCAAATTTTATATACTACATATTACATATTATAAGGATACTCAAGTTAGATTTTATTTTGTATAATCACGCATACAGGATGGAGTCAAACAAACAGGGGGCTTGCGAGGGTACCCGCCTCCTTCAACTTTGAGAATATTTTTTTCCCTATAAATTTTTGATATTTAAAATTCTGCCCCCCAAATCTAAAAACATCAGACTTTTTCCCTTTCCTTTTGTATTCGTCCGCTAAATCCCAAATCCTGGCTTCATCCCTGCATGGAAACTAATAATATAGTAGAGTTTTCGTTAATATTTTTATGATACGTGTTTTATAAATTAATTCAACCAAAGTATAAGTTTCCAACACCTTCTTCTATTTCTAAAAATAATAATTCAATATAAGATATTTAATCTACATTTTTTTTTGGTTGCCCACTCGGTTCACCGGAGCTTTGCTTCGACTACATTCGGATCCGACCAGCGTCGCACACCTTGCAGTGGTGGGTGGGTCTCCTAGACTACATTCGAATCCTACCCGCGTCGCACATCTGGCGGTGATGGGTGGGTCTCCCAGCTGAAATTTTCTGCATTCACAAGGTTTCGAAGCCGAGACCTTGCTTAAGCGGAATCGAGCTGCTTACCACTCGGACCAACCCCCGTTGGTAGATATATATGTATATTTTTTTTTAATTCAAGAGAAAGGGGAATACTCTACATATCTAGCCCGACAAAACCGGGTTGATAGTTATAATCTTAAGCCATAAAGACTCTATCTAGCTCCATAAAGGAGGGGAGAGCAACAACTTGTGACAGCTTAGATTCGAACGCAAAATCTCTCACATAAAATGGGAGGTGAATACCACTGGATTAATAGGTCTTGGGTCTGTTGGTAGATATTTAATCTACATAATAAACCACTTAACTCTACTTGGGGTTGGACAGGGTCACCTGTATGGGTTGGACAGGGTCTCCTGTATGGGCCCCCGGCCCATAGCTAGTATTAAATCACAAATTATCTCAATGAAAGTTCAGACTTCAGATATTTAATCGTATTTATATACTACCCCCATCTCTCCACCCAATATACACCTTCCTTCTGCGATCACAGAAAAAAGAGAAACCCTAGTAATTCCTAATTCACAAGACCCTCCAAAAGGAGAAGAAGCAATCATGGTGCGAAGAAGGGTGGAGATCAAGGCGATCGAGGACAAAGCGAAACGACACACCACCTTCACAAAACGGCGCCAAGGACTGTTCAAAAAGGTGAAAGATTTGTGCTACTTGTGCGACGCCGAGGCGGCGGTCATCGTCTTTTCCAAGGCTGGGAACTTGTACGGCTTCGGCCACCCCGAAGTCGACGATGTTGTCGATCGCTATCTCGCCGATCACTCTTCTTCTACTTTGGCCAAGGAAGATGCTGATAATGCCGTCCAAGAACGCGTGTTCGATAGCAGGGTTGTGATCGAGGAGGCGGATGCGGAGGCGATGAAGAGGATTGATAAGGCGATGGAGACGGGGCGGCCGGCGTGGGATGAGATGGTGAGGGACGTAGGGTTGAGTGAAGTTTACGGACTCGAGTCGGCGATGAAGGAGAGTATAAGCAAGGTTGCTGCTCGTAGGAGGGAGTTGGAGGCCGGCGGAGGGAATATTCCGGTGGGTGGATACGGTGGTTGATAATGTTGGTAGAGTTTGGCTTCGATAGGTTTTCTTTTAACTTTTTTGTTCTTAATTAATGAAACCCTAATTTTGTTATTAATGTTGAACTTTTTTTTATAAATATTCTAATTGATACTACACTTTAATTTATAGTTAAAATACCTCTATTCAATCCTCCATCTATTTTTTTTTAATAATGATGAATATCTTTTAAGCTCTATTCTAATTATCAAGAATTGATTTCATTATTCCAATGACATTTCATATTTGATTAAATAATTCATATTCATAATCATATGGTAATATTAACTTAAATTGAGTTTTAAGAGTTATATATAGATATGTATGGGTTAGACAAATAAATTAAAATTAAATTGAACTTGGATGAAAGGGAGATGAGTTTGAAAATAAGATGATTTATGATAATTTGAGGTTTTTCTTCAAATTTTTGTTTTGATCATTAAGTAGTAAAAGTGTGCCAGAGATGTTCTCATAGTCATACAAAATCTTTCTAAACCTTCCAAATCTTAAAGCTGATCACATACTGGAACGGTTTGTTTTTCATGCTTAAGCCTATATATATAACACGAGTTATCATGGATCAAAAGTCGGGACCTGATGAACAGGAGCTGAAACGGCGCGAAAGAACAACCTCTCAAACAAAGAGCGATAGGGATCTTCTTCTCGCTTCTTGATTAAATAAGCCAAACATTTTTCAACACCAGATTTTATTTCCATGTAAAAGTCCTTTGCATTAACCTTGTTCGCCAGCAGCTCTTCTCTTCCTTTTGTTTCCACTGGTTTCCCAAACAGAAAATAGAATCGGCCCGGTAATTTTGGAATAAGGCCCGGGATATAAAAATCCTGGTTCGAAATTTCTCCCTCCATTTTAATCCCAGGCCTTACTTTAACCGCATTTTGGTTCTTCCGCTTTATTATGTCTCTAACAAGCGGAATTCTCATCAAATCATCGTAATCAAGGCATAACTTGACAATGTCATCCGCGCCAACAACTCCAAAAGGAACGATCGTAGCCCCAAATCTTGTCGCCATTCTCACAAATTCGGGCTCATTGGGCCAAAACAATTTGTACTCTTCTCCCTTACGATGTAGAGCCTCACGTACGCCACCTGGATAAAGAAGGACATGTGATTTCTTCGCCAGTAATTTGAAAAGGTTAGTTGGTGTGACAGGTATTGTGCCGAATACTTTGAAAACATCAAAGCCCGAAGTATCATGTAAAGGCCCGTTAGTAGTTTGATTGAAAATCTCCGGATGTGCAATCCCATGAACCATGATATTTTTCTCTCTTAAAAATTCTTCGACGAGAGAAGTGACTTCGGATCCAAGAAGCATGTGGTAACCAACTAGTAATACCGGGCCTTTATCCGGTATCCCTTTTAGACCCCTCACAATCTCTCCATTAGGTAAAGTTGATAGCATCACGGGGCAGGTGGCTACCCTGAACAATCCCAACCGTCCATCAAACATGGAGTCAAACTCCGACTTGCTCGGAGGTAGAAAATCTCTTACAAAATCTCGCCTCTTTGAACGACGATATATGCAAGTACCCTTTATCACGCTCAAGAGATTAATCCCATCTTCCATTAAAAGGGTGTGACCGTTATCATGAAATATACGAACATTGCAATTCTTCAACAAATTCGAGAGTCTTTGAGCCTCGAGTGTGCTAGGAAGAATTGAATCTTTTCCACTTGCAAGGATAAGTGTTTCGGCTTTAACATTATGGAGATGTGAATTGGAAATTGCAGCTGCAGCCTTAAGAAGTTTCAACTTCCATATCAAAGTGTTCTTGGGGAAAATATCTGTTAAGCTAGAAGCTCTGGTTATTAAAGACGAGAGCTCGTGAATAAGCTTTTCGAGTTGTTTGGTTGGAGAAGTTGATGGATTTTTAGTGTTTATTACATTGGCCATCTTGATTGGATCTCCTAAAAGTGTGCCAAAAAGGTATGGAAGAATGTATTGAAATTCTTCAGGAAAAGCTTCAAGCAGTGGGAACAAAGGTTGAAGCTGTGACCTATTAAATGATGTTGCTGCAATAGAATGTCAGTATTAATCGGACGAACACATTCGACTCGAATAATTTGATATTTTTAGTACTCGGTTGAGTTCTTGTCGAGTTTTTAGCTTATTTAATAGAAAAAGTATGCTCAAACTTGGTTTGTTATGTCAAATAAACCAAATCCGGACGAACTTTTGACAAATTCATTACTAGTTAACCATGTTGTGGAAGGGGAAAAAGAGAGTGCAATCTGGAAGCTTACCTGGATTGACCAAGATGAGTACTAAATCAATCGTAGGATTAGATGCAGCAACAGAGAGAGCAAGACATCCTCCAAAAGATTCTGCGACCAAATATATTGGCTTGTCCGGAAATGAGGCATGTTCAGCCCTCACTGCACTCTCAACAAATTTCACCAGCCCTTCGTATGGGGTTCGATCATGAACAGGAACATTCAAGCAACGTACTTCGAAAACCTTGCCAAGAGCCTTATGGTGCAAGATCAACCCCATCCCAAGACCATCGATTCCTGCATGAATAATTGTGACTGTCTGCATACTTACAAGTCTCTAGAAATTCTAAGAATAACCCTTCACTTTTTGCCAAATTAATAGATAGAATGGTAATTAATTAAGTTGACAAGCCCCTATTTTAGATCCTAATTACGAAAAACACTATGATCGTTTGAGAACTTATCAATAATTTTCCATGCCCACAAAAACATATATAATTGCACCCCTAATTTTCGAGATGTTCATGATAACTACGTACACATAATTATCACTAGATAAAATAATAATATTGCAATAGTTATACCAGGTAAAAAAAGAAGAAGGGGAGAATCTTTAAGTGGGGGGCCTGATTCAACTGGGCAGAACCACCGGGGAGGTCCACCATCAGACTGGATCATATTTTTGGCTGCATCTAAATAATCTTTAACAGTTCGAGTCCCGTACCCATCGTCCCACAGGGGCCTCAGTTCGTGTTCAACTTCAACATTTTTCTTTTCTCTGTGCATAGACAAACAAATACTTTTAGTTCTGGATTTTTCCGGCAGGTATCTTAAAAATTTAGAGTTTGTAGGGATCTCGACTGAAATTGTATAATAGGGTTTGTGGTATTGGTTTAACAAAATCAAAGGTGATGAATTGAAACATGTTCCATTTGTTATCATGGTTTTTGGTTTTTTTTTTTTAAGGAAATGGATGTAAAGAGATCTGAAGCACAATGGTAGAAGTGTAATACTAAGAATATTTATTAGGTAAATGCAGATAAAAGATGAGAAAAATTGAAGTGTTTCCTTGTACTCCTCTAACAGAAGAGACTCATGCTTTCCTTGCCAAAATTCTTAAGGAAATTGTATTGGGAATAGAAATGAAAGGAGTAAGGGCTGTTGATGGCTACTCTGCATGATCATATAATAGCCATATATACATGGGGAAATTCTATATTACACCCACTTCAAATGGAGCTAGTCCACTTAACACCACATATTTGTGTTGGGGTGGGTGGGTGAACAACACAAATATGTGGTGTTAAGTGGGATCATAAGCTCCATTGGGGTGGGTGTAGCATAGTCTTGCCCTAAATACATTTATTTATTTTTGGTTTCCCACGAGTTTCCCCATACCGCATTGGGTATGAGACTAATCCCGCTTCGCGTTACTGAGCCTGCCGCTGCTTGAGAGGATTTGTCATTGGAGGAAGTCGAACACGCTCCCCACTCAGGAGCGTAGTGGTGGATAAGCCACTACACCAACCCTTCAGGTTCGTCTTGCCCTAAGTACATGCATATGCTTGGGAGAGTCCAAATGTTCAATTGAAGTACTTGAAAGATGAAGCTTTAGAGTGGGCCATGAGTTCTTAACGGGGCGGATCTATGTAGAGCCCACTGCCCCCACTCAATTTTTTTTAATATATACATATTTTTTTATTTTAATTTATAAATTACATAATGCCCCCACTTAAATTTTCAAATGCCCCCCCCTCAATTCCAATTTCCATCTCACTCCCCCCTAAATTTTGAAAAATCATTTTTTTACCTTATAAAAATTTTTATATTTGAATTTCGCCCCCCCTAAAGATTGAAAAATATTACGTTTTCTCCCTTTATTTTGAGTTTGTTCTCCCTAAAACCCAAAATCCTGACTATAACGAAAGAGATATAAGAGTATAAACTATGTCAAAAGTTGTAATTAAACCTAGTTCCTTATTATATTTCTCCCTATAATATACCGTACCGTACCGCGGGGGCCAAGCCCCCCGCACCCCCTTTAAATCTTTCGTCTTCGCCCCCTCGGTAAAATTCCTCATTCTATCGCAAGTGCCCCCACTGACTTTCAATCCTAGATCCATCACTAGTTCTTAACCATTAAAAATAAGGGGTTGGAAGTGGCATGGAGTAGAAGAGTTCACAAAATGATTATTGAGACATATTCTTTATCGATTTGTCAACTTATTAAAGAGGAAGACATGGTAAAGCACCCGCTTGGGCGGATCATTGGACTGTCGGGAGTACTTTGGGCGTGCATGGAAGTGTATCTTGGACCACACGAAGAGAGAAGGGAATGGCTGTGCAGATGAGCTTGCAAGAATGGGACATGGCATTGAAGGAGATGAGATGTTTTGGACTACTGCTCCTTCAAATTTGGATGTTTTGTTAAGTGATGATGTTAGTTAGACTTTGAATCTCCTCGGATGTACCAAAAAAAAAAAATTAAAAATAAGGTGGAAAAAATATGATGATGCATGCTCTAGATGACATATAATCAACATTGTACAAAATGCACAAATTGAGAAAGTTGTGGTTGGAAACTGGTATGACTGAATTCAAATGTAATTTATTGTCTAGTTGTCAATCACATGAGTTGTAATTCACTCACCTTGTAAAATATACATGAGTTTAGCTAGTATAAGTCTGAGCTAAAATTTCCCAAAAATGAATTTGACCAATTAAAATTATTTTATTAATCTTAATCTTTTCTATTTTATCATACTTAAACATTTTATAAGATTAATAAGAAAAACAATCACCCCATCAAAACTATTTTCGAATTTCACGTGCCAAAACGTTGTAAAATTTAATCTATAAAATTTAGCATTCCATTTTTCCTTATCAATTAAAAGTTATTATATCTTTATTAGTTTTAAAACTTCATATTCTTTTAAAGGTGAGTTTGACCCATCTTTTGCATACTTGCTTATGAGATAATTGATTCTTTTATAATTGATTATGAGAAAAGTTAGGATTTTTTGGTTTTTCAAAACGTGTTTTTGTAATACAAAAATGTCCAAAATAAATTATAAAAAAGGGGTCCAAATAGTCATGAAAATAGAGTTTGGACTCCCAATGAAAATTTTAACTTTTCAATTGTTGGGCTAGACTAGTCTTAACAATAATTTTTCGAATTTTTATCCTAGGATTCTTAATGGGCTGTAAGCCCATTAAACCCTTGTCAAACAAAAAGTTCAATTTCCCCGCCACTCTAATGGGCCGCAAGCCCATAGGATTCTTGTCAAAAGAATCTCTATATGATCTCCAAAACAATTCAGCTCATCTAATTTTTCGTATATTTTTTTCTTTTTTGGTTTATACCAAGGTTTCTCCCAACATATGCCATAGACAAATTTCTTCGAGGCGTATAAATCATTAAAGTAAATTTTGCCTCTCCCAACAAAACCTTGTCAAACACAAAGTTATATACTTTCCCGCCACTATAATGGGCCGTGTAAATATATACGTGACTCTTGTTAACAGAATCTCTACATGGTCTAAAAATTCAGCTCATCTGCCCACGATTTGTTAATCTAGCCGCATTAGCTTTTACTTTCGAATGAAAATATTTTCATATGGGATGTCTGAGTTCAATTCGCGGTCTTACAGTTCTGTACTCCATAATTAAAAACTCCAATTGGGCATCCCCTCCTATAGAATTAAAAAAATTAATTAAAAATTTAGCTCATCCAATTTGTGACCAATTGATTTAGTGGTATCACATTTTACTCTATATAAAGGTCTTGAGTTCGAATTTAAAATATTGTTACGGCTCTCCTCTGACTTTTTTATCTTTATGACTCATGACTATCAACCCGACAAAATAACTATTAATTCAAATTTGTCGGGTTAGATATGCCCTCGTCTTGAATTTATTTATTTATTTTTTTTTTAATTTATGGATATGAAGAACATCTGCCGCTCATTTTCTGTGCGGTAGAACAAGTGAAAATCTTAGCAAGAAAACAATACCAAAAATGGCAAGCTTTGTACAAATTCAATCACTGTTCAACACTCCCCTGTTTATGGGTTCTTCATTCATGTATAAACACAACAATTCACAAACAAACCCTTGCACCAATATCAGACAATTCGAACTCAAAAACAGGGGTGAAACTGAAAATGGGAGAAGAAT
This sequence comes from Buddleja alternifolia, assembly GCA_019426215.1. NCBI lineage: Eukaryota > Viridiplantae > Streptophyta > Magnoliopsida > Lamiales > Scrophulariaceae > Buddleja > Buddleja alternifolia. The sequence goes on from CM033399.1 coordinate 30,545,702, forward strand.
AATTTTCAGGAAAGGAAAAGGGTTTGTTTGTAATGGGTTTTTGTTGCCAGTGGATCCATGGGCGCCCAACATTGATTCACAGAGCATAGCCTCACAGCTCTTCGCTTTCTCTCTGTTTCCTTACATTGGTTTCTTGTATTTTATCACCAAATCAAAGTCCGCCCCAAAACTCACCCTCTTTGGATTCTATTTCTTGCTTGCTTTCGTCGGCGCCACGAGTGAGTTGTTTACTGCTCCGTTCTGAATTATATATGCTTTTTGTTTTGATGCCAAGTTATCTGGTTTCTGTTTGTGGAATGTGTTGTTTAGTGTTGTCTTGAAGAGCAGGATTATTAAGTACAGGGGATTTAGTTGTGTATATATATATATATATATGTTGTATAGAAATGTGTGGTATTAGGATGATGGGTTATTTCATTTATGGATTGAATTGGATTGAGCTGATGATTTTCGAACTAATTGTAATTTTTGTTGGATTTAACGGATAATTGGCAGATTGATCGTTTTCGAAAGGGGGAACAAAGCCAAATTTTAAATTTACGGGAGGCAAATGTAATTATATGTGAGGAAATTTTAAATTCATACTCTAGATATCAGAGGCATTGCAAAGAAGAGAACAAGCATAATTGAGACAGTTGGGTATTTTTCGTTCATCTGTCCTGGAACTAATGTTATTTGGAAAATATGACTTCATTTGGAGATTCATTATTTACTTTTATTGTCCGAAGGAAATAATGTGATTGAAAGGGTTTTGAGCCTCGTTTCTATCTGTTAGCTAGCTCACGAGCTTTTATAGAAACAGGGTGAAGCTTGAATAACCCTATTGGAGATCTTTTTCAAGAAATATGGTAGGAGCTTAAAATCAGCCTATCGGGAAAGTATTATGCCACCTGATTTAAGGATGCGTATAGTTAATCCTGTTTTAACTATTTAACCATTCATGTTTATGTTCATAATTCGTAGCGTTTTATGCAAATGCAATTTCCGGATATACGTCAACTTCTCATTTCAGACTCCATGTTGTATGTCATTGAAACTAAAAAGTTTAGAGATAGTACTTGTTGTGTACATAGTTGAGGCAATTTGTTTGCTTTCTGTTTCAAAATCACAAAGGGGAAACACTTTTTATTGTTCAATGAGGTGGTTTGACTTGTCATCCTTTATGTTGATTGTGTTGTTTAACCTCAGTGTTTTTATCATTCTGTATTTAATGATAATATATGTCACAGAAATTATTGTTTCGATTTTTTTTTTAAAAAAGATGTCGGTGTAGTACTTCAAGTTCGATATAGTATAAGAGTAACTTCTATTATCTGGTCCATATGTTTTCTTATGTGTCATACTTGGGGCTCCCTGGACACGCAAGTCCTGGGACCCTCCATGTGTGGGCCCTTCGTGGGGCCCAACCACATGGAGGGTGATGATCGTCCGGAGCTCAATCACCAAGATGATCTTTTCTTTTTCTGTTTTCTTTTTGTAGCAGAAACTATAAACGTCTAATCCTGTACTAACTCTTTCCTCATCTATGTCTGGTACGTTTCGTCCAACTATGCAGTACCAGCAGGAATTTATGGTAAATTTCTTCTACAAGAACATTGTTACTTACATGTACAAAGTTATATATATCTTCTCATAGAGTTTCTGAATTGAACTATTAAAACAGCAAAGGTGCACTACGGGACATCCTTGTCCAATGTTGACTGGTTGCATGGTGGAGCTGAGTCACTGCTTACTCTTACCAACATATTCATTGTGTTAGGCCTCAGGGAAGCTCTTAGAAAAGCTACAGATGAAAATGGAAACAAATGAAACTTAGCCTCGGGAGTCAATGAGGAAGAGTAATCATTAATCTAGGTGATAAATTAAACCTCGTAATGCTCATTGTCCAGTATTGGAGATTGGCATTCTATTCTGCTCTGTATTTAGTCCCCAAGATCCTCGAAAGGCTGAACATCTTACATATCACACCTTCAACTGTGCGTAATGGGCATCTTATATAGGAAGAAAATTCAGTTTTTATCTCTATGTTTAGGCACTTTTTTGTGCAGCTTTGTCTATCTAATGTTGTAAATGGTCTCTGTCTATCAATTTCTATGTTGTGACTTGTGATATTTCTTTTTAGTTAAGTTAGCAATCGTAGAGCACCTGGATTATTACATATATCATGTAATATTAGTATTTGTTCGTATCAAGTTTTCCAAGAAATCACCTATGTCGTCTTATACTTTCTTATGTAAGTTTTTAGTCCTTGCACGTAGTTCTTTTTCCTATTCTTCAGTATTTTTCTCAAATAGTGGGCTTTAAACACTGAGCTGGGAATATTACTTTAGATGCAAGAGATCATGTAACGATCTTGTTTGTAAAGAATCTTCATGCATTCTCAACATTTATACCACTGCTTGATTTGTGATCAATTTGCCACTGGAATGTAAACTAAGAGATGATTCTTGAAGTTTTTCGGTTGTTTGTCCATACGAACCCTTCAACTCAACTAGTAACTACAGATATTTGTTTCTTGGTTGTGTCTAAACTATTACTAAGCAGTTGAATAACTGAAAGTCAAAACCACTCCTTCAATACATGAAAACTAGACTGCAAAAACCTCTTATTTTTATGTGATTAGTTCCTAATTTTTGTCTAGTATACATTTGGATAAATTTCTGCATGAATGTGTCTCCTTGATTTTAAAATCTTAAGGATCAATCACCATGGCCAGCAAAATCGAATCATGTTCCCCCTTACAGTCCATTTTATGAAGTTCAAAGTTCAATTATGTAAAAATCCAGGGGCATAGAATGGGAAATTTGGATCTAGCCCCATTCGATCAATCGAGAACTCCATGCCTCCAATTGGAGAATTGGTTGTTGAAGCATGGGCTGAGATTATATCAGCAATATCAGTTTCTGAATGTTTCAGAGGAGCTCCCCCATAATTATTCATTTGGTAAGTTGCTGTTGAGAAGTAATTCGATCCTGATGTGGCTGGAGAATGAAAGAGCGAAGAAAACGTGCCCACTAAATTTTCATCAGGAAGAGAAGAGACTGGAACATAGTTATTTTCTTCGTCGTGACATGCAAATGTTGATTGAAAAGAGAAATGGGGTGGCGTCTCCTTAATGTCCAATGCGTTGGTGTTGACTCTCAGGTTAGCTTTGAAATTCAAGAGTGTTTGATTCTGTTGTTCTTGTTGATGACAGTGAGGAATGTTATGTTTGGGTTCTTGTTTTTCTGGTGATGGCGGTGGTGGAACTGCATTAGTGGAGTGGTTGCACACGTGCGTTCCTTTGTATGTGATCTCAAATAAGGTTGGGTCGTCGTCCGATCTTTGCACTTGCTTTGTCGCCCAGCAATTTCTAACATGACGGTATGTACATCGGTAATAGCTTCTGCAGACATGGTTACATTTATATTAGATATTTTTAAACTATATGCTCATGCAAAGGTATTAAGGATGCGTTTGGATTGAAGGATTTGAAAAATATTCATTCCAAATTGATCAATAAATCTATTTGGATGATTTCATTTCTTTGGAGCTGATCTTGAGTTATTTTTTCAATAACTATGGTGGATTCAAAAAGAGTTCAAATGAGCTATTTTGAGCTCATATTGGAGCAATTTGAAATTCTTCCTTCAAATCGAAATCTATCATTTCAAACCGAACCTACATGTGCTTCGGCAATAATTTCACTTTTTTGGAGTCTTTGTTCGTGTGACAGTGGATGCATGTGCATGTGGGTTTTATGACTTTTTAAGGGAATTCTCATGCTAGTACCCGAGTGGTATACTAGGGACTGAAGCAACATGAATTAGATCGAACAGAATAAATGACAAAGTCATAAAATGAAAGGCTGACATTACTTTCCACGAGCCCTTTAATCATGAAGTAAAATAGAGAGAGAATAGAAACCTGGGATATTTAGCCCCCAAAATGTCTTTCTGCCCATACTTTCTCCAACTAAATCTGTCGTCAGTAGGCCCTTCAAGTCCATTTCCAGAGTTAACTCTCACTTGTTCTGTCCATGTCGGGTGCATCTTTCTGTTACACCAATCAAGAAACAGTAAATGTAAGTTCAAATTTCCCTATTTAATTGCATAATTCATCCATAATCATTTTACACGCGATTCTACCTCTTCTTTGATGTAGCTCTGCCATCGTGATTATCCCTCAAACTCTTGTTCATATCATCACTTCTGGGACTTCCATCCACAGATATCGAAGATTCCGGTGCAGCAAGTGTCGGAGCACCCACCGGGACGTGTCCCACTGATCCACTCCAATTGACAATCAACAAAGCATTCTCGTAAGAAGATATAATCCTCTGCAGAAGCAAGTCGTGCGCTTCAGACGGAGATGTCGAGCACAAATGAACACGAAGCTGGTTAGCTTTTTCCATCCCTTGACTTAGTTCATCAATCAGTGTCTTGTATTCCCAAGTTGAACCACTCTTCATTTCTTGTTTTTTCGTGGCTATTTTTCTACCAAATAAATAAATAAAAGAAAGAATTTCTGCATAAACGAGAAGGGTCCGGAACGTGGATAGAGCGGAAACTCAGGTATGTAGCTAAAAGAGCATTTGAGCTTTGTTTTTAGAATAATGAATTTCGGTAAAGAAAATCTGATACTACTCTCTTCTGCTGGATGTTATATATATATAAGGGGTGAAATATTTGAAAATTATGAGTTTAAAGATACCTTTTATGATTGATTGAGAAAAGAAAGGCTTGTGGAAAAGAGTGGGAGAGTTGAAGTTTGACTGAGAAACCGAGTTTTATTTAGAAGTGTATATTGTGAGAAGACCAATTCAAACCTTCAAAAGGTCCCCCTCCTGTTTTTAGAGTAACACAAACGGCTAAACAGCCACCATCATGCATTTTCCTACCATCTTGCCATATTCAAGTCATTTAATTTTCCGAATTTGAAAAATCGAGGGAATAATCCAAAAACATCTAAGTATATTTTTAGTCGTTGTGATTAGTTGAGTGCGAGGATATACTCAAGAGAGAGCATTAAGATGGATTTGTTTTAATTGAAATCTTGAGAGAACGTGCTTCTTGGGAAAACTGTTTTCGAACAACGGAGGAACGGAACAGAAAGCGAAATTACTTTTTCCAAACAATGAACTTATGCGGTAATAGATGTTCATTGTGGTTGTTTGTTTTACTTTCATAATAATTATTAGTTGATCGTATATGATCACTAATTGTGTAAGGTTGCTTGTTGATTATTATAGTTGATGATTTGATTTTTGTGATTTAGTGTAACAGAATCAATAACATAAAAAGGTATTCATTCTTGGTTAGTGTTTTGGAAATTGGAATGAGAGAAGGCAAAATCAAGAGTATATGAAAGAGTGATTCTTAGTGATCGTTAAGAGCTTTTAAGTCTCGATATAGATACAATTATCCATGCATAATGGATTTTATTTGATTCCAACAAGAGTTGAGATTAATTCCGAATTCTAAACATATAAAGCTCTTAAAAACAACCCATGTGACCAACGGGGTGTTCAAATATTCTTTACAATGTTTGGGCGTTCAAATATTCGTAAACAAGATTTTACTTGCAATAGCAGATCTAACTATGTATAATGTTGAATGAATTCAGACTATTATTTACGCTGTTTGGTTAATGCGACGAGTCTGTCAAATGAGCAATAGCTATAATATAATCCGAATATTTTCTCGGTGCGTTGAACTCTCACGATCACATTCAAAGAGAATTGCTGCACTAATAGCCAGTTCTCATACTTAAAAGGGAAACTGAAAAATTGACACCAATGTTTATGCAAGGGGAAAACAACTTTAGTTTTTGTGTCAACCGTATATTTTATGTAGAGAGATGAGTGGAAGAACCAATTGCTGACCAATTCAGAGCTCCAGAAGGGATCATGTGTCAAACGAATGATTGAGTTTAAGTCAGTCAATATTATATATATTTGTAAATCTAAAGAATCTTTAAATTCCGCGTTTAGTGATCCTATTCAATAAATGGGACATCTCGATTGGATTGGTTGATGTTGACCATTGATGTGCACCTAAATGAAGGGATGTGCGTCGATCAAGCCGATTCACGAGCCTCGTGAGTTGGTTCGAGTCAAGCTCGACTCGAGTTTGAGCCAATTCATACCTGTTTGGAGCCGGTTAGCGAGCTTCTAATATAAAATATCTTTTATTTGTAATATATATCTATATATATAATATAATATTTTATAAAATTATATATAAATAATGATATATTTTATATATATTATGATTATAGTTAATAATATATATTAATACAAAATTAATAATATTTATATTAATAAAATATTAATAAAAAATTAAAAATATATGTTTTTTATTTTCTTGAGCTCGAGCTCGGTTTGTCTCGACTCAACTTGACGCAGGCTCGAGCTAAAATATTCAGGCTCATCGAGCTTGAAAATCTTGGCTAAAGCTTGATCTCGAGTCAAGAAAATTGGCTAGTCAATCTCGACTCGTGGACACTCCTACCTAGATGTTATCATGGGTCATACTTGAGAAGTCTTGGGACTTCAAGTCCCGAGTTTGGTCTCGACCACACACACTACAAAAAAATAATTCATTAGTGACAAAAAATCAAGTGACAATATCAAAGTTATCAATAATTGTAAACTTTGTGACAATGATCTTTGTTTTGTCACAAAAATCGATTTTACATGTTTAATAGTGGCAAAATTTGTGTATAAGTTGTCACTCTTGATAGTTAGTGGTAAGGAAATTATTGTCACTATTGACAATTAGTGGCACATGTATAGTGATAAGTGACAACTTAGTGACAATAATTATAGTTGTCACTTTATTTGTGTTATCACTAAATTATCACTATACATGTGTCTTGTCACTAAAAATTCTTATTGTGATAAAACAAAAATTATTGTCACTCATTATATATATCTAGTGACAATTTTAATATTGTCACTTTAAATTTTGTCACTAACATTATTTTTTGTTGTAGTGACATGTGAGTATATACAAGTGGATTCCTTGTGAATAAATACATGAGAAAAGTAGAGATCACTCGAAACTTGAGGTCTGAACCTCCTAAGAATGATACATGTTGTGCTGTTGGGATGACATTGTTTATCCAATTAGTCTTTTTAACTTTTTCCAAAGAATTTTATGTCGTGTGAAAATATTAGCAGATAATGAAATATAAACGATTGTACGTTAAGATTTATGTTACAGTACAGAAATTGATAACAAAATAAACGTATATTTGATACCTAGTTGTGAAAATTGCACCAAGATTTATAATTAGAGAGCTTTGAGATTTAATTAGAGAGCTTTGAGATTTCAATCTTCCCAATTAAGAAGTATATGATCATATAATTTTGGTTGCTTTGGCATTAGCACGGAAAATTCTATGTTGGGGCGAGATCATTCTTAGCCGTTGGATCCCCAACTAGGGGGGGAGGGGGTTAAATTGCTAAATGACCCCCCCTAGTTGGGGATCCAATGGTCGAGCTGGGCCGAGATCATTGGTCTCGGCCCAGCATAAAACGTCCCCATTAGCACTTAGCAACATTAAAAGTCAACAATTTTGACTCTTGGCACTTCATGTGACTGTCCATTAGCTTTAATATCGGGAAAATTAAGAGAACAACAATATTTTGCATAACCAATTAAGCATATCAAATTCAAAGCACCATGAAAATTTAAGCATATCAAATTCAAAACATAGCACCATGAAAATTGCAAATTACCCCTCAACCAAGCCACTATTTTTGACCAAGTCAAAATGGCCAAAACCAAGCAAAAATTGACACATGGCAAATAATTTTTCTTTTTAAGTATATAATCTTTTTTGTCTTTTTCAGTTTGGTCCCTTTATTTTCTTGTTGAATTATTTATACTCATGAGAGTAATTATACATATTTTTTAAAAAAAGGAATCTCAACCCGCTTTTATAAATCTGTATAAAACTTTTATTGCATTCATATTTTATCTACATTACATGCCTGCACCCGATTATATTTTAAATTCTTTTACTGATTTCTTAATACCTTAGAAAACTTAGATTATAATAATCAAGAATTAATATTAGAATTACGAAATCAATTAATAATTAGAAAAAATAATTGGACAAATACTTAGTTAAACACACCACCTAGATTTCGAGTTCACCAAAGCTATATTAAATTCCTTTTAGTTTTAAATATATTAATAGCAACTTTTGGTTAAAATAGATCCTTCTAATTATAAAAGATTAGAATATTTAGATCTAGAATATAGTTTAACCGATAGATCCATAATCTCGTTAGATAATCATAAATTTATTTGTAGATTTGATTCAAGTTTTAAGTACAATTTACATTTGAAAAATAAACACCTAAATAGTTTAACGGATTTACTTATATCTCTAGCGTCAAACTTAGAGTTAGAAAATACAAAGTTTTACAAAAATATAGAATCATTAAAAGAAGCAGTTTTAATCAATAGAGAAATAATAAAAAGAGGTGAAAGTAATAATTTAGATTATATTAAACAACAGTCTGAGGAAACTTTGAAAATTGTTAAAAAATATAATAAGCTTTTCCCTACTAAAGACGAGATAATAGAGCTAAAATATAGTTTGGAAAGTAATAAGCTAAAACAAATAGAAATCAAAACTAAGAAAACTCTAAGCCAAGTAATAGACAAAATAAATAAATTCGAAACTCAAAGTTTAGAGACTAATAAAACGTTAAAAAATATAGAACAAATAGTTAGCGGATGAATAGTATAGAAAATAGATTAAAAATATAAAAAAACCATTGAACTAGCAAATAAATACCTATATACGGAAGAAGGATTTACTACCTATCAAAGAACTAGTAATTCAGATAAATTATATCCTAAACTTTGGAATATTCAATTCGCTTTAATTCTACAAATATTCGAAAGGCTAGATAAATTAGAAAATAAGCTAGAAAAATTAAGCACTAAAATAGACACAGTATCTCAAGTAATTAAAGGAGATTTACAAGTTAGTATAGAGGAAAGATTAGCAAATTTAGCACTAGACGAGTCTGAAAAACCTAAAAAGGAACCTAAAAAATATATATATTGGTAAAAAATGTTGAGATCATTTAGTGGTACTGGTAGAACCGTAAGTGAATCAAGTAATAAAGAAAAAGAAAAGAGAAAAATAAGTAATACTTTCACTAAACGAATGTTTATAGGATCAGGAAGTCAAAGCTCAGCTAGAGAAGTAGAATTGGAAGAAATATAGACGTAGAAGAAAATCTTAATCTATATAATAACAAAGGAATAGATAAATTAAAACCTAAAACATTATATAAAGTAGGAAAAATGGATTTTAACACACATTTAATTAAAAAATTTAGAGAAAAAGAAGTAAAAGTTACAACAAATGCTGAAAATATAAGCTTAGTTAACTCGGAATGTATAAAGCAATTAAAACAGTTAAAACAAAAGTATATACATTTAGGATTAATTATTGTAGGAATAAAAGGATTAACTAGAAAAGGAACCGGTGGAAAGGTTTTAGTTTTATTATTAGATAAAAGTTGGTCTGATGCTAGGAGAGCAGTATTTGCTAGTATGGAAATAGATATGACTAATGATGTAAGAATATTTTATGTAGCTCCAAATATGATGAAAATGATTAAAGATATTAATAAAATTACAATAGGAATACAAACTAGAGGATATGAAACATATGATGGTAACAATTTAGTAGTTTCTATAGCATTCTTAGGAAGGGTAACTAATAATAGTTTTCCTCAATATAAAATTAATATAGATGGAATAATAGATAGTTTAGCCTCAGTAGGAGTAAAAATAATTAAACTTTTAAATATAGATAATAACGATTTAAATGGAGAAGAATGAAAATTAACCAAACACCTAGAAGAAAATGAGACGGTTAAAATTCCAGGAGAAAGTGTAATGTATACAAATAGTAGATGTCAAACTTCTATTAGATTTCTTAATTATCAAAAACAAGATCCTAAAGAAAACTTAGAAGATATAGAAGAAGAAACTGATAACGAAACTAAAACAAACTATATGAATATTATAGAAGAAGAAGAAGTTAGAATAACCAGTAGATTTGCAAATTGGGAAATAATATCTGACATAGAAAGTGAAGAAGAAGAAGAAAATATAGAAGAAATAGATGAAGAGATAAGACAATTAGAAAGTCAGCTTAAAAATAATTATAGACCAAAAAATATGGAAGAAATATTAAGAAAAAATTTTGAGATCAATAATTTAAGAGAATTAGTAGATGAAATGTACTTCGAAACAATGAATTTAGATATAAATTTAGAATCAGCTGAAGAAAAATTCAAACAATATTATAATATAGATTTAATAGATGATATATGTTCAGGAAAAATAGAATTTGAAAAATTCTTTAAAAATAAGGAAAAAAATAGAAACGAAATAACTTTTATGGCCGATAGCCAAGTGAGTACTAGTAGTAATATAGGAAAAAGAACTAGAGTAGAACTAGATTATAGTGAAGTTCCAGCTAGAAATGTAGAAATGAGTGGTAGACCAGAATGGAAAAGCCTAACATATGAATATGGATCAAACCAGCTTAATAAATATGTAGGAGCAAGACAACCCATAGGAAAAATCATGAGTGGAACCATGTTAGTAATTGAATTAGGAAGTCCACAAATGTGGCCTGAAGAAGTAAATATATGAGAACAATGTGTAGTAAGACATTGGGAAATAAATAAAAAGGCAGATATGGATATGTTTAACTTTTTAGAAACATGCTTAGGACCTACAATATTATCTATCTGGCAAAGTAAGAAGAAAAAGGATCCTAATAGAATTAATGAAATAAAAACTTTAGGAAATAATTCTTATAATTTTACTAGTTTTATTAGAACTTTAATAATAGAAATAGATCCAGGAAAAGAAAATACATTCATACAAGATACGACACTTAGAAACCTAGAACAACTCACTATAACCGACATGAAATATATTATACCTTTTAGTCAGGATTTTACAAGATTAATAGGAGAAACTAATAAAGCATTTGATGAAGAATTATGTAATAGATATTTTACAAAATTACCACAAGATTTAGGAAAAAGAATACATGAAGAATGGATAAACACCAATGGTAATCTTACAAGATTAGGTATAGGACCAAGAGTACAATATACTTTCTTTAAACTTCAGGAATGGTGTAAAGAAGAATTTATTAGAAAACAATCTTATGAATTTTGTAGAAAAGCTATATATACCCCACAATAATATGGACTGAAGAATTACTTTAAGCTAAAACGAAAAATATTAAGGAAATCAAATAAACCAAAATCTAGTTTTAGACAATATAAACAAGGAAGAAAACCCTCTAATTATGTTAGAAAGCCATCAACTAGGAAATGCACTTACTTTATTTGTGGAGATCCTAAACATTTAGCTTATAGGTGTCCAAAAAGGCAATTTAATATGGAAAGAGCAGCCATAGAAGAACAACTAGATGAAGATGTAGTAAGTATAGACGGTAATGAAAGTGATAATGAAAGCATATTTAGTATAGTAAGTGAAGAAGGACTAGAAATTCCAAATATAATAGAATATACCTATATAAATAATTCATGTGAACATAAATATATAAATGGAAAAGGAACTATGAGTGTAGCCTGTAGTATTTGTAGATTATTTCCTGATATGCATTTAAAATATCAGTGCAATATATGTTTTGACGAAATTTGTTTTATTTGTGCTAAAAACACATATAATATAGAAACAGATGTATCTCCTAAACCTAGTAAAAAACTAGAGACGATAGAAATTCTAAACCATAAAGTAGAAAATTTAGACTTAAGAATACAAGTATTAGAATTAAAATTAAAAAATGATGAAAACATAAGAGGTAATCAAGATAAAGGAAAATGTGTAGTTATAGAAGAAATTGATGAACCTAATCAATAATTAGAAGAAACCCATTTACAAAATACAACATATGAACCCCAAATACAAGTACCTTATACTAGTAGTTTAATACTTTTAGACTGTTGAATATGGTGTAATCAAGAAAAATATATTGAAACTAAAGCTGTTTTAAATACAGGGAGTACAAAAAACATGCTTAGTTCTAGTCTTGTACCAAAAGAATTTGAAACACAATTAAGTTATACGGTTAGCAGTAGAACTGTAGAAAATAGATTAATGAGAATAACAAAAGAGTTAATTAACGTAAGAATACAATTTAAAGATTTTTCAGGAAATTATAGTAGCAAATATACCTTAGGACAAGTGCTTATAGCACCAGATAACATACAAAGCCAAGAATTCCTTTTAGGGTTAAATTTTATTTGTGCATTAAATGGAAGTATATTAGTAGGAAAAAATTATATTACTATTAGCAAACATAATTATACTTTTCTAACTAATAGATACATTAAACAATCAGAGTTGACTGCGAAGCGTGGTGGACATGGTAATAATGATTTAGATTTTTTCAAAGAATTAGAACAAAATAATATAAAATCTGAAATCATAGACATCTTATTAAAAGAAATTAGAGATATAGGAAAGGGATTAGAAGTTTTAAACCTAGAAAATGAAAGAATTCTGCATAAATTAGAAATGTTAGAAATTATAGGAGATGATTTGGCCAAAAACAAAGTAAAATATACTTTTAAACTAAAAATCTTAAACCCCGATATAGTAATAAAAACACCAGCTATAGAATATACTCCTGAAAATATAAAAGAATTCAAAACACAAATAAAATAAATGTTAGAAATTGGTATTATAAGAAGACGCGATAGTCCTCATAGATCGGCAACTTTTATAGTAAGAAATAATGCAGAAATAAAAAGAGGAAAACTTAAAATAATATATAATTATAAGAAACTTAATGATAATACAGAAGATGATGCTTATAGAATACCTAATAAAGACGAGTTGATTAATCTAATACAAAATAAAAAGATATTTTCAAAATTTGATCTAAAAAGCTGATATAATCAAATTAAAATGGTAGAAGAAGACAAAAAATGGACAGATTCAACTGTAGTGAAGGACATTTCGAGTGGAATGTTCTATTTTTTGGTTTAAAACAATGTTCCAACAATATTTCAAAGATTAATGAATAGTATATTTAAAAATTTAGATTTCTATTTAGTATACATAGATGACATTTTAGTAGCTTTTGAAAATCTTAAACAACATCAAGATCATTTAAAATAAGTGTTTAATTTAATAGAATAAAATGGAATACTAGTGTCTAAAAAGAAAATGGAACTTTTTAAGAGAAAAATAAGCTTTTTAGGTTTGGAAATAGGAAATGAACAGATTAAATCACAACCTCATATAGCTCAAAAGATTCTAGATTTCCCAGATAAACTAGAAAACTTAAAACAAATACAAGCTTTCTTAGGAATATTGAATTACTCTAGAAAATTTATTCCTAAACTTAGTAAATTAGTCGGACCATTATATAAGACAACTGGAAAATCAGGACAAAGACATTTTAATTAGGAAGATATTAACTTAGCCAGAAAAATTAAGGAAATTGTTAAAGATTTAAAACCTTTAAAATTACCTTTAAGTACTGATTATGTCATAATAGAAGTAGATAGCTCTATAGAAGGATGTGGAACAATATTAAAATGTAAACCTCAAAAATTTTCTCCAAAAAGTGAATAAAGAATATCAACCTATTCCAGTGCTAACTTTAATAAAACCGGAAGTAATTGAACCAGTCTAGATTATGAAATAGCAGGAATAGTTAAAGCAATAGACCATTTTAGACTATATTTAAATAAACCTTTTACCATTAGAACAAATTGTGAAGTTGTTGTTAGATTCATAAAAAAATGAAAATTCCAGAAAACAAAATAATAAAAGATGGTTAAATTTTAGAAATGCAATAGAAGGTAACAGATATAAAGTAGAATTTGAACATATCAAAGGATCAAACAATAGTATAGCAGATTTATTAAGTAGACAATTAACTTTAATTTTGGGTCACAGATAATGGCCTCCAATAACCAGGACAACCAACAAACACGACCTCCCTCTGCAGCTTACAACCAAATAATTCGAAGACCAGCTTTCAGGCCTAATTATCAGCAAATTAGCTAAAATAGCCTAGCATTCACAATTGAAACTCAGTCTTTCAATCCAACTACTCAAAACTTTTATCCTAGTCCAGTTTTAAAAACCTTTGGCAAAATAGCACTTCCTGTTAGACATAATTTCAAGCTTCCAAAAGATACCCCTCATATAACTGAGGACCAGAGTATTTTACTCAATACTCTATGGGAAGCTCATCCTTCAATCGGCAAATTACCAGCATTAAATGCACTTTGTTATTATTTTGAAAAGGAAAGCAAAATTTTTCCAATAGACGAAGCAGCAGTTTATCTTGTTATTAGAGAAGATCCAGTGGGAATCTTTGAAGATTATCAACGAGCACTACAAAGCATTCAAAAAGTAGCAAAAGGATACTTGGAGCCCTTTAAACATTTTCATGAAGCAATAACAGCGGCAAAAAGAATTCTAGGTCCAAATTTTTACATTCAGCCTAATGCCGAAACTGCAAAGCCCAAAATACTTTCAAAGGGAAAGCGACCTATAAACCCAGATGTAGAATCACTTGAAGATAACCTCGAGACCCTAACCAAACAGTTTACCAATTTTAACAAATTTTATTAAGACCTTTTAGCCCAACATCAAAAGTTATCAGCCCATTTAATAAATCCTAGACAGAATGATGTTCCCAAGGAGATTAAAGATAAATTCTACCAATTCTTGTCCGTTCGAACTTTTTTTAACCCTTGCCAAACAGTTCTAGCTTTACCTGAAGAAATTCAGAGTATGATTTGACAAAAAACAGAAGATAGTTTTTACAAAAGAATGTTAAAGGTAGCCCAAGTTGTTATCAATCAGCAGATAGAAGGAATAATTTCAAAAACCCGCCTACTACAATGGAAAGGAGAACCTATTTGCCAGAGAGGATCACTAAAATTCTACACCTTAAAATATTTTTCATGGCCTAATGTTCAAATAAACGCATAAGTTGGAGAAGGATGGATGATGAAGAATTTATTAGCGTTCAATGGTTATTAGACTATGGTTTCATATCGAAAATATTTGTATCAGATCCAGTACAAGTGACACATTTAGAACGGCATATTTCAGATACGGTCAATATCCTATTCGCGCAAAGAGCAGAAAGTCTTAATCTTGATGTAGTTTCTTTACCTCCTGTATGGAACACTACAGGGGTAGAAAGAGGACATTTATTTATTTCAATAACCGAGAATTATGAAAAATGGGAACCAATGTCAACATTGTGGAATGTCCCTGAAGCCATTAATCCTTTAGCAAACATAGAGGAGCTCAAATTAGCTTTGGAAATACGAAGAAAAACGCAGCGACATTATATGATGCCCAATTCAGATTCGAACCTCAAGCTTATTTTACAGGCACCTCATCATAGCATATTTATTCCGGCAAGGACCAAATGCAAGCATCGCATCACAACATTAGGAAAAAGAGCAATGACAAGTTTAGAGTATCAACCAATTTATGATCCAGATGTTAGTCTAGATATAGAAGGATCTAGCCGAGATGCATATTAGAAGACAAAAGCATTGAATTTCAGACAAAGGCCATAAAATCAGCAAAGACAATAGTTTGAAGCAGTATTAAAAGCAACAAATTTCCAACTCGGAGCAGCAGTAAAAAGCAGCAATAATTCATCTACAAGACAGAAGCAATAATTTCAAGGGACAGCTTATGAAAACAACATTCAAAGATTCAGCAACCTTTTTACTATGTACTTTATTTTTTTTTGGCCGCATGTGACATTATTGGTAGTTACTGTTTATATAATAAAGGCAGCACTGTAGCTTTACCCACTACCTGCTGCGGATGTCAAAATTTTATTTTAGTTTGTTGTAATATTTTTCAATTTCGAGGCCTATAAAAGGATCTCATCACTCATTGTAAAAACTTGCACTTTAACATTCTCCAACCCACACTTCTTGGTTGCTAGAGAATCTCTTTACCTTTCTTGTAATAAAATATCTACTTTGTGTGCAAAAATCTCTTGTAAGTTCTTATGCTTTATTAATATACATAGTGAGTAGTTTACCCCTAGGGACTGGATTCCCCTACTATTTAAAAATGTTATAACTCTCTCATGGTCAAAAAATACAAAAATATTAAAAAATTCAAAAATCTAAAAACATTAAATATGCTTGAAAACCAAATAAAAAATAAAAAATAAAAAATGATGATGAACAGTAGTAACATTCTAGTCTTTCATCATCTCAAAAATATATTTTCGCTGTACAAACTATTGTTTTCAATAATATCTGATACTGTTTTGGGAAGATTTTGTTTACCGTCTCGGTGTTACTGGTCGGGAGACAAAATGCGCGGGATAATTCCCCTTAGTGTTCAAGCAAAATGGTATCAGAGTTTTAGTATTCTGAATATGCTTTGTGGTCGCACTTTAATCTGATCTTCCACATCAGAAAGGTTTTCACGAGTTATCAGAACAGTGTTCCTAAGTTTAAATTATTAAATAAGTTAAGAATATATTTTGAAATTCAAAAGGGTAAGATAGGTACTTTACTCCAGATCCAACATGAAGCAACCAGATTTACAAAGCAACCCTCTTACATGAGAATTTTGGAATAGAATGCTTAACTCGTTAAATGATACTAATTTGGTAATACTGTTCATTTTTAATTAATTTCGTATGCTTTTGTAAAGTTTTAATTTAAAAGGACCAAAGTTGAAAGTCTTTAAAAAATTATTGGACCCATGTGCAATTAAAAGAAAGTGATTAGGTACTATGCTACAGCAAGAGTTGCTATTACCTTAAAGAGATTGCAAAAAGTTGCTATTTGCCTAAACGTCCCATATATATCGGAGCCTAAAAATCAATTCCCCACACGTAGTAAGGTGGTTACGTACTTACGTATTGGAGGGATTATTTGGTGAAACTATTGAACCAACAAATTATTGGGAGTTGTGTTTTATGTGAGGATATGTTTGATTTTATATGAGAAATTAGTATTTATTCATTTTGGGCGAGAATGCGTTTGGATTATCTATATATTTCTAAATGATAGTTAATGACTTTTTTTTTACGAACATTGTGTTTGATTTTATTCCAAATGGGACAAAAAGGTATAATAATCGAATCATGTAAATTTTTGTTTGAATAAATTGTATTAATAATTGAGTAATAATTAAAAGATAAAAAATAATTTAAGTTTGAAATATTTGTAATATATATTGTAGTTGATATAATTATATATATGTATATATTAAAATTAATTTTAATAGTGTGCAAATGTATTTATATTATATATATTATATGTTTATTTTTGTGTATATAATATATAGGTATATTCATTTACGTATTTGTACGGATGTTTATATAAACTTATATATTGTATATTATTTTTCAAAACATATTAGAAATTAAAATGTAAAAATACAGTTATTATTATTATATAATCGTATATCTATATAATCTTTATATATATATACATATATATATATATTATATAGTATAAATGACATAACAAACACCAACATAATTAAATAACTTAAAATCATTCAATAACAAAAATAATAAGTATATATAATATATGTATAATACTACAAAAAAAAAAAAAGAAAAATTAGTAACAAAATGTAACCTGACAATGGTAAAATTGTCACAATGATTATTTTTAGTAGCAAAATTTGTTTGGATTGTCATTATTGGCAATTAGTGACACTCGTAGTCACAATTTAGTGACAATACAAATATAGTAATTATATATGTTCAACGTGTCAGAAAATGTTAATAGTGACAACAATTTGTACACTATTTAGTCACAATTAAATTTGTGAAAATCATTTTTCAACCAAACAAGAATTATTGTCACGCAAAAACTATAATAACTGGTGAGAATATTAGTTGTTAATTAATATTTTACTTGTTTATTATGTAAATTGAATAATTTAATAAAATGGCCCAATGTATATGGCCAAATAAAAAGGTATTTTGCCAGATAAAAAGTGCCGCGTGTTCCAAAATGCATCCACAACCACAATCTAGAGCTTGTTTGTTTACGTTTTCAAATTTCATTTTTAATATCTTGGATCACAAAATCCCAAAAAATTTATAACATAAATTATTTTCATCTAAATTCATATTTTTTCAACTTTGTTTTTTCAATCCCTATATAGCTGCCTATCAATCATTATATCTATCATTTCATACAATCATCAATCAAAATTATTTACTTCAATTATTATTTCTTTCTTTTTCATACTTTACAATATTTAATTTATATTTTATTATTTCTTTATTCACATAATTATAATATAAATAATTAACTCAATCTTTCAACACATCATACATCAACCTTTTATTATTGATTTGACACATTTTACAAATTTCAACTATTTTTAAAAAACATAAAAAACATAACATAAATCACATCATTTTTACACGAATCTCTGTAATACGCATTTTTCGAGAAACTTTCAAAATTCTAACGCAAAAACATAAACAAACAAAGCTTTCTAAAGAGGCAATTAATGTAAAAATTGTTCTTATCTTGACAAATACTCGTGTATTATGCCTATTTGAGTAAAATATCAACAATCAATAATTTAAATATTAATTCCAAAACTCTGATTTGAGTATAATTGTAAACGTCCATGGTGTGTGGTCTCATATTGTACTCACCCTTTGGAATGTCATGCTTTGGAATTGGAATGGTTTAATCCGTTCAATTTAGATGATCGGATGATATCTAGCATACTTTTATTTAGAGGTGGCAAATGGGCGTTGGGTCGGGTCCAAGTGCATAGATCCGATTTCTGTATAATTTATCTTTTATCTTCCAAGCCCCCCATCCACATTATGATGATGTATAAGAACCTATAATTTCTATTCTTCACCTATTCATTGGCGACAATTTATTTTTTTTTGTTTTTCACCAGGGTTTCTACCGCCAATCGCAGTGACTAATTCCCTCGTTGATTGGAGGCACCTCGAAGGGTGTGACAGCTGACCCAGAGTTTTCAATAGCTCTCCATACTCAAGGCCGAAGATCGAACTATCGCCACTTGTTTAAGGGAGGAGGAGTCCTTTCCACTCCACCACACCCCCTGGGTTTTCATTGGCGAAAATTGATAAATGAATTCTTGTCTAAATCAAAACTAACTCTTCGAACTCCAATATTAGTAGAAGTATATATATGTAACTGAAAAATTAACTTATCTTGTGACCAGTAACATGGCCAAAAATCTTCATCAGAAGTAGAAAATAACCACTTCATTTTATTACTTCAAGCAAAACTTTTATATTGAAGGTAAATCAAACCTTTATTTAAAACAGAAGATTCACATATAGTTTCATTACAGAGAGAACTAATCGAAAGCTGTCAAATATCCGTGACATATATATGACAGCATTTTTAATTAGATATGTGTTATTACATAGGTTTAGAACTTGTCCATACAAGATATCAGAATTTCCTCTTATTCATTACTAGTACAATAGTTATTATACATATGATTCCTTCTCTTATTTTAGACAGTCTTCTCTCAACACTGCATCCACAGAACAAAAAAAATTAGCTTAGTGGTAATGAATATATATATATATACTCAAACACAAGGGAAAAAGATACATGCACTTCAAATAACAAATTGAGAATAGTTGATGATTGATAAATTACTGGGATCGATGGCGGAAGGATCAAGGAACGTTCAACCCGAACGGACTCCCTTCTCAATCGTGGGCATGTTTTGCAACAAACTTTCTATATATTGAAACTGCAATATGCTTTTATTGTCAGTTCAAATTTTAGTAATTTCACAAATTTGGTTAATTTTCTTAATTAGGTCTCACGCATGGGTTATGTCTCTATGTAAGTTACTTGTCTATATATGTGTGTGTGTGTGTGTGTGTTGATCAAGTTATATATCATCCCTTATCATATATAGTTTCATGTTATGAATGAGTATGATCAAATCTTAACACGGAAAAGTTAGGAAAAAATTATGAAGTTATAAATAACCTTCTGGTTGCACTTCTCATTCTCACTGTCGCTGCTACTTCCGCTGTCACTGTGCTTTCCTTCCTTGTTATTCTTCTTCTTATTCAAGTGCCCTCCATACACCTTTGGCATGCAATGACCTCCATGCCCATCTGTCTTCTTCATCTTATTCGTCTTCTCCGTTTTCGCTCCGCTATGAGCAATCCCAGTCAAGCAGTTCGTCTTAGGTGTGTGCGTTTGATGGGGAACGGCGTCGGGCCCATGATTATGGTCAACATGTCCATGGTCATCATGGTGGGTGAACATATCCTTCACTTTGTGAGTTAAAGAGTGATCATTGTGACCACTATTTTTGTTCTTGTCATGGCAAGTCTCAGATTTTTGGTTGTCATGGTGGTTGAACATCTCCTTCACTTTGTGAGTAATAGAGTGATCATTGTGACTAGTTTTGCTCTTGTCATGGCAAGTATCAGTTTTTTGGTGATGGGAATCGGAGGGCTTGTGGCACTCCACGTGGTGGTGGTTGGTTTGATCGGAGGGCTTGTGGCATTGGAGTGAAGTCATGATAAATATTGGAAGTTTTGAAGGTTTATGGGGTTTATGTGTTTGTTTGAGATATCTATGTGCAAGTCTGAGAGGTACTTATGGATATGGGAATTGGGTGGTGGGATTCTCTTTGATCATTTTGTGTTAAATCATTACTACTTTGAATCTCCTTTGAATCCGAAACCCACTCATAAAGCTAGCTAGCCAGCCTTTTATTCGATTCTTTTGGCATGTATACCAATTTGTTTCGCATACGAGATCTTTTATTGTAAAATAGTATTGTATCTTGTATTGCATATCATGTGTGAATGACAAGTGTGTATAATTCATATTAAATTTATAATTAATAAACTATTTTATACACATTGACGTTCATATGTGAAGTGCAATATGAATGCAATACGATTTGTAATAGGAGATCTAAACCAAATCTTTTGGCTTCATTTTGCATTTTATACTACTTAATTCCATCTCTTTGACTATCTCATCAACAAAAATAAATATTGAAAGATATAAGACGTAAATGTTTGTTATTTGGGATCATCAAAATTCATTATTTAGTAATTTTCTTACTAAAAACTATTTTCCAAACATTTTTGGCGCCCAAAAATGCTTGGAATGACCTCATTTTTTCTCTATCAAAAACCAAAAAATTAACTTAAAAAATAAAAACTCCTCACGAAAATGGTTCTTGGAAATAGGGGCTATAATAATGTACCGAAATTAAACCATTTCAATAGAAAGTTTGAGGTACCATTCTCTTGTGGAAACTTGGCCAAGCTGAGGTATTCATGGACCGAATCCAACCCTAGTTAGTTAGATAGGGGACTTGAAAATTCATCATTTATTACGTACGAGTATATTACGAAATTTTCTTGAAAGTTACGATGAAAAAATCGGCTAAAAAAATACGTGAACGGGAAATAAATAAATTCGTAGATGTACGAGTATAATACGAATACAAATGAATTATAATAGAGTAAAAAGTACGACTTATTTTTATATGAAATTGAATGATATATTGCTTGTACTTTCTTTGATTTTATAAAAACAATAATTTATAGATTATCTAGTTGACAATAATTAATAGTTTATTTCATATTACTAATTGAGAGTTACACAATGAAAAACCTACGAACTTCGATAATCTACCCAAATATTAATTTCTGACAATTAAATACTCATATAAACTATTATTTTTATAAAATAAAAGCACATACAAGCAATATATCATTCAAATTCATAGAAAATAAGCCGTATTTTACTCTCGAATAATTCTTATGTTTCTGTATTATACTCATATATCTAGGAATTAATCTATTTGTTTTTGTTCACATATTTTTTAGACGATCTTTTCACCTTAACTTTCAAGAAAATTTTGTAATATACTCGTACGTAATAAATGATGAATTTTTTCCGTCTCGTATTTAACTAACTAGGGTTGGAATCGGTCTATAAACACCTTAACTTTGCCAAGTTTCCACAATAGTATGTAGCTGCAGCCTTTTTTATGAGAATTTTTGTGACCACAACATGGTACCGAGCTAAAGGGTTTTTCTTTCAACCCTCACAATCTCTCGCTTCCGCTAACCTCTATCATCACCTTCCCCGTCCGGCTCCCTATATATATTTTTCTAGATTCACTGCGGTGAATATATTGTATTTTAGTTTGTTTTTAGCAATCTACTCTTTGTGTTTTAGCAGCCCCCGCTGCATTCTTTCTTTTTTTCTCTGGT
Source organism: Buddleja alternifolia (assembly GCA_019426215.1). Taxonomy (NCBI): domain Eukaryota; kingdom Viridiplantae; phylum Streptophyta; class Magnoliopsida; order Lamiales; family Scrophulariaceae; genus Buddleja; species Buddleja alternifolia. Next base: position 30,568,007 of record CM033399.1, read on the forward strand.
TGTCTTTTAGCCGTTGCCGCCGCTAGTTTCTTTTTTTTTTCCTCTGGCCGTGTTCTAGCCGCCGCCATGATTTGATCGACCTCCGCCTCTATCACTGCCACCGTTTGGCTGTCCTCCTCCGCCAACCAAGTAGGCAAAGAAAATAAAAGATGCTGTTAAGAAGTGTTCTCTACACAAAAGGAGTACCGTCCCTGCTCTTCTTGAATTTTAGTTCCAATCTTAGCATTCGAGATCTCTCATTTCGACTACGGGGGAGTGTTAGATATTATTATTATTATTCTAATTAGACTAGTATCTTATTACCTTGTTTATCTTTTATTTTCTTTATAGTTTAGAGTTTTCTTGTATTCTCTCCCTCTTGTAACTATCTATGTTACTTAGTAATACAAGTGCCCTATGGGGGTTTCTCTAATCTAACATAGTATCAGAATCATAGCTTCAAGCCATCGTATCTCGATCTCTCGCCTTTGCCACCCGTCCGACGCCTCTTATCTAGTTTAGTTTTCTTTTTTCTCTTTTGCTGCCACTGTGTTTTTTATTTGATGCCGCTCACCCTTGAAAAATGAGGACTTGGAGCCATTACCTTTTTATTTTATGTCGCTGCCGCTCACCCTTGGTAAATGAGGACTTGGATCCACCACCTTTTTAATTTATGTCGCCGTCGCTCATCCTTAACACATAAGGACTTGGAGCTGCCGTTGTGGCCGCCTCTCTAGGCCTTAGACGCTTGAACGCTATAACTAGCAAAATAATAATAATACTAGTTTAGTTAGAAAAGTAATAATAATATCTAACACCTCACGGGGTTTTCTCTAATCTAACATTATAGACTAATAGTTTATGTCTAAATAAAATGATAAAAATAATAATTAGTTGTTACTCATTGAATAATTAAATGATTACTTAATCATTCATTTAATTATAATTAATAACAATAAAAATTCATAAATAACAAGATAATTATAATTGAGTTTGTTTTAATTTCTAATTATAAGATGAATATTTTAACAAGATAATAATAAAAATATTAACTAAATATCAATTATATATTTATTACAGAAAGAGATTAATTATTTATTGTGGAATAATAACACTTAAATTATATTTTTATTGAAAAAAATTAATTATGATCTCAATAAATAATATTCATTAAGCATATATATTGTGGATGTTATGATCTCTATATATATTATTTATTGTGGATGTAATTATCTCTATATATATATTTGTCAAATTCTTGACATCAACAAATACCCCTTCATGATTTTGGGTTTTGAGCAAGCATATATATATGCATACACTTTCTTTTACGAAAAAGGCAAATCAAGAAAATCATGTTTATCTTTTTTTTTTTTTTGAACCTCCTCTAGCAAGTCGATGAATTTTATCTCGACTATATTTCGCTATTTTGATATGAATTTTCTTTTTCTTTCTCATGCTTATATTCGAGAAGAAAAACAAAACATTAGAGGTCTTATAGAACCTCCTCTAGAAAGCTAATCGATCACAACTTTTTGACCATATTTTTTAAGCTTGCAACATTTTGATATGATTTTTTTTTCTTTCTTGTATTTATGCATGTGAAGAAAACAAATATCTTGTCATGAGAACAATTTATGTATTCTCTTTTGGAATATCACTATATACATGAAAATTTTGAGATATTGACATGAATCATACTTTTATCTCATTTCATCAATGCATATGAGCATTTTATCCTCTTTGCCTTAAATCCGAAGTCATCGGGGGCACATAAATTTTGAGGATAACATTGACCCATTTTTTTTTGTCATTCTGAGTCAACTTGAAGATAAAAAATATAAGGAAGATAATTTTCTCCCCCTAAATATTTTGTAACATGTCAATGATCCTTTCATAGATCAAGAGATGATGTTTGAATTTTTCCTTTAGAGAAGTATGGAGAATAGAGCTATTGTATGATAAATCTTTATCCTATTTTCCTCTATAATTTATGGGAGTAAGCATGAAATATCATGAGAGCTTATTTCTCACTTCTTTACAACAATATGAGATTGACTTTTCTAGACGCGAGCACAATCATCATATCATGCAATATAAACACTTTTCTTATTCATATTTATCTTCTCTTTTCTTTCTCATTTCAAGGCAAGTCATGAATAAATAATATCTTGTCATAGGCTTTTACATTTGTGCCTATAAATTTTTTTTTTTTTTGAGTCGTTCACAAGTTAGACTCGTGTCGGCCAAGAGTATATAGAATTTTAGTTTAACCACTCATGGTGGGGCAAATCAGCAATTATAACCACAAGCTGAGCCAATAGTGGGATTGTGTAAAGAGTTTAGCCACTTATAACATGATCAGTGGCGTGTATTTACATTTTACCACTTGCAATACTTTGGTGGAATGTATATATGGCGAGCCATATGTGGCACCATAGGTCAAATGTGATATCAATTTGGCCACTTGCAACAATATTGGTGGATATGTGTTTACAATTTAGCCACTTGTAATCATATAGGTGGAATATACTTTATGGTTAGCCCTATACGGTACCATAAGTCAAATGTGTTAACACTCTAGTCATGTGACTATGGGTTAAACGAGTTTGCAGTTTTACCACTTGCAAACTATAGGTAGATATGTATTAACATATTTTGTTATATATGACACTATATGTTAAATGTGTTATCAGTTTAAACACTTGCAAACTATTGGTGGATATGAGTTTACAGTTTAACCACATGTAACACTATTGGTGGATTTGTTTTAACATATTTGTCATACAAGACACTATATGTTAAATGTGTTAGCAGTTTAATCACTTGGAAACTATTGGTGAAATCATGTGTACAGTTTAACCACATATAATACTATAAGGGATTTATATTAACATATTTGTCATACACTTGCAAACTATAGGTGAAATCATGTGTACAGTTTAACCACATGTAACACTATAGGTGGATTTGGTTGGGCATTCTTCAACCTTGACTATAAATGTCATATAGATGCTATTGACATTATAGGTGTGGCAAAGCGCTAAAGCTTGATGTTTACACACTCTTGCTTATGTATATTTCAAAATCATATGCTAAAGCACATGATGATAAGATGAACTGAAAGCCCATCCTTAAAATTATAGAGGCACATTTGCACCATTTCAGCTTAAGTAAACTTTTGAGGGCACCTAAAGGTTAAGGTTTGCCATCTCGCAATAAAGTCAGATACAAACTCATAGTCCATTTGCTTAGTCTCAATGAGCTCTGCAACCCCAACTCTTCTTTCAGTGTTACTAAATTGGTTATAGAATTCCCCTATTAAGGAGTCCCAGTCAGGGATTGAACCTTCAGGTAAATTTGAGTACCATATAAAGATTGGTCCTTCTAGAGACTGGACAAGGAGTTGTAACCAGAGATGCTTGTTTTCACCCAATTGTGCCAAACGAGCAACAAAGTGAGCTATATTCTCCCTTGGGTTTCCTTTTCCATTAAATCTACTAAATTTAAGTTGCGTAAAGCCAGGAGGGAAAGGCACTTTATCTATCCATGAAGGGTAGGGCTTGATGACAATCTTGTAGTCAAATGTCGACTCATTCTTATTGTTATTGATTTCTCTTCTTATAACATCATCAATATGTAGAAGAAGAGAAGGATCCAACAACCCTTTCATTAAGGGTTCAGATGGGAAATTGCCCTTGGTATAGACCTCATCATACGGGTTCCCATTTGAGGGTACCTTATGACCCATTTAAGTACCTTATGCCGCATGGTTACAATATTTTCCTCTTTAGGTCGTTTTGAGGTTGACCTTAAGGGACATCTTTTATGTTTGGATGTCGGTGGCATTATGGAGGTTCGAGACAATTGTGTCATTAAACCTCAACTTTAGCCTTCAAAAATGCTATTTTATGGTCATGTTGGTCTCTTTGCATTCTCAACATTGCCACTTCAGCATTTTGTTTTAGTTCATGCCCCATTTTTTCATGTGAGGAAGAACTAGAACTTGATGCAATTTATTTATTCTTACTTGCCTTGTTCTCTTTTTCCATGTTGAACAAGAGATTTGAGACTTCATTTATTTTGGTCTCAACTATAGCAAGATCTTGAAAAAATATTGGCGCCTTGTTAGACTCTTTTCCACTTGATCTAGAACTAGAGCTTGAAGAATACTCATCATTCTTCATAGGCCCTTTGTCTTTTATTTTATGTCGGAGGTTATGTCCCTCAGTTTTTTCTAACTCAGAGTTGGCTATTTGTCTTATCTCACCACTTTCTAAGCTTTTACTTATGGTGGCTGCCAAATTTTGATCTTTGGACCTTGTATTGACCATCATAGTCGAGAATATTTCTTTTTGAAGGAATTTACACATACCTTCACTTTCGGAAATAGCTCGTTCATCCTTTTGGAATGAGAGCTTGTTCATTTTACTTTTACAAAAATTATATGTTCGATAGGTAGTTCTATTATAGAGATGTGTGAGATGCCTCTTTTTTGGATCTCATTCACATTTTTTTTGTTTGAATTTAAGGGATCTTCTACATGAGTGACCTTGTAGAGAACCCTTATTTGCCCAATATCCGTGGACTTTCTTATTTGAAGTGTTGATGGTTTATGAGTCACTTTTTGCTTTAATTTGCCCATGGTCTCTTGAGACTTTCGGTCAAAACTTAGATCACCTTTACTTTTAATTGTAAGGTGCTTAGGCTTAAGTATTCTCTTTCATTCGGGTTGAGAGTTTTTGCCTTTTAGAGGTGGGTTATAAAACCCTCGAAAGTTGAGTATATATTCACTTTGATTCATTATTTCACTTTCCTTTTGTATATAAAATGGGGAAGCCAAAATAATAAGGTATGGGTATTTGGGACCCTTTTTTGTATAAGGGATCTGTACTAAGCCTCCTAATATCGGGTTGGGCTCCCACACATTTCATGGGCTCATGTAATTTGGGCCTCATGACAAAAGTCTTTTGAAACTTTTGGGCTGGGAGCACTTGGCCTGTATTAGCATAATTGTTTTTTGAGCTTGGTGCTTTGGGCTTTACGACAATGAAAAATTGGAATCTCCAAATTGGATGACTTATCTTTCCCATGTCTTGATAGTATTCAAGAGGCCGTGGGCTTTGGACCACCGAGAAAGGGTATGGGAGTCGTTGACGCACTTTCCGATTTTTATTTTTGTCGAGCCAATTTATTTTTTGGACATTATAACATTTTGGTTGCAGGGTTTTGGACTCAAGACTTTCTTTGCCCCATATTTATGTTCTTGAGCTATTTGAATTACAGTGCCCTTGCCCTTGTTAGCATTTTTATTTTTTGGACTCGGGACTCTAGGCTTAAAGGTAGAAGAAAATCCGGCTCCTCCCCGAGGAGGGCTCATTTTTTCAATGCTTTGGTCGTTTTTTAACGCCCCAGGGACATTAACCATTGAAAATGGGTACTGGAGTTTTTGACTCACTAACCAATTTTTATTCTTGTTAGACCCATTTGTATTTGAATCAACAGTATTCGCCCAATGATGAGGTTGTGGGCTCGTCTCTATCATCGTAAGCCCACATGAATTGGGTCTTACGATATTTTTTTCTTTGTGCTCCTGAATTGGAGTACCTTTGCCCTTATTAGCATTTTTGCTTTTTGGGCCTGGAACTTTAGGCTTAAAGGCAAAAGAAAATTAGGCTCCTCCCTGGGGAGGGCTCATTTTTTCAGTGCATTGGTGGTCTTTTAGCGCCCGAGGGCCACTGACCATTGAAAAGGGGTCCTGGAGTTCTTGACTCATTTTTCACTTTTTATTTTTGTGAGACCCATTTATTATTGGGCTCAATGTACCATATTGGTTGTGAGTATTTTGGCCCACAATTTTCTTTGGCCCCGATTTATATTCTTGGGCTACTTGGATGGCATTGCAAGTAGTTGGATGAGCCAACTATATATCCTTCCATGTTTCGGATATTGACCCCTTTTTTCGGATCACGAGCTAAGTATGAAATCGGGCTTGACATTGACCATCTCTTTCCTGCACACTCAACCAAAAAGATTAGTAAAGGTGACAGGTTAAATAAATAAATATTTATTTTAATCATTTATTTATTGCAAATATAAAACTTAATTTTATTTTAATTCCTAATGATGGGAGGAGGAACAAGTCCCACTGGGCGGGGTAGAAATTTGATGACACAAAAATTTCGAGAAATAAGTATGTATTTGATTTCCATTTTTATATTTTGGAAAATTCCCGAGAAAGGGTCCTCGAAACTTTGGTCAAAAAATCCCCCTCGTTCGTATATGAAGGATTTATTATTTGAGTAGGTTCGACTCGTTTCCCGATTAACGTAAACGCTAACCGTTAATAATGCATTAAGCAACCTCCGATTAAAGGAATTAAATAAAACAAATAACAGAAAATGTGAAATAAAAGGAATAATAATTAACATGAATGAGCAGAACTTTGACAAATATTTCTAGCATGAATTTTCATAATTTCTTATATGAATATGGGACAAGATACACATATGACGTAGGAAAAAAGTGGACAAATATTTCTAGCATGAATTATCATAATTTCTTATATGAATATGGGACAAGATACACATATGAAGTAGGAAAAAAGTGCAAATGACTCCACTGCTTACAAAGATTTGTACCTAGCCATAGCAAGAAAATTGGAAGTTTGATCCCTTTTCTCCTTACAAGCTTTCTGTTTGCTGAATCTATGGTGAGCCAAATGGATTACTTTCTCCACTTCTTCCTCTCTCTCTTTATGGATTTTTGGCTCTTCTCCCTCCTTTTTTCCTCTCTTAGTAAAAACTTTAATTATACGCGTACGTACATATAATTATAAAATAATTCAGTTTTCCTTATACATTCTGAACGTCATGAATAATACTCGTACTTTTGAGTTGAACCATTAGTACACGTACTTTACGTATCCCATATAATACTCGACGAATAATACTTTTATTTTGGCAAAAAAATATATTTTTAAATTAAAAATTAAAAATTATTATTAATTTTTATAAATAGTAGCTGAGTATTATACAATAAAAGTTTTGAACGTTAATAATTTATCAAAATATTAATTATTATCAATTAATGACTGGTATAAAATATTATTTATATAAATTAAAAATGAGAACAAGCAATGAATATTATAAATTTATATAAAATTAAGCCGTATTTTTACTTCCGAATAATTAATTTAAATTCGTATTATACTCGTACATCTACAAATCTGTTTATTTCCTATTCCCATACTTTTTAACTGAATTGTTCATCGTAACTTTCAATAAAATTTCATAATATATACGTATATATTAAATGACGAATTTTTCCCGTCATGTATTTGACTAACTATGCTTTTTTCTTCTTCGGCAGAACATGCATATATATATATATAGTGCATGATAATTGAGTTGGAATTCATTTCCAACACTTCCAAAGCTAAAACTTATCGGCCGAGCAAATATTTTTTCCGACAATATTTGATCTTCATAGTTATCCACGTGGTGGAAAAAAGTCTCCGCTGTCATTTGGCTTCCATGCATGGCCTATAATTTGTCGCCAAGTGTCCATTTTGAAGTTTCATGTTTATATCTTTTCTAAAAGTTTATCACCAATTGATAATTGTGAATCATATCAGTTTCTTTTCTTATAGCCGAGAATGAGATCGACCCGTATCCTCTAGCATGAAATATTCGGTTGATTTTTAGAATACAATTTATTTTCGAAGATTTTTATGAATCTTGATTTTATTAAGATAGAGTTTCTTTATCCCCAACCATAAATATTTAGCCAATATTTACAATGATTTATTAATTTAATTAATTCGGATATAAACTTTAATGTATATTCATACCGCTAATTAAATAAGATATCACTTAGCTAATATTTGTCAAATTTTTGACATCAACAACCTCCATGAAAGCATAGTTGAGCCACTGCCATCGGCATCATGAATAGTTGAGTATAATCGGTACAACTCCCAGTTGGGTCTTTTTTTCTAATAATTAACTCTTAACTGAGTATGTTACCCGAGGACCGTCATGCCACCGTGAAGACGACGACGACCACCACAAGTAGCGATACAAATGGATACAATCGCACAAAAAAGTAAACATCGGGTATTAGGAATCTGCGCATACAACTGTGAGCTTGATGTGATGATTTCAATTTTCAAGGGAAGAATCTGATGGAAATCTATACTCTTCTTGCAAGAATGTGGCATGTCATGAATTTGGAAGTAGCACATTGCGATATTTTGCTCCTCCTTACAAATTGTATGTGACTTTGAAAGATAATGAAGACATCATCAATATGTGCCGGATACATATATAAACGCCTCAAACTGCCCATTGCTTTTAGTCCTTACAAACAATCAGCTTTCTCTTCTTCTTTTTTTTTTTTTTTCACTCTATATATGTAGAAAGAGGATCCGAAAAATGCCGAGAAATCGAGAAATACCAAACCAGTTATGCAAACAAACTACTACTAGCTGCTAAAAATGGAGAAATACCAATTCGAAGAGACGGTTTAATATTATGATTTGTACCATTTGTGTTGTATTCAAAAACCTTATGTTTGTTCGCTTGTAATAATTACTTTGGTGGATTGTTTTTTCTTGGAGATCCACTCGATATTGCACAAAATGTATGAGTACGTGTTTCATTGACATTCATTTGAAAAATTTGTACTAAAAATAACCATATATAAATAACATCATAACTTATGATTAATATTAATATGAAATAATACATTAATGTTACCCATCCGGACTTCAAATTCATACATCCCGTAAAACCAAAAAAAAAAAAAAAGAAAAAGGGGAAGAAAAGGTAACATAATTTGTAGCCACCAGTCATAAACATGGACCAATTCCAAATTACCACCGCCAACACTAATGACAACCTCACTCTCTGCACGACCATTCTTCATCATTATAGGGTATTCTGGATTAACATAACCTTCTGCATATGGTGGTCTTGATCATTCTCTTGATCTCTATCCTCTCCTTCTCGTGCAGGCCATACTTCTGGCTCCGGTGAGAGTGTTAGTTTTTGAAGAGAAAGGAAAGAGGGGTGCTCCGCGGTTGTGGTCTGGTGGCAGCGTGGTGGATGGTGATGGTTGGGGGTTGGGGAGAGATTTTCGCGAGGGTGTAGAGGAGATGTTGGGTTGAGGTCAATCACAATGGTTGCTGGTTGTCGGAATCGGTAGTGGAGGTGAAAGGTTGAAGACAATACTTCTGTTTTAACTTTCTTTTTCTTTTTCTATTTTATTCTTGAAAAGATTATTTAAATATTTTTAATTAATATTAAAATTGTGATATATTTTAAATAAAAAAAGAATTTCCCTTTTGAAAATCCAGATTTTATTTTTTAAGGATAACCAAAATTTCAAATTTGAAAATAAATTCATAATAATGAAATTTGTGTTGTATTCAAAAACATAATGCTGTGTTTGGTTTTGTTTTCAAACTCATTTTGGCCAAAAATTTTGGCCAAAACTTGTTTGTTTTGTGTTTTTTTGACCAAAAATGATTTTTTTGGTCAAAAAAATTGTTAGCTATTGTCTCTACTTTAGGGTACCTACTAATTACATCAACTACAATATAATCATTTAAAATTTATATTATATTATATTTTTCAATCATTAACTAATTATAAACACAACTTTTCAGACAAAAACTTATATGATTTGACTGCTACAGTAACTTTTGTCTCTTCTGAAAATAAAATCAAACACTAAACCAAACACATTTTCATCAAAATACACAACTTCCAATAAACCTTTTCACCAAAATTTTCACCAAAAAAAATCCCCAAAATAAAACCAAACACAATTATGTTTGTATAACTCAAAATTTCAAATTTAAAAATAAATTCATAATAATGAAATTATAATTTAATTCAATATAATTATAATTTATATATATGTTTTAAATTTTTTTTAAAAAAATTATTTTATTTTTGGGAGTATCTACAAAGGTTAATATGTTAATTTACTTTATTTATTATATTTTAATCAAGATATGTAATTACGAAACCTCAAATTTTATATATTTATTTTTCAGCTTGCACCCCTATTCATCCTAATGATGATATATCATTTATACAAAACTAGATATATATTCTACTCTTTTCTTCCATTAACGATATAAAATTGACAAATAAATATCTTTCTACATTTACACCAAAACTATTCAGACTAGTAAGATGATAAAATAAAAATTCACAACTTGGTCAAGAATCTTCACAATCATTGGAAAAAGGTGAAAAAAAAAAAAATACCACCCCGAATTATTGATTTAAGCAAACTTAAACATACTTGCAGATGTTATTTGAAACAAAATATTCATATATAGATCATTACATAGAAATAAAAGTACCTCCACAAGTTTAATCCAAAGCTGAGATCAAATATATATGATCATATGACAGTACTCTAAATTAGACATGTGTATTACATAGGTTTGAAACTTGTCCATACAAAGATTTATTATCAGATTCTCTTATTCATTATAATACTTCAATAGTACATATGATGGCCCCTTCTCTTATTTCAGACGGACTTCTCTTAACACTGCATCCACAAAATAGAAAAACAGGCTCAGTTAGTGGCAATGAATACATACTCAAACACAAGGCAAAAACATACATGCACTTCAAATAACAAATAAATAAGATTAGTTAATGGTTGACAAGTTACTAGGACAGGAAGGATCAAGGAAGTTTTGATAGTGCCTTCTCAAGTCAATTTAGTGCTAAATTTATCAATTATCATGTAAATCAAAATTTTAAAAATAATTATCCTCTCATATATATGTCAAAATATCTAATTAGCCGGCAATCTAGACCTATAATAAAACTTGTCCTTGAATTAGGGTTTATCAATCGATTTTTACTGTAATTCTCCATATAGTGTTAATCATACAAACTTCTGAGGCATATTTGTGTAGAAATGTTGCATTATCATAGTAAACGGGGTGATTCTAAGACACACTGGGTCCAACAGAGCCGGCGCATTAAACACAATTGAATACAGGGACAAGATAAACATATAAATCACCTGCATCCTACGGTGTTAGATAGACCGGCATATTAAATCCGGTCCATCTTAGAATTTTTCATAGTAAACATGACCGAAATTCGTGTGCATGGTTTTGCAAATTAAACAGATATAAATATGTATCTGTATTAATAATATATGATGTAGTAAGAAAGAAGGATTAAGTTACAACCTTCTTGCTGCACTTCTCACTGTCGCTCTCGCTGCTGCCGCCGCTATAATTTCCTTCAAAGTTCTTGTTCTTGTGACCGTGCTTCTTTGGCTTGCAATGCCCTTCTTTCTTTTTCGAATTCTTCTGCTCCACCTTCACATGATGGGGATCACATGATGAGTGTCCATTATGGGCAACATGAGATCCATGCTTCTCCCCACCGTGAGTAAACCCTACAGTACTACTGTAGTAATCGGTCGCAGGTTTGTGTGCGTGATGGGTATCGTAGTACTGTCCACTATGGGCAACATGATCCAATAATTGAGGTCCATGCTTCTCCCCATCGTGAGTCCCACTACTCGGTCATGATGTATCATAGTACTGCCCACTCATTGTCCATTGAGGTGGTGTTTAGGTTGAACATCTCCTCCACTTTGTGAGTGAAAGAAGAGTTATCATTGTGGCTAGTTTTGTGCTTGTCATAGCAAGTCTCATGAGTTTTTTGGTGATAAAGATTATCGGAGGGCTCGTGGTACTCCACGTGGTGGTAGTTGGTTTGATCGGAGGGCTTGTAGCATTGGAATGAAGCCATGATACTATTACAAGTCTTGAAGAATGTTTATGGGATTTATGTGTTAATTTGTTTGAGAAATATATGGCAAGTTTGAGAGGTATTTATAGATATGGGGATTGGGTAGTGGAATTCTCTCAATTCACTTTGTGTTAAATCATCCTATACTTTGATTCTCCTTTTAATTCGAAGGCCACTCATAATGTTAGCTTTTATTCTATTCTTTGGCATGGAATGCAATTCTTTTGTTTTCAAGGGAATATTAGGAAGTTTTATTCGGGATTGATTTGGTTGAATTTAAGAGTAATTTATTATATATATTGTAGTCAATCACTAAATAAGCAAGTTCGACCAAAAATGATTTAGATTAAAATTTTCATAGTATTTTATGCTATTTCAATTTCTTTAATTAGCTAATAAAATTGTACGATCTCATTATTGGTTCTCTTCTTTTCATGTAATCTCAATTGTTGCAAATATAAAAAATATATATAGTTGATATTACTATTACTGAAAGCAAACTTTCTGAACTAAATTGACCAAGTTTTCTTTATATTAAGTTTTTCACAATTTTTAACAAATTATTTAAGTAAAAAATTGCAGTACTGTTCTTTTTTTCTTTTCTGAAGTTTTCTAATTCACACAACATATATAACAACTGAAAGTTCTATATAATAACTCAAAGAGGCCAAAGCACTTTATGTTCTACACACCCTGCACTTGTATGATTATCTCAATTACTTGTTTTTTAACATAATGGGATTTTTAAATAAAACAGAAAGGAAACTACTCTTGTATAACACAAATAGGGACTTATAAATTGTACCCCTATAGGCCTAGCTATCATATGTTCAATATTTTCTACTACAGAATTGTGCAAAAGGAATAACAGTACAACATCTTTATACCTCCAGTTGTTCAACACCGTCCAAATCAATTTCCATCTCCATATGCAAGAATAAAAAGTTACAAACCTTGTCGATAGCTTAAGAATGTTCACCTTCATCAGACACCGCTAGTCAAAACTGAAAGTACTGACAAAAGATGAGGATATTCGACCGACATATAATAAAAGAATATATACTTACAGCTCTTGAGAAAAAGGGATTCAAAGTATGAAATAATGCAAAAATAATAAAGGTATTCGTCTACTGCATCTAAAATATCTAAGCTCCATCTATCCCTTTCAAGACGAAAGCAAGAATAACAATTGCTGAGACATATTATTACAGTAAAAGAGCTTACAAAACATAAAACACAGAAACGAAGCACATCATATCTGAATCATTACAGTAGCAAAAGAGCTTACAGAAAAACCGACTACATAGGACAGAAAACATACTTGTGACCACTTGTATTTACAGTCGAGAAAATGTATGCACCAAGATTGGTCACTTTTTATCCTAGATGACTTGAAACAAATTTTGCGATAGCCTGAACAGCTTGATCTTCTGCTTCTTCTTGATTAGATCCTGTAGACTGTGTTGAAGATGGCTTCATTTCAAGAAGCTAAATTATCCCACATTGGAAAATGGTTGTAAAGGGTGGTCCCTTTATCCTATAAAAGGAGACCACCTATTTACATTTAGAAATATCCCAAATTGCCTAAGTCTTTTAGCAATTTCTTCTTTCTTCCTTTATAGTTTGTAATATTTTTACTTTGGTCCTTTAGTGAAATATTTTGGTGGGGTCTGAGGACGTAGGCTAAATTAGCCGAATCTCGTTAAATTTGGTGTTCTTTATTTTGTGCTATTCTTCAAGTAGCCATTGTTAGTTATAGTTGTAGTGTTATATTGTGTTATTAAATTCGTCTAGTTAATTCTGTCGAGGAGGTTGGGTTTTAAGCGCGACCATTGTGACGCCTCCAATCTTTCCTGGGAATTAAATCTAGTGTGGTTTTCTAGTACAATATTTCCCTCGCTATTTCTATATTTGGTGGAATATGACTCTGAGTTCCACAACAAGTGGTATCAGAGCTCGGGTATTCTGAGTATGCTTTGTGGTCGCAGTTTAATCTGATCTTCCACATCAGAAAAGTTTTCCCGGGCTATTTGGCTTTCGCATTTGGAGGGCTATTGAAGAATAATTTGTAACCAAAAATGGAAGTTACCTCAAAAGCATCGTCGTCGTCCATTTGGGCGAGAACCACTGTGGCGAATACGCGATTGGCAGTGGAGTCTTTTGATGGCACAGGCCATTTTGGTATGTGGCAAAGCGAAGTTGTAGACGCACTCTTTCAACAAGGTCTATACTTAGCTATTGAAGAAAAGAAACCAAATGATATGGAGGAAAAAGAATGGAGTATGATGAATCGGTTGGAATGTGGAACAATTCGTTCGTGTCTATCCAGAGAGCAGAGATATGCGTTTTCAAAAGAAAACTCTGCATATAAATTGTGGATGGCACTGAGACATATTACAGATCATCGTGAACATTAAAGAGAGCATAGTGATGAAGCATAATGTAAAGACCAATATTAGAATCAGCAATACAGAAACGAAGCACAATATGAACATGAAGCATGATCCATACAAAACACATCATATCTGAATCATTACAGTAACAAAAGAGCTTACAGAAAAACCGACTAAATAGGACAGAAAACATACTCGTGACCATTTGTATTTACAGTCGAGAAAATGTGTGCACCAAGATTGGTCACCTTTATCTTAGATGACTTGAAACAAATTTTGCGATAGCCTGAACAGCTTGATCTTCTGCTTCTTCTTGATTAGATCCTGTAGACTGCAAGTGCTTTTTCCCAATTTTGAAAGAGTGATCACCCCCTTCAATCACATGCAATGCATTAACGGACTTCATTTTCTTCCTTGCAGCCTCCAGTTTATCTTTGCTACCATTTGAGGAAAAAAATAACATTGACTTGTAATTTTGTGGACTTCAAAAGTATGGAACTAAGGAATAGGATTTGCACACTGAATTCAATAGGAACAATTAATTGTTATACCATACAGACCAAAAAAATATAAGGGACATAAAACCATAATAAATTTGTTACCCCTGGATTTTTTGCAGAGCCAGTCAATGTCATAGCAAATTAATAGTTATACTATATAGAGTAGCTATATTAGGCTTCACTTATACACGCAAACAACTTAGAATGCTTTTACCTGCACAAACATAACAGGGACGGTAAGTAAGTTGCAGCAAAGTTTCATCCCGCACTGCACCATTCATTCCCTAGAATATTAGCAGATCAAGTAAGCAAATTCGAACAGGACAATTATATAAGGCTTCCTAATGACAGAATCCATGAATTATATTTGGGGAAACTTAAGATGCAGAAGCAATATTTTACTCTAGTATGATGATCTAAATGTACACAAGCCGTAAACTAAGTGCCTGCCTAAAAATAACATGAGATAGAGAATGCCTTAATGATACCAACAACCAACATTGCTATTATCCAAAAACAGTGAACAGAGATATCTTAAGACTTAATTCTACTAAATGTTTGAGAAATAATTTAAAGGACGGATTGACCTAAGAGTTGGCTTGGGTATAATCTATGCACTTACTGTTCTTCTAAAGTTCTGATTGGGTATAATAATGACTTTTATCGTTATATGCAGAAAATGTAAAAAATATTAATCTAATTCCACTCTTTCTTTTTTCTTTTAATATGACCATTATATGTATATCTATACTGAAGTAAAGTGTTTTTTAATAAATACTTCCAGGTCTACTATGACAAAACTGATCACGTAATTTTTACATGTAAAATTATTTATCCTAACAATTGAAAAGTTAAATATTGAGTCAAGATGTAGTTTATTGATGCATTTTGTATTGTCTAGACATTGAAAATATAAATTGACTTTTTCGGTTCTTCTTTAATAGGATAAAATGAAAATTATTTTTCTTTGAAAAGGTAAAAAATTTAATATATCTATATATATATATATATCTTTATATGTATATATATAAATTTATATTTTTTCTTTTAAATAATAGTCGTGCGTAGCATGGGGCACATACTAGTATACATATATATATATATATATATTTATTTCTTATTATTCTTTTTTAATTTGAACTTTTAATAGGTTTTACTCGTAATACTATTCATATTTATAGCTATTTAATATTTTTTATTGAATTGATATGGCTATATCTTTTACATGAACATTCGTGCTTGATACTTTTAAAGTGAAAATATCTTATGATAATTTAATGTTATATTTTTTTTGATATATAATACACACTTGAAGAGTTTTGACCAAGAAAAGTATTATAGATTATATTTATGACATTTGTTCTATTTAACTATCACAATTATTTATAATAGCAATGTCGCATTAGATCACCTATTATTTTATAATATTATAATATACTTTACAATATCCTTTTGCAGATTTTAGTGCACAAATTTTAATAAACAAACAATTACAACATGCATGTTGTACCAAAAATAAAATAAAAATTACATGTCATTTTTTGTATTACTTGTTTATTTACAAATTTCTCGTCCTGCGGTTCATACAAGCTAGATAAAGATATTTTCTTATATATGAGTGTGTATTTATTTGATATATTTATATATATAGTAAACTATGTACATATTATATTTATACTCAGTGTAAAACAGATATTTAAAGTGATATACTAGTATTTTTTTCTTGTTCTAAACGTATGA
Source organism: Buddleja alternifolia (assembly GCA_019426215.1). Taxonomy (NCBI): domain Eukaryota; kingdom Viridiplantae; phylum Streptophyta; class Magnoliopsida; order Lamiales; family Scrophulariaceae; genus Buddleja; species Buddleja alternifolia. The sequence continues at coordinate 30,584,420 of CM033399.1, forward strand.
TAGTACTCTTATAAAAAAATAATATGTAATGACACTAGTGTTTTTTTTAATGATTCATGGAGTTTTATCTTGATAAATATTTTCCGGACAAGTATATTCTTAGTTATGAATTATCATTACAAGCATTGTTTGTTTATTTAGTTTTAAAATATAAAATAACTTGAAAAACCTCTAGACCGCACAAAATCGAATAGTTGGTGGTGGTCTCAAATGGCATACGAAAGGGTCTAGAAGGGGGGGGTTGAATAGACCCTGAAGTCTTTTTCGACTTCAAAAATTCGAATCACTTTTAAAGATTTGAACGCTTAGAAAGCTGAGCGCTTGGGTCAGATGCTTCAGTAAAGATAACTTAGACTTAGTGATTTTAGCAATTTACCAAAGTAGGGTAACGCTTAGATCGCTTAATCCGGGTTAGCACAGCGGAAATGATTTTAGCGTTCGATTGGTTAATTAATCGCTTTGCAATTTTACTTGTCTTTTTCAGGATGAATAATGTAATATGAAAATAAGACAATAAAATATAAATGACACAAGAAATTGTAAGGTTCACTGGGTGATGTAATCCCAGCTACGTCCTTCTTCTCCTTTTTCACTTGGAGGAATTTACTAGGATGATTATCAAAGAATCACACAGAATCTTCTACAAGATAGTAAAGGATGAAAAAGATCTCGGGTCCTTGATCACACAGATTTCAGCACCAATGAAGATCGTCTTCTAGAAACTTCTCTCACTCAGAAATACTGCTTGAAAAGGGGTTCAACAATTTTCTCACTCAGATGAAAGGTTGAAGGTTTGTCACAAGGTTTTGTTTGTTTTTGGGAAGATCAAACAACTTGGAATATCTCAATAGGAATTTAGGTTTCTTCTTTCGAAGAGGTTTGAGATATTTGTGACTGTCTGGAATGTAGAATAAAAGCTTGAAGGAATTTTAGCTATGGAGTTTCTAAGCTTTTTCTAAGAAAGTCTTGTGTATGTACGTAATTTTCTCTTGTAATATTATGTACAATTTTTTTTGGGGTTTGAAGGTAAGGTATTTATAGGCAATTCTTGGGATCTGTCCGTTGGACACATGTAGGAGAGTGCCTCTCACGCGGCGCGTGATTCTATCTAAAACCTGACATTCCTGAAAATCTGCCGGCACCGATTGGATGGGAGCAGCTATAAACTCTGAAGTTCTGACAGTCTAGTCAAAAAGGTGGTTTGTCCACAAGTCACAGTGGCTTATCACATTTAATGCTCTTATCAGGCATTTAATGCATTTGAATTTATTTCTCGTTGGAAATAAATGTCAGTTGAATGATTGTATTTAAGTCCTTCATGACTTGAGGATTTATTTCAGGTGAATCTGACATCGGTCGCTTAAGTGCTTTGAGCTCTTGATCCATAAATTCTGAAATAGTCCTTTAGCGTTTGACGGACGCTAAGTAACATGTCTTCATCTCTGGTTGACTTCAGACGCTGATCTTCAACTTCTTCTCTAATAGACTCACTTAAAATTCTATTAGCGATTCAGTATCTAATACTTAGTCTAAAATCTATAAAGATAAAAATTACAAGCCTAAACCAAATAACAATTACAAACTTTCAAAAACTTAAACAATGATCTATGAAAACATAAACTTACATTTTATTTGGGGTCTAACATTGAATCCTATCTTGTCATCATCAAAACATCTAACATGAAATTTCCTAACAATTTCCCTCTTTTTGATGATGTCAAGACTTTTAACTCTTATAACTCTTTTATAATTTAAGAGTTACTTAAAAGAAAAGCCCAAATGAATATAAGTTAGCGTCTAAAAAGTTAGTAAAGTTAGCTAAAGTTAGATTAGCTTCAACAAGTTGTTTCAGCGATAAATCATTCTTATATTGAAAGAATAAGCATACATGATTTATACTTAAAGTAATATAAATGAAAGCGACAACAGAAATAAAAAAATTCATTCACTTTTTCTGTCGCTTTGCTCTTTCTTCGCCTTGGAGAACTTCTAGCGCTAAGTCCATCAGGAGACGATCAATGTCGATCATTGTCGTATGTTGAACTTCATCGTAATCATGCCTATGAAGTCTAGCGCTTTCATTAAGTTCTAACAACCTTTCCGTCCATTCTCTTGGAAAAATTCCAAGTTCACGAATTAAATCATGATAGATATCTTTTCTTGGATCTTTTGACGGTTTCCAATTGATAGGTCGTCTTAGCGGTCCGGCATAAGGTTGAAATCCCATACTTTCCAAGAAATCGACATCCAATTCCGGAAGCTGATATCTTCCTAGATAATACCTTGGCTTTTTCTTTTTAGTTAACATCTTCTTGATGCTCACTAGTTCTTCAAACATTGATCGCCAATTTTTAATATCTGTTTTTGATATTGCTTTGGACGCTTGATGCTTTTCTGTATTTCCCCCCTTCTTGGCATCATCAAGAGAGGTTTTCAACTCAGCGACTTCTCTTCGCAAGAGTCGAACTTCATCAACTAAGAGAGCAACTTGTTGAGCGATGCTCTGAGCAGCTGCATCGGTCGAAATATGTCTTTCAGCATCAGCCGAAGCGCTCTGAGCTAAGTGACGGTTGAATTCGGATGAGAGTTCAGCGACAAGTGGTGATATGTTGTTCATGATTGTAACAGTGCTTTTATTTGCAGCGTTTGCAATATCACGACTCCGTGTATCAGACACTATTCGGATATGTCTATCAGCAGCCTCAAAAATCTTAGAGCAGGAACCTTCAATGTTGGTGAGCGAGTTCCGTACTGCCTGTCTGAAATCTCTAGCTTCTGAATAACTCTCAGAATTTGAATCGGAAGAAGAACGCTTAGGAGACGGAATGAGTCCGTAAGAACTAGAAACTGCAGCCTTGCTTTTGGATTTATCTCTGATAAATGGCTCTTCAGGCTTTTGAGCAATTTCAGCATGCACTTCTTCAATCGCTTGATCCATTGAAGGATCTTCGATCGCTGGGGGCTCGACTACAGGGGCGCTAGAAGAATCTGGCAAAGAAACCTCAGAAATTGGAGCGACTTCCTCAGTAGGAGCAGGTTCTTCTTCAATTATTTGGATTGGGGGAGAAGGATCTTCAATAGCAATGACCCAGAGTGGGCCAAGTGCTTCCATCACATGCCTTGGACTAATCAGGCTTGATTGCGGAATAAAGAATATAGCGTCTTAGCGCTCTTCTGTACAAAGTGCAAGTTGCACACCTTCCGACAATTCTATTCCTGAAGCATAACACTTGAAAAAGTTCAGAATAAGAGGCATCAGCGCTTGAGCTTCTGTTTGATCCACTGGCCTAATTAGCGAAATCATCTTGGCCACTTGAATGTTCTGTTGACTGAAGAGCACAGGGTGTAGATTGTATCCTCTGAAATTGCTTAACCCTGAGTAATGATTAAAAGAGATGTCCAGCGCCTGGGCATTTTCTATCACTGCTCTCATGTCTCTGTGGAAGACAGCAAACTCAGCATGCTCATTTGAAACATCAACATGAATTTGACTTTGATCGGGAAGAAACGGTCGTTTGCTGGATGAGTCTTCTTCGTTGAGGTCAGGAAAGACACGTTGAACAAACGCTTGACGAGGATGCAAGATGTAGCGTCCGCCTTGGCTGAATAAGGCTAGCTGCTGGCGAATGTAGGTTTCTATTGGTTGCCTGTAGCGTGGTAAGTCGCTGACATTGCCTGCAAAGTGCTGACGCTGCTGAAGCAAAAAGGTAGCAAACCCTCGGCATCTGTATTCAATTCCAAATTCAAAGAGAAATGGATATCTCACGAGTTCTTCAAGAATATAGAAATGAAGAACGAACTCTTCAGCCCATCTGGCTGTATCCATCATCCATCTTTTTCCAAGCTTATCAGCTTTCTTTTGTTCTTTTCTAGCGGCAAGGTATTTCTCGAAGCGCTCGATCTCTTCGTCATAATCCTCTGCCCATAATCTGGCAAGATATTATCGGGCTTCATCTTTTATCCACGAATTCACTGGATTGGGACGCTCAGCCACAAGCGATCCTTTGCCTTTCCTTAACTTGAGTGGAGTGGGAGAGAGAGCATTCTGAGGAGAGTTGACTACTGAAGGGAGAGCCGAATATCCTATTTTGTTTAGATCTTCCTCATCAGGATTTTTATTCCAATCGCCCATATGGGGATTCTTGAAGACAATCTTGCTGGCTCGAAGAGGATAGAAAGACTCGTCTGAGTGACCAGTGAAATTAAACCGTGCTTGATCAAAACCTGCTCTATTAAACACTGGTCGACGAATATACTCAAAGCGAGATTGGAATCGCTCCAAGTTTTAGAGTCCTAAACCGGAAAAATGCTCAAAGAATTCAAACTTTTGGATTTTGGAAAGATCAAGCCGATGGAGAGTTGTTTGAAAAGAGATTTCTAGCTCTGCAAGCGTCTGGGTGTCTCGTTCTCTAACGGCATAATAAAATTCAAGATCAGGAGTATATCCGCGAGGAAAAAAATTGATGACACAAGGAGAAGGTCCTGTTGGAGTAGGAGCAAGGGCAATCGCTTCTGTTGGGATGGGGGCCACTTCTATCGACCTCTCAGCATGTAAAGTCGCTTCACTAGCGGAAGATATTACAGCGTCCGGAAGGGCTTGAGATGCTTCTTTTGCAATATCCACAATAGTTGCCATATCCACATCTACTTCAATTGGAATCTCGGAGAGTGGAGGAGCATCAGCGGTTGGTGCATCTTGAGCTGATACATGTAAGCAATTGAGAAAAACAAGCAAAATTTCTACTAAGTAGAAATTACAAAGAAAATACTAAAACGCTTACTCTGAGGATTATCGTCGACTGACTTAGTCGCTTGATCTGTTTCTATATTAGGGACAAGTTTCTCAGGCTCCGAAACTTCTTCTTCTGGTTCTAAATCGAGAAAAGAAGTTATTGGATCAGCACGAATGGGAATACGTAATTCTTCAAGAGTGTTGAGAACATATTCAAAACTCATTTCACATTGCGCTGAAAGAGATTTTATCCTAGCGTTAGAGACTTAGAAACGAACGAGGAAAGGATAGACTAATTTGCTTAGCAAATACTTACCCTGAGCACTAGAAAGCCTCTCAGATTGAGTAGCGGCTTGAGGATCTGAGCTGATTTCGGGAACAGCGTCAGAGGGAGGAACTCTCGCTGACTCTCCAAGTGCTGGATTTGCTGAAACGCTTGTAGACGCGGCTGGAGTAGAGAGAGGAGTACGCCTTCGGGCAAACGGTACTTCTTCTACTACTGCTTCCTCTTCTTCAGGAACTAAGAAGAGAAACGCTGGAGGAGAAGAGGGTGATTTTGGAGATGGAGATGGAGAAGGAGATTTTTGTTTCTTCTTAGGCTTTGGCTTCTGCTTCTTCTTTGTAGGCTCCGGTTTCTGCTTTTTGGCTGACTTGGCTGGCTCAGCGACTTTGAGAGCGATTTTTCTTTTTGGTCGCTTAACCACCACTTCTACTTCAGACGAGGACGACGATGAAGAGAAACACGCTTGCTCTTCATCATCGCTGCGAACAACTCCTTTGGCTTGAAGTCGCTCACGCTATTCTTTGGGAATCGCTGCACCACCATGTTTTCGAGGTTTGAGCATCCCGCTGATCATCTTTTTACCATAGAATTTTAACGCTGGGACCTTCTTTCCAGCGGAGTTTGTAAAACCACAAGCGCTGAGAATTCTACTTAACACAATCCCATAAGGCTTGGGATTAACTGAGTTGGCCATCGCTGCTTTGAAGCGATTAAAAACATAGAGAGACAAATTAATCTTCAATTTGGTCAGAATGGCCACCATCATCTTGTACTGAATATTTGTAACTTTATCAAATGTCCCCTTTCTGCATTCGATCATCTTGGCGCAAATGTCCGCGAGAATGAAATATTCGCCCTTCATGTCTTTTTTCTTGAATTTTGGTTCATAAGCAGCTTCGACTTCATCTTTCTTGATCAGCGCCTAGACCTTGGTAGCATCACCAAGAGTGAGGTTCTCGACTTCGGCACCATCATTGGGCAGACTGAGCAATGATGAAAGCAGAGAAGAAGTGAGAGTGAAGGTCTCACGGGCAAAAGGAAAGACGCAGGAAATGGAGTTTTCATCGTCGGAGATTTTTGCATTTTTGAAGAAGAAAAGGGTTTCTGCTTCATGAAGGTTGAAAATGGCAGTAATCATGTCTCGCAAACCAAGTTCCTGGACAAGTGGAAGAACAGTCCGAAGAGGAAAATTCTGGTTATCAAAAAGGTAGTCCCAGTTAACAAGAAATTCGGCGTTAACCGTGACCGGTTTTTCAGCGCGGGAAGTTTTTCCGGTGGTAGACTTGGATGATTTGGAAGATTTTGAAGCTTTGGGTGCTATTGCTGAAATTTTGAAGCTTTTGAAGAAATGAGAGAATTTTTTTTTTTTTGCCTTGAAAGAGATGAAGATTTTACAACAGAGAAAGATGATAAAGTCTGACTGTAAAAACCTTGAAGAGTTTATATAGAGGCAAAGAAAGTAACTTCTGAATGGCTTAAATTTTGCTACGTGTTGAATCATTAATTTTGAAATTTGAAAAGATTTAAATCTAAACTGTTTATTCGAAGGTACGGATGTCAAATAGTGCCGAAAAATAGGTTAACTGTTACAAAATAGAGAATTTTTGGGATCCGCAGTTACCCATTTAATTGAAAGACGTTTAAAAAAAATTTGAAATTTTCAGAATGAAATACACGCGCCTGATAGTACACTGACACGTACTCAGACTCATGCAGTCACTGAACCGCCTAGGTTTAGATAGGAATCATTAACCGTCAGTTTGATTTGATAGGCACGTGTGGGTAGTTATCAAATCTAATATTTTGGACTTATCCACACGTTACTTTTAGCAATGAAAACTATGCATGATAAAGAGAATTTCTTAGCGTTAAAGTGGGAATCTTTTCAACGCTGAAGTCTTTTTATATAAAAACAAATTTAATTTGTTAAGGATAAGATCAATCGCTTCGATTTATAAAAGACAGTTTTACTTATTAGAGATTGATTTTGTCATGCATAAAAGAAGATAAGCGCTAGTGGTCAATGTATATTTTCAAAGTCTTTTTTTTTTTTTGATCACAGTCGCTTATGAATTGTTACAAGTACAATTTTAAAGTTCCCCTTAAAATTGATAACTTGTTTCAATTTTGAAAGACACTTTAGATGTATAATTAAAGTGGATTCCCCCTAAAGCGTATGCCTATTAAGATATGATGCTTTTATGATTTAAACGTTTAAATCAATCATACCTAATTCACTTCTCAAAGTGAGAAAGCGTTGTTCGTTGAGCGCTTTGGTGAAGATATCTGCCAATTGTTTGTCAGTTCCAATGAAGTGCATGGAGATATCTTTCTTTTGAACATGATCACGCAAGAAATGGTAACGAATGTCAATGTGTTTGGTTCTAGAATGAAGGACAGGATTTTGGGTCATAGCTAAAGCGCTTTGGTTATCACAATGGATTGGGGTAGGACCTAAGATTATTCCATAATCTCTAAGTTGTTGCCTCATCTAAAGAATTTGTGCACAACAGCTCCAAGCGGCTACATACTCTGCTTCAGCGGTAGAAGTAGCTATAGACTGTTGTTTCTTACTATGCCACGAAACTAGTCTATCACCTAGAAATTGACATGTTCCACTAGTACTTTTTCTATCTATTTTGCATCCTGAAAAATCTGCGTCTGAATAACCAATTAGTTCAAAAGGAGAGTCCTGTGGATACTATAAGCCCACATTTTGTGTGCCTTTTAGGTATTTAAGGATTCTCTTGGTAGCATTTAAGTGTGATTCTCTAGGATCGGCTTGAAAGGGTGCACACATGCATACCGAAAACATAATATCCGATCTACTAGCGGTTAGATAAAGAAGTGATCCAATGATACCTCTATAGTTAGTGATATCAATTTTCTTCCCACTTTCATCTTTATCTAACTTAAGCGTTTGGATCATTGGAATTTTTCAAGATGATGCATTTTTCATACCAAATTTCTTAATCATATCTCTTGTGTATTTAGCTTGGTTTATAAATATTCCATTAGGGAGTTGTTTAACTTGTAATCCTAAGAAGAAAGTTAATTTACCCATCATGCTCATTTCAAATTGTTCTTGCATCATTTTCGAAAATTTCTCACACAATCGCTTATTAGTAGAACCAAATATAATATCATCAACATAGATTTGGACTAAGAGAATATCTTCATTATGGGTAATTTTAAATAACGTTGTGTCAACGCTGCCTTTTGAAAAGCCTTTACCTATAAGGAAGATAGAGAGAGTGTCATATTATGCTCTTGGTGCTTGTTTAAGGCCATAGAGTGCCTTATCCAATTTGTAGACCATACTTTTGCCATGGTTGTTGATGAATCCTGGAGGTTGCTCCACATAGACTTCTTCTTGGAGTTTACCATTCAAGAAAGCACTCTTCACGTCCATTTGGTACACTGTGAATTTGTTGAATGCGGCAAACGCTAGGAACATCCTAATTGCTTCAAGACGGGCTACTGGGGCATACGTCTCATCAAAATCAATACCCTCCTCTTGACAATAACCCTGAGTGACTAATTTAGCTTTGTTTCTTATAACAACGCCATCTTCGTCCATTTTGTTTCTAAAAACCCATCTAGTCCCAATAACTCCTTGCTGAGTTGGCCTTGGTACTAGCGTCCAAACCTTACTTCTCTCAAATTGGTTAATCTCATCTTGCATCGCTTCTACCCCAACTTGAATCATTGAGCACTTCATGCACTTTTTTTGGTTCCATTTGAGATAGAAAACTTGCGAACATGGCCTCATTAATTGTAGCTGACCTAGTTCTAGCAGGTGTTTCCATATCTCCAATTAATAGCTCTGGTGGATGGTCTCTAAGCCATTTACGCTCTGGTTGGAAAGGGTTGAGAGACTCTTGGTTATCAATCGCTTGATCCATATTTGTCTCTTGCGCAATCGCTTCATCATTCACAGTTCCAATTTGCTCTTGATGATCATTCTCTTCATGATCATCAGTGATTCTGACTTTATCATTATTTGTAACCTCACGAGTAACTTTAGGAATGGGCACAAAGATCTCATCATCCTCATCATCACTATTATTACCCAAGATTAATTTGTGACGCTTGTTGGGCAAGATCTTCAATTCCTACCTCATCAGGATTAACCTTACTCGGTTCTTGGTTAGCATCATCAAACACAACATGTATGAATTCTTCAACCTTTGATTTGATCTTATTTAGGATGCGAAAACTCTTTCAATTCTTGGCATAGCCTAGAAAGATTCCCTTATCCGCCTTAGGATCAAAAGTCTTTAGGCTGTAGGATCCATTGTTATGAATGGAATATTTTGAACCAAATACATGAAAATATGAAACGTTAGGCTTATGTCCCTTCCACAACTCATATGGAGTCTTCTCATGTTGCGTGTTGATCATACACCGGTTCTGAGTGTATCAAGCAGTATTGATGGCTTCGGCCCAAAACCTTTGAGGCAGCTTAGACTCTGCAAGCATCGTCCTAGCGGTTTCTTTAAGCGTTCTATTCCGTTGCTCAGCAACTCCATTCTGTTGAGGTGTTCTAGGAGCAGAATACTCATGAAGTATTCCAAGATCTATACAAAACTTCTCAACAAATCGGTTAGTAAATTCAGTTCCTCTATCGCTTCTAATTCTCGTCACCTTTAGACCTTTTAAAGTTTGCAATTGACGGATTAGCGTTGTGAGACTGACACTAGTTTCATCTTTGGTCGCTAGAAATTCTACCCATGTATAGCGAGAGAAATCATCAACTATTACTAGCGAGTACTTTTTACCACTAACACTCATGATTTGAATAGGACCAAACAAATCTAGATGCAATAGTTCAAGAACTCTAGAAGTAGATATGCATGGTTTCTTCTTAACAGATGATTTAACTTGTTTACCCATTTGACATGCATCACATAAGCGATTCTTCTGAAAGGAACCCTTAGGTAATCCCTCTACTAGATTTAGTGATATTAACCGAGAGATTGCCTTAAAGTTGAGGTGATTCATTTTTCTATGCCATAACCAACCCAATTCATTTTGACTCTTAGCAACAAAGCATGTGGGGTTGTTATCAAATGTAGAATCCCAATCTACTAAATACACATTGTTTGTTCCTTTTCCTCTTAGTTTAGTAGACTTAGTCTTAGCGTCGTTGACATAGCAATAGTCGCTTGAAAATTTTACATCAAAGCCTTTATCATAATGCTTAACAAATTATGCTTAAGACCCTCAACATAATATACATCACTAATCATGATGTTCCCCCTATGCATGATCCCTATACCTTTGGTTTTACCTTTGAAGTTATCACCGAATATAACTTGAGGACCATTGGTAGCTTGATAGTTGACTAGGAGATCTTTTGATCCAGTCATGTGCCTTGATGACCTACTATTGAAATACCAAACTGAAGTATCAGTGCTGGCTCTAGGTACCTACATTAAAAGGACAATTCTAATTCTTCTTAGGTACCCATGTTACCTTGGGTCCTTCAGTGTTAGTAACTTTGGTTTGAATTAGAACTTTAGGAACCCATATTTGCCTAGTCTTCATTGTAGGAATACTGGCCTTCTTGGGTTTCACATCATGTTGTGTGTACTTTTTGGGTGTATAATAATATCCTCGATTATAATAGCAGTCATAATCATAATCATAATCATAATCATCATAGTACCGATAATATGATCTTGACTGTCTTGGATATTGACGCTGGTATTTCCTTGGCGCTGGCTTGGGTTGCATTTTTTGTGCTGGACGCTTAGCGCTTGATTCACAGTGGTTAGGTTTATCCTTAACCTTTGGAGCGTTTGGATGAACCTTTCTTTGTGAATCATTTGCTTTAGCCTTACCCTTGCCTGAGTCAGCTTTGGCTTTCTCATTGGCCTCGTACCATTGTCACTAGGTTCGTTTAGCGTTTGGCTTTGTGAACTTTTCTCAACAAAGGTAACACCCTTTTCTTTGTTGTTCGCCGTAACATTAGATTTATTAGGTTGTTTACCGAATTTATTGTATCCTAAACCGGTCTTTTCACTAAATAATCTTGTTACCTCAGTCACATTATCTAGCTTTCTTGAAGCTTTTGATAAAGATGAGACGAGCTGCTCTGATTTGGCAAGTCTAGCGATCAAATCAGCTTCTCTCTTGACTATTATATCAAGATCGCTTTTTAATTGAATAATCTCACTCTCAAGTGATTGGTTCTTCTCAATGCATTGTTGCTGAACTTTCAACTTTGCTTTGAGCATTACTTTATCTCTTGTGAGTGATGAGATAATAGCGAGATCGTTTTGATATATTTGGCGGCCTCTTGACAATCTTTATAATATTCATTAACTTTGTCAAGTAATTCATCATAAGAAAGAGGAAGAAATAATTCATTAGTTACCTCTGGTAGCGATTCTTCAGACGCTTCATCATTTCTTGCCATAAGACAAATCAACATTGAGTCGCTTGTAGACTCATCATCACTGCTTTCATCTGATGATTCCAAATCCTCTTCAAGTGCGGAGAATGGTCCGGATTCCGCTAGCAAACCTTGTTGGTGAAGGTTGCTCCTGAATTGGTTTCTATTCGCATAGTCTTACCTTGTGGGCTTAGACACATTTGGATAAGGACAATTTACCTGGTAGTGCCCTGGTTTCCTGCAATTATAACACAAATTAGTTTTCATTTTCTGTTCGGTGGTTAATCGCTTTGAAACTACTGGCGCTAAGAGATTTTGAGTAGGAGACGGAGACGCTTGATATGGAACTGGCGCTACTGGTTGAGGTGCAGAGTACACTGGCGCTTGATACTTAGGCGCTGGTGCTGGGGAAGGAGTTTGAAATGAAGTTTGTCCAATAGGATTTCTCTTTTCATATCTTAGAAATTTCTTGAATTTCTTGACCAATAAAGCCATTTCCTTTTCTTCATTTGATTCCGTTGATTTAACCTCACTAACCGCTTTACCCTTACTTTTGGTAGTAGCGATTAAAGCTCCTGATTCAGTCGCTAAAGTCGATGTGTCGCTGACTTCACCCAATTCGAATTCAAATGCCTTTAACTCTGAAAACACATGTTCTGGAGTAAGAGTCTCCAAGGTCTGTGATTCTCTCATAGCAACAGTCTTAATCAAGTATCTACTTGGAAGACTTCTGAAAATCTTATTGACCATTTCCTTGTTGGTCAATTCCTTATCTAGTGACGCTAACTCGGTAATGAGCAAAGTAAATCTTGCGTCCAATTGTTCTAGCGTCTCATTGGGCTGCATTTTGAAATGCTCGAATCTTTGCATGGCTATGGAGAGCTTGTTCTCCTTCATTTGTGCTGAACCTTCACATACTATAGCCAGCTTATCCCATATTTCTTTGGAAGTCTTACATGGCTTGATCTTGTTGAATAATGCATCATTATCTCCTAACGCTGAGTAGAGTGCACTTTGTCCAACATTATCTAGATTTGCTTTTTTCCTATCATCAAGCGTCCATTCTAACTTAGGTTTCTCGACACAACCATCTGGAGTGGCCTCGGTTGCTCCAGGAGCTCGAGTTACAACTTTCATAATCTGAATGAGGCCATCTGTAATCACATCACACATTTCATTATCGCAAGAGAATAAATAAGCGAATGCTCTAAGTTTCCAAGAATCATAATTTGATTCTACTAACTTAGGCATTTTGTTAAAACCTATAATGAGATGTTTTTAAGAGAAAATTTAAAGCGATTAAGTTTAAAAACAATGGGTCTAAATAAGCAGTTATGCTCGAAAATGCTTAGGTTTCTAATTCAACCACTCTGATACCACTTGGTGGTCCCAAGTGGCATACGAAAGGGTCTAGAAGGGAGGGTTGAATAGACCCTGAAGTCTTTTTCGACTTCAAAAATTCATATCACTTTTAAAGATTTGAACGCTTAGAAAGCTGAGCGCTTGGGTCAGGCGCTTCAGTAAAGATAATTTAGACTTAGTGATTTTAGCAATTTACCAAAGTAGGGTAACGCTTAGATCGCTTAATCAGGGTTAGCACAGCGGAAATAATTTTAGCGTTCGATTGGTTAATTAATCGCTTTACAATTTTACTTGTCTTTTTCAGAATGAATGATGTAATATGAAAATAAGACAATGAAATATAAATGACACAAGAAATTGTAAGGTTCACTGAGTGATGTAATCCTAGCTACGTCCTTCTTCTCCTTTTTCACTTGGAGGAATTTACTAGGATGATTATCAAAGAATCACACAGAATCTTCTACAAGATAGTAAGGATGAAAAAGATCTCGGGATCCTTGATCACACAGATTTCAGCACCAATGAAGATCGTCTTCTACAACCTTCTCTCACTCAGAAATACTGCTTGAAAAAGGGTTCAACAACTTTCTCACTCAGTTGAAAGGTTGAAGGTTTGTCACAAGGTTTTGTTTGTTTTTTGGAAGATCAAACAACTTGGAATATCTCAATAAGAATTCAGGTTTCTTCTTTCGAAGAGGTTTGAGATATTTGTCACTGTCTGGAATGTAGATAAAAAGCTTGAAAGAATTTTAGCTATGGAGTTTCTAAGCTTTTTCTAAGCAAGTCTTGTGTATGTACGTAATTTTCTCTTGTAATATTATGTACAATTTTTTTGGGGGTTTGGAGGTAAGGTATTTATAGGCAATTCTTGGGATCTGTCCGTTGGACACATGTAGGAGAGTGCCTCTCACGCGGCGCGTGATTCTACCTAAAACCTGACAATCCTGAAAATCTGTTGGCACCGACTGGATGGGAGCAGCTATAAACTATGAAGTTTTGACAGTCTAGTAAAAAAGGTGGCTTGTCTACAAGTCACAGTGGCTTATCACATTTAATGCTCTTATCAGGCATTTAATGCATTTGAATTTATTTCCCGTTGGAAATAAATGTCCGTTGAATGATTGTATTCAAGTCCTTCATGACTTGAGGATTTATTTCAGTTGAATCTGACATCGGTCGCTTAAGTGCTTTGAGCGCTTGATCCATAAATTCTGAAATAGTCCTTTAGCGTTTGACGGACGCTAAGTAATAAGTCTTCATCTCTGGTTGACTTCAGACGCTGATCTTCAACTTCTTCTCTAATAGACTCACCTAAAATTCTATTAGCGATTCAGTATCTAATACTTAGTCTAAAATCTACAAAGATAAAAATTACAAGCCTAAACAAAATAGCAATTACAAACTTTCAAACGCTTAAACAATGATCTATGAAAACATAAACTTACATTTTATTTGGGGTCTAACATTGAATCCTATCTTGTCATCATCAAAACATCTAACATGAAATTTCCTAACAGTTAATTTTGATTTACAAAATCCAAATTTCAAATTTTATTTTCTCCAAACTGCACTGGGCAATTCGGTTTGAAATTAATAAAAAAATCACAAAATCGAACCGCGATCACCCCTATTAAAAAATATTACAAATTATTATTTTAATTAATTAAGTATAATGCTTTGGATAGCTTTTAACTAATGTATGTAAGAAAATAAAATTTGTTAAATAGAAAAAAATAGTGGAGAAAATGAAAAATGAAAGAAAACATAATGATTAAGGGCAATAGGGATAATTTCATGCAAGTTAGGGGGGTAAGTGTATTTTTCGATAGTTCAGTAAGGTATTTAGTATAAAGGGTATAGTTCAAGAGGCAAAGTGTATTTTACCCTTATTTGAATTACTTATTCCTTACACTTTGTTTGATTTAAGGAAATTGGTATGGAAAAGAAAAGAAAACACAATAAAAATTATTTTTCATTTCCCACCATTTTACTCACTAAGTGGTGAGGAAATATATTGTCTCAAACTAGTGTTAGATTTTCTCTCATATTTCCTTTTGCTTTTCATTTTTTTAGTAACCAAACAATAAAAAAGGTTTTCCCTTGTGTTTTTTTTTCCCTTTGCCTAAACCAAACAGAGTGTCAAAGTTCTTTACTCGGTAATTCTCATTCTACATATCTTGAAGTTGAAAATTGATTTATTTATTTTAATTCCAAGTAATCTCATAACATAGTATATCTTATAAAATTTGCCATTGCCGATGATAGGAATTTTAATTCCAAACACAAACTACTATTAAGTATGTTTGAGCGTTGCGAAAAGATATAAAGAGATGATTGGTGAACTTTGTTTTTTTATGGAACAAGGATGATTGATGAGCATAGCCTCTTCTGGATTATTGAGACCCAAAACAAAATTTGTTGGGTTGGACCCATTGAGTACAACCCATTTTGCCATCTCTAGACTAAGACGATATATCCATAGTTTCAGTATGACTTAACTGGGTTGCTTACTTGCTCGTGATATGGTTAATCGGATGATACTCTAGTCAATTTTAAGAAGAAAATTGAAATTTTGGTGGGCAGAGCGGATCACACTTAATTGAATTGGACAAAGTTGGTCATGATTAGATTAGGTTTATGACTCAAGACCCGGTTCCACTGGAGGTAGCGCGTAACCCTTCCTCTAGTATTTAAACAAATAAATTGATGGTGATGTGAGCTTGACGTGATTTCAATTTTCAAGGGACGAATCTGATGGATGTTTATACTCTTCTTGCAAGAATGTGGCCTGTAATGGATTTAGAAAGTATCACATTGCGATATTTTGCTTCTCCTTACAAATTGTATGTGACTTTGAAAAAGAATGAGGACATCATCAATATGTGCCGGCTACATGCCTCAAACTGCCCATTGCTTTTAGTCCTTACTAACAAGCATCGTTCTCGTTTTTTTCACTTTTTATATTTAGAAAGAGGATTCAAAAAATGCTGAGAAATCGAGAAATACCAAATCGGTTATGTAGACAAACTATAAGCTGCTAAAAATAGAGAAATACCAATTCGAAGAGACGGTTTAGTATTATGATTTATACCATTTGTGTTGTATTCAAAAACATTCACTACTATAAAAATGACCTATTACAGCGGGTTTTTTGGGCCTATTACAGCGGTTTTAATCGCTGTCATAGGTATCGCTGTTATATGGTTTGGACCTATGACAGTGGTTCCATAAAAACCGCTGTCATAGGGTTAAAAAAAAAAATTCTAACCCTATGACAGCGGTTCCGGCTGAACCGTTGTCATAGGTTCTACCTTATGATAGTGGTTCGGCGTGAACCGCTGTCATATGATAGATTTTTTTTCTATTTTTTTTATATTTATCACCCTATTATGATAATATTCCTGTACAGTAATATTTAATAAACCAACCAACAAATTTCAACTAACAGCAAAACATATTCAACATAAACAACAACCACCCCAAACTTCAATATTACCATGTCTTTCCTCCAACAATAAAATGTTATAATCTCCAACAAAATTTACAATCACCTAATTAAATTACTAATGATAATTTAAATACAATAAATCAAATCACAATTTACAACAAGTCACAATATACAAAAAATACATTACCTAATTTCTAAAGATCTGCTAAGAAAATGTAACGTGCCACTTCGCAGCGTACTTCATCAATTTGCTCTTGAGTATAGAAGGATTGAGAATCATGAAAGTACTGCAAGATATATATAGAGATTAATTGCAAACTGAAATGACATTTCAATTACCTACCAAAGGTTTAATAATTTCAAAAGGAATAGAATTAAGTATATATTAGGATTATGCATACCGCTGTTAGGATTATAGATTGTCCGTAGCTAATAACCTCTTTCATGAATCTCATAACGAAGTAGCCACAATCCACCTCGTTGGTCTGCCGGGGGCACTACAAAAGTAATCAAAGTTACGTTGTATTAGAACACTAACTTCTATACGAATATATAATCTCATGAAACTAGAAAAAGCTAACCTTTATTAAACCATTGACAGACCGAGTTTTTGGATTTCTTGGATTGGTTGTTGCAATTTGCACGAAATATGTGCACAGCCCTATCAAAAAATATAAAAAACAAGGAAATATGTTAAAAACAAGCAATTATGTGAAATAAATATATACTTTAAAAAAATATTAAATATAATGGATACATTGATTGAATGAAAAACTTACTGATTGATTTTTTTATGTGATATCATCTCTGTATTCCGGCTCACCATGCACAGAATCTAGATAGTAAACGATCTCTTGAAATGTATCAATTGCAACAACCAATGTCCCCTACAAAGCATTCAAAAGATAAGTTCAAGTTTTGTTGCTTGTTTCCCTTCGGGGATCACGTACTTAAACCACAAACACCTAAATTGGGCATAAAAAATGAATTTCGAGTAACGAAAATAATCGTAGTTCAGATGCAATAAAATAATTAAAAAACTTACTTTATGTACGCTGTAATGATAAAGGCTCCTATTTCTTTTTAAGGCAGAAGGTGAGAGATCTCCTCCTTTCCAATATACTCTGGGAATGCAAAATTCATAATGGATTCCTCCATGTCTATAGTGATCTGGGCACCAATAGACATCATCTTCGTGTACTTTCCCAAAAATACAAGGTCATCAGGGAGTCCATCTAGTTGAAGATCTGCACATCTGTCACCTTCACGTGCAAGCTTGGCCACTGGAAATTTTCCTTTGACAGCTGACTGCTTCGACGTCCTTGACTTATGATTTCCAGATGATTTGGATGGTCCAAGAGACTGTTTAAGCAAAGAAAATAAAATATGAATGTTACTCACCAAAGTATATTTAGTAACCTCAAACAAATTGTTATAATTTATTAATGACTAGTTATTAATTACATACCGGTGCATCAATGACAATGACAAGACTCGCTGGCCAAGCCACAAAGGTACCCAGACCACTAGAAATGGTGAGCATTTCATCGAGAGGGACGAGTAGGGGTGTATCCGCCTCAACTGCAGTGTCAATGCGCACTTTCACATTGTTGGTGGCTAATGGACAGTTGTGAAGTGTTCTATCAATCACCAGTCGATTGTACATCAGTCCTTTAGCCACCACACGATATGATGGTGATGAAAGTGCTAATTGACATGGAGCGATAACCTACACACACACACACACACATATATATATATATATACAACATTATATTAGAAAGTTTTGTATGATTTACAGAAATAGAGAGTTGCAAGTTATATGATCAATAAACAAGTTCAAATCATTATCTCAGGAAGCATCTTATAACTTGGTTCTGGATTGCTATCTTTCAAAGAATTCACGTCATCTTCATGTGGCTGATGCGAGCTAGGCGTTTCCAAAACATCAATTCGTTGTTGCATGGCAAGCATAGTTTGGGAGAGGTTTTTCACCATGCTTCTCAAGCTTTCCATCTCCATTTCTGTAGCAGGCTTTGGATCCTTAAAATAGTCTCTTTGTGAGACTCCAAAGCCAACACCCCTAACGCAACCCGAATGCTCCTTCTTTTTAAGAGCTTTAGCCAATAGGTCATCTCGACTCTTCTCATTTCCACTATGGCTAGTACACTCTTGTGAAATGCTCTCTTGTAATAATACATTTTAAAAATTAAAAAAAATTAGTGAACTTTGTTCTTTCAATAGTATTTCAAAACAAACATACAACACATTATAGAGCTAAAATTGCAAATAACTCACCATTTCATTCACTACTCTTCTAACATTGTCGTTATCAATTTGATTTTTTTTTTATCGGAACGCGCAATCCTCCACACGAGTGGTCGTGTCACCTCTGTGCAATCGGATCCCGCATCCCTTCTTCTATTCATCTATATTTTCATTAAAAAATATATATTTATTAACATAGAATTTTATTAAAAAAATTGTAAGGATTCACTACTAAATGAATTACATACCTCCATTTGCTCCACAAGAGCATGTCCAAGACTCGCTTTCCGGTAAGGATATTCAGGTTCCTTTGCTCTTTCCTGATTTTCCCTACTCAGTTTCTGTTTATTACATTATCAAATTATTAGCTAAATATAAACGCAATAACCAACAAATGAAACCGTAAATTAAAATGACTAGCTACCTGAAAACGTTCGTCTAAGCGAACAGCTAAAAATGCAATCCAATCGGCTTGAGATATCTCATATTGTGGGGGTGGGTTGTCATTAATGTTTCCATCATCATCTCGCACCCACCTTCTACTCAAGTAGCTCCTGAAGTTACGTGCTAGATTCTCAGCTTCTGCTAGTACGTACTTTTGTCAACTTTCGTCAATATCAAATGCCAACTACAAAAAAAAAACAACAAAGTATATATAAAATTATAATTTAGAGAATATGATAATACATTAACACTTACAAATATGATAATAACCAAATTACCTTTATTTCATCCCAAATGTTTCTTTTTATTGGTGACGGGACTTTTCGCCAATCACTCATGGTAATCGACACCTTCTGCCAAGCCTGCACACCTATATAACCAACAAATATTGATTTGTTTGGGCTAACTGCCTAGCCTCTGTCATTCCAGCCGACAGGTAGCCTTATACCTTGACTCCTAGCTTTGACAACTTTTTTCATAGCCGTGATACCTCTCCATATCTCATTTTCATGACGGCTATCTGATTCATATACATCATCCTCAGAAAAACTACCAGTAGGATCTGAAGCCATCGACCTACAAAAGCCAAAAAATATAGAAGTTAGATTCATATAAATTTGGCAGATTCATTCGGCAATAATAATTTTAAAATAGAAGTAATAAATACAGAAGTTAGGTTCATTCCCATTATTCTAAAACGTAATTATCTTAAACTACAAAATAAACAAAATTTAATCCCCAATTAAACGTAATTACCCCCAGCTAAACCAAATTAACCTTAAATTCAGTCAAGCCCCTATTTCCCTTAAATTTTCCACAAAAATAGGCAAATCTCAAGAATATAAATTTTCTAACAACTAAGTATAAATATTGATCAAAAAATAAGTCTATCATACAATTATGAAATAAGTTCAAATACCTTTCATCGTTTTCTTTTTGTTGTTGGCTTAGCAGTCTTTTGCTTCCCATCGGTACGACCATTTTTTTTAGTATGCCGACGAACTGATGGATTAATCCATATCCCCTCTTGGTGATCTTGTCGCATATACAATTCATAATCACTTATATCTAAGTCATCGTCACTATCAATTAATTGTGAATCACCTAATGAGATAGGATTTTCCCCATCATCTTCACTTTCTTCATAATCATCATCAATACAAGTATTTTTGTTTGCCGATAAAACAATGGACCACCTCTTATCAATAGGATCGGTGACAAAAAACACTTGCTTAGCCTGTGATGCTAAAATGAAAGGTTCATCTTTGTATCCCAGCCTTTCAAGTTCTACTCGAGTGAAGCCTATTTCACTATTATCGACACCATGTTTATTGTCAACCCACCTACACCCAAATACAGGCACCCGAAACCAACTGTAATCAAGCTCTCATATACGTTCAATCACCCCATAATATGATAAATCGGCATAGATAGGATTATTCTCTTTCGCACTTGAGATATGCATTGCTTGAGCTACAAGACTCACACCACTATTCTGCATTGTACTTCGTTCATCTTGGTCTTTTGTATAGAATGTGCGACCATTTATACGATAACCTGAATAACAAAATACTAGTATGTCCGGACCCATCGATAGTCGTGTCAATTTATCTGAAACTGAAATCTGTGGATTCTCTTTCTGTTTCTCTTCAATATGCTTTCGGAACCAATCGATGAAACTCTTATTATGCTCTCTTGAAATCCAGCTCTCATTTTTAATTGGATTGAATCTCCTAAGTTGGTTCTTATGCTCTTCAACATATGGGTCAACCTCATCGGTGTTGTGAAGCACATAGAGGTGTGCCTGCTCCCTTTGTGTAATATGAACACTAACTAATTGCTTTCCAATTACGCCTTTTCCTTCTGTTTCCCCTCCCACAATATGAGACTTTGGAAGCTCTGCAACATTAGAATCTGCCAGATACTCTGTGCAAAATGTGATGGCTTCATCAACTATGTACCGTTCAACAATGCAACCTTCCGGTCGACTACAATTTTTCACGTTCAATACCTTCATATAACGCTCAGCCGGATACATAGATCTCATAAAAGCCGGTCCACATAGTTGAGTCTCTCTAACCAAGTGAATAGGTAGGTGAGTCATTATATAAAAAAAAACAGGTGGAAAATACATCTCAAGCTCACACAAAGTGATGACAATTTGTTTATGAAATGCAGGAAATTGCTCAGGATCAAACACCTTGCTCCACATTGCTTTGAAGAAGAAACACAATCTAGTTATCGAGTCTCTCACCTTTTGTGGCAAAATGGCCCGTATAGAAATTGGTAGCAAATGATCCATGATTACATGACAACCGTGAGTCTTCATGTGCTTTAGCTTCAAGTCCTTCATAGATACAAGACTCGTAATGTTTGAAGAATACCCTTCCTGAACTTTCACTCTATTAAGAAACTCACATAATGCAATTTTTTTCTTTCCTGGCTAGAGTGTGAGCTGCTGGAGGCAAATAAGTACGCTTCCCCTTATTTGTTGGTGCCAATTTTCCTCTTATCTTCATTTCAACCAAGTCTAACCGTGCCTTTACGCCATCTTTTGTCTTTCCGGGCACATTTAGAAGTGTACCAATGACACTATCAAATACATTTTTCTCAATATGCATAATATCAAGAAAATGCCTAACATGTAAAGACGTCCAATACGGCAACACAAAGAAAATTGACTTTTTTTTCCACCCAGTTTTTGCAAGGCCACCTGCAAAAGTCTTTCCAAATTTGACCTACAAGTCTTTTACATTCTCAAACATTTCTTCACCAATCAAGCACTTACGAGCTCGGCCTTCTTCTATATTCCCATTGAAAGCTTTCTTCCACCGACGATATCGATGGTTCCGATTTAGCCATCTCCGATGCCCTTGGAATGCATATTTCTGAGAGTGTGTCAATCGATATTGATCTGTACTCTTGACACATACGGGGCATCCACATTGTCCATGTACACCATATCCCTCGAGGTTTGCTCTTGCCGAAAAATCATTGATTGTTCCAAATAACATAACTCTGAGATTAAAATTTTCTTCTCTGAACCCATCATATGCTTGAACACCGGTGTCCCACAACTCCTTCAAATCCTCAATTAAAGGAGCCAAGTAGACATCTATATCATTTCCAGGTTGTTTCGGCCCAGAAATGAGTATAGGCATCATTATGTGCTCTCGCTTCATGCATCGCGATGGGGGAAGGTTGTAGATCATCAAAATCATCGGCCATATACTATGTGAGCTACTTTGCAAGCCATGAGGGTTCATACCATCTGTAGCCAATACAAGGCGCAGGTTCCTTGATTCTTCACCAAATTCAAGAAAATCATCATCAATCTTTTTCCATTGAGGAGAATCTGAGGGGTGTCGAATCTTGTCATCTTCAATCCTTTCTTCAAGCCTTCTATCAGCATGCCATGTCAAGTCCTTCGCTAACTCTTTACTACTGAACATGCGCTTAAATCGTGGTATTATAGGCAAATACCACATGGTTTTGACAGGCGCAGATCCATTCTTCTTGTACCGTGAGGCACCACATTTCGGAGAGGCCTTCAATGATGCATAGTCAATTCTAAATAATATGCAATCATTGAGACAGGCATGTATCCTCTCATATCTCATACCAATTGAGGTTAACATCCGTTTATCCTCATAAGTATGATTAGGTAACACATTATCCTCAGGTAGCATGCTTTTTAATAGACCAAGTAAGTCTATGAAACTCTTATCACTCCACCCATTGTTCGCTTTTAGCTCGTATATGTTTAGAACTGCTTTCAATCTTGTGAATTTACTACCACTATACAGTGGTGTCTTTGAATCACTTGTCAAATTGTCAAACATTTTAGGACAATTTCACAAATCCTCCTCAATCACATATGTCATCTCCTCCAAATGATCAGACTCATAATCATTCATGTTGAAATCTTGTGATGGATATGATGTACCACCCAAATCATCTGATGTGACACTGCTTTCACCATGTCTTGTCCAACGTGTATAGCTTTTATCAATTCCATTACACACCAAATGATCTTCCAACTCACGTGGACTAATTCTCTTTCCAAAACAACAACGTAAACACGTGCAAGTGATCCTAGTTCGATCTGGTGCATGCTCAACCGCAAACTTTATGAACTCTTTCACCCCTTTCTCATACTGTTCCGACATACGATCCACTAAAATCCAACTTCGATCCATCTTGATTCTGAATTAATTAAATTAAACAATTTTATCATCAGTTGATGGTTGAATTAATTAAATAATTTTTATTTTAATTTATTTCCCATTATTCTAGAAAAAATTCGTTAGAGTAACAACACAAAAATTTCTACCAAGTTCTCGACTTAATCTTCACCCGGGTAGGTTGCAACCAACAAAATTCGGATCTTACGATCCGCTAAAATCCAATTTTGATTTTAATTAATTAAATTAAATAATTTTAACATTAGTTGAGTTGAATTAATTCAATTATTTTTATTTTTATTTATTTCCCATTATCCTAGAAAAAATTCGGTAGAGTACCGACGCAAAAATTTCTACCAAGTTCTCGACTTAATCTTCTCTCAAACTTGCAACCAACAAAATTCGTATCTTTCAACCACAACAAACCCAATATTCTAATCTTTCACCCACAACAAACCCAAAATGTTGATCTTACTATATGAAAATATTGATCACTAGTTGGATCACATAAATCATCATATTTCAATCAACTACAAATATTGATCACCAGTTGGATCACATAAAATCACATAAAACTAAAGATAAAACATCATTTTATAAATATATATTGATCACCAGTTGGATCACATAAAACTACAAATAAAACATCATTTTTTCAACAACTAAGTATAAATATAGATCATCAGTTGGATCAATGTACCCTAAACCACAAAATAACCACAATTTAATTCCAAATCAAACGTAATTAACACCCGACTAACTCAAATTAAAACTAAATTCAGTCAAACCCTATTCCCTTAAATTTTTCAATAAATAGGCAAATCTCAAGAATATACACAAATATACATACACCAACACATACACAAATATACATAAACCCACACATACACAAATATATATACATACACCCACATATACACAAATATACATACATCCACACATACACAAATATATATACATACACCCACACATACACAAATATACATACACAAATATTTATCTATCTCAAACTCTATACTCTATGTGTGTGTGTGTGTATATATTTATCTAAAACAAATTACCTACTAAATGATGATGGCGGCGGCGGGGCGGCAGCGGCGGCAGCGGTCCTTATATATATATATATATAAAGAGTTAAATATATATATAGAATATATACATATTATATATATATATATGCACATATATATAGAGAAAGAGAGAGATACCGAAATAGGGAGGTGGACGGCGGCGGTGAGAGAGAGGTCAAGTAGAGAGAGAGAGAGAAACCGAGTGACCGAGAGAGAGAGAACTAGAGGTGGTGGTGGTGATGGTGGGGTGGTGGTGAGAGAGAGAGAAAGCGAGAGAGAGAGAGAGAGAGAAAATGGGGGGGCGGGGCGCGGCGGCGGTCGGGTTAGTAAAAACCCGACCGCCTATGACAGCGGTTCGGGGTCGAACCGCTGTCACAGGGGTTTTTTTTTAATTTTTTTTTCTTTTGAACAGCGCTTCGAACCGAACCGTTGTCTTTTTTTTTTTTTTTTTGAAAATTTTTAACAGCGGTTCGTGGAGAACCGCTGTCATAGGTCCAAACCGAATGGCCCTATGACAGCGGTTTGGCAAAACCACTGTCATATGTACACTGTAATAGTGTATTTTTGTAGTAGTGATTATGTTTGTAGGCTTGTAATAATTACCTTGGTGGATTGTTTTCTTGGAAATCCACTCGATACAAAATGTATGAGTATGTGTTTGACATTTCATTTGAAGAATTTGTACTAAAAGTAACCATATATAATAATAAATTATGATTAATATTAATGTGAAATAATACATTAATGTTACCCATCCGGACTTCAAATTTATATAGACCGTAAAACAAAAAAGCAAAAAAAAGAAGAAAAAGTAACGTAATTTGTAGCCACCAGTCATAAACATAAACCTATTCCAAATTACCACCGTCAGCAATATTGACACACTCTTTGCATGACCATTCTTCATCATCATAGGGTATTCCGGGTTAACCTGACCTTCTGCATATGCATGACCATTCTCCATCACCATAGAGTTTTATGGGATAACCTCACCATCTGCATATGCATGACCATTCTCCATAGGGTATTTTTGTTCAACCTCAAAACTGCCATTTTTGACCAGCATATGGTGGTCTTGATCATTCTCTTGATCCCCATCCTCTCCTTCTCATGTAGGCCATACTTATAGTTCCGGTGAGAGTGTTAGTTTTTGAAGAGAAGGGAGAGAGGGGTGCTCCGTCGGTTGTGGTCTGGCGGCAGCGTGGTGGATGGTGATGGCTGGGGGTTGGGGAGAGATTTTCATGAGGAGAGGTTGAGTGCCCGAGGGCGGAGACGGAGGGACTGTCGGGTTGGGGTCGATCACGTTGGTTGCTACCTGTCGTAGTCGGAGGTGGAGGTGAAAGGTTGAAAACTGATATACCAAAATGTAATATTTAAGCCCATATAATAATAAAAGACCCAATGCCCAAGGCCCAATGCTGGCCCAAAACCCAACAAATGACTGAAAATCCGCACTAACAGTAACGGGTCGGGTCGTTTACCTGACCCGACCCTGTGACCCGTACTTCCTACCGTCCGATGATTGCCACATGTCATCATCCAATGAGTCCAAATGTCCACCAACCACCCATAAAAGGTGGATGTGTTATAAATACTCACTCACTTCATTTATTGGGGGTTGAAATCTCAAAAATATTCTCTCTAACTTTAGCCTCATACGTCCATAGTAACGAGTTTATAGACTTAGAACTTAGAAGTATGCTCTCTTATACATACAAATTTGGAAGTTAGAATTATATAACCGAGTAACGACCTGACTTCATATTTATATAAAGAACTATGTTGACTTGATTCTAAGTAGGTGCGTAAGTAACTCAGTTAATACCGAGTGTAGTCTATAATTTCAATTATCCTACTCGTAGTACGAATCGAGTCCTTCCAGACTGATTGAGTTCGGGTCCCCGGGATCTGAGCTAGATCAAATACGATACTTCTTTTTCTTTTTCTTTTTCTTGAAAAGATAATTCAAATATTTCTAATTAATATTGAAATTGTGATATAGTTTAAATAAGAAATAATTTTTATTTCGAAAAACCAAATTTCATTTTTTTTTAAGTATAACTCAAAATTTCAAATTTAAAAATAAATTCATAATAATGAAATTTGTGTTGTACACAAAAACATTATGTTTGTGTAACTCAAAATTTCAAATTTAAAAATAAATTCATAATAATGAAATTTGTGTTGTACACAAAAACATTATGTTTGTGTAACTCAAAATTTCAAATTTAAAAATAAATTCATAATAATGAAATTATAATTTAATTCAATATATATATAATTTATATATATATATATATGTTTTTAATTTAGAAAAAATAATTTATTTTATTTTTGGGAGTATCTACAATATGTTAATTTACTTTATTTACTATATTTTAATCAAGATATGTAATTATGAAGCCTCAAATTTTATATATTTATTTTCAGCTTGCACCCCCATTCATCCTAATGATGATATATCATTAATACAAAACTAGATATATATTCTACGTACTCTTTTCTTCCATTGACGATAATTGACAAATAAATATCTTTCTACATCTACACCAAAACTGTTCAGACTATCAAGATGATTAAATAAAAAATTCACGACAACTTGGTCAAGAATCTTCACAATCATTGGAAAAAGGTTTTTAAAAAAAAAACAACCTCGAATTATTGATTTAAACAAACTTAAACATAGTATTTGAAACAAAATATTCATATATGGATCATTACATAGAAATCAAAATACATCCACAAGTTTAATCCAAAGCTGTGATCAAATATATATGATCATATGACAGTACTCTAAATTAGACATGTGTATTACATAGGTTTGAAACTTGTCCATACAAAGATATATTATCAGATTCTCTTATTCATTATAATACTTCAATAGTACATATGGTGATCCCTTCTCATATTTCAGACGAACTTCTCTTAACACTACATCCACAAAATAGAAAAACAGGCCTAGTTAGTGGCAATGATTACAACTCAAAAAAAAAAAAAATGCTCTTCAAATAACAAAATAATAAGAATATAAGATTAGTTGATGGTTTACGAGTTACTGGGACATGAAGTATCAAGGACGGTTCGACAGTGCCTTCTCAAGTCAATATAGTGCTAAATCAAAATATCTAATTAGCCGGCAATCTAGACTTATAATAAATCTTGTCCTTGAATTAGGGTTTATCAATCGATTTTTACTGTAATTCTCCATATAGTGTCAATCATACAAACTTCTGAGGCATATTTGTGTAGAAATGTTGCATTATTAAGTTGGAAAAAATTGTACAACGCATCTAAAAATTTAAAATAATTGAACATAATATTATATAAGATTTTCTTTATAAATAACGATTTTGTATTCGTGCAACACAATATATTTTTATGACAGCTTCATCGTCCATGGCCTTTAACTATATCCTTTGAACGGTTTTAATTAAAAGTACTCAACCTAGATTTAATAATATATTTTAATTAATAATCTTGATCTAAATAATTTTTTCACGCAACAAAGCATGCAATTACAGCTATAATCATTATCATCAAGGGTAAATGTGATAGAAAACTATGCAAATTTCGACATTATTCATAAAGAATTGATTAGAAAATATTCACGTAGATGATTTTTTCAATTAAGATACTATTCATGAAAAGATAATTACTTTGTGATAATTTGATGTATCATAGGGCTAAATGTTTTAATTATTATTTTGTCATAATATGAAGTATCATATGGTTTATCAAGCATTATTTTCTGAAGTCATTTAAAATATCATAACTGCATTGTTTGTTATACTATCTAATATTTTCTTAATCTCTTATTTCTTGTTACATAACTGCAACTTCTGAATTATTTTTTTTTGGCAATCTCAAGGTAAATCTCCGCCAGTCACCCAGCAGAGCAAACATTTCCACACGCAATAGCCCGCAAACCACGTATGGGGGTAAGCCGCCCTAGGTTACCCATAGGCGACGGGCTCGATAAGCGCAGGGCCCCCCAAAAGAGGATATAGAGGAAATACCCCCAATCCCCACACCTGGGTTTCGAACCCAGGTGGGTTCTCACGGCCGATGGTCTTGTTAAATAAAATTAAAAACTTTATTTAATGTAATTTTTAATTATCTTAAAGTATTTTTAAGTGTTGTAAATTTGTTTCAAACATATAATAGAATATTACTTGCACTTTTCGATAAATCTATTGGGTAGCTTTGTAAGGAAAAAAATATTTTAAACTTCATTTGTGATGAACGAAAAATTAATAAGTGAAGAATATGGATAATTAGAAGAAAAAAAATAAAAAAATAGAAAAATAGGTGACACAAATATGATTTTACATTGGATTTATCATTTTAGTAATTTGTAAGGTTTAGAAATCCCTTCTCCCTAATTACTTAAGAATTGTTGTGTCTTTATAAATTTGAAATCTTCGTATTCCCTAAACAATGATTTTCCCTATAATGAACCTAGTCCTTGAATTAGGATTTATCGGTCAATTTTTATAGTAATTCTCCATCTATATTGTTAATCATATAAACTTTGAAGGCATATTTGTGTAGAAATGTTGCATTATCATTGTAAACAGGGTGATTCTAAGACACACAGAGCCTCATGGAGCCGGTGCATCAAACACTATTGGATACAGAGACAAGATAGTTAAAAACATATAAATCATCTATATCCTATGGTACGTTAGATTGACCGGCTCCATTAGATCCGGTCCATCTTAGAATTTTCCATAGTAAACATGACCAAATTTCATGTACATGTTTTTGCAAACAGATATGATATATATCTGTATTAACAATATATGATGTATTAAGAAAAAAGGATTAAGTTACAACCTTCTTGCTGCACTTCTCACTGTCGCTCTCGCTGCTGCCGCCACTATAGTCTCCTTCAAAGTTCTTGTTCTTGTGACCGTGCTTCTTTGGCTTGCAATGCCCTTCTTTCTTTTTCGAATTCTTCTTCTCCACCTTCACTCCATTGTGAGTAAACCCAGTGTGGTAGTCGGTCGTCGTAGACTTGTGGGCATGATGGGGATCACATGATGAGTGTCCATTATGGGCAACATGAGGTCCATGGTTCCCATAATTCTGAGCAACATGTCCATGCTTCTCCCCATCGTGAGTAAACCCTGCGGTACTACTATAGTAATCGGTCTTGGGTTTGTGTGTGTGATAGGTATCATAGTACTGCCCGCTATAGGCAACATGATCATGAGGTCCATCGATCCCATATCCATGGTTCCCGTGGTGGTCATTGTTTAGGTTGAACATCTCCTCCACTTTGTGAGTGAAAGAAGAGTTATCATTGTGGCTAGTTTTGTGCTTGTCATAGCAAGTCTCATGAGTTTTTTTGGTGATAAAGATTATCGGAGGGCTCGTGGCACTCCACGTGGTGGTAGTTGGTTTGATCGGAGGGCTTGTAGCATTGGAATGAAGCCATGATACTATTGCAAGTCTTGAAGAATGTTTATGGGATTTATGTGTTAATTTGTTTGAGAAATCTATGGCAAGTTTGAGGGGTATTTATAGATATGGGGATTGGGTAGTGGAATTCTCTCTCTTCACTTTGTGCTAAATCATCCTATACTTTGATTCTCGTTTTACTTCAAAGGCCACTCATAATGCTAGCTTTTATTCTATTCTTTGACATGGATGGTAATTCTTTTGTTTTCATTGGGAATATTAGGAAGTTTTATTCAAGATCAGATTTGGTCGAATTTAAGAGTAATTTATTATATATACTGTAGTCAATCACCAGAAAAGTGAGTTCGACCAGAAAAGATTTAGATTAACATTTTCATAGTATTTTATGTTATTTCAATTTCTTTAATTAGCTAATAAAATTGTATGATCTCGTTGTTGGTTCTCTTCTTGTCATGTAATCTCAATTGTTGCAAATATTAAAGAGAAAATTACACCAACACTCTACTATAATAGGTAATTACACAAGCTTACCCTCTTATAATTGAAATTACAAATACATGACCCACTATAATTGAAAATTACATTTACCCTCCTGGAAACCCTCGGTCAATGGTCAAACAATACTAAATGATATTTTTGCCCTTTACTTAAATTATTAAAAAAATAAAAAAAATTGAAATAATATTTTTGTTACGGCCGTACCCCTTCTTATAATGTGTAATTACCTAAAACTCTCTCTTGTTAAATTGTAAGATTTTTTTTAATACATAAGGAGGTGATTGTAAGAAGTGCATTATAACAGGGGAGGTTTGTGTAATTTCAAAAATAACAGGGGAGGTCGGTGTAATTTTTTCTAAATGACATTTGGATGGGGGCATTTTTGAAATTTCACATAATGACATCATCAAAAAACTGACCTCAGGGGGTAAATGTAATTTTCAATTATAGTGGGTTAAGTACTTGTAATTTCAATTATAAGAAGGTAAGTTTGTATAATTACCTATTATAACAGTAGGTGTTAGTATAATTTTCCCAATACTAAATATATATATATATATATATATACAGTTGATTTACTATTACTGAAAGCAAACTTTCTAAACTAAATTAACCAAGTTTTCTTTATCCAAAGTATTAAATTTTTCACAATTTTAACAAATTATTTAAGTCAAATATTTCTGTGTTCTTTTCTCCTATAAGTTTCCCTTTAATAGATGAAGTTTTCTAATTCACACAACATATATAATAACTGAAAGTTCTATAAAAGACAATTATTTTCTATTTGAAGATCAAAGAGGCCAAAGCACTTTATGTTCTACACACCCTGCACTTGTATGATTATCTCAATTACTTGTTTTTTAACATAATGGAATTTTTAAATAAAACAGAAAGGAAACTACTCTTGTATAAGACAATGGGGATTTATAAATTGTACGCCTATAGGCTTATCATATGTTCAAAAATGTGCAGAAGGAAACTAAAGAAGAGGACATCCATAGAAGGAATAACAGTACAACATCTTTATACCCCAGTTGTTCAACACTGTCCAAATCATTTTCCATCTCCATATGCAAGAATAAAAAGTTACAAACCTTGTCAATAGCTAAAAACTGTTCACCTTCATCAGACACCGCTAGTCAAAACTAAAAGTACTGACAAAAGATGAGGATATTCGCCCGATCATATAATCAAAGAATATATACTTACAGCTCTTGAGAAAAAGGGATTCAAAGTATGAAAAAATACAAAAATAAAGGTATTTGTCTACTGCATCTAAAATATCTAAGCTCCATCTATCCCTTTCAAGACGAAAGCAAGAATAACAATTGCTGAGACATATTACAGATCATCGTGAACATTAAAGAGAGCATAGTGATGAAGCATAATGTAAAGACCAATATTAGAATCAGCAATACAGAAACGAAGCACAATATGAACATGAAGCATGATCCATACAAAACACATCATATCTGAATCATTACATAACAAAAGAGCTTACAGAAAAACCGACTAAATAGGACAGAAAACATACTCGTGACCATTTGTATTTACAGTCGAGAAAATGTGTGCACCAAGATTGGTCACCTTTATCTTAGATGACTTGAAACAAATTTTGCGATAGCCTGAACAGCTTGATCTTCTGCTTCTTCTTGATTAGATCCTGTAGACTGCAAGTGCTTTTTCCCAATTTTGAAAGAGTGATCACCCCCTTCAATCACATGCAATGCATTAACGGACTTCATTTTCTTCCTTACAGCCTCCAAATTATCTAGCGAACAAAGCCCATCTTTGCTACCCTTTGAGGGAAAAAATAACATTGACTTGTAATTTTGTGGACTTCAAAAGTATGGAACTAAGGAATAGGATTTGCACATTGAATTCAATAGGAAAATTTAATTGTTATGCCATGCAGACAGAAAAAATATGAGGGACATAAAACCATAATAATTTTGTTACCCCTGGATTTTCTGATGAGCCAATCAATGTCATAGCAAATTAATAGTTATACTATATAGAGTAGCTATATTAGGCTTCACTTATACACGCAAACAACTTAGAATGCTTTTACCTGCACAAACATAACAGGGACGGTAAGTTGCAGCAAAGTTTCATCCCGCACTGCACCATTCATTCCCTATAATATTAGCAGATCAAGTAAGCAAATTCGAACAGGACCATTATATAAGGCTTCCTAATGACTGAATCCATGAATTATATTTGGGGAAACTTAAGATGTAGAAACAATATTTAACTCTAGTATGATGATCTGAATGTACACAAGCCATAAACTAAGTGCCTGCCTAAAAATAACATGAGATAGAGAATGCCTTAATGATACCAACAACCAACATTGCTATTATCCAAAAACAGTAGACAGAGATATCTTAAGAGTTGACTTGGGTATTATCCACGCATTTACTGTTCTTGTAAAGTTCTGATTGCATGAACACCATACCTCAACTAATTATGATAAGAGTTTGTACAATTATGTTGTAAAATTACAAATGTCTAACTTATTTTGCTAACTAAATACCAGCGCTTAAATCTTGTTTGTATATTTATTAAAGGAGTGTTTGCAAACTCTTAATATAAGTGATTATTAACTTATGGCTTAAAATAATGTATTTAGGAGTGTTTGCAAACCTAACTTCTGATTCTAATTCTCTTAACTTAAGTGATAATAATCTATAATCTCTAAGATTGGTAAATGAGTGCTTAAAACTGATTATGGTATTTTTTTTAATTAAAATAATTTTATTTTAGATGTATTAATCACTTTTTTTGCAAACAATCATTTGCATTTTTTTTTTTCACTTTTCACTTGTCTTTGCGAAACTACCAACTTCTGATATTTTATCATTTCTAATTATTTTCACTTATAATCATTTTTCTATAATCGGTTGAGTTTGCAAACACTCCTTAAGTCTAAGCCTAGATGATTAATGATGAGAGGATGTAACTAACAAATCCAAAATCCATACTACTTCGCAAGCCCAGTTTTGCTTAAATAGAAACAGAGAAGCATGCTACCTAGATTGGTTTGGAAATGCAAAGAGGCATGTAATATGTAATGAAGACCATATTCTACTACAATTGACCACTGTACTTGGAAAAACACTTGTCGATCCACCAATATCAAACTTTTTTTCCATGCAAAATGCTACCAGCCATTACCTAATAACTCTAATAGGAATTTGGGATAAGAGCCTTCACAGCAAGGTAAACGGAAACAACATATACAAACTGTAATGTAATAGTGGCCACCTTTAGTGGGTATCCCAAACAAATTACAGCTGAAGCAGAAATATCTTTTTCTGCAGCAACCATGCAGCTAACCCTGAACATTAGAAAAGGAATGCATGTAATTATGGACTGATGAACTAATACGACCATAAAGTCCTCGTACTGAAGAGAATATGGGGACCATTACCTTGATCCCATGGACTTCCCAGCCAAGACTATTGGATGCCCAGGGTACTTAGTGATGGTCTTTCTGACAATGTCAAAGTGAAACTCAACCAATTTCTCGGCCTTTGGGGGAGCCCTTCGCTTCCCGCCGGAAATGTCTACCAGCATGAGATTAACAAATCTAATGAGTTCTTTAATCTAAAAGCAGAAAAAAGTAATTCTAATATCTGTCGAAGTTCCAATAATCCTAAATCATTCCAACTTACTTATTAACTATCCTGCAAACTTACAATTTGTCACACCTTAATCCATGTACTAAACAATTGAGCAGAATCTTCATACAAAAAAAAAAAAAGTGTCAACCCATTGGTAGAAGCTATACTTACAAGGGTAGTCAAAAGTCACTACTTCAATAGCATTTAGCGCCTCGGCCATCATGCCTTTCCATCTGCACAAAAGCATCAAAATTATGAGCAAAACCTTATTTAAGCTATGAAATAGAGTTGTTAAGCCACTCATTATCCTAAAGGATTCATCCGAGTTTGATACGACATATCTAGGAACTTCTTCTCTTCACAAATTAAGAGTCTTTCACATTAAAATAAATCACAACATCCAACTTCAAAATGTGAACACAATGTACGCCCTACCTTCCCTGCCGCTCACCCTACCACCACGCGAAAGTACATTCACACTTTCTACCACTAGAGCACTTTGGTTTACTAACATTAGAGGCAATTCTTGTTGTGGAACTCAGAGTCATATTCCACCAAATATAGAAATAGCAAGAGAAATATTGTACTAGAAAACCACACTAGATTTAATTCCCAGGAAAGATTGGAGGCGTCACAACGGTCGCGCTTAAAACCCAACCTCCTAGACAGAATTAACTAGACGATTTTAATAGCACAATATAACACTACAACTATAACTAACAATGGCTACTTGAAGAATAGCACAAAATAAAGAACACCAAATTTAACGAGGTTCGGCTAATTTAGCCTACGTCCTCGGACCCCACCAAAATATTTCACTAAAGGACTAAAGTGAAACTATTACAAACTATAGAGGAAGAAAGAAGAAATTGCTAAAAGACTTAGGCAATTTGGGATATCTTCTAAGGTGAAGAGAAGACCCACTTTTATACAACAAAAGAGCCTTCCACTTCAAATGTTTTCCTATGTGGGACTTTTACTCTTCTTTTGAAATGAGCCATTCTTCAACAAATCTCCACCTTGGCGAATTTCAAAATCTTCACTCTCCTCATCAAACGGGGTCACCAAAACCAATCTTCAAATTTTGACAATGTTGATCAAGTCCAAACAAAATTTGAACTTGATTGCAGTCACAACTTTTGTCAACATATCAGCAGGATTCTCAGTAGTATGGATCTTCTCGATTCTGACTCCACCTTCTTCAAGTATCTCTCTTATGAAGTGATACCGAACATCAATGTGCTTCGTCCTTGCATGATAAACTTGGTTCTTTGCTAAATGGATAGCACTTTGATTATCACAATGTATTTTCACATACTTTTGTCCAATTCCCAGTTCACCAAGCAACCCTTGAAGCCAAATTGCTTCCTTTACAGCCTCTGAAATTGCCATATACTCTGCTTCCGTAGTAGACAGAGCAACCGTTGACTGTAAGGTAGACTTCCAACTGACTGGTGCTTTAGCAAGAGTAAATACGTAGCCTGTAGTTGATCTACGCTTATCTAAATCACCAGCATAGTCTGAATCGCAATATCCGACTACATACTGACTATGTTCCCGCTCAAATATCAAACCAACATCAGCTGTGTCATGGATGTATCGCAAAATCCATTTCACAGCTTGCCAATGTTCCTTTCCAGGATCATGCATATACCTGCTCACAACCCCCACTGCTTGGGAAATATCAGGCCTCGTACACACCATAGCATACATCAAGCTACCAACAGCATTTGCATACGGTACTTTTGACATGTATTCCCGTTCTGCATCAGATTTCGGTGACAAAGCGGCGCTAAGCTTAAAATGAGGAGCAATCGGAGTACTAACTGGTTTTGACTTTTCATCAATGCCAAAACGCCTCAACATCCTACTCAGATATTGTTTCTGAGTCAAACAAAGCCTCCTCAATTTTCTATCTCTGAAAATCTCCATGCCGAGAATCTTCTTCGCCTCACCTAGATCCTTCATCTCAAACTCCCTTTTCAAATGAGTCTTCAACTTCTCGATTTCTATTAGACTCGGGGAGGCAATCAACATATCATCAACATACAGAAGAAGATATATGAAGGATCCATCTTGTAGCTTGTGCAAATACACACAATGATCGTATTTGCTTCTTGTGTACCCAATTCCCATCATAAACTTGTCAAATCGCTTGTACCACTGCCTCGGAGATTGCTTCAATCCGTACAACGATTTTTGAAGTTTACAAACCAAATTTTCATTTTCAGCAACTTTGAATCCCTCTGGCTGAGTCATATAGATTTCCTCTTCCAAGTCTCCATGTAAAAATGCAGTTTTTACATCCAACTGAACTAGTTCAAAATCCAACTGTGCTACCAAAGCCAACAAAATTCTAATGGAGGAGTGTTTTACAACTGGAGAAAACACCTCATTATAATCAATGCCCTCCTTCTGAGCGTAACCTTTGGCCACCAATCTGGCTTTGTAGCGAACATCACCTTGGCTAGGAAATCCATCTTTCTTTGCAAATACCCATTTGCATCCAATTGCCTTCTTTCCCTTCGGGAGACTGGCCAGTTCCCATGTTTGATTCTTATGAAGGGACTGCATTTCTTCACTCATGGCAATCCTCCACTTATCTTTCTCTGGTCCTTTGACTGCTTCAATATAAGTGATAGGAATATCATCAGCGGCAATTGCAGATGCACAAGCCACCATATCATCAAAGCGAGCAGGCTTTCTGATTGTCCTCTTTGGCTTGCTAGTTGCAATTGATTCAAGTTGCTGTGGAAGTTCTTGGGGTTGAACTTCCTCTTCTTCAAAATCTCCTTCTACCGTAGGAGAATGATCAAGAGTTTCTTGATCTGCTGGGACAACAAACTTTTCAAACTCCACCTGTTTGGGAGTACCATCCTGCTGTTCTGCATTCACCTTTTCCAACATGGTAGATTCATCAAAGGTGACATCCCTGCTAAAGATTATTTTCTTTGTCTCTGGACACCAAAGGAGATAGCCTTTTATACCAGAGGTGATCCCCATGAACACTGCTTTCTTTGCTCTAGGATCCAACTTTGATTCCTTAACATGATAATATGCAGTGGAACCAAACACATGTAAGGAATCATAATCAGCAGCAGGCTTTCCAAACCATTTCTCAAATGGTGTTTTTCCATCAATAGCAGTAG
Source organism: Buddleja alternifolia (assembly GCA_019426215.1). Lineage (NCBI taxonomy): Eukaryota > Viridiplantae > Streptophyta > Magnoliopsida > Lamiales > Scrophulariaceae > Buddleja > Buddleja alternifolia. The sequence continues at coordinate 30,621,308 of CM033399.1, forward strand.
ATGGTAGACGATTAACGAGATGACATGCATATGTCACAGCCTCAGCCCAAAATTCTTTACCCAACCCAGCATTGGATAACAAACACCGAACTTTCTCCAGCAAAGTCCGGTTCATGCGTTCTGCCACTCCGTTCTGTTGTGGTGTATGTCTGACAGTGAAGTGTCTGACAATGCCTTCATCCTCACAAAGTTTTTGAAATGGACCACTCCTAAATTCTCCACCATTGTCTGTACGGAGACGTTTGACCTTTTTATCAGTCTGAGTTTCCACCATCTTTTTCCATTTGAGGAATACCTCAAACACTTCATCCTTCGTCTTCATCGTATACACCCAAACTCTCCGGGAAAAATCATCAACAAAGGTTACAAAATAGTGTTTCCCTCCCAAAGAACTCGTTTTTGAGGGACCCCATACATCCGAATGAACATAATCCAAGATACCCTCAGTATTATGGATTGCTGTTCCAAATTTAACCCTTGTCTGTTTCCCACGAACACAATGTTCACAAAACTCCAATTTGGAGTATTTCACTCCTTTCAACAATCCTTGATTTATGAGGAGATTCAAGGATTTTCCACCTGCATGTCCCAAGCGCATATGCCAGAGCCTAACTGCTTCTGAATTCCGATCATCAACAGTAACTGCTGCTACTGCACCCACAACTGTACCACCCATGTAGTGATACGTATTGTTGTTCTTCCGAATTCCCTTCATTACCACTAGTGCACCAGAGATGATCTTCATCACCCCATCCTTAGCTCTTACTTCAAAACCTTTCGATTCTAAAGTTCCAACGGAAATAAGGTTTTTCCTCACTTCTGGTGCATACCGAACACCCTTTAGGGTTATGATTGATCCATCATGATTCTTCAAGCGAACTGAACCAATCCCAAGTGTAGTAAGAGGAGCTTCATTTGCTGTGAAGACAACGTCATTTTGTTCTTTGAAATCAAAGAACCAATCCAAATGTGGTGTCATATGATGACTACATGCTGAATCCAGCATCCATACTTCAGAAGCACCGCTGGATGATGTCGCCAATGAGAAGTCTGATTCGGCATCATCACACGCGGTTACATTTGATTCCGCCACGGCCTTAGAATTGCCCTTAGTTGTCAGCTTTGGGCAATCTCTCTTCCAGTGTCCTGTTTCTCGACAGTAGGCACACTCGTCTTTGCTTAGTTTATGCCTAGACTTGGATCTCCCTTTCTTTCCTTTGTTTTTGTTTTGTGAACGACCTCTGACGAACAAAACCTCTGCATCTCCGCCTGAACTAACTTGCTTGTCCTTCTTTCTCAGTTCATAACTGTACAGGGCAGCACAAACTTCGCTAAGAGATACAGCAGCCTTCCCGTGAAGTAGAGTTGTTTCAAGAAACTCAAACTCCTCAGGAAGGGATCCCAGCAACATCAGAGCCAAATCCTCGTCTTTAAAAGTCTCATCCAAATTGATCAAATCGGTAACCAGTTGATTAAAACTGGTAATGTGACTATTCATAGTGGAACCCGAAACAAATGTGAAGCGAAAGAGCCGCTTCTTCAAATGGAGCTTATTCTGACAGCTTTTCTTCAGAAATTTCTCCTCCAGTGCCATCCACAATTTATATGCCGAGTTTTCTTTCGAAAACGCATATCTCTGCTCTCTGGATAGATACGAACGAATTGTTCCACATGCCAACCGATTCATCATACTCCAATCTTTTTCCTCTATATCATTTGGTTTCTTCTCTTCAATAGCTAAGTATAGACCTTGTTGAAAGAGTGCGTCTACAACTTCGCTTTGCCACATACCAAAATGGCCTGTGCCATCAAAAGACTCCACTGCCAATCGCGTATTCGCCACAGTGGTTCTCGCCCAAATGGACGACGACGATGCTTTTGAGGTGTCTTCCATTTTTGGTTTACAAATTATTCTTCAAGAGCCCTCCAAATGCGAAAGCCAAATAGCCCGGGAAAACTTTTCTGATGTGGAAGATCAGATTAAACTGCGACCACAGAGCATACTCAGAATACCCGAGCTCTGATACCACTTGTTGTGGAACTCAGAGTCATATTCCACCAAATATAGAAATAGCAAGGGAAATATTGTACTAGAAAACCACACTAGATTTAATTCCCAGGAAAGATTGGAGGCGTCACAACGGTCGCGCTTAAAACCCAACCTCCTAGACAGAATTAACTAGACGATTTTAATAGCACAATATAACACTACAACTATAACTAACAATGGCTACTTGAAGAATAGCACAAAATAAAGAACACCAAATTTAACGAGGTTCGGCTAATTTAGCCTACGTCCTCGGACCCCACCAAAATATTTCACTAAAGGACTAAAGTGAAACTATTACAAACTATAGAGGAAGAAAGAAGAAATTGCTAAAAGACTTAGGCAATTTGGGATATCTTCTAAGGTGAAGAGAAGACCCACTTTTATACAACAAAAGATCCTTCCACTTCAAATGTTTTCCTATGTGGACTTTTACTCTTCTTTTGAAATGAGCCATTCTTCAACAATTCTTCTACAGACAGCATGAATTAAAAATGACGGATTCGAAAGTTTTAAAATAATCAATCCAGCTGAGTTCCATCAGATCAATAACACTTGTATAACAAAACAAAGAAGCTCAATACATTGTCCTATTCATTCAACCAACATAAAAAATTATCTAAAATTTCATATTCAAGAAACCAATACACACACACACACACACTCTCAGAGGAAGCAAACCAACCTAATCATCCAATCAGAGGACGACGGAGCACCGGCACCATGAGCAAACACGACTACGGGTGACTCCTCTGCTTTCTCCTCGTTTGCTGATTTCTCCATTGATGTTGCACTATTTTCATTGCCTTTTTCCTGACTCGGTCGTTCTTCCTCTTCTTTTTTGGGTTCGTTCTGATTAACACGCCTCCGCTTTGATTCCCGCTTCGTCACCATTTTGGGTGCAGCGAGCCAAACGCTGCCTAAACGCTAATGTAAAAGGTAAGTGCTTTTCTTCCGAGCTCTCTGAAATTGATTTGAATTGAATTGGGATTGGAAACCCTAAATTTGTTTTGCAGGGGGGACGAGTTGATTTTCGCGCCAAGTGAAAAAGCGGAGCAAATATATTTTGACACACTCTAGTGACTGGGCTGCTATTAACAATATTGTATATTGGATCACACAGCCCAAATGGATTCAATCCAGATTGTCACGAGTTGTAACTTTGCTTTTCTTATTTTGAGTTTTATAGAATCTGCATGACCCCTCATTAAAAAACTATCGATTCGAGTTTGGCGGGTCAAGGTATCCCCATTTGTCTAAAATTTTAGAATAACATATAGTATTGTGTATGGATCACTATTCTACAACGTTTTGCATTATGTCAAATTAAAATTTTCCTATTATTTGAAGGGCAATAACACTTTGCCCCCTAACTATATCCTTCGTACCAAATACCCTAATTTATTGGAATATATATATATATATATATATATATATATATCTTAAACTTAATGCTAATATATTTAAATTAAACAACAATATAAGTATTCTTACACCCCCACCCTCGATTTAAAATACACAAAAACACACACACACATATACACATATTATCAAAATATACATAAAACATATTAAAAAATCTGTTTGAATTATTTTAATTTTGTCACAACGCATTATTTGAATTTTTTAAAATATTTATATAATGTGTTCTCACCAAATTAATTTAAGGTTTGTGTTAAAAAATATTGCAAATTATTATTTTAATTAATTAATTATAATACTTTGGATAACTTTTAACTAATCTATGTAAGAAAATAAAATTTGTTAAATAGAAAAAAAATGGGGGAGAAAATAAAAAATGAAAGAAAAAATAATGGTGAAGAGTATTGCAATTGAGGGGGATAAGTATATCTTTCTATAGTTCAAGGGGTATTTGGTACAAAGGGTATAGTTTAGGGAGGCAAAGTATATTGTGCCCTTATTTGAATTAGTTATTCCTTACACTGGTTTTAATCAAGGAAATTGGTAGAGAGAAGAAAACACAAGAAAAATCATTTTTCATTTCCCACCATTTTACTCACCAAATGGTGAGGAAAATATAATGTCCCAAACAAGTGTTAAATTTTCTCTCATATTTTCTTTTTCTTTTCATTTTTCTAGTAATCAAACAATGAGAAATCATTTTTCTTGTGTTTTATTTTCCTTTGCTTAACAAACTCCTTGAACTAAACAGAGCGTTAACGTTCTCTACTAGGTAATCCTCATTCTTCATACCTTGAAGTTGAAAATTAATTTATTTATTTTAATTCCAAGTAATCTCATAAGTCATAACATAGTATATCTTATAACATTTGGCATTGTCGATAATAGGAATTTTAATTCCAAACACAAACTACAATTGAGTGTGTTTGAGTGCTGCGAGAAGATATAAAGAGATGATTGGTGAACTCTGTTTGTTTATGGAACAAGGATGATTGATGTGCATAACCTCTTCATTGACAATATAAGGCGTCTAATGTCCCCATCTTGGCAAGTGCACATGGGTGATTTTATACCAGATCGGATTCAATAAAATAGGTATACCATACATCATTGAATGCAATAACAAAATAAGATAATAAAAGTCACTCAATACATTTGCATCCAATAGTGTTGAATAAATTGACTTCATTGGATCCGGCCTATTCTAGAATTTTCCAGTGCACATCACTCATTAGTGGTCGACGCTTTGGCTAAATAAGCAGTTAATCATGTGTTAGAAACGATTGAGGTTCTAGACTTAGCGATTCAACACTTAATTGAGTTGGATAGAGCTGGTCATGATTAGACTAGGTTTATGACTCAAGATCCAGTCCTGTCTTAGGATTTCCCCTCCTCTTGTATTTAATATAAAAGGTTTATAGATAAGAATCTAAAACTAGAGGTGACAATTGATCTGGTCATGTTATACCCAAATCAAACCCGAAAAAAAATCTTATGACCCAAATAGACCCAAAACTAAATTTGTTGGGTTGGAGCCATTGAGTGCAACCCATTTTGCCATCTCTATGACTCAATATATCGAAGAAGAAAATTGAAATTTTGGTGGACACAGCGCTATGTACATGCATAGCAACAAAAATTTTGAAATCAATAAAAATAATTAAAAAAAAAACAAGATATCTTCATAGATCGTTCGAATTTCATATATATATTATTTCATAAGTTGTTATATAATAATTTTTTTTCAATATTTTATTTATAAAGAGGTTCTTTCCCATATTTTATCATGATCTCAAGATCATTAGAATGTTTGAAAATGACCACAATAATATACTAATTAATTTTTTCAATACATATATATATATATATATATATATATATATGTTTACTAGAGAATATGATTTTGATTGATTTCTCGAATAATCATAACTTGTTGCTGCGAATTTGAAAATACAAGCAAGATGTTATTGATTTTTTCCATTTATTCTGAATAATAACTAAACTAAAATTTTAAGACATAATGAGTATGTATACTTGTGTCCTAATTTCGTTACTATGCCTAGCTAGAGGCATAATTAACAATGAATATGTGAACTAAAACATCGTTAGGACAATTTTGAAAATGAAAAAGAATCAAATTTCGATGCCGATCATATGTCTTGATACGATGGTCCTTTATCCAATTTGTAGAAAATTATTGGACGTAAAGACATTGAAAGAACAAATGAATTGATAAAAGTCAAAAAGCAAGAACAAAAGAATGTCAAAATATATGCGAGTTCCAAAAGTCAAATACACATGGATAGCATGGGCGTGCAAACGACACAACCCATAATTTGGTGCCTTAAGGATTAAGTTTTATAGTTCTTTGTTTAATCAACAATGGTTGCCCTGTCAATGTTCTTAAAGGCCAATTTCTATGCCTATAATTAATTAGAAAATTTTCAAATCATAAACACATTTTTAATTATCAATTGGGTTGATATGAAATCCGATGTACAATAAAGTCAAGTACTTTCAATTTACACTATAACAAAAATTAATATTAGTAGCAAAATACAAAGTGACAATATTAAAGTTGTCCCTATATACATAATGAGCGACAATATTTTTTGTTTTGTTACAATAAAGAGTAATAGTGACAAGAATTATTTTTAAGTTGTCACTAATGACTATTAATAACACAAATTGTAAGACCAAATGATGGACATGACATGGTCCATGGGTGCCACATGGAATTGATCATCTGTTGTCAGGTCGGGTCGGGTTGACTCGAACCCGAATAAAGACACGTGAATCCTTGGATTTTTCGCCAATATTGAGTAGTCTAGCTGTATTTTGTAAATGGAAATACTACCTATATCACAATTTAAGCCGGTCATTAGTGAAAAAAATAATAGATTTCCAATTCACGTCACTGGATTTAAACCTCAAATACCTAACAATTAGTTGGTTTTATTTATATATAAAAAAAATTTAAAATGTAACAATGCATGTAAAATTTCTTTTTAAAGTAGATATATCTTTTTGGGCAAATCTGATCAATACCCTTTTGAGGGAAGAAGTGGGATTTGGTGTTTTTTGAATAATTCCAAGTGCCAAAGATATGGAGACCCTACCATGCAATTTGGCATTTAATTTGATCCCTTCAATTTTTCTTAAATGTATTATATAAAGGGCATCTAACTAAGCCAATCAATTTATCAAAGCAAAAATCATAAAACCAATATGAGAGAAATAAAAAACATCAAAAAACTTCAAAGCATAGGTTTTTCACTCTCCCTCAAGGGCTTCTGATCATCTAGCCAAGCATGCAAAGAGATATGCTTTTGGTGATGATGGCTAAGGGCCAGAGGCCCCATGAGGGAGAATGAAGAAATCTTGGTTTGTCACCTCAGACTATACACAAATTAATATATATATATATATATATATATATATATAAATATAAGATGTGAAAATCCCTTCTCCACTATTCAATTCTCAGGTAAGATCAAAAGGTGGTATTATTATTTATATGTAATGTAATTATTGTAAATGATTATTAAGCATTAATTTGCATGGTTTACTTAGTTTAATTTGCATGTGGTTTTTTTCTCAGTTGTATGGACACGTACTAAATCCTAATTCGACAATATAGACATGGATTAAACTTTTTGGATAATATAAATTTGGGCTCTCTCTCTCTCTAAAGTTTTATTTTATATTTGATTAAATTGACCAATACAACAAAATTGTTAGCATGACCAAGTCGGTCGATTAAAATTAAAATAAGGCACACACGAGTAAACCTTTGTACAAACGTATAAAACAATCATTACACACGTGTGTCATTCGCTCTGGTCAAGTGGCGGTTTCAATCAATTAACCATATATATATATATATATATATATAAATTATGTTTTTTTTACCTTAATAATAGTAAATTGTACGTAGATCTTGTCAACCTAATTGAATTGATTAGTGAAATCATTTATAATCACGTTATCCTCAAAATAGTCAAACTTCATACGAACATGACTAGATCCAGTTCATCACCAAATAAACCAAAAAAGTAATTCGAAAAAAAAGATGTTATATATTAGTATTACGATTATCTTGTTTTACTTTTTCGTTCAAAAAAAATCGATTACATGATATATGTCATAGATATAAATTTAACAATTATAATCAAATGACAACTATTACAATCAGCTAGCAATTATTTTGAAAATAGCGAAAGATTCATATGTTGTCACTGAGAATAGAAACCAAGTCATTTAATATCTTGGAATCTCTTTGTCAGTAAAATTAGGCTTGATGGGCCAATTTTTCTTTCTCACTAGCTCTAATTTGGAATTGTCTAATTCCTATGTTAGATTAATATAGCAAAATTAACTTAATTTCTTCTTTATTAATTATTTCTCCACTCTTGGACTCATCTAAGTTAATGGGTGATTCGGGTTTAAAACCTAGGTCATATCTCAAAGCTTGAAGTCCTTGAAGTCAAGTCCACCTTGAGCTGTAAGTTGATCTGGATTCGTCCTGAAATCACAAAGTTGGTTAGCCTAGTAAAGGTGTAAAGGAGGGGAGAAAGTGATACCTTGTAGGGGGAAATGGTGTGGTATTTATAGAGTTTTTAGGGGTTGTACGGACCTGACAAGGGATGGGGCAGGTGGCGCAATCTGAGACCTCCACGTGTCCTCAATGGACGGCTAGATCAAAGGCTCTGACCGGGTCGGGTCGGGTCATGCAAGGTCCGCATGTTTTAGACCTCGCTTCCTGGTTATTTCGTAATTACGAAGAGCCACAGGGGTCATTATGGTCTAAGAGATCTTAGACCTCCACGTGTCCTCAATGAACGGCTAGATTGTCGGGTCTAGCTGGGTCGGATCCGTGTTAGGCGAGGTCTACGGTAAGAATACGCGGATCCTTGGGTGACCTGTAATTATGAGCTTCTGCGGAGGTCTTTTTGGTAAAGAGGTCATTATGAGGTATTTTACCCCATATCATCTAGTCCCCAAATTTCTTAACTTTTGGAGTGAGTTTATGAGCTCCAAGAGTTGGGAAATTAATAGTGAATTTACTTGTTAAATGACTACAATCTAGTCGGTTTTTGCACTTCCATTAGATGGGTGTATCTACACCATGTTATTAGAATAGTAGAACTCACATTTTGTTGCTTACTTATGCGGTTCTAAAAATATTTTTGGATAAAATATTTTAATATCATAACTCTTATGCAGATAGTGATTGGTCCATATTGAACCATCTTTGAGAGTGTTGTTGTAATTTGTCCTTAAACATGGATTGTCTTTGATCCCTTCTCCATTTGGTGAAGAGGTCCTCAATTTTGAGGTCATGCATGTAAGACCTTGAGCTTTGACCTTTTCTAAATGTCGCATTTAGACCTTGAATTGGGTCTTTTTCATATTATCTGAAGGTCACGCAAATTCCCGAACTTGCTTCTTGACATCTTCTTGAGGTCATGCATGTTCGGCCTTGGCCTCCTCATGCTAGACCTCTTTTTCAGATCACTTTTGAGATCATGTGTGTTAGACCTTGGGGTCATGTTCATCAGGCCTTGAACGTGGATCTTCTCCAAATCGCTCAAGAGATTTTGCGTATTTAAACCTTAAGGTCATGCATGCCAGATCTTGAGTGTTAATCTTCTTCAAATCGCTTTGAGAGTCCTGCATGTCGTGCCTCTTGAGGTTAGTGAATGCTAGACTCTTGGGATCATGCATGTTAGACTCATATTGCATTCTAATCTTTATGTAGATTCTTTTTTTGGTCATTGATGTTAGACTCTTTGATCTTTCTTTAGATCTTTTTGGTGGTCATGCATGTTAGACTCATATTGCATTCTAATCTTTATGTAGATCCTTTTTTTTTGGGTCATTGATGTTAGACCTCATGGGGTCATAACATGTTAGACTATTTAGATCTTTTTTGATGGTCATGCATGTTAGACCTCATGGGGTCATTACATGTTAAACTCTTTTGATCTTTCTTTAGATCTTTTCGATGGTCATGCATGTTAGACCTCATGGGGTCATTACATGTTAGACTCTTTTGATCTTTCTTTAAATCTTTTCGATGGTCATGCATGTTAGACCTCATGGGGTCATTACATGTTAGACTCTTTGATCTTTCTTTAGATCGTTTTGTTGGTCATGCATGTTAGACCCCATGGGGTCGTTACATGTTAGACTCTTTGATCTTTCTTTAGATCGTTTTGGTGGTCATGCATGTTTAGACCTCATGGGGTCATTACATGTTAGACTCTTTGATCTTTCTTTAGATCTTTTTGGTGGTCATGCATGTTAGATCTCATAGGGTCATTACATGTTAGACTCTTTTTCCTTGACAATAATTATCTTTGAACTTTCACAATAATTAAAGATACAGAAGAGAAATTAAATTTGATAAGAAAGTAAGAATAAAACCTTTTGAGGTTCTAAGCCTTCTGAGATCGTATGAGATCCTCTCCATCCAATGCTTGTTGTTGATAAGCTTCCGCCATTGATTTGATTTTAACTTACATGTGCTCACCTTTGTTTGGTAGTCATATATGGGGGTATGTCCGCCTTTAATTTTCTCTTAAGATCAAGTGGCATCTCGTCTGTGCTAGCTCTTGAGGTCGTATAGTAGACCCCTTAAGCTCACCTTTAATTTCCTCCTCTATGAACACTGACCAATCAGTTTTATTCATGACTTTCTTGCCTCGATCCTATCGTCATATTATTATTATTTAGAGCTCAAATATTTCACGATCTCGTTCCTTCACCAAATGTTTTATGTTCATTTTCTTAATCATACTCCGCTTTATTGTTAGTATCCTCAAAATCTACCTTGATCTCAAAATTCTTGGCCTCCTTCGGCGGGTACTTGTAATTAAACTCTAATTACTTTTTTTTGTTTATTGGATGAAGCTCCCTCGCTTAACCTTTTACGCCTCTGAGCTCTTCATGAAGACCTCCTTTGAGATCCAATATTTTCATCATAAAATTCGTAATGGCCTGGACCTTGAGGTCACTGGTCGAGCTTGATACTCCATAGAGCACACCGAGCTTCCTTGCTTCTTTGGAAAGTCTTCACGAGACTTCCGGCATAGTTAGTATCTTCCTCATGAGCTGACTTGGTGCTCACAAATATCTATCACAACATCCTACTTATGTAGTGGACATGTTTATACTCATCTTTCTATGCTTTTATCAAAGTTGAGCTCGACCGCCTTCGTTGAAATTGCTAGATATAAAAAATTTCTCTCCCCCAACTCGTTCAAGCAATAGCGGTGGGGAGGCCATTGCGGGGTATCATCTAGTCCCCCAATTTCTTAACTTTGGAGTGAGTTTATAACCCAAGAATGTTCCTCATTTGATTGCAGAAGTGCACTTGTTAGGGCTCAACTTCACGCTCAACTTTCTTGTGACTTGGGAAGCTTCATTTAGATGTTTCATGTGATCTTCCTCTCTCGAACTCTATGAGTAACATATCTTCATTAACCTTCATGGTTTTTCCTATCTGCTCGCGGAACATCATGTTCACCATATTTTTATTTGTTGCTCTTGTACATCAGGAACATATTCATTAAGCTTATCAATGCATGTCTAGTCGTTGAACCTATCAAAATATCATTTTTTGCAAGGAAAGAGGGTCATTGAGACACACTCTACTCTGGTGAGATTTGCACACATCCTCCATTGTCCTTCATCTTCCGTGATCATGACCACATTTGAGAGTCATTTCATGGACTGGATCTTTATTATCTATCTGGCTTCGGAGAGCTTGTTGACTTCTACCATTATAATATTTTTTTGCTCTACTGCAAAGAGATTTTTTTTTTGACCCCCGTCCTTGTCATTTAAACGATGGATCATCAACATTGGGGTCTATGCCTTCGATAGCTGACCATGATAGCTTTTCTATTAGGTTCTGTCATCATAGATGTCAGGTGGTCCCTAGCTCCCACTTTCATGACCTCCATTCTTCCACAGATCCTTAGCGGCATATTGACTAAATCTAAGATGATTAAATTGAGCTCCATTCTTCTTAATGCCTCCACAATTGAGATGTCTGTAGAGCCCACCTTTGTCTGCTAGTGTCTTTTGTTCAACAAGGTTAACTATATCAATAGTCACCACTTTAGAATCAGTTGGCGAAGCTACTTAACTATGTTGATCAACCATCTCTTCTTCTTTGGGTTGAATCTCCCTTGCTTGGACCTTTTGCAATTATATGGATGACTCACCTCTGGGGTGGATTGTTTACCTTGGATGCGGGCTCGACTGGTCTATGGGTCTTCCCAACATTTTCATCTTGATCTCTTGAATTCGTCCTTGTTCTTGGACAAATTCATTGACTTGGTTGGTGCTCCTGGTCAGTTTTCGGCTAGGACCTCATTCTCTCTGGTTTTTAGCCACAAATTGCTTCAGAAAGTGTAGCTTCATTAGTAGATCAACTTTTTGCGCCTCAATTGAAAATACTCATCGAGATCGTGAACTTCACTGTCGTGAAAACGATAATACTTGCTAGAGACTTTTTTAGTTTGAGGACTCTCTCACTTCTCTAGACTGATTCAGCATGTTGGAGCTCTCTATACTCGAAAGGGCTCGATCTCTTGTGGTCATTAATATAGTTTAGTCATTATGATTTCTGTAAAGGGACCTTATTGGATATCCCTCGAGTCGAGGTCCTATCTAATGATTATGATTATCTTCTTGATTTTTTTCAGTCTGTCTCTTGACATGAGAGGTCTTTCAATTCTTTATTCAACATTTTTTATGGTGTTTGACTCTTCGAATTAGGCTTCCTCTGGGCATATTTATGAGCCATTTCCTTTGGTTCCTCCAAGTTCACAGGTGCTCCTGACATAAGCAAGGTGCCAAAAGACTTGTTAAAGCCCATTGCTTTAAGATGCTCACCGCCAAAATGATACATATCTCTCTATTTTGCATTGACTCGAAGGAGGTGAGCTTCGGATTTCTTTGTGTTTCTCGTTTAGGCAAAATGGTACTTGACTTCTCGGGCTAATCATTCATATGAGACCATCGTACTTAGGAGGTAAAGATGTGAACCTCTCCTGGACTCATCCGCTTTAATGAATATTTGGATTTTCATCATTCGTCTTATCGTAGGACGTCATTATGCGCTCTAAGACTATGACCTGCTCATCTAGATTTTTGATCCCGTCTCATTGAAGTAGGCTCGAGCTTCTAAAGTTGGGCAACACTATTTCGGCCAAGGTGCATTCGTGAAAGGAGACCTCTTCTTGGGGATAATTATGACATATCTCAATCGATGCTCGAGATTTCTCCTCTCATTCTCCACTGGATCTGGGGACCTGTTCAGCGCTATGTGATAATGACTAGGACATCATTGTCTTTTTGTTTTCTTTCGTGCTTCTAAAATGGGATGGTCAGTTCAGCTCTTAGCCTCATTTGACCTCTCACTACTATACATCTCTTGGCGCCCACGTGGGATTCCTCTAGGTTGGCTCTCCTTCTTCACGGCCTTCTTCCTCCACTTCACTATGTGGGACTTTCTAATGGAAACAACAATTTTGGTGGGGCATTACATCTCTTGGGATTGCTCTATCCATAGGTCCATCTTGCCTTCCTTTTTCGGGATAGGTCTCTGGAGTTTTACTCGTGAACAAGATTACTCAATCGTAATCGCTCATTACCCTGTTTAGGGAATAACTGGATAATCAGGGTATGTTCCTTCTCGGCACCATTCTGAATTAAAGTCGAGCTGGAGAGAGGTCGTGAGCTTGATTATTCTCCCTCGTGCCCCATCAATTATTGTATTTCTGAGCTTCATCTGGGGCACCTGGGTCGCAGGTATTTTGATGGTCTTCCTCAACATGGGCTCTGTGAGGTCACTCCAGACCGAAGTAGGTAGTCATTTCGCTTCGGGAAGGATGTCCGCGCTGGAGATCTACTCTTTGGCGGTGGACCGACTCTCTTTCGAGATGGACCGACTCTTTTGGGTCGTCATCGGTCAACTTCTCTTCGGGAAACTATTGGCGAGGTAGGACCTGTCTTCTCATGATGGAACTACTCTTCTAAATCATCATTGGCCGACTCCTCTCCGGGAAACAATCGTCAAAGCGGGGACATATGCTCCATTGGAATTACTCCAACTCAAGGTCGAGTTTGTTGAGGGCCGTGAGTCTAACTTCATCTTCAGGATGGATTTTCTTTCAAGGTCCTCCACATTCAGAGCTCTCAACCTTCGTTGATCATCATCTCTATGAGCTTGGCTCTGCCGTTTGAACTGTAGGCTGTGATGAAAGTCTTTCCTCACAAGAGCTCTGCGGGGTCGCTCCAAATCGAACTAGGTTAAAGTTCCTCGGAAGAGGTATAGGTGTTGGAGATCTACTCTCTGCTTCATTGAGCCATGCGCTACTTTAGACCTCACATTGTTGATGTGGTGGCCTCCTTGCTGGAAGGACCTACTCCTTCTTATGGTGGTGCTCCTCTTCTAGATCATTATCGGTCCACTCTTTTTCTAGAAATAATAGGAGAGGCGGGGGCACATCCTCCATTAGTACTACTCCAACTCGAGGTTAAGTTTGTTGAGGGCTATAAGCTTGATTTTATCTCATGGATGAGTTGGCTCTCGACCTCCTCTCCATTTAGAGCTCTCAACCTCCATCGATCATCATCTTTCTGAGCTCGACTTTGGTCATTCGAACCACGGGCTCCGATAAAGGTCCTTCTCGCCTACCATATCTTCTTGAGGACCTCTTCATTTAGAGCTCTCCACCTCCATCGATCATCGTCTTTCTGGGCTCGGCTCTGGTCATTTGGACCACGGGCTCCGATTAAGGTCCTTCATCCTTGGTGCCTTCTCGCCTACCATATCTTCTTGAGGACCTCTTCATTTAGAGTTTTCCACCTATGATCCGGGTTTAAAACCTAGGTCATATCTCAAAGCTTGAGGTCCTTGAAGTCAAGTCCACCTTGAGCTCTAAGTTGATCTGGATCCGTCCTGAAATCACAAAGTTGGTTAGCCTAGTCGGGGTCACCCCCGGCGAAGACCCTTCGACACTCAAGTTAGTATTGAGGTCTAAGAAACACATAGTAAAGGTGTAAAGGAGGGGAGAAAGTGAGACCTTGTAGGGGGAAATGGTGTGGTATTTATAGAGTTTTTAGGGGTTGTACGGACCTGACAAGGGATGGGGCAGGTAGCGCAATCTGAGACCTCCACGTGTCCTCAATGGACGGCTAGATCAAAGGCTCCGACAGGGTCGGGTCGGGTCATGGAAGGTTCGCGTGTTTTAGACCTCGCTTCCTGGTTATTTCGTAATTACGAAGAGCCGCAGGGGTCATTATGGTCTAAGAGATCTTAGACCTCCACGTGTCCTTAATGAACGGCTGGATTGTCGGGTCTAGCTGGGTCGGATCCGGGTTAGGCGAGGTCTACGGTAAGAATACGCGGATCCTTGGGTGACCTGTAATTATGAGCTTCTGCGGAGGCCTTTTTGGTAAAGAGGTCATTATGGGGTATTTTACCCCATATCAATGGGAGATCTACACTTGTTTTCTACATCGAGTGATCTAATCACACTACGGTTTCTTATTTGTTTTTGCGATTTCTCGTTTCTTGCTTTAGCTCACCATCCTGAGAAGATATTTCCAACAATGATTGCTCATCACGTTGAATTACACATTTTTTGTGTTGACAGGGACAGAATCAGTAATTATAGTAAGGAGGATGAGATTGTTGTTATATACATACGTTTCGTTTGCCTGCTAGCCGAAGGATTGTATAGGGGGATATGTGCGGAAAAATTGGAGATTAGGGTTAGTAAGAACTTTTGACATATTTTGTACTTTGTACCTGTTTTGTTAATAATGAACTCTCTCCCCTGGACGTAGGCAATTGCCAAACCACATAGACATAATATTTGATACATTTTCATAACTATATAATCAAATAAAATATAGTTTTGAAACTACAATGGAAAATGGTCCTAATATGAAGTGATTTGACAAATATCAATTTTAACATTGCAAATTAAAAATGGCAATCATCGTTACATTTCATCAATAATTTTCAATTTCGTGGAAATCGACTATAAAAAAATGAAGTAAAAATAAAAAGATACTTATCATATAGAAGAGACGAGAAACTGTTGATGGAATTTGAACAAATCATGAGTGATGAGAAAATGTAAAATTATAACAAGAATTCTAACTTAAATTTTGATTAAATAGCATATTGAAATGTTCAACTGAGTCAATTGTTCTGCTATATGAGTTTAGGCAAATTTGTGGGTTATGAATGGGAATTAATTTTGCTTTATTTTTTACCGGGCGGGGGGGGGGGGGGGGTGGAATTCAAATTTTAAAAATTTATACCTGAACATAAAAAAATTCAGGGGGGGGGGGGGGGGTTCGCTAAGGTGGATCCCACAAAACGTGCAGATCCTTATAAGGTCTAATGGTTTTCATAATTATCAGGGGCATTTTGGTCATTTAGTAGGTCTGGATAATTTTAGGCATATCAATACACTATAAGAAATTAGATTTTCACACATGTCAAATGTCCATCATCAATGTTTTGTTCATTGCTAGAACCATAACTTTTAGGTATTATAAAATGTGATAGATTAGCATTTTTTTCGAACACGGCTAGTTAGAGTAGTTAACATTCTTTTCCACAACGGCTGTCATCAGCATGGCTATACGAAAGGTCTATCATTTCCAAATTAGTTGCAAATTTAGATAGTTATAGACCGTGGCTCCAAATGATATCATATTTTCACTGTTAATACTTAATTTTTTTTTTGTAGTGATATAGGATCAATCTTGTATAGCCAAAAACTTGATCCGAGTTGGGATTTCCCAGCAACCCAATTGCAATATTTCATAGAGGATGTATAGAGAGTGAAGCATACATTAATTATACCAACGGGGGTTGGTTCGAGTGGTAAGCGGCTCGTTTCCGCATAAGCAAGGTCTCGGGTTCGAAACCTAGTGAACGCAGAAAACCCCCGCTGGGAGACACACCCACCAATGCCAGGTGCGCAACACGGGTCGGATCCGGATGTAGTCGGTGTTGGAAATAAGCTTTAAAATTTCATTAAATTATTATTTATTTCCAACATTTTAATTTTCATCAAATGTGCCATTTTAGTTTATATTTATTTTAGATTTATGACCTCATTAGTTGATTCATTTTATGAGATTTTGACCACTTTATTACAACATTATTGGGCCTATTTAGTATTGATTTTAATTTATGGTGATTTTATGATGATTTGATTATGGTGTTAGTGGCCCATTATTGTCTTATAACGGTCAAATCCTATTTTACTATATAAAGAGGTCATAGCTCATTTTATTGGCACAATTGATAGTGTGAGAGTTTATAAGATTATATTTTATACTTCCCACAAGAATTTGTGTTTTGGCAACGTGATGGTGGATTGGTTCCTAGTCTCCTCGAGGACGTGCACCCGAGATGAGACACCGCTGTGAGCTAATGGGTTTTATCCTGGAGTCGTGATCAGCCGTCAGAACCTGCACGTAGGGAGGCAATCGTGACTTTAGAACAACGACATTGTCGTGACTCTCCATTGCTCCAGCGTCATATTTACCGAGTTTTATGCGGTTTGATTTATATTTATATATTATGAAGTTATGATAATTCCATTGTATATATTGGTGAGATTATTCCATTATTCTATAAACACAAATCACAAAATTATTTACAACATTTATCAAGATTTCAATCACTTAGAAGACAATCAGTTAATACAAAGTGCCGTTGGAATATAATATAGACCACAAATGAGAAAAATTTATTAATTATTTTGATAGAACATGGTCACCTTTTGTTTAGCATCAAGATTTCTATTATTTGACAAATTAAGAATATCACTTCCCTCTGTCTATCACCTGTATTCATGAGAACGACTAAAAGAGCAGAAATATATATGTAATCATACATAGTTTGATCCACTCTCAGAGCAGAATAGCCGTTGGACATTAGCTCTAATACGACAGTTTAATTAATTAAATGATATTCACCTCTAATTAATAAATTATTAACATTCCAGAGACGAACAAGAAATGTATCTTTATCTTATTTTCTTCGTGACTATTACACACACACACATATATATATACATAATAATATTTCTTATTTGATAAATTCTACTGCAAAGATGATGATCTTCTAATTATGTCAGAAGACATACCTTTCGAGCCAAGACTCAACATTAATATAGACAAAATACCATTTTCCTTTGACTCTTTATAATCAGTAAACTGGGCATCATTCTCCTAATACATTTGGCAGCTTAATAAAACCACACCTCCATATGCAATGTATGCTCTTGAGAAGCTCAGAATTTTCACCGTGGCACACCATTTTCATTGATCACGTTTTCAATTTCCATACAAAACAAACATCTAAGGTTAGACTTGATCATGAGCTACTCAAACTATCAAACACAAATCACAATCGTGACTTTAGATTGTTGTAAATAATTTTGTGATTTGTGTTTATAGAATAATGGAATAATCTCACCAATATATACAATGGAATTATCATAACTTCATAATATATAAATATAAATCAAACCGCATAAAACTCGGTAAATATGACGCTGGAGCAATGGAGAGTCACCACAATGTCGTTGTTCTAAAGTCACGATTGCCTCCCTACGTGCAGGTTCTGACGGCTGATCACGACTCCAGGATAAAACCCATTAGCTCACAGCGGTGTCTCATCTCGGGTGCACGTCCTCGAGGAGATTAGGAACCAATCCACCATCACGTTGCCAAAACACAAATTCTTGTGGGAAGTATAAAATATAATCTTAGAGGTCACACATACCCTTAGAGGTTTCACTTAAGTGAGAGTCGCCTTGATGGCCGGGACTATGGGTTTGGGCTAACCCTAGAGACCTCACGAGAATCAGGATCAGTGCGCATGGCCAGATAACGCGCTAACCCGCTATAACCATGTCCTAAAGTCAATACCGTGTGTGTGGTAATTGAAGTTTGGCCCAAGGGACCTAATTCAAGGCCAAGTCCATTATGGCTCCCTCAAACGAATATTGCTATCACTAAGTGTAGATTCAAGCCCGGAAGGCACCTGCACCGATTGCATGGTATAAGTTGCCACCATATTTATTTATTTATTGAATTTAAGAAATTTTAAATCTTGTGGGGGATTGTTGGAAATAAGCTTTAAAATTTCATTAAATTATTATTTATTTCCAACATTTTAATTTTCATCAAATGTGCCATTTTAGTTTATATTTATTTTAGATTTATGACCTCATTAGTTGATTCATTTTATGAGATTTTGACCACTTTATTACAACATTATTGGGCCTATTTAGTATTGATTTTATGGTGATTTTATGATGATTTGATTATGGTGTTAGTGGCTCATTATTATCTTATAACGGTCAAATCCTATTTTACTATATAAAGAGGTCATAGCTCATTTTATTGGCACAATTGATAGTGTGAGAGTTTATAAGATTATATTTTATACTTCCCACAAGAATTTGTGTTTTGGCAACGTGATGGTGGATTGGTTCCTAATCTCCTCGAGGACGTGCACCCGAGATGAGACACCGTTGTGAGATAATGGATTTTATCCTGGAGTCGCGATCAGCCGTCAGAACCTGCACGTAGGGAGGCAATCGTGACTTTAGAACAACGACATTGTCGTGACTCTCCATTGCTCCAGCGTCATATTTACCGAGTTTTATGCGGTTTGATTTATATTTATATATTATGAAGTTATGATAATTCCATTGTATATATTGGTGAGATTATTCCATTATTCTATAAATACAAATCACAAAATTATTTACAACAGTCGGGGCAAAGCTCGGTGAATTGGGTGGGGGTAAAAAAAAAAAAAGCATACATTAATTATATTGATTTTGAAGATATATTCCATATGGACATATATATATATATATATATATATATATCCAGTGGGTACTCTCAGGGGCTACCACCAAACAGACCAGTTCATACATGATATATATACGCATATACGTCAGATTAATGTCAGCCATCCAACGTGCGAATAATAGATGGGGACTCCAAAGAAAAACCAATGAATTCTGTGTAAAAAAGAAGAGTTCACGTTTTTCACCATTGCATGTGATAGCTGAATTAGTACTATACAAAGGCCCCCCACCCCATAATGTCAGCCATTTTATTTCAAACATTTGCTGAAAACTGGAAGCACTTTGTAACCTTAACTAGAAAAAGTTAAGAAATTTCTGAAAATTTGGCCTATGAATTGAAATGTATCATATCACTATGTGGTACCAACTTATATTTATTGGAGGAGGAATCTTGTCTTGTTTTTCTTCCTTTACTGTTCGGTTGACGATTTCAGTACTTTGCTTGAGATCAGCATTTGGTTTTTACAGCATCATTTTATTGTACTTGATGATCTTCAGAGGGCGGGGAATATAATCACATATTTAAATTTGAGACTATTATTAATTATGGAATTAGTCAAAACCTGATTATTTTTTTTCATTTCAATTAATACAAAAAGTTTAAAACGAGGCTAATATATAAAGGTTTATAGCTTTAACTTGCATGTGTATGATAATTTTCAACAATTTATTGTATGCATTATGTACAAATATGAATTGAGCATTGTCGTTGTGCAAAAAATTATAGATGATAGTAATGCAATTTAGTTTATTATTTAAAGCGTAAACTACTTAAAGTGTCACATTTCGATTATCACCCTACGAGGAGGACTTGTGACCAACGCAATATAGGAAGTTTAATTCTTCGTAGGATTACTATAATGAGCATCTCAAAAGAAGATAAAAATATTCATGAACAGCCAATTTTGCAAAATTTGAAAATTTTCTATATCTCGTAAATATAATTAGGGATAATTGCAGCATTAGTTCTATATGATGGGTTTTGTTGCATTTTTTAATCATTATTTATAAATTTGCATACTAAGTCCCATAATATGCATTTTCTTGCATTTCTAGTCTCAACCCTTAAAAACGAAAGAAAACCGTTAGTTTGGTCACACGACTTGCACGTGACCAGTAATAAAATTAATTGAGTATGCATTACAAGTGCGAGTTCCTGTCTAACTTTAAAAGATGAGAGGGAAATTGAAAAAAATGCGTCATATGAGACTAATTATAAATTTGTAAATAACGATATTAATATTGCACATATCCTATGGATCAGAAATATTACAATTTTCCTTTCAAGTTAACTAGCTTAAGTTAAAGAACACCTAATAATTCAAAACGACCGTGACCATCCTAGTTGGATATAATTTTTTGTTTTTTCCTTGACTTGGCTTGTCTTTTTTTTTTCTTTCTTTTTCTGAACATACTTTCCTTGACTTGTCTTTGCGTTTACTTAAACCATGTCAAAGCTAATTAAGTTGATACATTTGACTAAACATTCATCAATCATAAACAAGCTTGAGCCCGAGATCATGTTATTTATATGTTTTTATAGTATATGTAATTAATTAAAGTAGAGTTAACTAGTTAATTTGCTTCTCGTACTACATTACGACAAATAATTTATAGATATAGAACGTTTAATTTAACCATTGACTGATTAACAAAGTATTTAATTATTTTTCTTTATATATCCAGAGTAATTAATGTAATTAAGAAGTGGACTAGTCCTATGCTATTAGAGTGGAGTTAACTAGTTAATTTGCTTCTCGTACTACATGACGATAAGTAAATTTTAAAAAAATATAATGACTAATTAAATTAACCATTCATTAACTAACAAAGTACTTAATTGTTTTCTTTATATATATGTTACGGTACCAATTTCCTCATTATGTTGGCATAATCACCATATCCTATTCATTTTTGGAAAGAATTTGAGAGGGGCCGGGCAACTAAACAAAAGAAATGATAAAAATAGAGAACTGTATACCAGCAAATGTATATACCTTATTAAAAAAAAAGGAAAAAAAGAACGTACAATGATGCTTTTGGCCAAATTCAAAGTGATTTAACATCAAATTTTCAGAAAATCCTAAATGGCAAGATGCTTTCCCACATTTACATATGAAAAATTCTACCCCACTCCCGATTCGACGATACAGTACAAGTGTACTTCACAAAATTCGTGACCAGTCATATAATAAATGTAATATATTCACCTTGTGAAATATACTTGACAAAGCTTTTCAAATTGATTGTGATGCTTCTAATGTGGAAATTGGTGCTATCCTTAGTCAAGAAGAGAGACCTATTGCATTCTTTAGTGAAAAACTGAGTGGCTCCCGTCAAAACTATTCCACCTATGACAAGGAGTTCTATGCTATTGTTAAAGGTTTGGATCATTGGCAACATTATCTTTTATCGAAGGAATTCATTTTCTTTTCGGACCATGCAGCGCTAAAATATTTGAGTTCTCAACAAAAACTCAACCGCCGACATGCAAAATGGAGTGAATTTCTTCAATCTTTTACCTTTGTCTTGAAACATAAGGCTGGTGTGCTAAATCGTGTTGCTGACGCCTTAAGTCGTAGACATTCCTTATTGTCTACTTTGCAAGTGAAAGTCATTGGCTTTGATGTTCTTAAAAAACATTACAAAGAAGATGCTGATTTTAGCAAAATTTCGGAAGAGTGCCACAAAGGTCCATTCCAACACTTCTTGATTCAAGATGATTTTCTCTTCAAGGATAATCGTCTTTGTATTCTTAAATGTCCTTCTAAGGCAATCTTTAATCACTGAAGCTCATGAAGGAGGACTCGATCGCTGGACACTTTGGCAGGGATAAAACAATAGCACTTGTCAAAGAAGATTTTTATTGGTCACGAATGGAGAGGGATGTCCAACGCCATTTTGATAGATGCCAAACTTGCCATATTGCCAAGACTTGTGGTCAAAGCATGGGACTATACACACCATTTCCAAATATTCCTTAGGAGGATGTGAGCATGGACTTTGTTGTTGGATTACCTAGAACTCAAAGGAATAAAGACTCTATCATGGTCGTTGTTAATCACTTCTCTAAGATGGCGCATTTTGTTCCTTGTTCAAAAACTTTGGATGCAACTCATGTGGCCGATCTTTATTTTCGAGAGATTGTTAAATTTCATGGAATTCCAAAGACTATTACATCTGATCGAGATCCTAAGTTTATGAGTCACTTTTGACATACATTATGGAGGAAGCTTGGAACTAAACTTCAATTTAGTTCTTCGCACCATCCTCAAACGGATGGACAAACTGAAGTTGTTATTAGGAGTTTGGGAAATCTCTTGAGAAGCTTGACTTGTAGCAACATTCGTCAATGGGATCTTATTTTAACTCAAGCTGAGTTTGCCTACAACCGGTCATCAAGCCAAACAACGAGAAAAAGTCCTTTTGAAGTAGTTCATGGGATGAATCCAATTAGTCTTTTGGGCTTAGTTCCACTCCCTATTACTAATCAGTATAGTGGAGAAGCGGAAAATCATGCCAAGAATTTGAAAAAGTTGCACGAAGATGTTCGTAATCGAATTATCAAGCAAAATGAGAAGTATCAAAAACATGCAAACAAACATAGGAAAGCGGTCTCTTTCAAACAAGGTGATCTCGTTTGGGTTCATCTTCGTAAGGAACGTTTTCCTAGAGGACGTAATGGAAAACTTAAGCCTAGAGTTGATGGACCATTTAATGTTCTTACCCGAATTGGAGATAATGCCTACAAATTCAATTGCTTGATAACTATGGAGTTTCAACAACTTTCAATGTCGCTGATATGTCACCTTATTCCGGCCAAGAAGTCGAATTGGACTCAAGGACGAGTCTTTCTCAACCAGGGGAGAATGACACTGAAGACTCCCTTGTTATGCTAAATTTACCCAAGTAATGATCTTTGTGGGAGAAGTGCATGATATTCAAAAATTTTAGCAGAATAATAACATCTTGACCACAGATTTCCAGCTGACTTTGAATACAAAACTCTTTGTTCTACAAGTCTCCTGATTATAGGTGATATATGTATGGATAGCCTTATGTATCTAGTTTCATGGGAAGAAAACTGAACTTTTTACAATGAGTTATGAATTTGCTCATGAAAACGCGCACAGCTATCTGCACAACCAAGAAGCTCCAAAAGTTGCTGAAACTTTGAATAACTTTTCATTTCTCCCTAAAGTTTTCTATTCTATTAAAAAGTTTATTTAATTATTTAAGAGTCTTCTTTGAATTAGTAGCATTTAGTCAAGGTCTTTAAGTTTGTTTACACTTCCCAACTTTTAAGTTTTCTAAGTCTAACTCAGTTACCTTGAAATTCACTTTGACTGGAAGGTTGCTCCAGCTTCTTGTTCTATAAATTCTCATCATATGTATTGTATTGAGGAGATTGAATTGAAGTAAAAAAAATTAAGTTTTTAGCTTTGTCAAGAAGAAGGATTTCTTCTATTTCCAACTCTTATCTCGTAGGTGGATTTCTTTGAATGGCGAGTTTTATCGAAAGTGTTTGCTTGTGTTGCCTCCTAATTTCTCCCTTCGCATATTTCTGGTGTCAGGTCTAGCCAAGAGCGGACTAAAATTTTCCGATAGTATATATACAATACAAGACATGCTTATATATATGAACTGCAAGATAAATTGTACTAGTATTTAATAATAGCATTAGTGAAAACATTAGCTGATACAGCTAATTCCTTAATCAATTTGCTAATTAGAATATTACCCAATTAATACATATTTCCAATTTTCTGTTCCTGAAATCAAAACTACATTCTTCTATCAATCACATAATATATGGCCTTTAATTCTCCCCATCATTAGGGAAGTTCTTGATTTTTCTCCACAATCCTCACCTCCTTTGCAGATCTAAGCACATTGGCCTAATAAAGATGATAATCACATAAAATAAAACAATTAGATCAAATAGTAAAAACCCCATCAAAAAATTGGTAAATATTTATTAATAGAAGGCTGAATAAAATATCATAACAATGTGTGTGTTGTGTGTAAAAGATATATACAATAATACAAATATATAATCCAAGCTATAAATATATACCT
Source organism: Buddleja alternifolia (assembly GCA_019426215.1). Classification (NCBI taxonomy): domain Eukaryota; kingdom Viridiplantae; phylum Streptophyta; class Magnoliopsida; order Lamiales; family Scrophulariaceae; genus Buddleja; species Buddleja alternifolia. Next base: position 30,645,791 of record CM033399.1, read on the forward strand.
GATCATCTGTGATTTCAACGGCGAAGCCGTCGACGATGACCAAAGAGATGGTCTTGTTGTAGGTTCCAGGCTGAAGATTCTTAGCCAAAACCTCATCATGTTTCCTACTCAAATATAAATCAAGCTCATGTGCCCCTCTCTTTGTTCTGATATACACATATAAATCAAACCCCATTTTATTTATTTATACACAACATATGTGTGTGTGTGTGTGTATATATATATATATATTATATCAGAAAAGATACACACAGATCATATATATATTTATATAGAGTAAATGAGAAGACATACTTGTTAGATCTTAGCCGCTCGTACTCAGGATCATAGTTCATGAATACAAAATATAGCTCACTTTTTGTTCCATCCATCACAAATTATTTTCTTTTCTCTCTCTCTCTCTCTCTCTCTCTCTCTCTCTCTCTCTCTCTCTCTCTCTCTCTCTCTCTCTCTTTTTCTTTGCCTTGTATTTTGGGAACTTAAAAAACCTAATATATACTTCTGCAGCTCAACAAATATGATACTATGAAGAATGGTGACAGCACTAGTATAGGTCTCTATTTATACATATAAACATCTGCTGAGCTGTATATTCATGTATTTAGACTTTTTAATCTAAAAACGTAGGTGTACATAAAGTCAAAAGGTGAAGGAGAACTTTTTAATAGGAACTCATAAACCTGAAAAGGAAAATGATACATTCTATTGATTTCGTGGTAATCATTTATTATCGACTCCAATGGATAAGTAATTTTCAAAATTGTAGGAGATGATAGATTATTGATGGTTGTATTAGTTGTAACCTATGATGCACGGATACGAATACGATATGAACACGGACACGGAACATGTCAATTCTTAAAAAATTAGTACACAAATACGGTTCGAACACGAGTGTCCATGTGTATTTTTTCCCTTTTTGTCAATAGTTGGATACGAACACAGCGCGTGTCCGACACTGCACGAGATGATTTTTGGAGTATTCGTGATAGTTGGTAAGATATATCTTGTCTAAAGTATAAGCATTCTTGGTTGTATCCATTGAATATTAATGCATTTATTTATATGTGACACTTGCACGTAGTAATGATAGTTCAATATAGAATCTGCATTTGTACGTTCAAAGTATGCATTTATATTGACCTTAAATATTGAGCATAGACTTGTACAAGAAATATAGAATACCCGATTGGATCATGCTTAAGGAAGTACAGTACTATGATTAATTCTAACTCGAAGTTTCTTTCTTCCCTAGGGTTTTGTAAAAATTAGCTTAGAATACTACTAAGCACACGCTTATGCAAAAAGTCAACACCAATTAAAAATTCAATAGAGTTAACCACAATGTCTTGGCCAAACCATTAATAATAATAATAATAATAATAACAACAACAATAATAATAATAATAACAACAATAATAATAATAACAATAATAACAATATATAAATAAATAAATATCTTCGAGTGCATTATTCTATCTCACGCGTAGCCAAGGTAGGTTTATTTGGGGTTCTGAATGCGCTTTTGATACTTAGCAATTTAGCATATGATGTTAGTAATTTTTTTTTACAAATCAATGATCATTACATCTAAAAGTTTCAATTCTTAAATGCAAGTTTGTTAACTTAATACCAAATATCGAAGAATGTCCATAAGCAGTGAGACCTAATCTCGCAAATTTTTCTCTTCTTAAAGAGAGAAGATATTTGTCTTTAAGAGACTTCACGTTCTATTATTGGATCTAGATAATCAATTTGTTCAAATTACATATATATGTACACATGAAATATTGGTCAAATCATTGTGCAACATAGTTTGGTAGTGTTGTAATTAAATAAATAACGTTGGGTTCGAACTACCATAATAAGTTAAGATCTCTAACCTAAGTACACACGCAAGAAACATTAAATTTTTTGTTGATATCTTTTATAAATATTGTCATATATAACAAAAAATACACGAAAAACATATTAGTATCCATATCGGAATTTGAAAATCTCTCCAAGCACTGCACTATTTATTTTTATTTTTTAGTTTCATATACTGGACTGTAAATATCCCATTAAGTATGTACGTAGGAGTAATATGAAGTTAGTGCTATATATGTTTGGATAAAAAACTTTAATTAGAAAAATATAAATATAAATATACAATATATATAAGAAGTAGCGTCATCCTTCTAGCGAGGTACATATACATACATATATATATATATATATTATTTTTCTCATTATAATTCATCAATGTCCAAATATAATCTGAGTGGTACTTAGTTATTATGAATCAACGTTAGAACTTTCATTATCTGTCTGGTTCTTATGTTTTGGATCTGAGTTGTATGGTCTTTCATTTATTGCTGCTAGAATGATGAAATCCAACGGTTTCAAGATTAACAAGTGGCAATATACATCTTCCCCATATTTTTTTAATTAATAAAGAAAAATATATGACCATATTGGATCAGTCAAAATATTATTTCTTAATTTAATTTTATTAATAAAAAAAATCTTCTCTCTTTTGGTAAACTTGATGGGCCAAAATGTATTTTTAAGCTATCCAAAATTGATGGTCCTAGCTCACTTACAATAATGAAATTGTTGAAATATTTGTAGATTGGCAGGCTGTTGCTGCCATAACCCTGCACATTGACTATTTAGGGCTGGATTGTTTTTGAGGATTAGGAATTTAGGATTAATAGGATTAATGTTATGTAAATTATTGAACATATTCTATGTTTCATTTGTGGGAATGAAAATGAGATACTAAGATTACACACCACTCAACTATATATTTTGTATTCCTTTAATCTTTTCTATCAATTTATTTCATAGATTCCTTAATCACATATTACATTCAAGCTAGGATAATTTGTCAATGCAATAGTAGGATGTTGATCAAGTATCAACCATATCAAGTTGACTATCAATTTTGGGTCTCATTATCAATCGAACAATATAAATACTGGATAAAAAATTGATTAACTACTTAGTATATATTATTTTCTAGGTAGTTTATCTTGATATAAATAGCCTTGGGTACTATATATATTATGTTATTGGTGAGTAGGGCTGTAAAAAAAACTTAGTTGAGTCAAACGAACTTGTATTGAACAATTTCGAGTCGAGTATCGTATAGTTTGGTGGTGCTTCTATCAACCCTATTAGTGAGTGTTATTTGGGAGATCATCTCAAAATATTCACACTCTGTAAAGTGTTGAAGTATCATGTGGACTCTACAGATCGACGGATGTGGGCGTTTGGCGGTTCCACCGGAAAAATTCTCAAATGCACCCATTTTGTCATATATCAAAGAGCGTAAATCATGTTATATTAGTTCACACGTCACGCCCTTAATTTCTGTGTAGAAGAATTTTGAATTAAACATCTACTTCTAAAGGAACCATACACGTGTCAACAGACCTATGACATCAAAGGGGGGCTAGCTTACATGACAACATTGCACGTGTGTGTACTGACACATGTCAGTCACTAATTGCTCGGTCCTTTCTGTCTCTTTGAACTGATTTTATACGATATAATATCCTTGTGACCCACACGTGAGGTCTACAGAAGTTCGAATCTTCCGCAAAATTTTTAAACTAAAAAACTTGTCAATGCTTCTTAAATGATTTCCACATAACATACGTAAACAAATTCTTATATGTAGGGGTGCGTAGGACTCGAACTCAAGATTCTCGACATGAGCTGAATCAATTTCTTTGGCTCGAGCTCGGCGAGCCTAGTAAATAAGTTTAAACTGAAACTTGTTATTCGAGCTGAAAATTGTTGGAGCACGAGATTGATTCAAGTCAAGCTCAAAAAACATAAAAATATATATACATTACTTCTCTTATTAATTTTGTATTAATATACATATATATATATATATTATTATTAAATATAATCATGATAAATACTAAATATATCACTATTTAATATTTATATATAGGGAGAATTACATTGCCTAATTAAAAAAAAACACTCTTTAGTTTATTAAATTACATCTAACACCCTATAGTTTCATCCATCGAACTTTCCATACCTTCCGTTAGGGTTTCTATAAGACGCAGTTCGAAAATTTTGTGAACTACCGAAAATACCTCTATGTTGACGGAATTTTCTTTTGAACCTGAAAATCATATTTTGTCGGGCAATTATACTCCTTTAGTGTTATTTGTAATGTTTTGCAAGTATAGGTGTGTAAATGTAAGTTTTCTTTTGGGCCCACTTTAATCGGGCTTTTGGGCCCATCTCATTTTGTGGCCGGGGTCCTAGCTGGGCCAAACAATGATCGGGGCCAAGCCAAATATTGAAAGGATTAGAGGTGAAAGGAGCACAGAGGTCATTTACATTTTAGCTTTTTTTCAGTTCTTTTAATAATACTTCAGGGATAGCCAATATCCCTATATATTAAAAATAAATATAATATTATTTTTTTATACAGGCCAGTAAGCCTGCTAGCGAGCCCCCAACATGCATAATTAGCTCAAATTTGGCTTGTTAGGCTCAGGTCAAATCGACTCGTAAATCTCGCGAGTTAGCTAGGCGCATTCAATGCTCACCCCTGTTTATCATCGAACTTTTCTTGTATTAAAAGGATAATAGCATTGCATTCAATATAGGGATTATATATTCTTGCAATGTCGCATCATTAGAGTTTGATTTTCATCCTTTTTGTTTATTGATCAACTTGTTTTGTTCATCTGTAATTAAACGTTTCTCTTTCCTAAAACAAATATATATATATATATATATATATGAACAAGGGAGGTCCATAGGATAGTCATAGTATAGTCTTTTCCAATGCAATAAAGTTACGTACTGTCTATTTTTCTTTGATAAAGGGGTATTTTCCATGGGTTTGCCTTGGTATTATATATATATATATATATATATATATATATATATATGAACAATACATGTAAAAACAAAAGATATATTAAGTTTATTTGTGTTGGTTCTTTCATTCAAAAAAAATATTAAAAATATCGTGAAAATGTCTGCCGATAAGCCGAGTATTTGTCAATTGAGTCATTTTGTAGATGTTCTTGCCTGACACTATGTTGTATCTTATTTATGAAAGCCCAAATCCACTTTTCCCCTTGGAGGCCCGTTATACTAATGGAAATTCAAGCCCCTCCACGAAATTTAAAAATATTGTGAAACGGCATTAAAGCTGACTAATTACATGTTGGACGACTGAAAATACTAATGGTGCCCATGTTGTGCCAAAAGTTATAGTTGTTACTAATGGTGCTACTTCAATTTTTTAAATCGTTTGCAATCCAAAACGACACGTTTTGACCCTGGCCCATCACGAGGGGAATTGCTGCCAAACCCAACATTCTCGTTCTTATCAATTGACACTAGGGTCATTAATGTCATATAGACAAAGAATTTCATTCGCAACATTTGCTCGTCACCCACGGGATTTGAACTCACAACCTTGTTAGTTGTTACTAATACCAATTATAATATGGAGAGTTTGTCAATATAGCAACTCAACTCCAACGTTTTAAAGTTGCGTAGCTATTAGCAATGATGCAATTCAATAAAATTGTACAACACCACCACCCCAATATTTCGACTATACACTTGGATAATTGCTGCCACACAAATCCAACATATACAAATTTATATTAGTAGACAAAATGTATTCAAATTTTCACATTGTACTGTAAAACACTTAAGCTTACTTTAATGTTTTATGTGTGAACCCAAAAATCTTATACGCTAATACAAAGCCTTAGCACAAAAACGTTGTAACAAACTTAAAAACTTCTAATTTAGCTATATATATATATATATACATCACTTCACACTGTCTCCTAAACAAGAGAGAATTTGTTCTATAGTAGGCCTAGCATTAGGCGAACTAGTTGTACATCTGAATGCAATGTCTAAAACCTTTAAGGCTTGCCTCAACTCTCTTCCTTCCACGCTAAATTCAAACAAATCACTTCTTTTCACTTCCAATGAAACCTCATTAGGCCATCCAAGTGTATCCATCAATACAACACCAAAGTTATATATATCGTTTCCTTGAGATGATATCTCGTTGTATACCCGTTCAGATGGCAGGATTGAAAGCTCAGCCTGCCCCGTGTCCTCAACCGCCACGTGATCTGCCAGTTGGACGAAACCATAATCTGACAAATGCGCGGTGAAATCAATGTTGATCATGACATTGGAGGATTTGATGTTGCCGTGGACGTTTAATTGCAAGTGCTTCGCTCTAGGAGGGCTTTGTGAATGGATGAATGCAATTGCCTTTGCTATGCATGTGATTATATTGTAGCGATGCTTCCATTCTAGGGCAGTTTGCCCTAGTTCTCGTGCACCTAATCAAAAAAAATGTTTTCACTCAAATTATTTAGCACTTCCTCTATCACAATCTTTTTAGTATAAGACCGTTAATTTAGTTTGCTTCTTAAACAAATTGGTTAAATTATGTGTACTTCTATTTAAAAAATAATCAATTTGACTCGTTAAGAACAACATTAAGAAATTCCGAATTTTGGTTTATTAGCTAAAAATTACCTCCCCCTTACGTATATAGAAACGTTTAATTGCCCATGCTCCAAAAATGTTAAAATACAAAAAAAATCAAGTACTACGGATTCTCTATTCCAATCAGTAATGCATCTTGCACTGATTTTTGTATATACACGCAAAATGCATATAATCAATGACATCAACTATATATTTACAGAAATAATGTATATGTTAAAAATATTTATAAAATAACGTATACACCTATCCAGATTAAATCATATAGAATACAAAATAAAAATATCAAGTTAGAATATGTAGATAATCCGAGTTGAAAATCAAGAACTTACAAATTGCAAGAAACTATACGTTGATCATGCTAAAATAAACATCTTATAGAGAACATAACATTGAAAAATGTATTATAAATTAATAAATAAATTAAAAAAACTTACCGGAAAGTAAATCAGCAAGGCTGCCCATGGGATAATAATCACATACCACAAATTTAATCCTCTTGGCATATAAATAAGCAGTAACAGGCACCAAATACTCACACATATTCCCTATTTGAGCCACCTTCTCTATTCTCCTCCCAAACTCTCTTTTTTTAACCCCAACTCTCCTAAACCTTTTTACTGCACATATTTTACCACCCAAAAGCGCAACTTTCTCAGTCATCCCTAAAGGGCTTTCCCCCATCACACCAACTGATGCCCTTAAAACCTGCCTAAGTGTCATCTGCGTCGATTCCGAGTTATTCATACTTTTATTATGAACTTTATTAGTACTATTGTAACCATCATCATAATATTCATTGAAGGAGACAAGTGGTATGTCATCATCCATGAACCCGTAAATGAATTCTTCGTATTCGGTCATCGAGGCTGACCGGAGGCTGGTTTCTCCGGCTTGAGGGCTCCTCTTCGTCTTAGTGAAAGCTCTTGAAAGCATCTTTTATGAGGGTTTTTTTTATCTTTCTCGTTTGTATGAAGTTTTTGCAATGCTGTGGGATGGGGAAGACATGTTGAAAGAGTGCTGGCCTATATGATTCAAAAATTGGATGTTTCTAATTGGTTTGACAATTTTGTGCCTAGGGAACTACGGTTTCCAGAAGTTAGTTTGTTTTTTAGGAGGATTTATTAATTGTTTTTTTGTTTTTTGTGTATATGGATTGAAAATTGGAATATGCGCATTTGGGAAAGTTGCATATTTCTTTCATAACTTTGCCCAATTTTGGTTTCAGTTGTCACGGGTTTCTTATATTAATTAGTCTCATAATTAATTTTAAAATATCTCATATATAGTCTCGTTCGAAATTTAACGGTCAAATTCATATGTTCCATGTTAGTCAACATTTTCGACCATTTTTTGGGAGAATTAATGCGTAAATGGCAGTCACACACGATCTATTCAATATCAAGATGTTACTATTCAAGATTACATGTACTAATGCACAAATTCTCTCCAAAAGATAGGTCAAAAATGTTGAGTAACCGCGCATATGGGTTTGACCGTTAAATTTTGGACAAAAATTTTGTTAGGACTGAGTGCGAGATATTTAGAAAGTTAAGGAACTAAATGTAAAAAGTTGAATGAATGAGACTAAAATTAAAATACGACAACGTTGCGGAACGAAAAATGCAATTTTTCATTGGGTATAATTATGGAAGTTCATATATATGAATCAACGAGATTTATATACTTATTTGTCTGGAAACTTGTCCTTTAACCAGAAGTTTTCATAGATTCCATTCATATGGTTTAACTTGAATTTTTGTGTTTGGAATAGTGGTTCTAAGTACTAGCTATAAGTTATCCCTACATACCATATGGTCAAATATCAGTGGCAGGTTTAGTTCAACAAAATTTCTTAATGCATGTTTATGCCACAATTTGGTATTCTATTATAAGGTTGTAATTAATGAATATCACATGCCCAAAATACTTTTCCCGATCGATTGATTTTTGGAATTCTAAATCTCGGTGTGATCAGTATTTTCTTGGATTTTATACCATGAGGATGATTGCGATCGTAATGACATTCTAATTTTTTAGAGCTTTTAAGAATGGTCTCTAACAGCTACTAAAATAAAACGTAATATTAGTGAGAAAAGTAAAGTAACAATGTCAAGATTGTCAATATATATATATATATATAGCGACAATAAATTTTGTTTTGTCATGATAATCATTTTAGAGACAAGTATTCTTTTTAGATAGTCACTACTGATAAATAATGAAAAAGTTTACTAACAACACAAATATAGTAACAACTATATTTATTGGTACTAAATTGTTACAAAAGATGTGTTACTAATTCTCAATAGTGACAACAAATTATCGCCAGCAATTATTAGAAGTGAATACTTGTATACAATTGTGGCACTATTGAACTTGTGAAATTCATTTTTGTGATGAAATAAATTTTATGTCAATATATAATCACTAACTCGACATTATTACTTGTCATTTTGTCATTAATATTTTATATTTTTTTGAGTGAATGTTTTTGATTTAGTTAAGTCACTCATTCACTTGTTTAAATTGAGTGAATTATACGCACAACCTCTCACTTTAGTGTTAATTACCAAAATTTCTCTAAATTTTGATAAAATTACAACGGGATCCTTTCTAGGGATCTATTTGTAAGGTTTACAAGAGGTGAAATTGTAAGAATTTTTAAATACACGAAAAATGTATTGTAAGAATAATTTGATCGACATGAGGGAACTTGATGTAATTTTGAAGAAATCATGAGAGTTTTGGTAATCGTTCATAGCATGAAGGGGCAATGTAGGTAGTTATCTCTTACAAATTTATGCATATCTAATTATCAAATCACAAAATGTAGTAAATACTTTTGATAGAAAGTATGGAATTAAATGATTAAGTCATTAGTTAGCTTTGCTAGTGTAGTATATATTTGTCAATACGAAAAATTAAAATATATTATGAGTAACGCAATTTTAAGTGATAATGTTAAAGTTGTCACCAATTAAATATGTTAAAGTACGAAAAATCTTTGTTTTGTCACAAAAAGATAGTTTTTACATATTTAATAATGACAAAAATTGTATAGATTTTGCCACTTTTGATAATTAGTTACAAGAAAATTGTTATCATTATTGATGTTTAATGACACGTCTTTAGTGACAACGTATAACAAATATAGTGGGAAAATTGCTTTTTTGGTCCTACAATTGGCACCCTCTATACTTTCGGTCCCGCGCTTGTTGATTTTCTCACTTTTGGTCCCATAAGTGTTGAAAATTCTCACTTTTGGTCCCATGACCAAATTTCGCCAAAAAATTAACGGATCGGGCCATTAAGTTAATAAAAAAAAAAGAAAAACATTAAAAAAACAAAAAAAGCTAAATTACCATATTACCCTCTTCATATCTTTATATTTACTTCTAATACCAACTTTAAAATAAAAATTTCAACTGAAAAAAAAGTAATTATATATATATATACACACACATATGTGTGTGAGTGTGTGTGTGCACGAGTGTGTGACTATGTGTGTGTGAGTGTGTGTGTGTGTATGTGTGTGCGAGTGCGTGTGTGTGTGATTGTGTGTGTGTGCGTGTGCGCGTGTGAGTGTGTGCGCGTGTGAGTGTGTGTGTGTGCGACTCTCTGTGTGTGTGTGTATTGTTGTGTGTGTGTGTGTGTGTGATTAGGGGAGGGGCCAGGAGGGGGGGGGGGGAGAGGAGGGAAGAAGATGTATATTGTTCTAGCTTTTTTTTATTTTGACTTTTGACTAACGGAATTTGACTTTGACCCGTTAATTTCTTGACGGAATTTGGTCATGGGACCAAAAATGAGAATTTTCAACACTCATGGGTGACACGAAAAATTCTTACGTGTTTGCACAGCAAGTGGACTGGTTGTGTGTAGTAATAAAGTGGATTTTTAAGTCCGAATTGTCGATCCCACAGAGACTTGTATTTTAAACTTCTTGAATTTAAAGCAAGCAATAATTAAACTAAAACTAAAGATTTAAAGATTTTAAAAGCAATAAAATAAACTAAAACAAGAATTAACTCAAATATTATGGAAGCAAGATACAAGAAACAAGATGTCGAAATCAAGATAGCTATGGAAGATAGCAACTAAGACACATGTGCTGGCATAAATTAATCAATTTTCATTATAAACATGTTCTAATATTATTAGACTACCGTTGCTTTGGTGGAAAAAACCTTAAATAATTAATACCCGATATCTCGGCTGTAATAATTCTTTGACTAAGTGACGGTTCTCTAAATACGTCTATCCGAGAATCAAATCATTAACCATGCATTCACGTTTTAGAATTTTCCTGGATAAATCCGGCTAACTGCACCAGAAAATCTATACCTATCTCTAGGAGCAATTCCTCATGCTTTTCGGATGATGTGATGATTTCTTTGAACCCTAATCGATATTCTCTCGAATCAAAAACTAGGCTAATTAGCAAGCATATGTTGATCAGGCATATGATTGGAATAAACGCACAAAATCAATACACAAAGCAACAATAGAATTAATATGAAAAACACAATTTATAACTCAAATATCATAATTTAGCCTCAACATGGTCTTAGTTCGAAGAATCTAATTCATCATAAAAGATAAAAGATAGAAACTTAAATTAAGATTCATATTCATAGACAAAAATAAATCTAAATCTAAGAAACTCCCTCGTATTTTTTATGGTTGAACTTCGATCTTCATCTCTTCCATGCTTCTTGATTTCTTCACCTTCAAGAGCTTTTGAAAATCTTCATAAATATGTAAAAACTATGTCTAAACCCCATTAGGGCTCTATTCTATGTGTATTTCGTCTTTTAACCCTAGAGAACTGATCTACTATATATAAGGGTGGAAGGGGAAGACTCGAACTTGAATTAGAATTGGAAATTTCCAAAAATCTGCTATTTTTCCCGTCAGAACCAACGTCCGAACGTGAAGTACCCAACGTCCGTACGTTGAAAACAGAAACATTTTGCCTTCTGCGCAGCGATCTTGTTTCCTTCATAACTTTCTCCACAGATCTCCGATTTTGGTGATTTAAGTTGCCACGTGATGCTAAGACAGAGCTCTACAACTTTGTAGAAGGAACATTTGTCAAATTACGTCTCTAAATGCTCTAAAATTCTGAATGTTCGTCCAGTTTTCCTCAATTGCAATGATTTTCCACCTTTACTCAATAAGCACACAAATTAAATGCATATGTGACATAAATCATGCATAAACCAATGTAAATAACATAAATATGAGGCTCTTAAACATGTAAATCTCACACCTATCAACACCCCCAAACTTAACATTGATCGTCCTCGAGCAATAAAAAGACTTAGATATAAGATCAAGAAGCAACAACCAAAGAGATAAACACAACAACAAAAACAAAAACAAAAGGATAAACTCACTTTCGTGGAGTGAACGATTGCACTTAGCATGTGCAACAAGCCGTTAAACCTCAAAGTTACCAGAGAGGACGAGTATAGTCTCGTGAGGGTTTGCAGATGATTTACCCACAAAATCATAAAATTTTCAGCCCTACCCAACCAACACAAATTAACTTAACCAACAAGAAAACAATGGCACAAAATCGACCTTTAAGGCTCCACAATTGTATACACATATCACAGACTTGCTCATGTTACACCTTGACTCGAATAAACCTCCAAATGGTGTAGTGATTGTAAGTCTACGGCATTATAGTCAAGTGGCACCCTTACCAAATTTCAGATTCTCTCCCATATCTATTAACCTTCGATCAATCCTAAAGTACAAGTCTCATAGACAACTTCATAACCACTTACATTTCACCACTTAAACCATTTAAACTTTAAACTTCACATGAAACTTCCATTTAAATTCATTAAGGCTCGGTTGTGTGCAATGTTCTATTCCCTTAGGCTTTCTATGACACCCATGTATCGAGCTTTGGATCAATGACTCCCAAACTAGATAGTTTTAGGGCATTAAGTGTCCAGACACTCCTTACGGATTTAATCGCTCGAGTGCCAAAGGCCACGAAATAAAACTAGACCTTTCATTCACTTTCAACTTTAATTGGCTTGAGCAAAGCTCAAATTAGCTTAATAGTACAGTTTATAGGCATGTAGCTTTTCACCTCCAGTACATATCAGCCTGACTTTATAGTCATACCAATTTTCATCAACCTTATTCATTATTCATTAGCATATGAAGCAACTACTCAACTCATGACCCTAAGAAAAATCTAAGTCAATATTTCCGGGAGAAATTCCTTAAGTGTTTCAGAATGATTATCCACTTAACTCCTCTACGCTCGACTTGTCGTGCATTTGTGATTCATCTAAGGAGAATCTACTCTAATCTAGGGTCCCACGAGCAAAGTAAAGATATGTGTATTTTCCATTAAATTCAAAAAGTCAAGAAATTATGCCATCAAATTCAAGTTAATCATTCCATTGCATTAATTGGTGGCTAAAAAAAAATTTCATGCTCGATTTCCTCAACATAAAAGCATCCAAACATGATAGCATATAAATTTCCCCAAACTTGAGCTAAACTAGGAACACGTGATATGAATGTATTAAAAGCACAAAGTACTACCGACATACACCCCCAAACTTAAACTCAGCATTGTCCTCAATGTTGTCTCACATAAAAGCGCAAAATAAGGGTATAAGAATAGACTTACAACCAAGGATGTTGAAAAACAATCCTTTATCCACAAGTGTGTCTTTCCAGCTCAAATCATCAAAATCAAACATCTCAAACCAAAGTGAAGGGAACCAGATACTAATCATGCTCAACATACTCAAAACAAACCAAAGCATCAAGTATAAAGGAATACATGCCAAAAGTGCATGTTCAAAGAAAACACCAAAACAGAAAGAAAACCTAAAAACTAAGCAAAACAAGAAACACACAAAAACAAAAGATAAAAGAAAAACTTACAAACTTGGGTTGTCTCCCAAGAAGCGCTCTTTAAAGTCACTAGCTTGACTTTACAGAGTTGGCTCAAGGAGGTTTACGTATAAGTTCCTTGTTTGTTCTCCAATCCACTCTCGGGTATCGATTCAATCTTTGGCCATTGGTATTAAGGATTGGCCCATCGTGTGTGATAAATACCCTAGGTTGAGACCAAACAATCATCCACTCACGAATTCTTTTATGGTCCCTCAACACCGCTATTTCCCTTTCTTCCCCATGCTTCGGATGGTGGTGTGGACTCTCTTCCAAGTTAGAGACAATGTCTCGTTGTTCTTCACCCGTCACTTTGACATACTTGAAGTCCACGATGCACGGATGTAGAAGATCATTGGCTCATTTCTCCTGAAATTGCTCAACACTAAAAGGATCAAAAACATCAATGTGTAAAGACAAATCAAAATCAAGTGGATGCTCAAAAACCTCATAGCTATCAAAATTAACCATATCATCTCCTACATTCAATGACAACTTACCATCGTCGGCATCAAATACCGATTTACCTGTGGAGAGGGAAGATGGTGGAGAATCTTCAACCGGTTGAGAAGCTGTAGGAGTGGAAGGCTTGGAAGTGGGAGTTTCTAGTTCTACACATTCAAACGTGCCATACAGTAATGCTTCTAACTCTGCTACACTTTTGGCCGCTCGTTCGGGTATAATCTGCTGGGCAGAGATCCGTTCGTTTTCCCATTCATCATCTTCTCTCACTGTCACATCAGTGCATTGCCCCTCTATATTGCTCTCAGTGTGACTTGGTCATGACTCCGGTGCTTCTTCAGACATTTTGCTCAATAGTTGCCCGAGTTGATAATTAGTCTCCTTTATTTCCCGAGATACTTCCATCAATGTAAGGCGGAGCTCTCCAATAGTGTTATCTAGTTGTTCCTCCGGAGTAGGAATTCTCACTTGACAATGTTGTGGAAAGAACCCTTGTGCATAACATACTTGAATGACGTCGAACACCCATTGCCTATTTCTTGGACAATCCAAATCCACGAGAGTGAGTTGCATAGCCTGAATGAGTCCTAGAAACCATTCTCGTTGCTCCGGGGTCAGAAACGAAAGATTTCCTGCCATTTATTGGAATTAGAATTAAGACAAAAAAACTAAAGCAAAAATAAATATAAAACAAAAATTATAAAAACTTGCAATAAAAACAAAAACTAAAAAAAACAAGTCCCCGGCAACGGCGCCAAAAACTTAACACGAAAAATTCTTACGTGTTTGCACAGCAAGTGGACTGGTCGTGTGTAGTAATAAAGTGGATTTTTAAGTCCGAATTGTCGATCCCACAGAGACTTGTATTTTAGACTTCTTAAATTTAAAGCAAGCAATAATTAAACTAAAACTAAAGATTTAAAGATCTTAAAAGCAATAAAATAAACTAAAACAAGAATTAACGCAAATATTATGGAAGCAAGATACAAGAAACAAGATGTCGAAGTCAAGATAGCTATGGAAAAGAGCAACTAAGACACATGTGCTAGCATAAATTAATCAATTTTCATTATAAACATGTTCTCATATTATTAGACTACTGTTGCTTTGGTGGAAAAAACCTTAAATAATTACTACCTGATGTCTCGGCTGTAATAATCCTATGACTAAGTGACGGTTCTCTAAATACGTCTATCCGAGAATCAAATCATTAACCATACATTCACGTTTTAGAATTTCCCCGGATAAATCCGGCTAACTGCACCCGGAAATCTATACCTATCTCTAGGAGCAATTCCTCATGCTTTTCGGATGATGTGATGATTTCTTTGAACCCTAATCTATATTCTCTCGAATCATAAACTAGGCTAATTAGCAAGCATATGATGATCAGGCATATGATTGGAATAGACACACAAAATCAATACACAAAGCAACAATAGAATTAATATGAAAAACACAATTTATAACTCAAATATCATAATTTAGCCTCAACATGGTCTTAGTTCGAAGAATCTAATTCATCATAAAAGATAAAAGATAGAAACTTAAATTAAGATTCATATTCATAGACAAAAACAAATCTAAATCTAAGAAACTCCCTCGTATTTTTGATGGTTGAACTTCGATCTTCATCTCTTCCATGCTTCTTGATTTCTTCACCTTCAAGGGCTTTTGAAAATCTTCATAAATATGTAAAAAAATATGTCTAAACCCCATTAGAGCTCTATTCTATGTGTATTTCGTCTTTTAACCTAGAGAACTGATCTACTATATATAAGGGTGGAAGGGGAAGACTCCAACTTGAATTAGAATTGGAAATTTCCAAAAATCTGCTATTTTTCCCGTCAAAACCAACGTCCGAACGTGAAGTACCCAACGTCTGTACGTTGGAAACAGAAACATTTTGCCTTCTGCGCAGCGATCTGTTTCCTTCATAACTTTCTCCACAGACCTCCGATTTGGGTTATTCAAATTGCCACGTGATTCTAAGACAGAGCTCTACAAGTTTGTAGAAGAAACATTTGTCAAATTACATCTCTAAATGCTCTAAAATTCTGAATGTTCGTCCAGTTTTCCTCAATTGCAATGATTTTCCACCTTTACTGAATAAGCACACAAATTAAATGCATATGTGACATAAATCATGCATAAACCAATGTAAATAACATAAATATGAGGCTCTTAAACATGTAAATCTCACACCAATCAATGGGACCAAAAGTGAGAAAATCAACAAGCGCGGAACCAAAAGTGTAGAGGGTGCCAATTATGGGACTAAAAAAGCAATTTTTCCCAAATATATTGATTACTCTATTTGTATAATTACGAAGTTATCACTAATTGTCGTGACAACTTAGAACCTCTTATTACTAAAAAATTATTATTGTGATAAAGCAAATATTATCGTCACAATTTATATATATCAATGATAATTTTAATATTGTCATTATAAATTTTGTCATTAACATTATTATTTTTAGTTGTAGTGTGTTCTTATCTCCGAATAGTTGTTTAATCCATTTGGTTTACACAAGGTTGTCTGTGTAGTAAGTGGATAGACTAAAGACAATGGGTATACAAATAAAGAATTAGATGACAGACACAAAGCAAAGATTTTGTCATATTGTAAAGATTTGACTGGATCTACAAATTGATTCAACATATGCGTATATATTGTATACGGTGTGTCTGCTGAGAGAATATATATTAAGTTTCTAAATTATAAAAATGGCCCATGAACAATAAAATTGTCTGAGTCTTAGAAATGCACACCGAATCCTCTATTGCCACTACTTGTATTCACACTGGATCATTCTCGACCCTTATGTGTCTTTGGAGAAGGTCTATCCTACAAATTCAACTCAAATCAATGTGCATAACACATTCCCACACAGTAGTGAGCTCTCGATATTCCTACTAATGAAGTGTACCATCCACGGAGAAATCTACTTGATTTAATGTGCGTTAAGCCCAGTGGTTGAAAAGTTAAAATCTATGTTTGGAGTCCAAACGCGATTTTGATGACTGTTCGGACCCTTTTCCTATAATCTATTTTAAACATTTTTGTGTTACAAAACTACGTTTTGAAAATACTGAAAATTCTAGCTTTTGTCATAATAAATTCTACAAAAACCAATTATTCCATAATCAATTATGCAAAAGTTGGGTCAAACTCATGGGTAATGCGTTTTCCCGGAATGGATTTCACATTATCCTGTTTTAAAAAATTGATTAATTGCATAGCAAAAACTATAGAATTAATCAAATTTTGATGAAGTTATCTAATGATGATGAGAAATGGGCTGTTGATCAGTAAATGCACAATTCATTGTAATGGATATTGATGTTTGCGTGGGCTTCTCATTGCAGATTGTACCAGGAAACTAAAGTGGCCCAAGGCCATTATAAGTCATAGTCTGAAAACCACCTTTCATTTGGTCCGGTCTAACATAGAATTCCCCTGTAAATTTGACTAGAAATGGTAGTTAAATGTTTTTTCTATTAAAAAGAATATATGTCGATAAAAAATCTGTATTCCACAAATAACATTTTATTCTAATCAGTGACGTGATGCCGTGATGGTGACTTTGGTATAAGAGAATATAATGTTTATAGGGTTATCGTAGATGAGAAAATATTTGGGGTATTTTGGTTTGGAAAGGATTCAAAAGGCAAATCTTGTTCACTTCGCGTTTTTTCAATCTAAAAATTGTTATGAATATTTTTGCAAAAGACAATTTTTGTGTTTGTACATTTTTTATTAGTCATGAAAACGTTTATGAAAAGAGAGAAAACGGAAACAATTTAACCAAACAAACTTTTACTTCTTGTTTTTGGTAATTATACTACCTTCATTTATTAAATTAAGAATTGATCTTTTTATCATTTTAAAAAAAAATATTCAAATTGATAAATTGAATAATACATATTTTTCCTAGTATTAAATATTTTTATATAATTTATTTTTTATTTTACTATGATAATTATCTAAAAATAATTTGTTTACTGAATTATCAATATAAATTTTTTAAATAAATAAATCTCTATACAAAGCTACAACTGATTATATTTTTAGTCTAGAAGGCTAAGGTTAATTAAGTTCATAAGTTTATTAACCCTAAGTCCTGACCTGTTTGGAATAAAAAGTTAGTGAAATGAAATTTTTGAATTAAACAATATTTTCATAATTTTCTTAGATATAAAATTTAATTAAAAAAGTTTTTAGTAATTTTTCCAATTTAATTATGTAGATTCGACAACACGTCAACCCACCCAATCCACTCATTAAATACATTGAACCCATGCAGTTTCAATTTGATATTTTTTCAACTCACACATATCAAGTCGAATTGAATTTTCTTTTTTTTTACAAAACCACTCGATCCCAACCGCGTACGAGCCCTTTCAAAGTCAAATTCCTAAGCTAAATAATCGTAGGCTTACAGCTTAAATCATTAAACCCAGTACGTACGCCATTCTGCCCGACCTAGATCCAACCTTACAATTCGTCATCTTCAGCAACACGTGGACGGCGCACATCTTTGCCCCCTCGCCCCAAACCCCACTCCCCCTCATTCTAATTTTCTAACCTGCCCGAACTGCCCGAATCCCATTTTATATCCAAAATTCGCAAGACCCAAACAGATCACTAAGAAACTTCAAAATGGCGAAATTATTCTATGCCGTCGCGCTCCTCTGCTTATTCACCCTCTCAGTCGCCCGCACTCCGTCGGAAAACGAAGACGTCACCACCGCCATCTCTCTCCCTATCTCCGAATCCACCGCCGCCGTCCGCGTCCGCAGCGAGGCGGCGAACGCCGAAACCGAGTCCGATTCCGCCGCCGTGCCGTTGACCAGGATCACTTTCCGACCGATCAACCGCCGATTCGATGTTAGATCGAAGCGTCCGTGCCGCCACCACTCCAGATTTAACAACCCTAGGATGAAGGAGATCCCCTACGGTAACGACATGATCGTGGCCTCCGGTGAGAACAGTGACTTCGAGGATCCGGTGATCCACGGCGGAGGGAGACGGACATCGGGGTGGTGGGTGAGGCTGCACCACCACCACCACCGCCACCGCGATGAGGATAGCGACAGCGATAGCGACAATGAGGACGATGATCGGAAGAAAAAGATGGTGTTTAAACGCTACGATCACGGTAGGTTTGATACGGAGAAGCAATTGAAGGCGTTGAAGGAAATGAGGAAGCGCTTCCGCCATGAGAGTGAGGAGGAGGAAGAGAAACATAAGAAAGGTACTGGATTCATGAGGCGCGTGCGCAAGTTCTTGGACAATTATTTCTAGATCTTTCAATAATTGCTTATGATTATACTGCTATTACTATGGCTAGCTAATTATGTGAGATAAATAACATGTATGTCGATGCTTATATATATAAATATATATATATATATATATCTCTATATGTATCTGGAGTTTTCTGTAATATAGATGTAACGTTTTGGAACTTGGATGAGTTCATGAACACGCAGTGTGTGTGCGTTTGTGTGTGTTTTGATTTTGGGTCTTGTTGGTTTGTAATTTAAGCATCCAGGACCATTTGTGATGTGGAAGGATAATATATATATGTAGAATACTCTTTGTTTTGTACTATGATGATTTGATATCATATGATGAGTTTCCATGGCACAATCATGATAAAACCTTGAAAACCGGGTCATATTTGGAAGGTTCAGGACTTTAAGGATGATTTTCTACACATTATGTAAATGCATATATATGGAGCTCATGTAAACATAGGCAATGGTGGAGATCATTTCGGAACATGAGGTTATCTCGTAAGAACAAACCTTGAAAATTGATGTATTAATTAAGCTAACAAAGGAAGTAGGTCAATTTTTTGACAAAAGAACAAAGGAGGAGATGATTGTAAGAAATGTTCTTTGAAATATGGTTTTCAAGTTATTTGATCTTCCCTTGGACATGTTGATAAACCAAACTATATATGGTGCAATAAGACACTTGGAAAATTCTAATTCACTCCCGGCTCGATTAAGCCAAAGCCTTATGAATTACACTAGCTAGTGAAACACACCAAGTCTTATGAATTACACTAGCTAGAATTTCTCTTATTTCATGGATTGGGTATTCAACATACCCGGTAAGGATCACGCAATGTTATCAACATAATATAAGTTGATGTGGCATGATATGAAAACACACTTTATATATAAGGATTTTCTTATATGATGCTAGAGCACTTTCCTGTAACATACTCGTACACAAATTTTTGAGCTTTTTTCGTAACATTTTCAAACCTTCAATTTTATGTAAAAAGGGTTGTTAAGTGTATTAGTACATGTAATTGAGACAAAAGTAAAATATTGGTCAGGAACATATAAATCAGTTCCCTTCTCATTATACTTTTTGTTACCTGATTGTTCGTAATATGTCGGATAGAGTGCGACGCTTTCAGGACGATCATAGTCGTGGTCGTGGGTATGGTAGAGGTTTGGGTGGTGAAAGCCACACCACTATAATTCTAATTTAATGGTGGTGAAAAGTGGACCGAACACATTCAAATTGGACCTCCACATGTAGAAAATTTCCATATGTTAAGCACATATCTGTCTTCTTACAAACAAATATTCATCATATTGCTACATAATCATTGGTAAACACGGATAAAAGCAATCAGACAACTCTCAAAAGGAAGACGAGCACGCACCTATATGGCGACCGCTAGTCAGTTGAGAACACGACCATGGGCTAACTTGCACTACAACTCCACTTACGTCCGAGCACTGCCAAGGCAAATTCCTCTGCCCTATCGCACCACGAAGATTGATATTAGACAGACAAATCTCAGTAAACGATGCATTCCTCAGACCACGAATCAAACCAGGTTGCTCTACCCTCTCTTCCCAGACATCCTTAATCACAATATTCTTAATCACTGGAATAGCATTATGGTTATAATACTCATCCGGGTGGTCTCCAACATCACCCGAAATCTTTATCCCTTTTCCTGCATTCTCCATGTAAACATTCGACACTGTGATGTTCCTTATAACTCCTCCTCTACCTATATTGGTCTTCAAATGTATGCCTACTCCCATGTTGAATAGATTTATGTGCTCGGCGAGGACATCCTGGACCCCACCAGAGGTTTCACTTCCGATTGCTATACCAGCAAATGGCGATTGTATGAAATTCCGTATTCGTCCCAAACACTCTTCACAGCTACTAGGTCATCTCCTGTTGATATGTAGGAGTCCTCGATGCATACGTTGGAGCTCGAGTCTATACCAAGAGATAACTAAGAAGGTAAAGACAATTATTAAGTGCAAGAGAAGCTTGTGTGATCTAAACAAGAGGCTCAGAAATGTGAATGTATGTAGCCTTATCAGTTATGATAACGAGACAAGGGGAGTCTAATTTCATTATCCTCAATGTGGTCAATAAATTTATTTTTTCAAGTTTGGTTTTGATTTATAATGTTCATGGTGTAATTGATGAGAATGCCATACTTCGGGAGTGAGAAATTGTTATGACGAGTTAAGGTTGTGTTTGGAGTGATGAATTTGGATTTGAGGAAAGGTTTGGAATCTCTTAAAATTCACCACAATTATTGAAAAAGTAACTCCGAATGAGTTCCAATGGATTTGAAATCCATAGACTTGAAATCATCCAAACAAGCTCAATGGAGTTTTTGATGAATTAGAAATTCATGGTTTTCAAATCCTTCAATCCAAACATAAGAGTATTTCTAATTAGAAACATATGGCTCGTGAATAATTGAGGTGTTATTGAAGGTTTTGAATGTCCGGTGAGGTGATTGATGTAGAGACTATAAACCAGGTATGATAATTGTATTTAGCACTCTTACATTACACATCGAACCACTCACTGCAACCTTCACTGCAACCTCCTAAATTCGATCTTTACAAATTAATAGAAAAGTAAAAGTGGATTATAAATACTAAAGTGTGTTATGTAAAATGTTGCTAAAATAATAATTGTAAGCATACCTGGATCAATTCCATCTGTGTTGGGAGAGTCAGCAGGGGCCAGTATGGTAACATATTGAATCACAACATGACTGGGATGACGAAAAGAGCGAGTTAAGCGTCAGTTTAAAAGATTAATGTAACTGTTTGATCAAATCATCACGTTCTACAATCGAGATAAGTGTAACAAAATTTAATATTATTCGAAGCAAAGTTGATGAGGTATATAAATTCTTCATGGATTAAAAATTAATCACCTAATCTCAATTATGTGGTGGAATGATCTTTCTAACTTTAACAAGCATTTTGCTATTTAATAACCAGAAATATAAAAAAGGATTCACTAATGTCAAGTCGCGAAAGTGGTAGACAGAGCACGATAACTTCTAAGGGTAAATATATTAAGTTGTTACCTGCAATATACAGGGTGAATGTTCCAAAAGGGTGAGTTCTTGAAAATCACATTTGAAATGATTATACTTCTGGAGTTCATTAATTCAATAAGGTTTGGTCTGGTGAACCGTAGAGTTCTCTGCCTCCACATGTTCCACCAGACAAGTCCTTGGCCATCAATCGTCCCATTTTCGCCTATAAAAAAGAAAATAAATGAGCAAAAATAGCAAACACTAAGAACTACTCCTGCACTTTCATGTCCTTTGCTAATCCAAGTATCCCGTGAAAGAAATTTTGTTAGTAGTATGAACTTTTATACGCAAAAGCAGTTGAAGGGGAAAAATAGAGATGTAAGGTATCCAAAAGATTGTTTTGAGATTCTGTTATTTATTTTTTTGCTCACTAACAAGAATATTGACTAATATGTATTTAGCCCATGAGATGATCTCGTTCATACTGACCTGTAATTATCACATCATGTAGCCCGTCCCCATGGAGGAAGCTCATATACCTTCCTCCAGGTTGTTCTCTTCCTCTTCCATAAGAAGGCAAAGGAGCTATTCCCAATGAGCAGTATCCTGAATCATTGTGGATGCAAAAAGTTGAAGATCTATATGAATCGTTTAAGTAGTATAAAAGGAAAAGGAAAGGGCAGGAAACAATGTAATGGTTTCAAGTAAATATTAATCCACAAAATCCTACCGTAATGTAAAAATCAGTTTCTTTAATCTAATTATAGATGCATAGAGTCTATCACATAGCAAAGATGAATCATGAAAAAATAGAATGTGAGACTAGAAAAATGTAACAAGGTTAATTTTTGGATGTCCAGAAAATAATAATTTAGTGATTTGCACAATAGGTGGTATTAATGCTTATTGCAAGAGGGCGAAATACCCTGTTCCCTTGCACAATAGATTTACTGCTAGATAGCATTATGAAACTTTAAATGCATGAAAACCTAAGAATGAGTAAGAATCATTTCCAAGTTGCAATCTCCAAAGAATTAACTTTCTTCTGTGTAACATATCACTGCCACATACAACATATTTTGTGATTAAGGACACGAAAAATGGTAAGACGCTCACATGAGATTGGAAGAACTTCGAAGAGTTACAATAGAAAATCTCAACCATGCATTCGCGGCCTCAATGAAATGATGGGATTACACACATAACATTCCAAAAATGGATAAGCAAAGCAGAGAGGTAAACTACTATAAAGGTCGCCCAGACCAGTGTTGTCCCTAGTGATATAATCCCTGCTTGTGGGATTACCATGACAAATACAATTTGCTCTTAACCAACAGCAAATGCTCGCTTATTGTGATGATAACATATCAAAGCTCCAAGGACTGAACCTCTTTTTGTTCGATTGCGTCATCAAATACGAGAACTGCCATGCATAGTGTTAACCACGACCATCATGCAGACGTACTAATATACCCTTAATGTTTTTGAACTTTTTCTCAGAAATTATAACAATATCACTTATCCTTCTTTGAGTCCTATATAATTCAGCCAAAACATTTTCATGTTATGCCTATATTAGAACTCCATGACCTCTAGTCATCTCTTTATTTTCCTCATGTTTTATACTTCGTATTTATTAGGCAAATACATAATGTTGCTGCACTGCAGAATAGCTGGCAAGCCATAGCTGTTCCCAATTATTTAAAAGTACTTCACATGCAATGTCCACCAACTAGCTCCTCGACCCACATGCATAAATGTGTCCCTCATAATCCTCAAGTATTTACTATCAATATCCCTAATTGTATAGTCTCTCACACCATTTCAACATAATTCCAGACGCAAGAGGGGGAAAGGATTTCAAATTTTTCATTACAAAAAATGGCATTAATCAGATCGTGCTTCGGGTGGCAATATTAGCAACAACAATGTTGCACACCACAGACACAATTGAGCATGAGAAATCAAAGACATATCAATTAATCACAATGTTAAACTTTAAACTAACACTTACCATCATTAACCATTGTGCCTGAACTCCTACTAAAAAAATAATAATGAGCCTGTAGACAATTAAAATTTGTAGCCAATTAAATGGCGACACGTGTAAATTAATATCAAATAAATTCATTTATTTACATTTAAGGATTTAATAAAAAAATTATTCTTAAATTAAATAATTGAATAATTGATATTTAAATACTTATTGTATTGACCAATTATGAGGTGCCATGTGGCAATTTTAATCATAATTAAATAATGGTGATTATGAAAAGTCTTTCACCCCTGCAACTATAAATAAGGGTTCAAATTCAAGGATTCATGGACCAATTCACCAATTCACCAATTCACAAGTGTATTTGAGCAAGAGAAGACAAGAGAAGTTCCCAAATTCTCTCTACAAGTTTTTCAAATTCAAGAAGGCATTCAAGGCAAACTTCAAGGCGTTCTTGGCAAAATTCATCAAATTATAACATTCAATTCGAGATTAAGGTGCTAAACCCTCGAATAAACGTTATAGAAGTTCAAATCAAGTTAAAGGAAGATCAAAGCGACTAGTCAACCTTGAAGCTTTCAACTTTCCCAAATCATTTACATCGTTTGATCTGAGATTAAGCTATCGAGCTCTCGCATCAACGTTATAAACATTCAAATCCACATTGGAGAAGATCAAAGAAGCGATTTCTGCTCCAATATTCAAATCAAAGTTCTTGAAGTGAAGAATCAGAGGATAAATAATTAGAGATTTGTACTCATTAAATCGTTTGATTTAATTAAATATATTTTGTACAACATTTCTTGTTTGTTAAATTGCAGACTTAAAATTTATTGTTTACAAATTTTGGCACGCCCAGTGGGATAATCTCTACCTCTCATCTCTTCACTTAATCAAAAGTTCAAAGTTTCACAATGAATGCCCCGAAGAACGCATCGTTCCAAATCACCGCTTCAATATCTTCAAGTGCTACGGTCAATGGTATCGGCGTCGTGACGAGGAGCATGTCCAAAAGACTTCAAACATCTTCTGAGTCGACTCATTTCCTTGGATCTGTTGAAAAGGAGTTGCATTGATAGGAGTCATTTTTACGTGTTTTTAAGCCCCTTTGCGTTTATGTTTTAGGTTCATTTATCACTTGATTTTGTCACTTGTGCGTTTAATTCGTGCATTAAGTGATTTCAGGCCTTAAGTGGATACAATTGAAGAAAGGGTGGAAAAATGATGTATAAAACAAGTTTACGCCAAGATGTTTCACACCTCCACGACCAAACAAGCAAGAAATAAGCTGGAGTTAGCCAAAATCATGTTTTAGTACCATTTCCGCACACCTGGGCGCCAAATCAGAAACAACCTCCACGTTGGAACGCCATTTTGATATTTTTAGAGACAGAATTGGATGATGTGTCCTTCTACAAAGTTTTATATCTATGTCTTATCTTTACATGGGTACTTGAATCATCCAATTCGGAGATCTGTGGAGACGTTTATGAATAAAACACTATCCCTGCGCTGGAAAACACGAAAGTGGCAGCTCATGTTCTTGTTAGGTGGAAAACAAGAGAATGGTAGGTGCAAATTCTTGGTAGGTGGAAATTCTTGTTAGGTGGAAAACAAGAGAATGGTAGGTGCAAATTCTTGGTAGGTAGAAATTCTTGGTAGGAGGAAAGAAAGAGAAGGGTAGCTCAAATTCTTGGTAGGTGGATTTTTGGGTATTTAAAGGGGAGTGGGGAGCTCACTTGAGATCATCAAAAAATCATCCTTTGAGAGTGTGAGGACGAAAATTCAGGGGTTTGGGGGAGCATTCTCTTGGTTTTAAGTCATCCTATCATCATACTTGAAGAGCTAAGAAGAGGAAAAGGAGGGATTCAAACTTCCAATCAAGAATCGATCATCAATCCAAAATAGGGAGTTTCTTAGTTTGATATTCATCTTTATCTATGAGTAATTCTATGTTTTTATTGTTTTTCCAATTTCAATTATGAACTAATTTTCCCTTAACTAGGGCCATGTGAAGGCCAAAGTTATGAGTATATATATATATATGATATTATTCTTCGTATTAATTCTACAATTGCTTTGTGTTTTGATTTTGTGCGTAATTACTTACATATGTTTGATCGCCATATGTTTGTCATATTGCCTAACTTAATAGTTTGAAAGAATATAAGTTAGGGTTCAAAGAAATCATCACGTCATCCGTAAAAAATAGGGAATTGCCCCTAGAGATAGGTAGAGATTCCCGGGTGCAGTTAGCCGGATTTATTCGGGGAAATTCTAGAACTTGAATGCATGATTATTGATTAAATTCTCGGATAGACATATTTAGAGAACTGTCAATTTATCATAGGATTATTACAGCCGAGACATCGGGTAGTAATTAATTAAGGAATTTTCACCAAAGCAATAGTAGTCTAATAATACGAAGAATGGTTCATATTTATATTGACAAGTAAATTTGGTTGAAGCATGTGCCTTAGTTGTTTTATCTCATAAGAATCTAAATCTATTTGCTAAGTCTCGTTTTTACATTTTTATTGTAAATTAATCACAATCTTTTAATTAAATTTTAATTGCTTTTAAATTCCTAGCTTTAAATAATCTTGTCTCTGTGGGATCGATAACTCGGACTTAAAGTCCACTTTATTACTACACACGACCAGTCCACTTGCTGTTTAATACACGTAAGGATTTTTCGTGTCAATGCACATCTTAGCAACATACGCGATGGTGATGAATCTCCTCCAACCTCCCCTCGGGCGACATCAAGTTACTCATTTACTTCAAACATAGCTCCTGTTATGATGACAAATGCTACAACTCTGGAAGAACAAATGGCCAACTTGACAAAAATTATCGAGGGATTTGCCAAGCATATGGAAGAACAAGATTCTCAAATCTCAAAATTGATGAATAGAATGGATAATAGCGAGGCTAGTCGCTCACAAGAAAAACAACCGGAAATCCGCGATGAAGCCGAAGCATCTGAAAGGCAACAATCAAAGAGAAATGAGAAATCTCCCATTGAAGATTTTCAGGTATCGTCAGATGGATTGATCCCCATTGATCAGCTGAAGGAATTTATCATGGGAACTATCAAGGATAAACTCGATGGAGGTTCCAAGTCATCGTTGGCTTACACGAAGCCATATACCCAAAGAATCGATAGACTCAAGATGCCGAATGGTTACCAACCTCCCAAATTCCATCAATTCGAAGGTTTGGGTAACCCAAAGCAACACGTAGCCCATTTCATTGAAACATGTAATAATGCTGGGACTTACGGAGACCATCTCGTCAAGCAATTCGTCCGGTCACTTAAAGGTAATGCATTCGACTGGTACACGGACTTGGAAGCTGGATCAATTGATAATTGGGAACAGCTGGAACATGAATTTCTCAACCGCTTCTACAGCACCCGAAGGACTGTTTGCATGGTGGAGCTCACTAACTCTCGCCAGTGGAAAGAAGAGGCAGTTATTGATTATATCAATCGTTGGAGGAATTTAAGCCTCAATTGCAAGGATCGCTTATCTGAAGCATCAGCCATAGAAATGTGCATCCAGGGGATGCATTGGGGTCTTCGGTACATCCTTTAAGGAATTCAACCCAAGACATTTGAAGAACTAGCTACTCGAGCACATGATATGGAACTGAGTATGTCATCAAGTGGAATTGGGGGACCACCCATCCAGAATCCTCAGAAGGTCGTAGAGAAACAAGAATTCAAGAAAGGGGGTAAATCATTTTCCAAAGCCCCAAACAAAGAGTCTATGGCTGTGAATGCAACACCCATCAAGTTGCGAGCCAAGGCAAATGATGAGAATGACGGAAAGAGAGATACTTCGCAAGATAAAGTGCAAAGAAGATCAACTCTGAAAGAAATGCAAGCAAAGCAATACCCGTTCCTTGACTCCGATGTCTCTGGAATATTTGTTGACTTGCTTAATGCAAACCTCATTGATCTGCCTACGATGAAACGACCAGAAGAAGTCGGGCGTATAGATGATCCTAAATATTGCAAGTATCATCGCCTAGTGGGGCACCCAATTCACGACTGTTTCATATTCAAAGATAAAGTGATGCAGCTGGCTCGTCAAGGAAAGATATCTCTTGAAGAAGATAACGTAACTGCCAACATCGTATCTGTCACGTTTGGGTCATCTAAGGTTATGATAGATAAAGACACCAAATGGAGTGCCTGCGAAGAGCTTAACGATGCTAACTATCGCTCATGTAATGCAACACATGAACAAGAAAACTCTCCAAAAGAAGATAGTTTGTCTGAGGTAAGGTCTTCTGTTGATCACTGTTTGTCAACAATCGCTTTTACGGATGAAGATCTGTTACTTGGATCCAACCCTCATAATAGGCCATTATTTGTCACTTGCTACACTCATGAGCAAAGGGTAAATAGAATTTTGGTTGATGGAGGGTCTGCGGTCAACATTTTACCTTTGCATACGTTGAGAAAATTGGGGATTTCTGTTGACGAACTTTCTAGTAGTCGTCTGATGATCCAAGGCTTCAACCAAGGGGGGCAAAGAGCTGTCGGTATCATAAGGATGAAGCTAATGATGGGAGAGATGTCGTCAAACACATTGTTCCATGTTATAGATGCTAGAACCTCTTACAACATGCTTCTAGGACGACCTTGGTTGCATGAGAATGGTGTGGTCCCTTCAACTTGGCATCAGTGCTTCAAATATTGCCAAGAGGGAATAGTAAAAAAGGTATTGGCCGATGATAAACCTTTCACTGAAGCTGAGTCGCATTACGCCGATGCTAAATACTACCTTGAAGGACCAAAGACCACAAAGGCAGAAGCGTCACTTGATAAGAAGCCAAGAGAAGAAAATCAACAAACTACAAGGGGTGAGGCGAATGATACTCTACATTCCAACGGTGAAAATCACTCAAAAGTTGAATTGCCTCTCGTCAAAGATGAGTCATTAGAAGAATTGATACTACCTATGACGAGACTTGATATGAACAAGCCATCTCATCCGCCTCTTAAAGGATTTGTCCGCCCAATTGAAGGTGCCAAAGAAGAACATGGAGGAATCCGTACCGACAAGTTCTTCGATCCAAAGGCTTACAAACTCCTTACCAAAGTAGGGTACAACCCAAAAGAAGGCTCTATTTTGGGAAAACTCCCTCCAGAAGTCTCTGGTGAACAAGTTCATGGACTCAATGCTACTCAGATAATGCTTAGAGAAAGTGGGCACGCTATTCAGAGCCCTCGAATTGGTCTTGGGTTTGTCCCCCAAAATCCAATTCGCATCGCAATAAGAAGAGCGAGTAGCAACTATGTGAGTGAAGAAGCATTATCCTCAACAGAGTATATCTTTGACGAAAGTGGAAATAAGACGCGACGCATATCTGTCTTTGAAAGACTTGGTCCACCAATGAAAAATGGCAATAAGAGAAACGATAGACGAAGGTGGGGTGTCTTGAAAAGGGCGAAGTACGCTATCAAAGTCAAAAAATCACGTGCCACTACGAACCTTCGTAGCCTGATACCGTCTCGCATGGGATGCGTTGATTTGACTATATCATGCGGTAAAGTCTTGAAAGCTAAATGGCAAACTATAGTCTTTACTCAAGTCCAGTACTATGATGAGGACGATAAAGAGAGTGTGGCGTCATCATATCACATCACTTCAAGAGAGGAAGATATTTTTGAAGAAGAAGAAGACGCAGAGACGGCACCACCTGAACTTGAAGAAGGTGTCAAAACCACGGTCGACAAATTGAAAGAGATTAACCTCGGTGATGCCAACAATATTAGGCCAATTTACATAAGTGCTTTACTAATTGTCGACGAAGAAAAAGCCTACATTGAGTTGTTACATGAGTTCAAAGATGTATTCGCATGGTCGTACAAAGAAATGCCCGGCCTAGATCCAAAGGTAGCAGTCCATCATCTATCAATTAGAAAAGGGGCTCGTCCTATCAAGCAAGCCCAACGTCGATTTCGACCCGAGTTGGTCCCTTTAATTGAAACGGAAGTAAACAAACTCATTGAAGTTGGATTCATCCGTGAAGTCAAATACCTTACATGGATTTCAAGCATCGTTCCAGTGAGAAAAAAGAATGGACAAATCTGAGTGTGCGTTGACTTTAGGGACCTTAACGGAGCATGTCCCAAAGATGACTTTCCGTTGCCTATCGCTTAACTCATGATTGATGCTACTACCGGCCACGAAGCTCTATCTTTCATAGACGGGTCGTCCGGATATAATCAAATACGCATGGCACCAAAGGATGAAAATTTAACGGCATTTTGTACCCCAAAAGGTATATATTGCTATAAAGTAATGCCATTCGGACTATAGAATGCAGGAGCAACCTATCAAAGGGCCATGCAAAAGATCTTTGACGACATGCTTCATAAAAATGTAGAGTGCTATGTCGATGACTTGGTTGTGAAGTCTAAAAGGCGAGTAGATCATCTCGTAGACCTAAAAAGGGTTTTTGAACGCTTACGAAGATATCAACTGAAGATAAATCCCCTAAAATGCGCATTCGGCGTAACATCGGGAAAGTTTCTTGGATTCATTGTTCGGCATCAGGGCATAGAAATTGAACAAGCAAAAATTGATGCAATCGCAAAAATGCCTGAACCCAGAAATATCCATGAGCTCAAAAGCCTGCAGGGGAAGCTAGCATATCTTCGAAGGTTTATCTGAAATTTGGCCGGTCGATGTCAACCATTTAGTCGCCTCATGAAGAAAGGTGTTCCATTTGAATGGGATGAATCTTGCAAAAATGCTTTCAAAAGCATAAAAACATATTTGATGAAGTCACCCGTGCTGGTTGCACCAGTCCCAGGACGCCCATTAATCCTTTATATTGCTGCTTAAGAACGTTCTGTGGGGGCATTACTCGCACAGGAGAATGATCATGGGAAAGAAAGCGCTTTGTACTACTTGAGTAGGATGATGATGCCAAACGAGATGAAGTACTCGCCAATTGAAAAGATTTGCTTGGCTCTTATCTTCGCTATCCAAAAATTAAAACATTACTTCCAAGCGCATATTGTTCGCCTTGTTTCAAAGGCAAACCCATTAAAGTATGTGATGTCGAAACCAGTGCTCTCCGATAGACTTGCGAGGTGGTACCTTCAATTGCAACAATTTGAGATTGTCTATGTTCCCCAAAAGGCTGTGAAGGGGCAAGTTCTAGCTGACTTTTTGGCAGATCATCCTATCCCCGCCGAATGGGAGTTATCTGATGATCTACTGGTTGAAGTTGCTCCCCCTTGGAAGATGTATTTTGATGGAGCTTCTCATAGAGAAGGAGTTGGCGCTGGAGTAGGGTTTATTACGTCTGATGGAGAAGTGTTACCATACTCCTTCACTCTGACTGAAAACTGCTCAAATAACGTTGCTGAATATCAAGCTCTGATCCTTGGGTTAGAAATGGTTGTCGATATAAAACAATTACACCTCAGAGTATTTGGAGACTCCAAATTGGTGATAAATCAATTAGAGGGATCATATGAAGTGAAAAAGCCTGACCTACTTCCATACTTCAACTATGCGAGATGACTTGTTGGATAGCTTGGGGATGTGACGATTGAGCATGTGCCGAGGAAAGACAATAAACAGGCTGATGCATTAGCAAAACTGGCTTCTACACTCGCCATGCCTGAAAAAGAAGCACGAGTTCCAATATGTAAAAGTTGGGTCATCCCACCAATCTTTGAAGATGAAGATGGCGATGAAGAAGAAAATCACATTGTCGAAGTATTTGAAATAGGAAAGGAAGATTGGCGGCAACCACTGGTGGATTACTTGAAATACGAAAAATTACCTGATGATCCACGCCAGAGAATCGACGTTAGACGTCGAGCAGCCCGCTTCATCTATTACAAAGACACCCTTTATAGGCGCTCATTTGATGGGGTCTTCTTGCGTTGCTTAAACGATGATGAAGCCATTCAAACCATGGAAGAAGCTCATTCCGGAGTTTGTGGAGCACACCAATCTGGCCCGAAGTTACACTTTCGCATAAAAAGAATGGGCTATTATTGGCTAACAATGGTTAAGGACTGCATGGATTTCGCTCAGAGGTGTCAAGCTTGTCAATTTCACGCGAATTTCATCCACCAACCACCTGAGCCACTACACCCTACTGTTGCTTCATGGCCTTTTGATGCATGGGGATTAGATGTCGTCGGACCTATGATAAAGTCATCTGCTGGCCACTTGTACATCTTGGCTGCAACTGACTACTTCTCCAAATGGGCTGAAGCGATACCCCTCAAAGAGGTCAAAAAGGAAAATGTTGCTGATTTCATCCGTATCAACATCATATATCGGTACGGAGTTCCTCGGTATATAGTCACCGATAATGGAAAGCCATTCTCCAATGCTCTGATAGACAAGTTGTGCCAAAAGTTCAATTTCAAACAGAGAAAATCTTCAATGTACAACGCCCCTGCTAATGGCCTAGCTGAAGCCTTTAATAAAACTCTCTGCAATTTACTAAAAAAGGTGGTTACAAAATCAAAGCGAGATTGGCATGAAAGGATTGGAGAAGCTTTATGGGCATATAGAACCACCTATAGGACTCCGACACAAGCAACTCCTTACTCGTTAGTGTATGGAGTAGAAGCCGTAGTTCCTCTTGAGCAACAAATCCCTTCATTGAGGATAGCCATACAAGAAGGACTTACTGAAGATGAAAATGCTCGTTTACGGCTTGAAGAGTTGGAGGCCCTTGATGAGAAGAGACTAGAGGCGCAGCGACGACTTGAGTGTTACCAAGCTCGTCTTTCTAGGGCATTCAACAAGAAAGTTCGATCACGCTCCTTTTAAGTCGGTGACTTAGTCCTCGCTGTAAGAAGGCCCATCATTATGACGCATCGGACCGGCAACAAGTTCATATCAAAATGGGACGTGTGATACCCCTATTTTCGAGCCTTGTGGTCCCTTTCATATTATTCGAACGCTCAAGCAAATATCAATACATGGGAGTTGTAACACTCTCTATTCTCAGCTCCTTATTCCGTAGAGACGAATGTAAGAATTATAATTACCGTTAATTAGATTTTTGGTAATTTCTTCCATTTTTTATGTTTCGGGCTCCACACAATATTTTATTCTTCCGCCATATAACGAATCTTACGCTCGAATTATATGTTAAATAGGCTAGTAGCTTTTACACATCTTTGTTGAATAGTTGATGCATCATATCATTTTATGTATAATTTCACCTTCATCATTATATGTTGTGAATATTTTAACATATCCATATCTACATATATAAATATAAACACATGTAAACACACGCATACCTATATATATACATATATATATATATATATATATATATATATATATCCTCCCATGCACAAATAATGAGAAGGAGACCAATAGGTGGCAAACTAATAAAATTCCAGCATGCTTGCTTTCAAACGTGCCACATTGTAGTTAGGTAAAGAGCATTCAACCATTCCTTGTAGTTAGGCAAAGAGCATTCAGCTATTTATACACTCCCTTCATCACCTTCATTCTGGAAATTACCCTCAAAAGAACAGCTCTTTAGTTCTCTCAAAAGACAAGAAGTTGAGTAAAGAAATTCAGCAATTCCCGTGTAGAAATCCCAGCCCTGTCAGTTTTGTTCTTCTCAAGCTTTGAGGTAGCAAATGACCTCCGAATTCAGACTTCTTTAGCTCAAATTAATCCTAAGAGGACGAGGAAGAAATCTATAAAGTCATATTTTGCAAATTGACTCTTTAAAGTTCCATAAACCACCACCGAATCACTACTACAGGTGCTGTATTTGCAATACCTGAAACTTCACCTCATGTTCTTGTAGTCAGAGACCATGGTTCCGGTTGTTTGATCATGCATGCAATCCCACCATTGGAAAGCTCTTTTCGTCTAGGTGATGTCACTGGTGAGTTTTTCTGGTTTTGGTTAAGGAAATAAGCAAGAATTGTCAATCAAATAATCACTGGCACTGCATCATTTTCAGCCCAGAATCTGTCTCCCATTTTGCTTTCCCCTGAAATGTTGCTTATGATGGTTCAATTACTTATCCAAGACCACCTGTAGAATCCTTGTTAAGTGTAGATAAGTTTACTTTAGTATTTTGTTGAAGAACTCTTGGTTAAATGTCCAGAAATCACCATGGAAATATCATTGCCAGTAACAAGCCTCCAATTTCAGAAATGTTCATTCGATTGTGTTGCCCATAAAACATCATTACCCTATTTTGATTGTACATGCAATACCACCAATAGAAATCTTATTGAGTCTAGATGCTTGTAAAGCTAAGTTTCTTTGAAATTCAGTTTATAGACAGTCAAGAAACAGTACCTCAAGATCACCACCAGTGCCCTGTTTCGATTTCCAGAAACGGCCACCCACTTTGTTTTGACCAAAAATGGAATTACCCATGTCCGATTGCACATGCAAGACTACCATTGGAAAGCCATGTGAGTGTAGATAACTATAGGCAGAGGATTTGACAAATTCGAGGCTGAAATGGGTTTGGAAATTGGAGTTGTCTACAAGATGGCAAGATGTGCGTGATATTAGCAGTTTTGGGAGATCAACCTTAAAGGCCCGATTCACCCTTTTCTCTAGTGGAATTGAGATGAAACTTATATGGTGATAAAGATGATATTGTTATGAATCTGTGGATATGAGTTTCATGTTGGTATAATGGTAAATGGATGGACAAAGAATGGTAACGATGAGGACGACGGATGCGCACAGTGTCGTTATCTCTTGCCTTTGTGTTCGTGGCTTAGAAGTAAAGTGTGACAGAAATTTTATGGTATATTGCTAGATGAATAAGCGTTGGGTAAGATATATTTCCTTGACTATTGATTATTCGATATTAACCTTATCGTATTTGGTTATTATCAATCGAGTTGATATTATGATCATATAGATGAGTGCAGTTACTTGGAATAGGAATTGCACGTACGAGATAGGTGGAGCATCACTCGAGTTCTCGACTTAAGCTTGGTATTCGATTGGACGAGGTGAGTTGCCTCTCAAAATTATAGTTATATGTCTTTCAAAACTGGAAGGAATACGTCATATATATATATATATATATCTACTTTCAACATGCTTTGAATACTTGACATGAAAATGGGTTTCAACACTTTCGAATCAAATTCAGAACTCATTTTACCTTCACCAATTCTTGGCACCAACTATTACCTGCATGAATGTTTTCAAACACGTATCTTGCAAAAGTAATTTTCAGGCATGTTTTGTGAAAATGAATTCGAGGAAAACATTCTTTTAAGGAAATTCTGAAAAACTATTTGTCGATTAAATATTTTATCGTGAGCTAAAATGCTTCATTGCATCATTCGTGATATACGTGATTGCATACTTATTTCAGATGCATAATTTATACAAGAATGATTTCGAAATAAACATCGGTTTTATGATTTTTGTGAAATTACTCCATCATTGGTCTTGTATCGTGATCATTTGTCGTGATGGTGTTCTTGTGACGTGTTGCATCTGACGTGGTTGTGTTGGGCCCAAGGTCGGGCGATGGATAGGGCAGGGTTCGGCCGGTCAAGCATGGGCTTGCGGTCTTAAACAGTTCCCGCTATTCACGTCCAGATCCATGCACCTAGGACGGAGTGCTCTGAGGGTGCATGGGTCATTTATCGTGTGGCATACTCCAGATATAACCAAATCGGGCATCGCGAGCCTGCGTGGGGAGGTATAAGGTGATGGCTTTTAAGCCGCGTGTTCAGGGGCGATAAGGAAGAAGCAGCGGGACCCAAAGTGCTATGGGTAAATCATCGGACGCGATGGTATTTCTAACATGGCCCCCTACTGCTTAAGCGTGACGTGTACATGTTACTTAAACATGTCTTGTACGTGATACTTGCATTGAACTACATGCTTTTTTTTTTTAAAATGCATGTTTTGAAACTTAAATATCATGCCACCAATTGTTCCAGCTTTATCATGAACGTGATTTTTTCCAAGCATGTTTTCAATAATATTTGACAAAACCTCATCGTGCATATACTAAGACCTTTGTCTCATACTAGCTATTGCTTAATTGTTACTATGATCACAAATTGTTTTCTTATTTAGGATTTCAATGATCCTTTGAAAATCAACAAAAACTATTATTAGTTTTCCCTCACTAATTTATCATTTGGGTCTAAAAACTATTTTAAGCAACTTGCACACAAGCACTGGCACTCACTAAGCCTTTGCTTACGTATTTTGTTTCATTCCTTCCTTCCAGCTGTAGGTGAGTTGAGCAGTGAGACTAGTTTGGAGGATAACAGGAATAGACATGGACGATCCAAGAGGTAAAAACTGGTAGTTTTATTCAAGGATATTAAGTTACTTCGTGATGCGGATGATAGTTTCAGGAGTAGGACCCTAAGATACATTGATAAAATTGGGTCCATGTTTTGAGTTGGAACTACAGCTACGATAGACTCATGTATTCAAGTTGGGTCTTTTATGACCAAATTTTGGGGCGTGACAGGACGGTCCCTATGTCGTTAAAGAAGTTTATACCAATGGCGCGTACAAGTTGGTCGCCGAAGATGGCTTAAGAGTTAGCCCCATAAATGGGAAATTCTTAAAGCGTTACTATCCATGAGTTTGTACCCTAACCTTTCAAAAAAAAATCAAAAAAAAAAACATAAAAAAAAATCAAAAAAAAAAATATTTATTGAACTACGTTATGACTTGATCCCTTTTATTAGGGTACGTAGGCAGCTTAGATTCCCTCTAAGTTCAGTCATAAAAAATAAAACAATCATGTTTCCCATATGATCCCTTTTATTAGGGTACGTAGGCAGCTTAGATTCCCTCTAAGTTCAGTCATAAAAAAATAAAACAATCATGTTTCCCACATAAAGTGATGTTATTTATTAAAAATTAGTCGTACAAAAAAAAAAAAAAGGTCAAGAAAAAATATCTATGTTCTTCAACTCCTCTTGGACAGATGCCAGGCGCGTCATCGAAGTACTCAAAATCTTCGCTGCTTCATCACTCAAGGGGGCAGTCTTCTTAAGAGCAACAATCTCATCCTCAATACCATGAATATCAACCTCGGCACTTTTAAGAAGTTCTTCCTGGCTCTTTAAGGACGAAGATAATTTCTTCTTGCGACGCTTCAAATCTTTAAGCTCTTTCTCAACGCATGCCAATTCCTCCTTGGTAGATTTGATGTGATCAACCTCTTTGCTTGCTCTAGTCTTGGCTTTACCTAGACGGTCCTTGGTATCCCCAAGCTGTTGATCAAGAAGATCCTTGGATAGCCTTTCTGAAGATGAGGATCTCGCGACATCATAGGCAGCTGCCTTATAAAACAATGATTGCAATAGTCCGTCAATGTGAGAAACATTTATATCTTTGGAGGCCTTCATTGAGTCATAAACAACTTGAACTTCGTCCTTCAAAGATGAGATGTCATCAACTTTGGCTTTTGTGATCTTATCCCGAATAATACGCCATAAGCTCTGAACATGAATGCGTTGCTGCTCAAGTACATATTTCATCCCCACAAATACTGAAGCCTCAGGAGAAGGTGGTCTCTGTTCAACACTAGCAGGTTTGGATGTCTTTTCTTGACTTTTCTTACATGCTATGGGAGCTACATCCGGTGAATCGGATTCATCTTGAGATTCCTCAGCAGCATTCACATCTAAAATTTCTTTATGTAACTGAAATAAAAAAAAAAGGCTACATTAGAGAAAGTTTCGGAAGAATTTCAAATGGAAGAGTAATAAATCAAGAAAAGAAAGGAGAAGAAAACCTGTTTGGAAAAATCCAATAATGATAGATTACTCAGAACATCGGCATCGGTATGTCGCAGTGGATTTAGATCTTTCTTTTGTCTCTTCCAGTGTTGGTCCGCGTTGCTACTACGACTATCCTCCAAGTCGCATGAAGAACTTCTCTTTTTACTCCCCTCAAAAGCTTCAGTAGCTGGTACACTACATTCAATAATAAGGGATGGCAGACGAGGATGTAGAGGATTAGGAGTAATGTCTTTAAGCATGCAATCTCCTTCAATGTGTTTTTTGTCTTTAAGTGGGGTTTGCTTTAAACCATTCAAGAACGATATGTTCTCCTCAAGATATGTGCCATGAGTCTTTGCCCACCATTCTTTATAATTCTTTGAAAAGAGCTTCTTAGCATTTGGGGGAATAGAAAGAAGCATCGCCTTAGAAAGGGACTTGGTAAAAGTACACAAGCGCCAATAACGAAGAACCTCATCTGATGTAACTGTTCGGACATCATACTTGATAACACCAGGAACCTCCTGATAGTAGCCAAATTGGCATCCAAATCTATGTGGACTATAAGGCTCAACAATGGACTTTTCACCCTGTCTCAAAGATTCGCCTTAGACTCCCCGTATTCGCCATCATCAATAAACATGAGATCCTTGCTCGTCGTGGTCATTAGGCAAGTCCAAGCAGCAGTCTCTCCCTTATGGATGCGTCGTCGGGCCTCTGTTGGATCAAAATATCTTGCACCCCCTTCGCCAGAGAATTTCACCATCTTAGGACCACGCAATTCACGCCCAACTGGGTAGTGAGTCTTGAAGTAATAAGCCAACCAAGCATATACGAAATGGATAGGGAACGAAGTATTCACTTTAGTTGGTCTCATAGAAGTCGAAGCTTCATTCAAACCTTTGTAAATGCTTGCCAAAACAGGGATCGTCAAGCTAACTGGTCGACCACTAGCCATAATTACAGCCATCTTGAAAGTACTTGGCCGTATAGTGTTAACATCTCTCCCAGGAAGAACAAAGGTACAGAGCCAACAAGCCAAGTGAGCCGCCAAGTAAGTCTCTTCCTTCAAAGTTTCCCTAATGCCGAGTTTGGAAAATATCGCCTCCTCCGTAGTCGACCACTTCTCGTGAACACCTAAATCTCCAAGGGGGTTGTGAGTAGACGCTAGGCGAGTGGACTTCTTCTCCTTACGAATAGGAGTTTGGCTATATTTCATCTTCTTCTTGGACCAAAACCTCACCCGTTGGTCAACAGACACTTGGGAATATTGATTCGCCTTGGAGCCTCCTAGAAGTAAATGGTAAGCGCGGAATAAGTATTCACATGAGCGAGGGAGAAATATGTGCCCCTTTTCGTCAATACCGGTGAGCTCCGTAGCATTAGGGATGACTTCGTCGTAGAAGAGTCCAGTCATGGGAAGACCTGCGAGAGCGTATAAATCCCACAGAGATATCGAAAACTCGCCAATGGAAGTCAGTGTTGTATTCGTAGTGGGACACCAAGCCTCGGAGAAGGCTTTCACGATGTTCGTGTTTCGATCATAAGTATACATCGAGGCATACACTGCATCGTAGATCCTGGCAGACAGTAACTTATCTTTGCACCGGCTAAGGATGTCCTCTGTCCACTCCCAGTAGCCTTTGATGTAGTGAAATTCACCAAGGAATTTGATGTCGTCTCCAATCCACTTCGCCTTGCCGTCAATGATGTTACGCCCCAGTGTTGGCAAAATAAATGGCTGATTCGACAGTTGGTGGTGAGAAGATCGCAGACTCCATGCCTTAGTTGTTTTGTTCAAATTAATTTCTTCACACCATTCCACCATGGACAATGAGTTTCTCAAACTTGGCCACCGTTTTGCCTTTCGACCGACAAGAGAAATATGAAACGATAGATGAACATCTTCCTCCATAGGTTGGTTCTCGTTGTCAAGAATTGTCAAGTATTGATCTCCGGAAGGGGACAAAGTATCTTTGAAAAAAATCATTGTATTACCTGCCAATGTACAACGAAACAAGGTGTTAATGAAAGTTTGCAAAAAAATAAATAAATAAATAAATTCAGCACGCAGTGCACAACTGTGCAGTTTTCGTGCACAACTGTGCAAAAGGTTCGCACTTTTGCAAAAAAAATAATAATAATAATAATAATAATAATAAAATTAAATTAAAAAAAAAATTTAGCCCGCAGTGCACAACTGTGCAAAAGGTTCGCACTTTTGCAAAAATAATAATAATAATAATAATAAAATAAAATAAAATAATTCAGCCCGCAGTGCACAACTGTGCAAAAGGTTCGCACTTTTGCAAAAAAAAATTAAAAAATAATAATAATAATAATAATAAAAATTAAAAAAAATTAAAAAAATTCAGCATGCAGTGCACAACTGTGCAAAAGGTTCGCACTTTTGGAAAAAAAAAATTGCAATGTTATATGTGAAATCCTAGGAAATGAGAAATCAAAATATGATATACACATAGCTTACCAAATTGAAAGAAAAGAAAGAGGGAGAAGAACATAAATTGTTTGTGTGTGTTTCTAACTAGAACTCAAAGCCCCATTTTATAGTGTGTTATGAAAAGAAAGATGAGAAATAAGATAAGAAAAGGTGAGGAAATGGGGAAAATTCTTTTTCTTAATAAATTCAAAAGGTCATATAAAGTGAAATTTAAAGCAAAGCACTACATAAATAAAAGGAAAGTTTTATTTTTTTTTAACTAAAGCAAGCAAAATTCTCTTCAAACTCCAATTTTATAGTGTATTATGAAAAGAAAGATGAGAAATAAGATAAGAAAAGGTGAGGAAATGGGGAAAATTCTTTTTCTTAATAAATTCAAAAGGTTATACAAAGTGAAATTTAAAGCAAAGCACTACATAAGTAAAGGGAAAATTTTATTTTTTTTTAACTAAAGCAAGCAAAATTCTCTTCAAACTCCAATTTTATAGTGTGTTATGAAAAGAAAGATGAGAAATAAGATAAGAAAAGGTGAGGAAATGGGGAAAATTCTTTTTCTTAATAAATTCAAAAGGTCATACAAAGTGAAATTTAAAGCAAAGCACTACATAAATAAAGGGAAAGTTTTATTTTTTTTAACTAAAGCAAGCAAAATTCTCTTCAAACTCTAATTTTATAATGTGTTATGAAAGAAAAATGAGACATAAGATGTGGAAAGTTGAGAAATTAAAGGAAAAGTGGAAAATCCCTTTCTTTGTAAATTCTA
This sequence comes from Buddleja alternifolia, assembly GCA_019426215.1. Lineage (NCBI taxonomy): Eukaryota > Viridiplantae > Streptophyta > Magnoliopsida > Lamiales > Scrophulariaceae > Buddleja > Buddleja alternifolia. Next base: position 30,687,017 of record CM033399.1, read on the forward strand.
AAAGTCATATAAGTGCTACAAGCACTACATAATTAAAGGAAAAGTCTTGCTTTTGTTTATTTATTTATTTTTTTAAAAAAAAATAAATAATAATAATAATAAATACATATATATATAAAAAAGAATTAACATATTTGTAAAAGTTGGCAGGCCACAAATATTTGATTGTGCAAATGAGCCACCTTTGAGTTGAAATAGTAAAAAAAAAAATCAAGGCCTCTATCCATAAATTCACTTGGGCTACCAAGAAATAGCTATATTTTGGGCCCATATTCAAGACCCACTTGGGCTTTCAAATCAAATTGTACAAAAAAATCAAAATGTCGCGACTTATCCACTCAAGACGCATATTCAAGCATCATTCGTGGACAAGTCTCGAGGGGGCATTTGTAGACAATTAAAATTTGTAGCCAATTAAATGGCGACACGTGTTAATTAATATCAAATAAATTCATTTATTTACATTTAAGGATTTAATAAAAAATTTTATTCTTAAATTAAATAATTGAATAATTGATATTTAAATACTTATTGTATTGACCAATTATGAGGTGCCATGTGGCAATTTTAATCATAATTAAATAATGGTGATTATGAAAAGTCTTTCACCCCTACAACTATAAATAGGGGTTCAAATTCAAGGATTCATGGACAAATTCACCAATTCACAAGTGTATTTGAGCAAGAGAAGACAAGAGAAGTTCCCAAATTCTCTCTACAAGTTCTTCAAATTCAAGAAGGCATTCAAGGCAAACTTCAAGGCGTTCTTGGCAAAATTCATCAAATTATAACATTCAATTCGAGATTAAGGTGCTAAACCCTCGAATAAACGTTATAGAAGTTCAAATCAAGTTAAAGGAAGATCAAAGCGACTAGTCAACCTTGAAGCTTTCAACTTTCCCAAATCATTTACATCGTTTGATCTGAGATTAAGCTATCGAGATCTCGCATCAACGTTATAAACATTCAAATCCACATTGGAGAAGATCAAAGAAGCGATTTCTGCTCCAATATTCAAATCAAAGTTCTTGAAGTGAAGAATCAAAGGATAAATAATTAGAGATTTGTACTCATTAAATCGTTTAATTTAATTAAATATATTTTGTACAACATTTCTTGTTTGTTAAATTGCAGACTTAAAATTTGTTGTTTACAGAGCCCTCTCTAAATAAACTACTTACTTGAAATTAAACATTTCATGCCATAAATGCTTCCAACTAACATGACCCTATAATTTTTTGATGTTCAAAATTTCACCTCCTCAAATTCTAAAAAGATCAAGTTTTGCCCCCTTTTTTTGTATTCGCCCCCGCGAACCCAAATTCCTAACTGCGTCCCTAAAAGCACCCAATCTATCATGTTATTACCCAAAACAGTGGTGCAAGCACAAGATTTCAACAGACAAAGTACATGAAAACACAAAATAGACCGAGACGAAATAAGGGGAAAAAATCAATACCATAGTGGCTTTGATAACGGCACCCTTAGCCAAGTAAAGAGTCATGCGGCTAGTAAGATTAAAGGGTCCAGTTAAATACTCTCCAGGAGGAATGTAAAGCAGAGCCCCACCCCTCCTCCTCAAATGCATAATCCTGTATATTGCTTCCCTGAATGCTTTTGTGTTCAAAGTCACCCCATCACCCACACCTCCAAAATCCGTTATCGATATCTTATCGTCCCGGTAAGTCATCGGAACGATTCCCGAGCACGTCGCCCACTCAGCATTGGCAGATGCCGCATAATTTACCAACAGCAGTACAATAAGGCCTAAGGAAACTGAAATTGGATAATCAAAAAGTTGCATGTTGATGGAAGAATGTCTTTTCGGATTTCTTTTACTAAAAATTGGCGCGGTTTTTGGTATGGAAATAAGTGGATTTTCAAAACAAACAGAAGGCAACAAAAGAGAAGAATCGAAGCAAAAAAGCAATGATTATTAATCAATTGTTCTTAAAATTCAAGATTTGTGTGCGATTTTCGAATCTGTCCAAGGAAATGAGTACAAAATAAACTTTAACTTAGATTTTTGCTTCAATAAGGCATAACATTTGAGAAAAATAAAGATTGAATGCTTGTATTGACGCGTAAGATACAAAAAAAGAGATCTGGAATTAAATTATCCAAGGAGAAAACTCCAAAACACAGATATTTATTTGTATGGTGATGATATAGTAAATACACCTGCATTCAAAAGAAAATGAACAAAGTGAGAAAAATACCATATATCAGATATCAAGCAAATACAATTGCATTGCTTCAGAAAGCAGAAAAATTAAGTTGTGCGATGAAACAAGGGGAAGAAAGCACACGCTAGTGAACAAAAATACTGAAAACATATACACACAGAGTGTGTGTAGTAACTGTTAAGCTACCTGAAGTGTATAAGCTGAGGTTTAGTTTGTCTACAAGTGATTGTCTTTGCCGAAGAACAGACACAGAGAGAGAGAGAGAGAGAGATGAGAGAGAGATGTGTGAGGGGAGAGATTTTTGAAGCATAGATAGAAGTGCGTGTTTTGTTGTGTCATAATAATTCATAAATATGATAAAATCCGTAATAATTTTTGGGCTCTGGGATGAATAATAATATATATATATATATATATATATATGAACTATACTAATCTATCTATCTATATCTCTCTATATCTATATTATAAGGGGTCGTTTGGTCTATGAGCTAATATTAGACATGATAATATTACATATGATATGATATCACTAAGTTGGTGTGATAATTTCTTGTATTTTGTTTGGTTAAGCATGAAAAAGTTGCATGATATGGCCTTGATAACCTAAAGTTTTGTTTGGTTGATTTGATATTATCATGTGATAGGCCTAAAAAGTCAGAAATGTTCTTATGACACATAATTAATTCCTGAAACAACCTTTCTCTTTTATTAGATAAATTTATTAAAACCTCTCAAAGACACATTTCCCCCATTTTCGGATTGCTTCTCCATTCTCTTCAGCTTGGGAAACCTAAGCACACTCGGACTTACAGGTATTGTAAGTTAGTTTTTATAATAAATTTTCAAGTTTGTAATATACATTTTGAGCCCTAAGCGCTAAGCATTTGTTTTGTACTAAATTGATTTCCAAAATTTCAATTGAAGGAAGAATGAATTCTGCACATTATGATTTTGATTGGATGATTGCAATAATGCAACATTTTTGTATTGTTCGGTACTGGTAATTCGTGAAAAAATGATAATGAACAGGAACTTGCAACATTTTTGACACACGTGATATTGATGATTTGTTTAAATTAATTGTAGTAAATTCATTTTTTTTCATGGGACATTGTTGAATGAGAATCTGCTACATTGTTTATATGAAATGTTGTGTGTTGTATGGTTTAATTGAAATAAAAGTGTATGAATGTGTTTAGTTCGATATGCATCGGTTCAATGCTCACTTAGTAGTTTGGATTCAATCCAATCAGCTACATTGTTTATAAGAAATGGTGTGTGTTTGTATGATTAAATTGTAATAAATGTGTATCAATAAATTTAGTTCGATATGCATCGGTTGAATGCTCACTTATTTGTTTGGTTTCAGTCCAATTTGGTACAAGTTTTGCAAATAATGTCAAGTAGTTCACCGTCTACCACTGGCCAAACCTACTGGCACTATAGTGAACAAATTTCAATATTACGTTGTTGTTGTGGCCATGAGTTGCAATTCCTCACATATTGGGGAAGTGATGATCCAGGCAGATGTTACCACGAATGCCCCAATAGGGTGTGTTTTTTATCTGAAGTTAGTCGAATTTATAATAAATGTATGGGTTATTTTGTCTAAGTTTAATTGTATGCATTTAATCATTTCAGCGACTCGGATGAGATCATCACAAGTGGTATGACCCTCCAATGTGTGAGAGATCCAAAAAAATAATTCCGGGTCTACTACGAAAAAGTAACTATCATAGAGTGGAAAGAAAAAATTATATGTTGTCACTTTAGCAAGGTTGAAGAGGAATTGAAGGATACAAGAATGCGTTGTATTGAGCTGGAAGTTGAAGTTAATCAATTGAAGACGATGCCACACGGTTTTGTTATTCGTCAAACGGCGTCACATGGAAAACCTATATGGCACTATGTCTTCATAATATCATGTATTATAATTTTCTTCTTAATGGGTCCTTGGTCACCCCCCCCCCCCAGTTGTAGTTAACACCTAATTGATGTTGTAGTCAATCATTTGATTAATTGTCGTATCTTATTTGGTCGTTAGGTGTTAACGCCGGTGCTATTTGTGGCGGTGACGTATTATGATATATTTTGATGAATTGTCGTATCTTATAAAACATGTAAATTATTACATTATGAATTGTCGTATTAATATATATATTGGCAATATTTTTATTGATTACACATCATACGGTCATATGCAATATTTGTACAAAATTCATATAATATCACTGTGAGGAGTATGCTTTTGTATGTGTGCATGTTAATTTTTTTATTTTTCCAGAAATTACTATGCATCTCTTGTTTTTTGTCTCTGCAACTACATAGGATGGGAATTTTTTTGCATTTTCCATGCAACAATTGTAAAGTGAAGATATGGTGTATCCTTTTGCATTGTCTAGTCTACACAATTCAATCCCATTGGTTTTGTAGGATTTTAGTGATGAGAAGTAAGATGCAAAAGCTTCTACCCTATCATCACCCAACCTTGACTAGAGGTTTGATAGGATACACACACACACACACACACACACACACACCACCTAAGCATAAATAAGAAGGTAAGCTACTATATTCATACACACCACATTCCTCGTTCTTCCACCCTTTTGTCCTCATCCTTCGAATAAGAACATAACAACCTTTTTTCGGCCCACTCCACTGTGGTAATCTTAAGTCACCCTAGGCACACACTAATTTTATGAAAAAAATTCTAAATGGCTAGTGATCGGTTAACGTGTAGTCGAATAAGATTTTTCAAGGCCAATGAAGATCGGATCAGTTGTTTGGCATCGAATATTCACCGGCATTTAATGTCCTTCCTAACAATAATGGACGCAACGAAAATGGGTATGGTGTCGCACCTTTGGAGGGACGTATGGTTTTCCTTTAACAAGCTTGTTTTTTATTTTGAAAATTTTCCACTTGATTTTTCTTTCCATTTGGACCTTAGTCAATTTATTGATCGAACTCTTACACAACATGACGTGTCGAATGTCAAAATTATTGAGTTCATTTTATGCCCTTGTTTAACATGTGATGGTGTCTTGAAGATTGAGTGGATTAATTTTGCTACTACACATAAAGTAGAGAAATTGAAAGTTTATGGAAACTTTTTGAATGGGTTGAGTTTGCCTGATGCACTTTTCACATGCAACTCTTTAGTATCATTGGAGTTAGCCATATGCTCATATGGTTTACTTTGGCCTAACTCTTTTAATCTCCCTAATCTACGTAAGTTGATACTAAAACATATTGTACTTTCTAATGTTACTTTTACTAGAGAAATACTCTCAAGCTTTCCTTGTCTTAAAAAATTACGAATTGTTTTATGTGATGTGAGGAGTCTTGACATCATGAGAGTAGTTTCATCCTCTCTACTTGATTCTTTGATGGTTAATTGCATTGGAATGGACACATGCATGCCTCGTCTCGAATGTTCTGCACTTTCAAGATTCATATACATAAATTTGGACGAAGGGTTGCCCGATTTGGTTATTCCTCATGCCATGTTCCGATTAGTGTTAAATGGGGAGGAAATGGTGGTTGACACCGAAGATACTTGTAATTTTGTCACATGCATGGGCAAGGCTCTTCACTTTCTACTACATCACAAATATGTGTTCTTAAGTCACAATGTTATTGAGATAACCATTTATTGTTGAATTAATTTTTAACTTATTATATATTTAGTAGCCACATTCTTGTGAATAGATATTTGGTATCAACAATGTTATTTGGATGTTGCTTAGTACTACGCAATTCGAAAAAATCATTCATATGTCTGTGAGCATTTGTCCATGTATGAAGCATTTGAAGGTTTTGTTTTTATTGATTGGGTCATTTCCAAGCTCAAAGAACTTGCCGTCACAATCATGGTAATATAATCAGATTTGTGGGTTAGGTCCCTATGTATGTAATATTGTGTTCGCCATTATTTTGCATTTTAATTTGATAACAAATCCGTGCAGCATCGGGAAGGAGAGGTGGTTGAAGGCGGAAATTGTATATATTTTGACCCACTACACGAAGTCGGTGGATTCCGAACTATAACAAATATTGAAATACATCATTTCGATGGGGAAGCCATTGAAATGGACATGTTGTGAACGATGTTTGCTAGTACACCCGAGCTTGATTTAATGAGCATAAATATGAGCTTACGTATGGTTCGGAATGGACAACTGAACTCAAACATGATGACCATACTTAATTATGATAAAGCTTCGGGACAGGGTGACGTGATATTTGAGACTTGAAGGACATGCAAAAGTAATGTGGACACTCAATTTCCGACTTTAGTGCATATTAATACACTACCAAAATTACCAAAATTGAGGTTCTACATTACTCTTGCATGTCCTTCGAGTCTCAAATATCACGTCACCCTGTGCCAAAGCTTTAGCATAATTAAGTATGGTCATCATGTTTGAGTTCAGTTGTTCATTCCGAACCATACGTAAGTTCATAATTATGCTCATTAAATCAAGCTCGGGTGTACTAGCAAGCATCGTTCGCACCATGTCCATTTCAATGGATTCCCCATTGAAATGATGTACTTCAATATTTGTTATAGTTCAGAATCCACCGACTTCGTGTAATGGGTCAAAATAAGTACAATTTCCACCTTCAACCACCTCTCCTTCCCGATGCTGCACGGATTTCTTATTAAAAATTGTTATCAAATTAAAATGCAAAATAATGGCGAACACAATATTACATACATAGGGACCTAACCCAAAAATCTGATTATATTACCATGATTGTGACATCAAGTTTTTCGAGGCTTGGAAACAACCCAATCAACAAAAACAAAACCTCCAAATGCTTCATACGCAGACAAATGCTCACAGACATATGGTTGATTTTTTCGAATTGCGTAGTACTAAGCAACATCCAAATAACATTGTTGACACCAAATATCTATTCACAAGAATGTGGCCTCAATATGTGTGGCGAAGAAGTATATAATAAGTTAAAAAATCATTCAACAATAAATGTTTACCTCAATAACATTGTGACTTAAGAACACATATTTGTGATGTAGTAGAAAGTGAAGAGTTTTGCCCATGCGTGTGACAAAATTACCATTATCTTCGGTGTCAACCACCATTTCCTCCCCATTTAACATTAATCGGAACATGGCATGAGGAATAACCAAATCAGGCAACCGTTCGTCTAAATTTATGTATATGAATCTTGAAAGTGCAGAACATTCGAGACGAGGCATGCATGCGTCCATTAATATGCAATTAACCATCCAAAAACCAAGTAGAGATGATGAAACTACTCTCATGATGTCAAGACTCCTCACATCACATAAAACAATTCGTAATTTTTTAAGACAAGGAAAACTTGAGAATATTTCTCTAGTAAAAGTAACATTAGAAAGCACAATATGTTTTAGTATCAACTTATATAGATTAGGGAGATCAAAAGAGTTAGGCCAAAGTCAACCATATGAGCATATGGCTAACTCCAATGATACTAAAGAGTTGCATGTGAAAAGTGCATCAGGCAAACTCAACCCATTCAAAAATTTTCCATAAACTTTCAATTTCTCTACTTTGTGTGTAGTAGCAAAATTAATCCACTCAATCTTCAAGACACCATCACATGTTAAACAAGGGCATAAAATGAACTCAATAATTTTGACATTCGACACGTCATGTTGTGTAAGAGTTCGATCAATAAATTGATTAAAGTCCAAATGGGAAGAAAAACCGAGTGGAAAATTTTCAAAATAAAAAACAAGCTTGTTAAAGGAAAACCATAGGTCTCTCCAAAGGTGCGACACCATGCCCATTTTGCCGCGTCCATTGTTGTTAGGAAGGACATTAAATTCCGATGAATATCCGATGCCAAACAACTGATCTAATCTTCATTGCCCTGAAAAATCTTGGTCGACTGCGCGTTAACAGATCACTAGCCACTTAGATTTTTTTTTTTAATAAAATTAGTGTGTGCCTAGGATGACTTAAGATTATCACAATGGAGTGGGCCGCAAAAAGGTTGTTATGTTCTTATTCAAAGGATGAGGACAAAAGGGTGGAAGAACGAGCAATGTGGTGTGTATGAATATAGTAGCTTACCTTTTTATTTATGCTTAGGTGGTGTGTGTGTGTATCCTATCAAACCTCTAGTCAAGGTTGGGTGATGATAGGGTAAAAGCTTTTGCATCTTACTTCTCATCACTCAAATCCTACAAAACCAATGGGATTGAATTGTGTAGACTAGACAATGCAAAAGGATACACCATATCTTCACTTTACAATAGTTGCTTGGAAAATGCAAAAAGATTCTCATCCTATGTAGTTGCAGAGAAAAAATACAAGAGATGCATAGTAATTTCCAAAAAAAAAAAAAATTAACATGCACACATACAAAAGCATACTCCTCACAGTGATATTATATGAATTTTGTACAAATATTGCATATAACCTTATGATGTGTAATCAATAAAAACATTGTCAATATATATATTAATACGACAATTCATAATATAATAATTTACATGTTTTATAAGATACGACAATTCATCAAAATATATCATAATACGTCAACGCCACAAATAGCACTGGCGTTAACACCTAACGGCCCGATAAGATACGACAAAAAATAAAATGATTGACTACAACATCAATTAGGTGTTAACTACAACTGGGGGGTGACCAAGGACCCATTAAGAAGAAAATTATAATACATGATATTATGAAGACATAGTGCCATATAAGTTTTCCACATGACGCCGTTTGACGAATAACAAAACCGTATGGCGTCATCTTCAATTGATTCAACCAGCTCAATACAACGCATTCTTGTAACCTTCAATTCCTCCTCAACCTTGCTAAGTGACAACATATAATTTTTCCTTCCCTCTCTATGATAGTTACTTTTTTTGTAGTAGACCCGGATATTTATTTTTTTATCTCTCATACATTGGAGGGTCATACCACTTGCGATGATCACATCCGAGTCGCTAAAATGATTAAATGCATACAATTAAACTTAGAGAAAATAACCCATACATCTATTATAAATTCGACTAACTTCAGATAAAAAAACACACCCTGTTGGGGCATTCATGGTAACGTCAGCCTGGATCATCACTTCCCCAATATGTGAGGAATTGCAACTCATGACCACAACAACAACATAATATTGGAATTTGTTCACCATAGTATCAGTAGGTTTGGCCAGTGGTAGACGATGAACTACTTAACATTATTAGCAAAACTTGTACCAAATTGGACTGAAATCAAACAAATAGTGAGCATTCAACCGATGCATATCGAACTAAATTTATTGATACACATTTATTACAATTTAATCATACAAACACACAACATTTCCTATAAACAATGTAGTAGATTGGACTGAATCCAAACAATTAAGTGATCATTGAACTGATGCATATCGAACTAAACACATTCATACACTTTTATTTCAAATAAACCATACAAACACACAACATTTCATATAAACAATGTAGCAGATTCTCATTCAACAATATCCCATGAAAAAAAATGAATTTACTACAATTAATTCAAATAAATCATCAATATCATGTGTGTCAAAAATGTTGCAAGTTCCGGTTCATTCTCATTTTTTCACGAATCACCAGTACCGAACAATACAAAAATGTTGCATTATTGCAATTACCCAATCAAAATCATAATGTGCAGAATTCATTCTTCCTTCAATTGAAATTTTGGAAATCAATTTAGTACAAAACAAATGCTTAGGGCACAAACCGTATATTACAAACATGAAAATTTATTATAAAAACTAACTTACAATACCTGTAAGTCCGACTTTGCTTAGGTTTCCCAAGCTGAAGAGAATGGGGAAGCAATCCGAAAATGGGGGAAATGTGTATTTGGGAGAGGGGTTTCAATAAATTTATCTAATAAAAGGGAAAGGGTGTTTCAAGAATTAATTATGTGTCATAAGGACATTTCTGATTTTTTAGGCCTATCACATGAATAATATCAAATAACCAAACAAAACTTTAGGCTATCGAGGCCATATCATGCAACTTTTTCATGCTTAACCAAACAAAAGACAAGAAACTATCACACCAACATAGTGATATCATATCATGTGTAATTTTATCATGTCTAATATTAACTCATAGACCAAAGACCCCAAAGTGTGGATATCTTATTGTTTGTTCCAATTGTGATTTTACACTTTTACCTTCAACTACAAAATTAATGAATAATAAAATATACCACCTCCATTTTCCTACAAGAATAATGAATAATTAAGTAATTATTAGTCAAAAAAAGGGCACCCAGCTTCCTAGCAAATTGATGTCCCCTAATAGCAACTAAAAGTTGGTCAATGCTTAGTATGAGAGCCTAAAAGTCGAATTCACTTGTAACCCTAAAAGTGTGGATATCTTATTGTTTGTTCCAATTGTGATTTTACATTTCTACCCTCAACTACAAAATTAATTAATAATAAAATATACCACCTCCACTTTCCTACAAGAATAATGAATAATGAAGTAATTATTGGTTATAAAAAGGGCAACCCACTTCCTAGCAAATTGATATCCTCTAATAGCAATTAAAAGTTGGTCAATGCTTAGTATGGGAGCCTAAAAGTCTAATTCACTTGTAACCGATTTTAGGTAAAATTCGTATATAAGATTGGATTTTGTAAAGGTTGTGCTTGCATGTGAACAAAAATAATACAGCAGAACAAAGAGGATGAGAATGCCACTTCTACCCTCAACTACAAAATTAATGAATAATAAAATATACCAACTCCACTTTCCTACAAGAATAATGAATAATGAAGTAATTATTAATCATAAAAAAGCACCCCACTTCCTAGCAAATTGATGTTCCCTAATAGCAATTAAAAGTTGGCCAATGCTTAGTATGGGAGTCTAAAAGTCTAATTCACTTATAACCCTAAAAGTGTGTATATCGTATTGTTTGTTCCAATTGTGATTTTACACTTCTACCCTCAACTACAAAATTAATGAATAATAAAATATACCACCTCCACTTTCCTACAAGAATAATGAATAATGAAGTAATTATTAGTCATAAAAAGGGCACCCCACTTCCTAGCAAATTGATGTCCCCTAATAGCAATTAAAAGTTGGTCAATGCTTAGTATGGGAGCCTAAAAGTCTAATTCACTTGTAACCGATCTTATGTAAAATTCCTATATAAGATTGGATTTTGTGAAGGTTGTGCTTACATTTGAACAAAAATAATGCAGCAGAACAAAGAGGATGAGAATGCATCAGAAAAAGTAGGGTTTCCCCATTTGTTCATTCGATTTTTTTAGTGGTATTAAGCATAATTTTTTACTAAGAATTTAAATATGTCTGCTCATCTTTTGATGGGATGAACATCTTTGTCTATATGGATTTGTACCCCTTCGATGGTGGCATTCTCATTGAAATCTTTATGACAGGGGAAAACCTCCTTTTTACACACACTACACATTTTTTCACACACAATGCACATTTTTTACACACAATGCACACTTTTTACACACACTGCACACTTTTTCACACACAATGCACATTTTTTACACACACTACACACTTTTTCACACACAATGCACACTTTTCACACAATGCACACTTTTTACACACACTACACACATTTTCACACACAATGCACACTTTTTACACACAATACACACTTTTTCACACACAATGCACACTTTTTACACACACTACACACTTTTTCTATATGGGTTTGTATCCATTCGATGGCGGCATTCTCATTGAAATCTTTATGACAGGGGAAAACCTCCTTTTGTTATGTTAGAAGGTCCCCCAAGTGATGCCTTTAATCCTCAAATCTTTAAGTTGCTTGTATTATTTCAATAGCTAGCTCAATTCAAATGAAGAAACATTAATAACCTGACCATAGTCTTCTTATATTTTGGTGATGTTTCTGATATCTTGATTTTGATATTTGTTGTTCTTTTGTTGAATTAAAATTTTGTTGTTGGATTTGTTTAAATGTCTGGTGAAAATCAATTGAGAATGTAGGATTGGGGAAGTTTTATAGATATGGCTATGTCATATGAGAGATTGAGAAATGTAATGGAAATTGATATTAATTAAAAGAAGTTGAAGAGTTAATTACTAATTGGTTTCACACTCTTACAATCTTACTTAATAAAAATTATAGGATATGTTATTATAAATATTATTTTTCTTAACAATAATGGTTGATATTAATATTAAACAATCAAGTAATTTTGATTGATATTAGTTAAAAACAATTTTTGAGTCCTTAATTATTTGGTCAATAAAGTTGAAGAGTCGTAGATAGTTACGTTCATTGGAAAAATTGTATTTTTGGTACAGTAATGTGGCCTGCACATTTTTTTGGTACATTAATATGGGGGGGGAGGGGGGGTAGCAATTTGGGTACACTATTGAGCAAAAAATTGGCAATTTCAGTACATATCGCCGAAAATTGTTGACGTGGCGTCGGAAATTGCTGATGTGGCCGCCGGAAAATGTCAAAATTGGGGATTTTCCAAAATGGAGGGAAAATTGCTGATGTGGCCGCCAAGTGGGCAATGAATTAATGACGTGGCCGGCCATGTGTCACTTTTGTGGATTAAAATGCAATTTAACACAAATATTAAGGGCATTTTTGTCATTTTTCATCCACCCTATTCTCTCTCTCTCTACTTTATCTCCTTCACCAAAACACACACTCATTCACACACACACACACACACATATATATATATATATACATAAAAAATGGGACTCATAAATCCATCAAAAATTGAGTATTTATGAGTATTTCAGAATGCCCTTAATTTGAGTATTTCAATACATCAAAAAATGGGACTTATAATTGTGTTAAGAATTTTTATACTCATAAACCCATCAAAAATTGAAATTTCAAATCTGAAATTCACCATTCTGAAATTTATGGGTTTATACCCATAAACCCATTTCAAAATTCACCATTCTAAAATTCAATTTTGGTGTGTGTATATATGTGTGTGTGATTCTATATACATACATATATGTGTACATGCGTGCGTGTGTGTGTGTCTATTTATATATATGTGTGTGTGGTGTGTGTGAGCCTATATATATACATATATATATATATATGTATATGCATGTGTGTGTCTGTTTATATATATGTGTGTGTGTGTGTGTGTGTCTGCTTGTATATATATGTGTGTGTGTGTGTGAATGAGTGTGTGTTTGGGTGAAGAAGATGAAGTGTAGAGAGAGAGAGAGAATAGGGTGGATGAAAATTGACAAAAATGCCCTAAATATTTGTGTTAAATTGCATTTTAATCTACAAAAGTGACACATGGCCGGCCACATCAGCAATTTCCAGTGCCACGTCATCAATTTTCCCTCCATTTTGGAAAATCCCCAATTTTGACATTTTTCGGCAGACATGTCAGCAATTTTCGGCGATATGTACTAAAATTGCCAAGTTTTTGCCCAATAGTGTACCCAAATTGCTAACCCCCCCCCCCCCCAATATTAATGTACTAAAAAATGTGCATGCCACATTACTGTACCAAAAATACAATTTTTCCTACGTTCATTCAACCCTTACATTCCTACATTGATGAAGCAACTTTACCCCTTCAGTGGAAATTTAAAGGGCCTCATGAGTAACTATCAAATTCAAGTCAAATAAAAATCTTACGGGTATGTAACATACAACCTGGAAGTTATGGTTTAATTCCTACTTAAGTTTATTATCTGGTACAAATCTCTGTGAACAGTTGATGGATCAATTGCAAAAGGAGCAGTGTATGCGAGCTCCCGAGTGACTTTTCCTTTTTGGTGTTCTTTTTCTTTTATTTCCTCTTTCTAACAAAAAAAGGGTGGTACCAATGGATGTATGTGAATTGAAATAAGTTAATATATGACGTGTTCTAACTACTTTTAGTTAAGAATAATTATTCGTTAGAATTATTTTTCATGATAAATGCACACCTCTACCCAAAAATTCCAATTTGGTGAACAAATGAAAGAAAATACAATTGCCGAATACATGCACGCATTTATTTTTTATTGGAAAGCTTGTTAGTTCAAAGGTGAGTACTGAAAGGTTACGAGTGAACAATATTTATTGCAAATAATTAAAATGGTAGAGTAAGAATTTTGATGATTGTAGTTGGAAATGAAATTGGTTGTTTTTCTAATTTTTTTTAACTTTCAGAAATTTGAGAGAGCAATCAATGAAGGTGAAGTTTTCACTTGTATTGTGACCTTTGAGCAGGAATAAGGTGGCCGGTTATTTGAATTGATCATTAATTATTGATTGTTAGTGAATGATCACAATGATAATATTAGTAGCCATATATTATTATATTATATTAAATTATTATATAAGATTATAAAAATATGGACTTATTAATGTTTCTTCTAATTGTGAAAAGACATTGTTATTGTTATTAATGTACCACCGTTATTATTACTATTAATATACTATTTGAAATGTGAATGATATTTAGCATGTCTTAAAAGCAATATTGACTAAATGCATGTAGATTAATTGAACATAAAAATCAATTTCTTGCATGGTCTTAACTATGCTACTTATAGCTAATAAATTTAAAAAGATTGACAACACTTGAAAATATTTATAAGTTTTTATATTATTACATTTTCTATAAAAATAGATCTTTTACTATATAAAAATAATTTTCACGTGCACTTTACTAGTAATAATAAAATAACGGATAGTTTTTTAGGGGTTGAGGGATGTCCTATTGACGCCTTGACTGTGACAGTCCCTAACTTTTTGTTTTCTATTATTTGAATATATTTTCTTATCTCTATTTCTTTTTCGATTTTCTATAATTGCTTAAAATTGTTTCATGAGTTCAACCTTCTCTATTTGTTGTGCTTGATTATGAAAGTTCAATATTTTGTGTTTTGATTCCTCAATTTTTAAATCGACGTTCTATTACACATTATCACAAATTCATTCACATCGAAATGTGTATTATGCCGTGTAACTATATTTCGTATGCCCCATCCACTTGCCTGTTCACATACCAGACGTCTTTACACTAGGTATTGTCCGCTTTAGTCGGAGTCTCAAAGATTTGTCCTTAAAAGTCGACTTGCTAGGGAAAGCGGAGCTTGGGGCTTATACGCCTCTCAAGACCCTCGTCTCCATCCAATGTGAGAAGTAGTTACATACATAGCATAAGCCCCCTCAGACGAGGGGCTTGGGTAGTGAACATGGCCTCGTTCCCACAGACAGCGCCATTATAATGTGGCATGCAATTGCATTCTCACACACCAAATGCCCTTGAATGAGTTATTGTCCGCTTTGGTTGGAGTTTCACGAGTTTGTACTTAAAAGGCATCTCGCCAAGGAGAGGGGAGTTTTGGGCTTATAATCACCCTTGTTTCCATCTGATAAGGGAAGTAGTTACATACACATCAATGTTAAAACCTTTCTGATTCACATTAGATCACAAATAATTGATAATTCATTGAGTTCGATACCTCTTTCGCATTTTATGTGCTATTTCTTCGCTTCTAGTCCAAGAAGTCACATGTCGTCGTCCTCGTATTAAAGAAAATAATGATGTGTATGTAGCTATTTCCCACATAGATGGAGACAAAGGTCTTGAGAGGCTTATAAGCCCTTGGCCCCCCTCCATCTAGCAATGTGCCTTTTAAGGACAAACTTATGATGTTTCAGCTAAAGCGAATAATACCTCGCGCAGGAGCGATCGATATGCGAGAAAGCAAGTGCATACAACATAAAAAAATAAAATAAATTAATAACGCAAGGGGGTGAAAGTTATGAGATAGTAGCCCTTTTCTTTAACCAAACTACCATACAATATATAAGATCATAAGAAGTCTATTATTTTATGAAAAAATTATTCTTAAAATGAAACAAAAGAAATAATATAATTAATCAATGTTACATGTAATTCCAATTTGACTTTACAGATTGAATCCCAATACCAATGCAAAGACTTGGAAGGTTATGCATAGAGATGTGCATGTGAGAAAGATAGGCCACCGAAAACAATAGTTGAGGTTCAGATAACCGTAGGGCACCCCACAGAAGGGAAAACCACATGTGCCCTCAACTTGAAGCATTAAACACCATTGCCAGTTCACTCACAATTCTCACTTCTCTATCACCATTAATATTTTAGTAACAAACCTCGTTGTTGCAATTTTTGTCCCGTTGAGAAAGAGAATGAGTCGTTAGTTCTACTGATTAAGTTGAAAGAATTTATACGAAAGACTCATAGTCTGTCTCAGTGAGAAGAAAACGCCCGTTATTTGGTGAGAAAAATTCATATAAAAACATATATATCATTCTTGAAGCCTCTATGAGCCTTTCAATGAGGTTTTCCCGCAAAATCCATACACAAACTGGGGTAAAAGATTTTCTTAACCCTTAAACTAGTGATTCTGTACCAATTTGGAATTTAAACTTTTAAATGTACCAATATGACACTTAAACATCTCAAGGTGTACCAAATATTTTTACTGAATAATCTGACACATATGTCCATGCACTTAATAAATAATACTTTTTTTTTTTAATTCAAGATGGAGAGGGATACCCTAAATATTTAGCCCGACAAACTCGAGTTGATAGTCATAATCCTGAGTCATAAAGACTCTATCTAGCTCCATAAAGGAGAGGAGAACCACCTGGATTCAAACCCAGGAGGACCTCTCACAATAAAGTGAAAGGTGGATACCACTAGACCAATAGGTCTTGGGTTTAATAAATAATACTTGACTATTAAGAAGTAATTTTTTTAGCTTCTCTTTTCTTTTTCATAATATACGTAATTCATTAAAATCAAATAAGAGATCAAAGTTAAAGTTTAACTCTTACTATTTATTAAAAATTAAAGAGTATGAATTAATATTTAGATATTTACATTAAATGCATAAATATGGAAATATTAACCGAAAGACATACTTTTTAATACATAGTGACACGCTAGAACTTAACATGCTTTAATAGCAAGTATACTAGTCGTGTGTAGTGATAGATGGACAAAAAGTCCGAGTTGTCGAACCATAAGGACTTAAATTCTAGTTTATGATTTTCGATAAAAGAAAGAACAATTAAAGTAAAATGCAAGTAATTGATTGAACAAACGAAGAACAAAAGAGGAAACGAGCTATGGATTAAAACTCACGTATGATAAAATGACTAAGGCAGATGCTACAACCGAATTTACTCGCTAATATACATGAGTTACTTCTCGAATTATTAGACTCCTATTGCTTTGGTGGAAATTCCTTGATTAATTATTATCCGATGTCTCGGCTCATAATAATCCTATGATTAATTGACGGTTCTCTAAATATGTCTATCCGAGAATCTAACCAATAACCACGTATTTACGTTCTAGAATTTTCCCGGATAAATCCGGCTAACAGCGCACCCGTGAATCTCTACCTATCTCTAGGGGCAATTCCTCATTTGTTTCGAATGATGTGTTAATTCCTTTGAACCCTAACCTGTATTCTCTCGAATGAATAGACTAGGCAAGATAGCAAGCATATGATTGGCATAAAAGCATAAAATTAACACACAAAGCAATAGTAGAATTAATACGAAAAATCACTTCATATATATTGACTCATAAATTCGGCCTTCACATGGCCTTAGTTCTACGAAATTAGCTCATCTTCAATAGTTTAAGAAGATCTAAAACAATCATATACATAGTTATGAACATAAAAATACAATGAAAGCAAATAAAACTCCCTAAAGCTTGGTTGATGATGAATCCTTGCTTGGAACTTCAATCTCTAGCTTAATTCCCCTTCTTCTCCTTCAAAGAGTGATGAAAAGTTGACTCAAATCTCAGAAAATGATCTCCAAACTCCAAAATCCGAACCCCAAACAATGTGCTGAAGTTTGGCTTTTATACATTTCAAAAACAGTTACAGCGGCACCTAGGCGCCGCCTACGTGTCAATGCTAGCTTGGGGCAAAAGTTTGGGGGCACCCAGGCATGGATATACTGGCGCTCGGGCGTGGACGGGATGACGCCTAGGCGTGGTTAATGTGGTGCCTAGGCATGGCTCTTTGTAGCACAACTGCTTGTCTCTGCGTCTGGCGCCCGGGCACGGGTATGCGGATCATTTTCCTTGAGTTTGTTTGATACGTTGTCTTTTCGCCCTCTTCTTCGTTTGCATCCATCTAAGGCCTGAATTTACTTAACACACGGATTAACGCAAATGTAGCAAGATTTAGGCGATAAATAAATCTAGAATATAAACACAACAGGCTTAAAAGACACGTAAAAACGACTCCTATCACATAGTTTTTGTAAAATTCTAAAGTCGAAATTTAATATATGATATCTTCTCATATGATTTTTCAAAAATAAAAAAAGTTATAGTGCTAATTATAGCATTAACTTGGGTTTCATATTTGAATTTAAGTCTTCTTCAAAGTTTAAACATAAAGTCTTATCAAAAAAAAAAGTTCAAACATAAAGGAAAAAATTAGGTTCCCGATGTGGAAAATTATGCATTTGGAAATTTATGAACTATTTACAGTAAAATATTATCACTGTTTTAATATAAAAAATAGGATTAATAAAAAAAATGGAATTAAAGCATACGCCCCAACCTATCAAAATGTTCGTCTGACACCCTCATATTTCGTAAATGTTACATTTAACCCCCTATGACCGGATTCAATGGAATCTTAAGGAATATTTCTTCACTTTAAGGCGCATGTGCCACACACGTGATATGAGCAAGGGTAAAATCGTCATTCAAGGGGCAAAGTGCTCTAGACACTATAGAAAGGGATGTTTACTCTCATCCCTAATTTTCTTCATTTTCCTTATTCCTTTTCTTCTTTCCTTTTTTCCCTTTCCTCCCCTTTTTCTTCTCCTAAACCTAGCATTCCCCACCGTTGTTGGAACACCAACTTTTGCCCCCACCGCCGCCCTATGCTTCCAACGTAGACTGAGTACCACCAACACCACAATCTCCTCAAATAAACTAAAACCCACATCCACATCATGCCCCATCGCCCCCTCACCGCACCTCCACCCAAGTCCCACCACCAATCTCCGCAAATCACATAACAATTTTTCATTTTCTTTAATTATTTTTTTAGTTTTTTAGATTATTTTTTTCAATTCTTCCTAATTTAATTTTTTTTAAAATATATGATATTTTTTCTTCTTTTTTTTTTTAGCTTTTTTCTAATTTTTTTCAGAAATTTTCTTCATTTTTCTGTTTTTTTTTCCAATTTGGTTTAAGGCATGATCAAATTTTTTTAACTAAAAATATTAAATATTACACAAATTTAAACATCAAATTAAAAAAGTTTTGAAGATTTATCAAAGACCCTCCTATCCTATGATGTATGGAGCACTTTGCTCTCTGAGTGTCGATTTTATCCTTACTCATATCATGTGTGTGGCACACGTGCACCGGGAAGTGGATGAATATTCTCTATGATTCCGCCGGATCCAGTCACAAGAGGTTAAATGCAACATACACCTAAAGTGAGGATGTTTGTACACATTTTAATAGATTGGGGGGGCAAAATGCACACACCCTCATAGATTCGGGGTGTCTACTTTTATCCCTAAAAAAATTATGTGATTCGAAGAGACATCTAACTTTAAAATTTAGTATTTGTCATTTATTTTCTTAAAATATGTACTATAATAGTTATACCTTTCAAGTGGTTGGAAGAATTTGTCTGGTCTTTTATAAGACTTTTATCATAATATTTGACTAAAGGATGTATTTACAAACACTTGGAATATTGAAGATGTTAGAAGATACATAAAGACTTAGAGGGGGTGGATGCAAACAGTGTATTTGAATTTAACCAAAAAGGTGACATTTGGTACACATTAAAAAGTTCAAGTGTTAAATTAGTACACTTAGAAGTTTAGGGTCCAAATTGGTACAAAATACTTAGTTTAAGGGTCATAAAAAATTTTACCCAACAAACTGCATGGACCAATTGGGTCCAAAAACTATTAAAGTGGATAAGATGTGGAATAATTTTTAAAGGTATAATTACAAGTACACCCCTTGCTAACATGCATATTTACACTTACTTCCCCTCTTACAATTAAAATTACCATTACATTACGAATTAAGTTGAGTAATTATGTTTACTCCTTGAGATCATCACAATGCCGACGTCATCATAAATTTTTTGGTGAACTTCCAAAAATACTTATGGCTAAGATCTGGTGTATTTGTGACAACCCAAATACTCTAAGGGGGGTTAAATGTCATTTTGCAAACAGCAAAGGATTAAAATGTAATATTAAAAACATGTAACAGGCGGTTATAATGTTAAGAACATACAAGTGAATATTGTAATATTTATTGTATTTATGATTATAAGAACTTATAGAGGGTTATAAATAATTTATTTCTTGACGTTTGAAATAAAGAATTTATATATTTATTTAATAATTGAAATTACACACGAACTATTACAAATACCACCCTAACAAAAAATAAACATTACAACTGCTTCGACCTTCACTTCTGCCTCTGGTCCCTCCAGCATGTTAAATACATCCACAGCTTTTGCCAGCCTTAACTTCAGTACATGGATTTTTCTCCACTGGTTATTGTAGTGTTTATCATTTATCAGTGTGTATTTGTAATGATTTGTATGTAATTCCGATATAAGAGGGGAATTATATGTAAATTCTTATTTCAAACATCAAGTAATAAATTACATTCTACACCTAAAAGTTCTTAGAATTACAAAATATAAACATAAATATTACGAATTTTTGAATGTTCTTACAATTACATTTCAAATTTTTGTTGTTTGCAAAATTATATTTAACCTTCTTCGTGTACTTGGTCGTCACAAATACACCAAATTTTAGACGGATGCTTTTTTGGAAGTTCACCAAAAATTTGTGATGATGTCAACATATTGTGGATCTTAGGGGTACATGTACTTATACAATTTAGTGGGTAACATGATGATAAATCCAATTATAAGAGGGGGAGCATGTTAACAGTGATTGTAACGTATGGAAGATTCTAGCCCGTTGTCGGATTGGCTCGACCCAAGTGTATTTCACAAAGTAAGTGAATTACACTTGTAATGTGATTGATCACTTATTTTATAAAATACACTTGGGTTCGACCGAGGCAGGAGCAAACTAAGTACTTGTATGATTTTGATTTCAAAATTCAATTCTCAAATTTTTTGAGAGCCCAAAACACATTTGGGCCAAGTGAGTTTTCCCTTTTTCTTGAGTCTCGATTTCCAATTTTTGAGAGCTCGTCCCAGAACATGAGAATAAGTCTCCAAAAACCTGGACACATGAGTTTTCGTTTTGGTGAAATAAGGAGAATTCGCCTGGAACAGTGGCTAGTGTAGTGAATGAATTATACTTATCATGTGATTGATAACTTACTTTGTGAATTGCCAGGAGAAAATTGAATTTCCCATTACATAATTATCCAATTTTTAAATTATGGTACAAATTCCATATAAATTCGGGACTAAAGGTGTTAATCCTCTTTCTTATAGGTCCAAAAATGCAATTTATCCTTATCCCAAAAAGGATCACCACTTCAATTTTTTCTGTTTTAAAGAGAAAAGAACACAAAATGCCCATTATTTGCACGAGGGGGACATTCACTCCTGCCCTTTGTTTGTCACTAATAAAAGATAATAGTAAAGTACATCCATCCACACTTTTAAGAGCATACTGCAAAATTTGCACTAATCTATACTATAAGAATATAGATTAGCTCCTTTATGCAGGGGCAAACAGCTTTAGATAAGTGGCAACAACAAGAATAAAGCTGCAGGCCTAACCATTCTCATCGCCCATCAATAATGGAAGGTCTTTTGAGTGATTCCCATTTCACACAACTCCACAATGGGGACAAAAGGTTACTGCATCATCCATTCAGTCTTATGCCAATTCCAACACAGATTTAACTCAGTTGGTAGGAACGAATCACTTTCTATTAAATTATTGTGGGTTCGATTCACTATGCCGATATAAGGGCAATGTTGGTGGACGATCTGTAAATACCTCTGTAAGCAACATTAGGTCTCAGAGGCATGCCCTGTCCCGTGGTAAGTGACCAGAGCTGATCATACCAAACTTTTACATAAAAAAAATAAATTGTTTTGTCAATTGGGCCCGACCGACCTATTTTTTTGTTTGTGTTGTATAAAAATAGAAATAAAGGACAATCAATGTAAAAACTTCTATTTTTAACAAATATAGTAATTTTACACTCTGGTATAATGTTTACATTTAGCCATGACTAATATTCGAGCAGGATTCCAACCTGTCAGAAACACGAGTTCCCATCACCTTAATTTTAGGAATCTCACTCCAATTAGTTTTTCCATTGCATGTAAGAATCCATTCATGCAAAGAAACATAAATAGGAGTGGACTCATTGTCACAACATAGCTTGCATGGGTACGGATACAGATACGGCGACACGGATACGACACGATACTGGTACGGCGATACGATTTTTTCAAAATTTTAGAATACGACACGGCGAGGGTACGACTATATATATGTATGTATAATATATAAAAATAAATTTGATTCGATAAATTCATTGATATAAATAAAATTTTGTCTAGTTCTGCAAATTTCTTTGTCATTTATTTAATTTTTATATGTTAATTTTTAACAAAAGACCGAAAATATTATCTATCTTCCTATTTTAGTCCAAAAAGTATTATATAATATTAAACAAATATTCTATCTCTTATCCAAAACGTATCGGATAATTCAAATTTTGTATCGGATACGGTATCCAGAATTTTTTCTTTTCTTTTTATTTTTGGACACTTCAAAAATGGTTTGGACATGGTATCCGAGAGTATCCGTGCCGGATATGGGTACGATACGGATACGATACTGCACGGGGTCGATTTTAGGAGTATCCGTGCATCATAGGTCACAACTCACAAGGAAGGAACTATTTTTTTCAAATATGATACATTTTCCTTACTCTTATATTTACTAATAAAGTGCATGTGCGTTGCACATAAACTACCATTTCATACATATATTTAAACAAGAAATTTTATTTAAAATATTATAAAATTATTTGCTATAATAAAGATGATGGTAAAATTAATATATCATAATGGCAAGTACGTTTTCATAAAGAGTTTAGTAGTGTATTGTCAAAATATAAAGTGTCTGCTATAGCACCTATTGAAGAAAAATATTTAATAGAAATTATTAGTTCTTAATATTAGAATTCATTAGGGGACCTTTGAGCTTGCCGATAGTTTCAGGTGAAGGATTCCAAGAAAAGGTAGAGTCTCAAATGTTGTATTAATTTACTAAATAGTAACATATTATTAAAGTTATTTAAGTGAGGATAATGGTGTCTTTTCATAATTGGAAGAAACAGTATCAAGATCCACACTTTTATAATAACTAGAAAGTATCACGTGCGATGCACGTGGTGAATCAATGAGAAGTTAAATTGAAGTAAATATGTATAGTTTATTGGCCAATTAATAACTTGTTAAGAATTGATTATTTGATAGTGCCTACCTTATACTTTTGGCCTCAAATACCACCAATAGTCCATCAACTCTATCATTTGTACTATTTTAGTCCCTAATCTCTCAAATGCATTCAAATAGTCACTCAAGTCTATTATTTGTCTCACTTTAATCCCTCATCACTCAAATGCATTCAAATAGTTCAACTCTCAAATTTATCTCCTTTAAAAACTGACGGAACCTTGAGGCACGTGACTTACACATGTTAGGACATAGCATTTTTATACTTTTGCAAGAATTTTTCTTCCAAAACTTCCTACTTTTATGTATTTTATTTTATATTTTTCTAATTATTTTAAATTTAATTTTTTTCCCATTCCTTCCCAAAACACTAACCCTAATCTACTTTTTCCCTCATTCCACTCTCCTAGCTAACCCATCTTTTTCCTCATCCCACTCTCCTAGCTCGATCCCCTCCACCCTTTCTCTACCGCCTGTGTTGCCACCACTGACACCCTTCTCAAATTGCGCCGCTGTCCCCCACCCTGTGAAAATCAAATAACGTTCCCCCATCTTTGAAAAATGAAACACTGCTACCCCCACCTCTGCAAATCGAACGATGCCGCCCCATCCTCTGCAAATCTAACGATGCCGCCCCATCCTCTGCAAATCCAACGATGTTGCCTCATTCACGTCGCCTCCTTTACCATCTGCCAAATCGCCCTCTTCCTCCACCATCTGCAAATTTCGTTGTTCATCTCCTCTCACCGTTGCTACCTTGTTACCCGCTTTTCATTTTTGCAAATGGTTGGTGGGTAGTTTTGGAGATTTTTTTATTTTTTTTTTGCAAAAGTCAAAAAAGAAAAACCTCCAGTAGACTTTAATGGGATGAATATAAGAGTTGAGGGATTATTTGAGTGTATTTGAGAGATGAAGGACTAAAGTGAAACAAATGATATACAAGAGGGACTATTTGAGTGCAGTTGAGAGATGATGGATAAAGTGAGACAAATGATAATGTTCAGGGACTATTAGTGATATTTGGCCTATACTTTTTATTTACTTGTTCTGTAATCATATATCGCCATCATATGTCTTTAACTAAATCTATTTCAAGAAATTAAACTTTTGATACAATAGTATTAGTATTATTTTTTAGCATGTTTATACATAGATCATTAGTCCATGTATCTTTCTTGATTTACATGGAGTGACATTACTGTCCATTTAAACAAATTAAAAAGTAAGTGGATGGACATTATAAGAATATGGAGTGCTGATATCAATTTTCTAAAATAATTGTAAACATCATATTACATAAAAACGCGAGTTCTTTTAAATTAATTACAAAATATGTCATATTTTCACACTAAAAGTACTTATATGATTTTATTCTTAAATATGCTTTTGTTTATATTTGTTATCATGTTAATAACTTTAAGTACGTACAAACTTCAGATATATGTTGATGATTTTATTGTACAAACATGTTATATTCCATAACAATGAAAAATTAAAAAATATTTCTATATAAGAAAATGATTCATCTATTCCCCGAATATGTGTATGTGTATCACAATTATTGCTTCTTTTTTTTAATGTCAGAATAAAGTATAATTTTTTAAATTATCTTTTTAATCTTTAAATCAACTCTCTCAGAGTATGATTCAACACTATAATAATTTACTGCTAATTACCAAATACTATATTTATAGAATTTAAGATTATCAAAATTAATAACCAACTTTTTGTTTAAGTTGGAATATTGGTTGTGGGTGTAAAAAATTTCTTCTTCTTTGTTGGTGGTTGTGGGTAAAAATCTATTTTATTTTATTGGTTAGTATTTTAGATAAAGTAGGGATCTATTTTTTTTATATATATTAAATAGTGTCCTACCACATTTTCAATTTTTATCAATAATTAAAAGAGTTTTCAACTACTAAAACAATTTCAAATACTACTAAATGATTTCCTACTTCTCAATGGATTCTTTTACTTTATAATAAATTCAATTATTAACTATTAATTTATTTATTATTAATAATAAGGGTGGGTATGAAAGTCTTTTCACAATGGAACAAACAATTGAGTTATTCACACATTTATATAGGGATTAGTTAGATTAGATATAGAATTGAATAGATTTATTAATATTTTGCCTTATTACTTTCCACCCATCAAAGTTCAATGCCCAAACATGGCCTTCTCTGGAATCAAGAAAATTGCGATATGCATCGAGTTTTCTCTACATCAGACAAGTTGAATGGTGAAAATTGCGATATGCATCGAGTTTTCTCTACACCAGACAAATTGAATGGTGTCACGTCAACATACTGATTATGTCACTTCTAATGTGGAACTGTCGTATTTATTTGATATTCAAGTTCCGATTCATATATAAACTTCATCGTGAAAAGCATATCCTGGTACATCCATCATAGCTCACTGAAATGCAAGTAGCAGACAGTTTTCAATTGAGATGAGGTAAATGGGAATGAAATGGCCAGCGCATGATTCCAATCGATAGAAATGAATTTTACCTAACAGTTCATGTATTTATAAAGCCAATAAGCTTAATAAGGACAACAGCAGCAGTTTCAGCACAACATAGAGATATTCCTTAAATTAGGTGATTTCTTCAGAAGAAAAACATAAATAGCAAATAAGAGAGAAAATACGTAATACAAATGGCGTCACGCCTCCAACCGTTACTTCTAATAGCAAAATAGCAACTTCATGATAGTTCTCGACACAATATGTTTTATCTCCAGACAGCAACAAAGTTCAAACTTGTTTATTTCCTATCCTAACATATTTACAACCCAATCTCAAAACAAGGTCAAGAACAACAAGACCAAGAACAACATACAAAACGGATGGTTTTTGTTCCAGAAAGAGTGGGCTGAACATAGACACATTTTGCAAGAAACTACAGCAATAAACCCACATCATTTTAAATCGAGATAACAAAATGGAGCACATACAAGTAGCTGCAAGGCCACAGAGGAGGACTGCCAGAAAACCCGTCTCTCAATTCACTTCTAGTCAAAGGTATCATGTTCTTTTGAAAAGCTGATTGGATCTCTGAAGCTGCAAATCTCTCAACATAACTCAGACTCTATCAATTGGCTCTGTTCGACCTTGCACGGCAAGACGCTCGGATACATCAGCTAGTGACTTGAGGTTGCATTTGATTAAGGCCTCGACGAAGTAGCATGTTTCGTCCTTTGTGTTTCCTTCTGGTATATCCACCACAAATGACTCAATCACAATTGTCCCTGGCCTTCCATCAATGATCTCTGGATGGACGGTGATAACTGAAGAGTAGTTCTGCAAGCAAAAATAGGATTATAGACGATTCATTTCCATAAAACACCGCTGAATGTATAAAACCTCGTCAAACCAAAAAACAAAGAAAAGGATTTAATCACTTATCATCAAGATTCTTTATTAACCAATTTCTCAGACATGAAGACAATGCGCTTGCACTTAAATAATGATCATGCGAAATGTTGTCAACATATCAAGAACTTATCATCATTCATTTAACTAACTACACCCAAGGTATGTTGCAAGCAACATGCGTGGGATTTGCAATGTTAAGGAAAAGTCAAATAAGTTACACACGGGTATCTTAAATCAAGAAGAACCAACTATGAAGGAATGCACTCCTGCTTTTGGAAAATCGAAAAACGCAATACTCACATTTTTTTTCAATGTTATTCATCAACATCTGCCACCAGCAGTGGAAATTCAACAAAAGCACAAGTACATATCTTAATCTTAATAAACGAACCATTGGGACTCCAAACATTGATTGCAGAAGTAGTTCAAAGATCCCGACTACTCAAATCAACATTCAGATATAGAAGCCCCCAAAAATAAAAAGAAATCCAGCAAAATAGTTACACAATTGACTTCATTTACTCGTATACTAAAAATTTAGATAAATGTAGCTGATTCCGCATACCATTTATCAACTTACAAGCACTCCATTTCACAATCCCAAATTCACATAACATAACTAAAAGCCATTACAATAATATCAATCACATGAATTCAATAACAACCAACATAAACTTCAAACAAATCCACGAAAACGAATCGAGCTAAAACAGCTGAATACCTTGAGCCGGTGATCCCCACCGACGATCCGCATACTGAAAATGTGCTCCTCATCATCCAAAAGCTCCAACCTCTCCTTGCTCGTAGTCGCGGGAAGCCCCGACCTCACGTTAACCTCTCTAACAGTCCCAATCCCCAAATCACCCTGCACAATACACCTACTAACAAACGGCTTGTACCTCTGCGGCTGATCAAATCTCCTCACCAGCGACCAAACCTAAACAAATCCAAATCCAAATCCAATTCACAAAAAATGTCACATGAAATACCAAACTAATTCCGAATACCACCTCAAAATCACTCCAATTAATCACAGATCTGAGATTCAAAACAAATACAAAAAAACACTAAAAAATTGTATCAAATTCAAACTTACGAGAGGCAAAGGAGCTTTGATGTGTTTAACCAAGGATGAAGTGCACTGATTTTCTCTAACGTCATGCTTGTGGTGTCTCCTAATGTAATCCTCCTCCGGTCCTCCGCCGCCGCTCCGCCGGTCGCCGTTCATCGTGATGGCCATGACCTAATCGACGGTGCAATTTTCGCCGGAAAAGGTGGGAAATTGGAAATTGGATATTGGGAGAATACTAGTGGCTAATGAATGGGGGGGGGGGGGGAATCAAAAGTCAGAGCTTTGACAACAGTACAAAACACACCGCCATCTGCACCTGCAATTTGCCTGAATGGTCCAAATTCAATTCTTTATTACTCCTCTCTCTCATCCACATCTATAAACAATTCAATAAAAATAAATAAAGGGGGCAATTCTTCAATTAAAGAAACCAAGTGGGAGAACATTCGAAGTATTTCATTGGTAGGGGGGTGGGGGAGGGGGGTAGGGGTGGGGTGGGGTGGGTGGAGTGCTTTGTACATTTATTGGTCTAGAAATGGAAACCTGCTTTTGACAACATAGGGGTTGGTTATTTTGCTAGAAAAGACAAGTGGGGCAGTGAAATTACCTTTTTACCCTCCAAAAGTTCAGGGTTCTTCCCAAATGGGAGGGGTAAAATGGGAAGGTCACCACTAGATTCTCCCAAACTTAACATCATGATGACATGGGAGTTGGCATCAAATATTTGTTGCTTTTAACTTTTGATTTATTACTTTTTTTCTTTCTTTTAGGTGACATTGAACCTTCAACCTTATCTTATGAAATACAAGATTGTAATTGGTTGGCTTTTATCTTTGTGCAATGAATCAGTCAAAATGTTTCTAGATCTCTTATCCTCTAGACATAGACATTTTTTCACATTTTATTGACTTAACATGCGGGGATCGTTTTTTTTTCTTTTTTTTTAATTTTAACATTGTCAAATCACGTTTTCACAATACTCAAAATTAGGCTTTTGTCGCAATCATTCTACGACAATTATTTTTACTTTTGTTATGTAATAGTTGAGAAAAACTTACGCCTAATTTTACGTAATCACGTATCCGCTTTGAATGTGTCAAGAATGAACAAAACTAATCCATCAAAGAAAATATTAGGGGTGTTCAACTAAGCCGTTAAAACATCCCAATCCAAACCATACTGTAAATGGCGGGCGAGTTTTACACTTGTATGTATTGTCAAAACATTTTGGATCGTGTCTTTTTGTTTATTACTGTACAAGTCAGAGTTAGTAGTTTTGTGACAATGCTTTTTAAGTCATATTCTACATACTTCATTTATGTTTTATTGTGCAAAATCTGTCAAATATAATCATCGATGAAAATATAATAAATATGCCAATAACCATCAAAGTCTATCATTCGTTTCACTTTAGTCCATCGTCTCTCAAATGAGCTCAAATAGTCCCTGAACTCTTCGACTATGTTTGGATGTATTTTTGTTTCGTTTTTAATTGTTATTTCCTAAAATGTATGGGAAGATGGGTTTTTTAATTTTCGTGTGAAAATGTAGACATGTTTGATTGTGTTTCTAAAAATTATTGAAATTGATGATTTGATGTTTTTTTTGGTTGCCCACCCGGTTCACTGGAGCTTTGCTTCGACTACATCCGGATCCGACCCGGGTCGCACACCTGGCTGTGGTGGGTGAGTCTCCCAGCCGAGGTTTTCTGCATTCACAAGGTCTCGAACCCGAGACCTTGCTTAAGCGGAACCGAACTGCTTACCACTCGGACCAACCCCCGTTGGTATGATTTGATGATGTATGAAATGATTGAGTTAGTTAAAAATAATAATTATGTGAATAGTATATATAAAATGATAGATAATATATTGATTATATATATTTAAAAGTAAAAATGATAGAAATTGGCCCCAAAATTTTTTAGAAATATTCAAAATTGGTATTTAAAATGTGCATGGGCATATGGATCAAGTTAAGATCATGTATTTTATTCCACTATAGCATCACATTTTGTTGCCGGAAATGTGAATTTTTAGAAAGGGATGTGAGAGAAAGAAAAATGTGATTGTGATTTGGTAAAGTAAAAAGATAGTTATTGGAGAATGTGAAAGTAGAAAATGAAAATATGTGTATTTTCATATTAATAATAGTATAAATTGTGAAAATAAGAATGTGGAAACATAAACAAACAAAACCTTAGATCCATCCCTGTAACGAATAACTATTACAAGCAGCTAGCTGCTACGAAAAAAAACACACACACACAAACGACATACAAATGGTAATAGAACCAACAACTCTAATATTTTGAAGTCTCAATTTGATCCTCACGTATTGTGTAACTTGGGAAATTCTAATTGGGTTTGATTTGACTAAAGGAAGTAAGTTTTGTTATTCATATTTCATACACTCTTACGCTAGGATGTACGGATACTCCTAAAAATAATCCCTTGTAGTATCGTACTCATACTGGATACGGATATAGGGTGGATATGTATCGGATACGGTTTAAATTATCTGAAAATAAAAAAAAATCAGATACGATATCCTATACGCAAATTAGAAGTATCCGTGAAGTATCAGATACGGCAAGGGTATTTTTTGATATTATGAAATACTTTTTGGGTCAAAACTCAAAATTCGAAAGTAAAAACTTATTACTATAATAATTTAACAAAAAAATCCACAATTAATTGAAAAAAAAAAAAACGAGAATGGAGAAAAAACCCTCATCCTTCTTCTGCTTTGCAACTGCGATACCCAATATGCCATAGAAATCCGTCTTCGTCTTGCAACTGTGAGTAATCCGTCTTCTAGACTTTTTTCGAATTACACCCTTCAGTTTTTCAAGAACTCTTCAAATAAGTTAATTAGGATTTTGAGATTTGTTTATAGTTTTCAATTTTGTTAAATATTTTATTGTTGTGCTGAGTATAAACAATAAATACTCTTCTATTTTTAGTAATATGCAATAATATGGACCGAGGCTTGTATTTCTGTCTTGTAATATTGTTCGAGAAAAAGGTTGATAAAGTTTTAGAGCCACTTAATTGGTGTGTAGAATAAAGTTTCAATAGTTATGATTATCGATGATAGAAATTTTATATGTTTAGCAATTAACTAATTATTATAATAGCATCTTCATCTATAAGTATGAATAGTCATGTAACTTCATTTAGTGGATTGTAAAAAATTTAAGTTTATACACATATATATACATAAAAAAATATCTATATCGTCGTATCTCCGGCATATCGTATTCTAAAATTTTGGAAAATCGCGTATCCTATATCCGTGTCATATCGTATCCGTATCTCCGTATTCATATCCGTGCATCATAGCTCTTACGGCATGTTTGGTATGCGCGAATGAAGATTTCAGAATTGACATTTTCCACTTATTTAAGCTCACTTTTTGTTTGGTATGACTAAAAGAAATGAGATTGAATAGTCCTTGGACGGTCTATTTCCACTGGAAGTGGGAATACTCATTCCTCATTCAACCTTGAGGAATAGTTATTCCTACTTAAGTGAGAATAATTGGGAAGCATGATTAAAAAGGAAAATTACACTTTCCACACCTAAAATCACGGATTATGACTAAATACACACACACACACATATCTTAAGTGAACCAAACAAATGAATAGAATCACTAGACAACATATATTTCAATTTATGTATGTAGCCAAACCATGACATTGGATAGATGATTCCCAGGTGGATTCTCATTCTATCTAGACAAAGCTTATCTGGAATGTTCAGTCATTGTACAAAACATGGCGTTAGTGAAATCCATTATTTCATTTAGTTATTCTGTGCTTATTTATCTAATGGGCTATAGTTGAAATCTTTCGACCCAATTACGGAAGCCCAATGGACTTCATTTGTTTATTTTGAACAAGTTATTCTACAAGACCAAACTTATTATTGGCTTCGACTTTGGGCCATAGAAATGACTCAATAACACTTGAAAAAAAACTTGCCAAAAATTTCACCAGCTAACCCTTCATCGTCTCATCGCTAGCACTCGATATGATAATATATATATCAATTTGTTATACATCATTTCTTACTAAAATTACAAGAAGTAACAAAAAAGTATAGTATGACTTACAAATAACAAGGGCTCAAGATGACAAGGTTAAGAACACTAATGAGTAGAGAGGATAGTATGACTTCCTCTACCAGTTTAGGGAGTTCTTTGATTGCTGAATTTTGGCAGTATAGGAACTTTCAATCTCTTCCTGCATTACACAAAAGTGGTTTAGCAGACTGATTACTAATGTCTTAAAATTATAAGTTTTTGAGAAAAGCGAAGTATAAATGACGACTTTGAAATATACCTTGCAGGATTTTAGAAGAGGCTGCAAAAAAGATGTCCTGAAGTATCTGATCGATTCACCAAGTGAGGTATTGTCCAGTTCTGCTATCAAAAGAGTTTCAAAAATAAGTCATTGAAGGTACTTACATACATAGATAGCATTTTGAACTAAGAAGATTGTTGATTTACCGTCCTCGCCCCCAGTTCCCAACGCTCCCATGTTCAGTTCTTCTAGAAGCTGCAGATCGACAAAAAAGTGCATGAGTCACAAATTCTTGAATGAGAAATCATTTCAGAATTCAAAGTCATCCAATTTCAATGTATTACGAGTGGAGATTAGGAACAAATGTCAAAGATTAACGTCCTGATTAAGGATTAAAAGTTGGAAAAAAGACGCATTAAATTATTAAAAGAAAATGTTAATAGCCTCGAAAAAGACTAGTAAATAATTCAGTTCTTTTATTCCAGCATACTGAATAATTGATGGACAAGGAAGCACAATATCGGGTTCTAGTATGAACAATAAAACCACTTTATCTCAAGTAACCAAGCACAATGCAGGAATATACTCCGACTCAATAAATTGTCTCAACCATCGGAATCCAAATTATGTATATTCCAAATCAATCAAAACAACAATTATACCAATGCTTTAACAAATTAATTTTCTCGGTATTGTTAGGCATCAAATTACCACCAATAAGTTAGAACATAAAAATCCTCTCTGGTAAGCCATTGTTCCTCAATCCTAATATACAAATGTTCTTCATTATTCCTCACCTTGGAAAGAGTTGGCACACCAGAAGGATCAAATTCTTCACAGTGCTTCGGATCAATGGGAACACAAACACGGCCTGAAAGAGAAAAAGAATGTGTGTATAAGATGCAGCTAGTCATTTTCTTTTCTTTTGCAAAAGAGAAATGTGAATAAAACCTGTTTTCGGGTGTATGCAGAAGGGTGCCTTCAGCAAGTGATTCATGTGTTTTGAAACCTGAGATTGCAACCAAAGCATATCATGTACTAATTCACGCTCAGATACTGGGTAATTATTTTTATTATTGTCTAAACAAAAATCATGAGAATATGTAATTAACTAGAATGGAAACCTTCCAATAGAGAAAGGGGCATATAACAGACCTCCAAATCAAGTCGAGGATAGGTAAAAGTGAACACAATCTCCTCAACACACTTACGAATCCCTTGCCCCTGAAATTTTTGAGAGGACAATAGCTCGTAATTAAGAAAAACCCACAAATAAATCTCAAAAGAACCCAATTCAATAAATGTCACTAAAAACTCACAAAAATTACACTCACAAATGGGACGTCTAGAAGCTAATTTTCTGTTGGTTTTTTATTTCCTTATTTCCTTGATGAAAAAAATTAAAATAATCTCCACACTAGAGTATTACCTTATGTTTGCTTGATTGCAGCAGATGTTTAACATGACTCCATCGAACAACATTAATATCATCACGCACACGTTTGTTATCCTGCCACTTTCCCCGAAGCTCGGAAGTGATCGCTGCAAAAGTGAGAAAGGAGAAGAGCTGTAAATCATTTCAACAGAAAAGAAGAAGCTATATTTTACCACTTTAGCATACATTCATCTGGAATCATTTCCAGTATCTTTTCATATCTTTCCTCATCTGAAAATAAATTTTGACTCGAAATAAACTTTTCCTCGAAGAAGTCTTTCAAAACCTCCGTATATGATCTCCTGTAAAGACCAAAAAGAGTATTAAGTGGTGAATTGGAGACCTAGAGATGATCAATCATAAAAATAATGTGCTTACCCCAGGAAAGGATGAAGTGATTGACCCACTAAAGTAACCTTTTTAAGGCTATTTTCATTTCCCTGAAGAAAAAAAAGATACTCTTTAACAGAATACAGGATGTTGACATTATACTAATGAAAGTAAAATATTCAGAGAGACTCGTAAATAACCTTGTGGACATGTAAATACTCAGTAATTGCTGCTCTTTGTTCGTTGGTCATCCTTGTCAGTGAGAACAGTTTAGTATGCATTAGTCACTAAAAATTGTCAAATGAAAAAATTACACCTTCAGCTAATGCATCATTACCTCCTTGCTTTTCCATCACAAACCCAACAATGGACACCACGACGACCACTGTACACCCATAAGATGTGGTTAAACCCGAAGTCATCTGCACATAGAAGCATACAACAAGTTAGCATAGCCTAACACGTGAGGAACAGGCCAACGTAAATTCCTATAAAGCATCATTTTGCTTTTGCTGCAGGATGCTCAAAAAACAAATTAACAGTTATAATTATATGCTTAAACCAATCGGAAATAGATTTTCTGAATTAAAAGGAACAAAAAGACCGAAAAGGAATTATTCTTTGTTTCCTCAAGGACATATGTTGACAAGCAATAAAAAGTCACTTGGAAGAGAAGTTCATCATCAACAAAAGACAAAAGAAACGCATCATAGTGAATACAAATCAAATAAATGAGCAGCAAGAAGAAATCCAATACACGGAACAGGAAACATAAGCTGAAAAGTAATGCTTCCAAATCAAGCTATAATCATCTTTACACAAGCTATAATCATCTTTACACAAGCATTCCTCATTGTAGTTAGGACATGAATTATTTCAATTTAAGTTTGAATACTTTACAGCTACAAATATCACCTGAATAACAGACCACCTATACTTAGCATACATAGTTTGATGGCCAAATATTTGAGTCGTCTGCAGCTATTGTATTTTAAGTTTTAATATGCTTCCTGCTTCTTTTATTCTATACAGAAGCTTCACTGACCATTGGACCATGTAAATATATCTTACACCATTTCATACCTCTAAGTGCAGTATCAATCACTTTAATAGTTACTGTCATCAATGGCCAGCATTCTGGGCAAACATCAGCTCCCGAGCAACAGAATCTGACATCATCATAATCTGATATATCCTGTAGAATATAAAACGCAGGACTTAAATCTGTGTAGCCTCGGAGTTTATTTCTGTCGTGTTTGTCAAAAACTCCACAACAGTCAAAATAAAAAATCTGAAAAGGAAACTACTTACTATATCAAAAATAAGTTCTCTCTCCACTGGTGTGAAAACATTATCACCAGACTGAGCATAGGCATGCCTCTTTGCAGGCTGCAGCAAATTGCAAAACAGTTTCAATGGTGAAAGTTAGAACATAAACTAAACCGTTAACTGCAACAAGATTTTAACTAAGTTAAGTCCCTCTATACTTACATCCACACTGTAAACAGGACCAATATCAATTTTGAAAGGGCATTTCTCCTTAATGGCATTTTCTAGTTCGGGAACATTGTTGAAAGACTGAAACCGCAAATA
This sequence comes from Buddleja alternifolia, assembly GCA_019426215.1. NCBI lineage: Eukaryota > Viridiplantae > Streptophyta > Magnoliopsida > Lamiales > Scrophulariaceae > Buddleja > Buddleja alternifolia. The sequence goes on from CM033399.1 coordinate 30,722,846, forward strand.
TATATCATTATCCAAAGTGAAAGAAAATTCTCTTCTTCCGAAGTAAGATTGATCACAGCCAGGATGCTTTCCATCTAAAAGTAATCAGAAGAAAAATATAGTTATACAGATGAGCAGAAATCAAATATGGAAACAAGAGAAACCATAAACAGCAAGCTGCTCAAGAATAAGGTTTACCATTTCCATATGACATCCATTTATGCATATCGGCATACGGAAAAAACTTTCCTGCACGAATGAAGTTAAATGAAGCGATAGCTTGAAAAATTATGTAGAGAAAATAATGCCCCAATTAATTCTCAATTTAAGCTGTGAAAAGCCAGACTCAAATGCACTGCAGGAAGTTTCTTAAACCACAGTAGCATTTTCCTTTCACTTCCCATGTTACTAGACGATGTTTAAGGGATTTAATGTTTGACTTCATGTTGACATGATGAGGCGTTCCCTTCTTTCTAAATTACAAGACTGCATTAATTTCTAACTGCGCATCCAGGATATCAATGTGAAAACACTAAGGAACTACATTTTCATAGTGTGGCTACAAAGATGCATCGTGTAATCATATTGGCCGACATAATTAAGGGCGAAATGAACCAATTTACATTCAGATATAAATAAAGCTTCAGTGATTGAATTTCATATTCCTCGACGGCGTCAATTGTATTCCACAAAAAAAGCAGTGACAAGACTTTCTCGAATTGATCGGCGCCAACTTTCATTCCACTCTCATAGATCAGGCCAATACATCAGCAAGAAAATTCAGTTCAAGCTTTCAGCAATTTTTTACCCAATGCACAACAGGTAATATAATAAAAATAACATTAAACCGCAGCAATTATAAAACCCACCAAATAATAAACTATGACAATGAATAATATTGATGCACTGAGCATTAGAAAACAAAAACAAATTACCATAATAAATTTTGAGGTAATTAACGTTGAATCCATCGGGAACTTCATTATTTGGCTTTTGCTCTGTTTCCACTCCGTCAATTAACATGTCATCTCTTCCGATCTCACCAACTTCTTCTCTGACCATCTTCAATTAAATTCAACTTGCCCTAAAAAGAGAAGTACAAAATAATTTACTTGAATCCACAAAAGGAATAGAGAAGAAAAAGAAAAATGAAAAAACCTCGGCTCAAAACCCTGGCCCTTAAAATTGACGGTGCAGATTTGGGCATCTTAAGGGTGTATGAAACTTACGGACTGTGTCGATGCGGCGGCGGAGGCGAAAGGGAGGATGAGGAAATGGCGGGAAAGTAACGAGAGAGGATGCGGGGTTTTGGCGGGAAGAATTTCTCACTCTTTGTTCAGGCACTCATGAGGGCTACTTTTATAGTTTTATTCATTTCCTCCATTTAAAGAAAAAGTAAATAAAATAATGTTTTAGGACTCATTTTCCAAGAATATCCCATTTCATAAACGATGTTATTTGTGAACTAGGTTGTACGGGTACGGATACGACATGATACGGGTACGGCGATACATTTTTTTTCAAAATTTTAGGATACGACACGGTGAATATACGACTGTATATATGCATGTATAATAAATAAAAATAAATTTGATTCGATAAATTCATTAATATAAATAAAATTTTGTCTAATTCTGTAAATTTCTTTGTCATTTATTTAATTTTTATGTTAGTTTTTAACAAAAGACCGAAAATATTATTTATTTTCCTATTTTAGTTGAAAAAGTATTATATAATATTAAAACAAATATTCTATTCGTACCCAAAACCTATCGGATAATTCAAATTTTGCAAATTTTGTGTCGGATACAGTATCCAGAATTTTTTCTTTTCTTTTTATTTTTGGACACTTCAAAAATGGCCTAGACACAGTATCCTAGAGTATCCGTGCCGGATACGGATATGATACTGCACAAGATCAATTTCAGGAGTATCTGTGCATCATAGTTTGTGAACTAACCTGTCTTTTTCTCTAACAAGGAATTCCAAGAATGTCAAAGTTAAAATCTCAATGGTGTAATTTTAAAAATTTAAAATATAATTTCGAGGGAATAAAAAATTTGATTGAAATTTGAGTTTTGTAATATGTACTAAAAATTCACATATATGTAACTATAAATAAGAATTTCGCTGAAAAAACTAAGAAAATGGGGACGAAAACATCTCGTAATAAAGGGGGAAAAAAGAGAGTTTTATAGGAATCTAAAAAAGTTTAGAACCTACATTATATTTTAGTAGTTTCATTGGAAAGATATGAAAATTTTAATTCATGTCTTTGATCAGACAAGCAAACTATTTTGCCGTGACTTATCACAATGGCAAATTTTATGTTGTAGATCGAGGCGGAGGTTGGTGATCTTTTGATATTTGGGGATTGCCTAATGTAATTATTGTAATACGTTGATCGTAATTGCACGTGATTTAGATCTTTCATATGAACTTTATTCGCCCTCAGGATTTTGGATTATTGAACTGGACTTGGGCAGGTGTACTACGTCAAAAGAGGCATGGGGCTACTATCAAGAGTTATAGCTCATAGTGGTAAGGAAGCCAATCTAGTTGGTAGGTATGATATGGATTATTGCAAAAGATGATCGGGGTAGGAGAGGTGGTTGGTGGTGGGGAAAATTAAATAAATAATACAAATTTAAAAGAAAAATCAGAAAATAACATGGAAAAAGTGGGAAGTAGAAAATAGCACGTTACGACATATCACATGTCGTCTCAGTGCTGAGACGACATGTGACATGTCGTCTCAAGTAATAAATTTTTTTTTTTTAATTTTTATCTGAGACGACATGTGGCATGTCGTCTCAGACTGAGACGACATGCTACATGTCGTCTCAAATGACATTTTTTTCAAGCTGACAAGCAACAGTGAGACGGCATGCAGCATGCCGTCTCACTGTTGACGGTTTATTTTATTTTTTTTCCGTTTCCTCGGTACAAATAACCGAGAGCTCTTCCATTTCTTCTTCTTCTTCTTCTTCTTCTGCTTCTGCTTGAATTGTCTTCTTCTTCTTCTTCTTGAATTGTCCACCATTTTAAGCAAAATCTTAGGCGGAAAGAGCTTGAAAAAATCAAACACATTCTCCTCTCTATCTATTCCCAACCAAAAACGTAAGTATGATTTTAATTTTGTAAATTTTGGAGTGTATATATTTTTATTGTAATTTATGGTTCAAAAATTAAATTTGTAGTGATAAAATCGATTTTTTAGCTATAATATTTGCATTATTTCGTATAATTCCAAAAATATTCGTATAATTATTGACATAATTTTTAGTATGATTTTTATGAATTGTTGGTGTACTTTTTTGGTATAATGTTGGGATTTTTTTTGAATTGGTTGGTATAATGTTATTTTGGAATTATTTAGTATAATATTTGAAATTTCATTGATATAATGTTGAAAATGTGAGGTATAGTTGAAATGTTTGGCATAATTTATATGTTTAGTGTTTAATTTTGAATAGTTAGGTTTTTTTTTATTGTAGATGGTTGGTTTAATTTGGAATTGTTTGGTATAAGTTCGAATTAATAGGCTTAATTTCGTGTAGTTAGATTGTTTTTTCGAATAAGTAGGTATATTTTGTAATTGTTTAGTATAATGTTTGGATTTATAGTAATAATTTTGAATTTTTACTAATAATAATTTAGTAGTGTTTAAATTTACATATAACTTGCAAAGAAATTTCAAATGTTTAGGTTTACATAGTATGTATACTTTCAAATGAGTAGTTCTAATTTTAGGTTAAATTTGTAATGTAGAAGTATTTGTTGTATATATAAATTCTAATTTTGTAGGTATAATTGTATTTTTTTACTATAATTTTGAATATAGTATTTATTTGTGGTTTGAATTATGATTTTATATAGAAAATGTCGAGGGCGAACACAGTTGATGTTTTAGTATACATGGATGGTCAAATTATTGAAGACTCAAATTCAGTGAGATATAGCACTCGTCCAAGCACTAACATGAGAATATCTCGTACGATCACATATGCTAAATTGTTGGAGAAGTTATATGTGAGAACAAAAACTGATCCGAATCAGTTTTCCTTAAAAGTATTTATAAAATTTGAATTCGAAAATAGAAATGTGACGAGGGAGAGTACAATGGAGATCAAAGACGATGAAAATTTAGGGGTTTTCTTAGATCCTAACATTGCTGAGAAATTCGTCGAGCTTTATATTGAGAAAGAACCAATCCAACATTCGGGTGATTACAGCTCATTGTTAACCCAAGTGTCATCGTTAACGCCACCCCAATTAATGCCATACTTTACACAGCCCTCAGCTCCAGATTTGAATATGCAGTCACAAACGCCATTCATGTCGTACTTTACCCAGCCGACAGTACCACAAACGCAATCACATATGTTGGAAAATGTACAACATCATGATTTTTTTCAAGTGGTTTGGGGAGTTCTACAAGTCACGATCTGCATCAAGGTAGTTTATTCTCATATTTACATTGTGTAGGTTATTTTTCTTTTCTTTGCAGAATTGTAAAATAATTTAGCCTTTTGTGATTTGCATTTTTAGGGGGTTCTACGACGGGTCATTTGTTTGGGCATTTGAAACTGTTCAAAATTTCCTCCGGATTTTGTAATTCCTGATGGGCAAGCAGGTAATTATGAATCTTCTAATAAGTTTGTTGAAGTGTTATTAGTGATTTTGTATTATAATTGTTTCCTACTGTCATCATATTCTAATTTACCTTTGGAAAATCGTTGTTTGAGGAATTTTATAGTTCCTGATGTGGAAGCATGTAATTATAAATATTCTAAAAAGTTTTATAATTGTTGTATTCCCTTGATTGATGACTTGTTATTTTTATTTTTAGATATTCTCATCCTATTTATCTTGAATTGTAGGTCCTTCTAGACAGAGCCATCATGAGTTTGAGCATCCTAATTTGGGTGTAGTGATTTTGCAAACGCTCAGAATGATGATATAGGAAATGACAATGATAGTCGTGATTCTGACTGTTCGCTCCATCATTATACAGACGTCGAGTTGGAAAGACAGCGCAATAATGCACAGAGTGATGAGGACGAAGATGACGAGAGTAATGTACCGATAAATGAAGATGTCCATCCCACAAGAGTCGAAGAAAGACTTCATGATGTGCTTCCCTTCTATTCCACCTCATACCCAGAAGTAGAAGGAGATTCAATATATCGTGAAAGTGCAGGTTTGAGCCGGAGAATTATATATGATGATGCGAAAGGGAATCTGTGTAAGGGCCAGATTTTTCACAACAAACTTAGCTTACAAACAGCGGTAAAAAACTACCACGTGCAGCACGCACGGCGCGAGTTTAAGGTCATAATCAGTAATAGGAAAGTGTATGCTGTAGAATGCAAAAATGGATGTGCATTTAAACTGCGGGGAGCTTTGTTGAAGGATTCTACTTTTTGGAAAATCACAAGGTATGGAGGGGCACACACATGTTTTGCTGAAGAGTGTTCCAAAAATCACTTTAACTTGGACATCAACACGATCGCAAATGAAATTCTACCAGAAGTTAGAAAGAATCCGTCATACGAAGTCGCTCTAATTGTACTAGCGGTTGAGAAAAAATGGAAATTCAATATTTCGTATGGGAAGGCTTGGTACAGTTTGCAACGTGCAAATGAAATTATATACGGGACGTGGGAGGATTCTGTTACAAGGTTGCCTAAATTTTTGGGAGCAATCCAGAAGTGGAATCCGGGGACGGTTGTTGAATGGCGACACAAAAGTCCTGATCAAAATCCAAAAATGCTGAAATTTATGTTTTGGGCATTCAAGCCATGTATAGATGGATTCCGACATTGTCGACGAGTCATATGTGTTGACGGGACGCATGTGTACGCACGACACAAGGCTAAGTTGTTATGCGCCTCAACCTTGGATGGAAATCAGAATATTTTGCCCCTAGCATTTGCTATCGTTGATAATGAGTCCAATGAGTCTTGGTATTGGTTTCTTCAATTGATCTGCAAACATTTTTTGATGCCTGATGAAGGTGTTTGCCTTATTTCAGATCGCCACAATGGCTTATTAAATGCAACTCGATATATGCCCGCGTTTACACCTCCCTTGGGAGCTCATAGATATTGTCTGCGACATGTGACTTCAAACTTTAATGCTCAATTCAAAAGTAAAGCTTTGAAGGAACTATGTTATGCGGCGGGTATGGCACACAATGGCCGAAAATTTGACCAAGCAATGGAGCTTATTGGTAATAAGGATCCACTTGCATTGAATTATTTGAAAGGTATTCCACTTGAAAAGTGGACATTGGCATATGATGGAGGGATGCGCGAAGGGATTATGACGACCAACATGGGAGAAAGTTTAAACAATGTGTTGAAAGGTGCTCGACATCTTCCACCCACATCAATTGTTGAGTGCACATTTTATCGTATTGTCCAATATTTTGCTGATCGAGTGCGAATGGCTTGGGCAATGAGGGCACAACCTTTCACTACATATGCATATAAAATGTACAATGAGTGGGTCGAAAAATCTGCAAATCACATTGGAGAAGTTTATTCTTGGCAGCATGAGACGGGTCATGTTAAAACGGCCCGGCAGATGGGGTCCGGTAATCATCATTACGCGGTCGATATCAAGAAAAAATATTGCTCTTGTGGAAAATGGACACTTCACCGAATTCCGTGCTCACATGCAATCAAATTATGTACAATTTTAGGGATTAGGTCGTCCACGCTAGTTCAAAAATATTACCTGAGTGAAGAATATTTGAAAACATATCAAGGGAGATTTCACCCGTTGCTTGAGTCACATTATTGGGATACTCCCAATTTTGAGTTGGTACATGACCCTGATCTGAGGAAGGCACCTACTGTAGGTCGACAGCGGAGTACGCGGATTCCCAATGAGATGGATTGGGCCGAGTTAGACTCAGATTAGACTGGGATTATTTGCAGCGTGATGTTCAGAATTAGACTCAAATTATGTTTTGGAAATCTGTTTTTTTTGTTGAGTTTCTGTCTCGTATTTGGCCTATTTTGTGTATTTTTTGGCTACGATTTGAACTCAGATATTATAGGTGGTGTTTTGAACTTCGTGGGGATATAAAATTTGGATCATTTTGATGTCGGAGTGAAGAAATATGATGTTGCCAATCAGCCCCGTAGGAAAAAAAAAAGTAGCAGTTTTTTTAAAGAAAAAATGACTTTTTTTGGTTTGTATCTCGTTTTTCTCCGTTTTCGGGGTGTTTTCGTGTCTCGACTTGAACGTAACATTTGTAGAATTGTACATAAACTTTATACCAGAGCAAGAATTGGCTCGTTTTGATGACCGGTTCAAAAAATACGACGAGGTAAAAAAAAAAAGTAGCAGTTTTTTTAAAGAAAAAATGACTTTTTTGGTTTGTATCTCGTTTTTCTCCGTTTTCGGGGTGTTTTCGGGTCTCGACTTGAACGTAACATTTGTAGAATTGTACATAAACTTATACCAGAGCAAGAATTGGCTCGTTTTGATGACCGGTTCAAAAAATACGACGAGGCAAAGAAAAAAAAGTAGCAGTTTTTTTAAAGAAAAAATGACTTTTTTTGGTTTGTATCTCGTTTTTCTCCGTTTTTGGGGTGTTTTCGGGTCTCGACTTGAACGTAACATTTGTAGAATTGTACATAAACTTTATACCAGAGCAAAAATTGGCTCGTTTTGATGACCGGTTCAAAAAATACGACGAGGCAAAAACAAAAATAGTATTTTTTTAAAGAAAAAATGACTTTTTTTGGTTTGTATCTCGTTTTTCTCCGTTTTCGGGGTGTTTTCGGGGCTCGACTTGAACGTAACATTTGTAGAATTGTACATAAACTTTATACCAGAGCAAGAATTGGCTCGTTTTGATGACCGGTTCAAAAAATACGACGAGGCAAAGAAAAAAAAGTAGCAGTTTTTTTAAAGAAAAAATGACTTTTTTTGGTTTGTATCTCGTTTTTCTCCCTTTTCGGGGTGTTTTCGGGTCTCCACTTGAACGTAACATTTGTAGAAAAAATATGACGAGGCAAAAAAAATATTATAAAATTATATATTAAAAATCTTATAGTAAACACAACATATTTACATTACATACATACACATCGAACTAAGATTATATAAACTATCTATTTGACCGATAACCACGATGCCCCCCCGTCCCACAATCTGGAGATCGCCTCGTTCTCCTAGACCTTCTCCTGTTTAAGTCATCCTCACGATCATTGTACTGCACTGGTGATACATTAAATTGTACATGACGCGGAGGTGCAATATCATGATGTTGAGGAGCATCACTACACTGGCTTGTACCGAGCTCGGGAAAATTCAAAGTCGGCGTACTGAAACCTTGTCCATACTCTGGTAGATGGGCCATACTGGGAATGTATACGTCGTTGGGGTTGGGACGAGGTTGGGCCGAGCTCGATCCTCCAGGATACAAGTGATCATGAAAGCCCGAGCTCGATCCCCCGACATGTTGACCATGAAAGCCCAAGCTCGAGCTCGATCCTCGGGCATAGAATTGAGTCCCATAACCCGAACTCGGTGCCCCGGCATTGAATTGACTATGATAACCCGAGCTCGAACCACCGGCATTGAATTGATGGTGATTAGCCCAGCTCGATGCTTCGGCATTGAACTGACCATGATAACCGGAGCTCGAACCACCGGGATTGCCACCAAATGTGACAATATTCCGGATGCCCCTCATTTTGGATTGCAGTTCTCTAAGTGCCGTGACATCACCAGATTGGACAATTTGTTCCATTGTAGTCTGCGCCTCCGCAATTTCATTGAACTGCACAACGTAAATAACAAATAGTATCAACAAAAATATATTTCAGAGTAAAAAACAAGTTAAATAAGTATCAATGAAAAAACTATTTCAAATACTAACCACATCATGCAATAGAGCGGCTGACCCAACCTGGTGTCCCGCACCTCTCCTAGTCAATCGGGGAGAAATATAACGACGAGTGATTCGGTCATACCACTGGTCGTAGTCTTCGTCTGTCTGGGCTCCCCCCTCCTCAATATAAATTCCAGGCACAACGAACTGGTCACGATTATTCCACTTTGCAATATGCCGAGCGTGTTTTTTCTACCCAATTTTGTTGGTGTTACCCTTTCGGCTAACCCTTCGAACACGTTCAGGATTGCGTGGAATGTATTGGCGGATTCCAAACTGTCGAAGAACACGCTCAGGGTGATGATGCTCTACAATGGCAAAGAATACCATTGGAACTGCGGCTCGCCATACGTTCTCATTCATACATTCAGGTGGCAACTCCGCAATGTCTGCATCATTCAAATTGTACGGTGTCCAAACAAACTGAAATATAAAAAAATAATTTAGAATATATTAGTAGGACATAGATATACGTTCATAATAATTTACAAAAAAAAAAAAAAAAAAATCCCAACTCACATGTCCATCGGCCATCTGATCCAGCCCATCTCTAATTGCCCGAACGTTGTGACTGATTGTACCAGTATTTATTATGGGTCGATCCCACCTTCAAACAACAATCATTGAAAATAATTAAACAAAATTGAACATTTCTTAACTAAACATAATATTCACATAGTACATTACCGTGAAGCATGAGGTGCTCGGGCAATGCCATTCACGTCAACTTCCGCAATCGGTCTTGGTAGCCCATGAGGCCTTAAAATCGAAATCCTACTCCAGGCCCATATCTATTGGATGATAAATATATTCATTGAATAACCAGGAATTATTATATTAGAAATAAAAACATGTAAATAAAAAATTTTCGCACCTGTAATAATGGCATGAAACCTCCCAAATTTTTGCATTCTACTTGGGCCCCATTTGATAATTCTCGATACAAATGTGCCAATACCGCACTCCCCCAACTGTAGGTGGATGCTAAGTTTATATCTTCAAACAGCCCCAACCATACTATAGGAACAACATCTCCTGTGCTGTCGGCACACATCACACCCCCGAGAAACAAAAGCCCCCAACAACGGGCTATCTGATCAACTACAGCTTCTTCAGTTTGATCAGTTATCATGTTTGGCCCACTCAAAACATGGGAAACAAGCCTTCTGACAGGAATTCTGTAACCGTGAATTAAATCTTCCGGCGTTAAGAATAGTCCTAATTGTTGAAATACGTATAAGACATAATCTTCAGGGATGCGAAGGCCCGATACGAAACTACAGCCCTACCATCAACTGGTAGACCATATAAAATAGCAACATCCTGGAGAGTTATCGTAGCCTCTCCTGTCCTAAAATGAAATGTGTTCGTTTCTGGGCGCCATCTCTCAATTAGGGCCTTTACGAGGCCTAGGTCATTTATAAACTGATCTAACTTGTATAGCCTATAAAATCCCATCTGATCAATCTTTACCTTGACGCGGTCATGTACATCAGAGTTAAAGGCCTGACTGAAATATGCATGGTCAGCTCGTCGAACACGAATAGTTAAGTCAGGATGATCAGCAACTGTCTCAGATACATGATTGTCCTGATCATATAATACGCTCTCATCAACTGGGCCATATACATTACGATCGACCATTCTGCATTTATATATCCACAAGAATGTTAATTTACATTGTACGATATAAGTTACACTTAATATTTAAACATAATAATTTAAACTACCAATCCAACTACTCTAAATTAAACGTAATATTTGAAAGTTAACAAAACAAATAATCCAATTCGAAATTAAACCTAATCACTCGTAAATATACCAAACAATTCAAAATCAAACCTATACATTCATATTATACCAAACAATTCAAAATTATTCCAACTAATTCGAACATTGTATCAAACATTTCCAAAATTGGGCAATTAATCCAAAATTAAAGTTAACTACTCCAAATTAAGCCAATCAAAGTATTTATACCCAACAATTCTAAGTTAAACCTAGCAACTCGAAATCGAACCTAAAAATTCAAAATTATTACTATAAATTCAAACATTATACTAAACAATTACAAAACATACCTACTTATTCGAAAAAAAATCTAACTACACGAAATTAAGCCTATTAATTCGAACTTATACCAAACAATTCGAAATTAAACCAACCATCTACAATAAAAACTAACAATTCAAAATTAAACACTAAACATACACATTATACCAAACATTTCAACTATACCTAACATTTCAATATTATACCAAAAATTCAAATATTATACTAAATAATTCCAAAATAACACTAAAATAAAAAAATCAATTTACTAATTCAACAATTATACCAACCAATTTCAACATTGTAACAATACAAGAATTATTTGGTCTAATTAAAAAGAGCATTAAAAATGAACATTATACCTAAAATAAAAATAAATCTCAACGATCCAAAATTATACAACATTATACCAAACAATTCAAACAAATTCTAACATTATACCAAAAAGTACACCAAAACTCATAAAAATCATACCAAAAATTATATCAATAATTATACGCAAATTTTCAGAATTATACGAAATTATGCAAAAATTATAGTTAAAAAAATGATTTTACTATTACAAATTCGATTTTTGAATCATAAATTATAATAAAAATATATACATTCTAAAATTAATAAAATTAAAATTATACCTTTCGTTCTTGGTTGAGAAAGAGAGATAGAGAGGAGAATGTGTTCGATTTTTCAAACTCTTTTCGCCTTAAACTTATACAAATTTTTGCTGTAAAATTTGAGAAAGAAGAAGAAGAGGAGAAAGAAGAAGAAGAAAGAGAAAAAGAAAGAAGAAGAGGAGAAAGAAAGAAAGAAGGGAGAAGAAAGAAAGAAAGAAAGAAAGAAAGAAGGGAAGAAAGAAAGGCCTCGGTTGTGAAACCGAGGCCTGGAAAAAAAACAAAAAATGAACAGGGAGACGGCATGCCCGATGTCGTCTCCCTGTTCACTGTCAGCCGTGTCAGCTGACACGGCTGACTGACCCACATGTGATATGTCTGAGACGACATGCCATATGTCGTCTCAGATAAAAATTAAAAAAAAAATTTATTACTTGAGACGACATGTCACATGTCGTCTCAGCACTGAGACGACATGTGATATGTCGTAACGTGCTATTTTCTGCTTCCCACTTTTTCCATGCTATTTTCTGATTTTTCTTTTAAATTTGTATTATTTATTTAATTTTCCCGTTGGTGGTGGCAGTTGCCTTCCTTAACTTTAAAAAAAAACTAGTTTTGATCTATAAATTTTTTATATTTAAAACTTTACCTCCAAAAATTTAAAATATCAAACTTTGAGAAACACAAAAACTCCACAGCTAACAACTTGGGTAATAGAGCAAATTTCTGTTGGTCACAGAGACACTGAGGAATTTGGGTCAACCATATTTACTTGGCACATGATTTTTCTCGTTTTAATTAGATATTGGTAGAGGTGTGCACAATTTGATTATCCGCATGAACTGAATTGAAAACCAAATTTTGATTCTAACAAATTTTTAAGATCGATTCAATTAAATGAAAATTGAATTTTTTTATTTAAAAAAAAAACATATACAAGTGTTCCTTAGATTAGCGAATCTATGAGAGGAAAGATTAAAAAAAAGCCCTAATTCATCTCCTCATGTCAACTCTGTGTCTCACGCTCACAAGTCTCAGCCAATCTTCGACTTCCTTCTTCTCCTTTTGCTTCTATAACTGCCCGTGGCTTTTCTTTATTGTGTCGCTCACACCTTGCTGGTAGGGGTGTACGCAGTCGGGTTCAAGCAGTTTTATGAAAAAAATTCAATCCGACCCGATATATGCGGGTTGACAAAATAACAAACCGAAATCGCATAATTATCTTTTCAAACCAAGCGGTTCGGGTTGGTCGGGTTTAATGTATTTAGCGGGCGGTTTGGCGGGTTATCGAATTATAGTTATGTTACTTTTAGTTTCAACTAGTAAGTAAAAAATTAAATAACATACTTGTACATTTAATTAAAAAAAATTGAGTTGGTGAGAAATACAAAAATAAGTGGTGTTATTAAATAAAAATTATATTTATCATGAATTGTAAACTCTAAAATATTAATAAAATTAAATTATTTTATAATTTTATCATAAAAATATACATCTACATCTTCGTTCAAATCAAGTAAAAACAAATGTTCTTGTTTACTCAAATTAAAATTAAAGTGTGTTAAACTACTCTTATTAGAGTTTATATATATGCATATATAGTTTTAAGAGTTTAGGGTTAATCTTTAAATATATATATATATATATATATTTATATACACACACTTATGACATATACAATTAGAGGCCGGGTGGCGGGTTACAATTATTAAACTCACCACCCGACCCGAAAGTGGCGGGTTGCAATTTTTTCAACCCACCACAATTTTTTAATAATTTCAAATCGACGGGTTTTGGGCGGTTCGGGTCAGTTTGAGCGGGTCGGGCGGGTTGTGCGGGTTTATGTACACCCTTAGCTGCCACATGAAGTCGTGGCTCAGTCAATTGCTTGGGGTTACATTAAGGGAAGTTGTATGTTGCATTATGAAATTAATAGGGTCTGGGGCATTTACAAGTATATTATTGTTATATTATTGAAACAATGTAGATGTCCTTGTTATATTATTGAAACAAGACGAATAGGGTCTGGGGCATTTACAAGTATTGGGGCCGTTACCTCGTTCTATACAGTGGATAGTACACCGTCATCGACACTACATCGGATCAACTTGCTCGACATACCGACTACTTCAAGAGGTTGTAAAAATGATGAAAGAATTGCAGTCCAGCGAACGAGAACGTGTCCCGGTTGATTTTGTTAAGGTATATCTATCTATCATTGTTTGAATAAGTGCAAATGCTTTTAAGAAGTTGTTTTGATTTCCTTTTTTTTTTTGAATTGTTTGTTTAGAGGTTGGCGCATGTGGAGTCTCTACATTGCATTATGGCGAGGTACTTTTTTGTCAATATGCACCGCCTAGAGATCAGGTGTTCGAAGCTGCTTGACAATCTTACTGTCACATTGGTGCTCATCAGTAGATGTACATGCTTGAATGAGCTTAAAGTCGATTTGGTGGTAATATTTAAGGTTTTATGGTTTGTCGCTTATTAGTTATTATATGGTTTATTTAACACGTTCTTTGTTTGGGTTTCTAAAATAAAATTGTAATTGACTTAACATGTGTAGGGTGCACCATGGGAAAACGCGGGCATTTGTGTATCCAACTACGTAAAGGACTGGAAATTGCAAGCAATGGGATTGGAGGCATTGAATGAGGTCACGATCTTCAACTTCTCGGGTTCTAATTGCGAGCTAAGCTACATTCGCTATGTGTTGTCGCAAGCAACTGAGTTGGGTACACTAAATATCTACTGTGTTAATCAATTTTTTGATGATCCAATTGGTGTGCATAAGAGGGCATCAATTAGGGCGTATGAAGTTACCGCGTCAAACAATGTGCAAATTCGTTTCATAAAAGGGGCTTACCCTAGAATAAGAGGAGAAGGAAAATTGCACAAGAATTTTACAGTGGTTCGAAGCATCAATTTGATCCAACAATGTACTTCGTTGCCTATGATCCAGCAAAGGCAACGCAATCGTTTGTCGCAGAAACTCTAGCATTTGGGTACGATAAGCTTCGTTGCACATATAAGGATAAATTCACGATAATGTACTTCGTTGCCTATTATTCGGCAAAGGCAACGAAACATTTTGTTGCCCCAAATTGATGTTTTACTTTATAACTCTAAAATGCAAGTATTAATGAACAACATAATTTTTCATAAACATCTCAAGAAATAGCAACTAAAAACTAATTTACCTCAGTCTAAGTCACTATCATCCTCAACGATTTCAATTTCTTCATCGATGTCACAATAATTAATTAATGTATCATCTTCTTCCTCATAATCATCTTCCATGTCATCGAAATCTTCAAGCTCATTGCCAAAGTCTTGGATTACATTGGTTCCTACAACTTCTGGAGCTATGTCATTTCTATCAAGTGGTGCTGATTCATATACCTCAACTTCGATAGGTAAGACAGGTCCTAAATGCTCATCTTCTTGATATACCTCATCATCATCCCTAATAGCTACGACATATAACTCCAAGGTATCAAATACATGACGATGTTGAAATTCTTGTATTATTCGCCAATTTTTTCCCAATTTCACATCATCCAAATAAAAAACTTGCTTTGTCTGACTTGCAAGTACAAAAGGGTCATCATCATACCAAGTACGAGTAATATTTATGGTTGTAATATTTCCATCAACTTGAATGGTAGACTTCCTGCCACCACTGTTATACCATTGAGATTTAAAAAGAACAACACGTTTATCTTTAATATAATCTAACTCAATGATTTCAGTAACAATGCCATAGAACTTAATGACATTGTTATCGTGGTAACCTTGAACCATGACACCACTATTTTGTGTTGTACGATGACTATCATGCTCTTTGGTATGGAATCTAACTCCATTCACAATACACTCAGGATACTTCTTTACAATAATATGTGGTCCACAAGCTAATGCATATATTTCATCTGTGACATCTTTCGAATTAAGATATTTCATATGTGTTATCTGCAACAAAATAATACACGATAAGTAAATTTAAGCGCTTTTAATGCTTAACATGCTGTCTACATATACATATAAATGAGCAAATCATATATTTTCACTTACATGTTGCTTAAACCACCGTGGGAATTGATCTTTGTGTCTCTTTTCTAAGTTTAAAGGACTTTCTCGCTTGAGTTTGTCTCTATGTTGTCTATATATACAAAAAATCTCAATTATTACTATTTTAAGTTTAAATAGTGAAAAAATTATATTAGTTGTCTAATGATATATAACTTACTCTTGAAATCCTTCTACTCCTTCACAATTAGTTAAGACATACCAATGAGCCATATCTCGCTCATTCTTTGAAAGCTCAACATATTTTGCAGCTCCAAAGGGTCGTAACTTTTGTGAGAAAATAGACAATTCATCAACTTCAATATCAAAATTCCTCTCTTGTTTGTTAAAATGGGTCTCAACTCTTTCGAGATACATTGAGCAAAATGTCAGACATTCATTGACTACGTAAGCTTCTGCAATTGACCCTTCAGGATGAGCTTTATTTCGTACGTAACCCTTTAGTGTACCCAAGAACCTTCAAATGATATATATTAATAATAAATATTAATTAGTGTCAAGGAAAAATTAAGTCTATAAATGATATTTTAGAAATAATCAAAAAATAACTTTATCCTCTTACCTCTCAATCGGGTACATCCATCGATACTGAACCGGTCCAGCTAGCATAGCTTCACGTGGTAGGTGAACAGCTAAGTGCACCATAACATTGAAAAAGGCAGGTGGAAAAATCATTTCAAGCTTACATAATATTTCAACAATATCTTTTTCCATTTTCTCTAAGTCATCTACCATTAGCTTTTTACAAGATAGCATATTGAAAAAATCTCCTAACTGAAGCAATGTAGTAGAAACTTCTTTACTCAAACATCCACAAATGCCATGGGGAAGTAATCGTTGTAAGAGAATGACAGTCATGGCTTTTCAAGCCCACCAACTTAGCTTCTAAAACATTTACGCAACAGGATACATTAGAAACAAATCCCTCTGGAAACTTTTGTGACTTAAGAAAATCACAAAATTCTTGTCTTTCTTTCTTAAACATTGCATAAGATGCTGGTGGTACTTCAAATCTGCCATCATCTCTCTTTTTTAAATGCAATTCCTTCCTTATATTCATATCCTCCAAATCTTTCCTTGCTTTATATGTATCTTTTGTTTTTTTTATCAATGCTCATTATATCACAAATGTTTTTTTCAATATGCATCACATCAAGATTGTGTCTTAGGAGTAAAGTTTTCCAGTAAGGCAATTCAAGAAAAATGCTCATTCTTGTCCAATTTAAATCTTGTTTATCTCGCTTATTTTTCCTTAGGCGAGGATGCTTCCCTAGTTTGATGCCTTTTAAGTGCCTTATTTGATCCAATGCATCTTCCCCTGATAAATCCTTTGGTGCGGTTCCATTCCCTTCTTTTCCATCAAACTTAATCTTATTCCTTCTCCATCTATGGCCACGTGGCAAAAATCGATGGTGACCCATGTAACAAATTTTATTTCTCAATCTCTTCGACCATGTGTGTTTGTTACAAACGGGGCATGCCATATAACCTTTTGTGCTCCAAGCGGACAAATTACCATATGCTGGAAAATCATTAATGGTCCATAAAAAGGCAGCATGCATCTCAAAATTCTTTGTAGTAGATGCATCATATGTTTGCACACCTTCTACCCACAATTCTTTTAATTCATCAATCAACGGTTGTAGGTATACATCAATGTCTTTTCCTGGTTGTTGGGGTCCTGGAATAAGCAATGACATCATAAAATATGACTTCTTCATGCACTTCCAGGGAGGCAGATTATATAGAATGAGAACTACAGGCCACATACTATAAGAATTACTCATATTACCAAACGGGTTAAAGCCATCTGTTGCCAGGGCAAGTCTTACATTGCGGGCATCTTGCGCAAACCACAGATGTTCTTTATCAAATTCTTTCCAAACTTTAGCATCAGCCGAGTGTTTCAACTCTTTCTCATCATTTACCCGCTTATCATGATGCCACCTCATATCCTCAGCTGTTTTTGATGACATAAACAACCATTGTAGCCTTGGCTTTAATGGAAAATAACGCAAAACCTTGTGAGGAATTTTCTTTCCCTTGTTATTAGCTGTCCATCTAGAAGTCCCACAGACAGGACACTCCTCGAAATTTTCATACTCTTTCCAAAATAATGCACAGTCATACTTACATGCATGGATGGCAAATTGGCAATGTATTCTAAACCCAAATCATTTAAAATCCTTTTTGCATCATAATATGATTTTGGAAGAGTTTCGCCATTAGGTAATGCTTTCTTGAGTAATTTTAGCATCATGTCAAATGATTTATTGCTCCATTTGTTATACACCTTCAAGTGGAGCATATGGACAATGAACGAGAGAGTAGAGAACTCCGAGCAACCTGGATATAATTCTTGTTCAGCCTTCTTCAATAATTCAACAAAAGTCATAGGTTCATCTTGACTTTCATTATGATCGATGTTATGGTTTTCTTCATAGCCACCAGTGTTTTTATAGAAATTCCCAACATCAGCTAACAAGTCATCAACTCCAGTATTTGTGTGGTGGTCATCTTCATCCACATTAGCATTATCATTATCACGGACAGGATTTCGATTGTCAACACGTTCACCATGATAAATCCACCTAGTGTATTCGTTATCAATTCCTTTAATAAGTAGTTGATCAAACACTGCAGTTTGACTATGAATGTACGAGTTCAAGCAATTTGCACAAGGGCACTTAATTTCACATTCTTTGCCAAGATGTTCCATAACGAAATTCATAAACGAATCAACTCCGCGTACATACTCAGGAGAAAATTTTCTTGCATTCATCCAACTTTTATCCATTTTCTTGTATCCTACTGTAGAATATATAAAAATATATCAAGAAGATAATTTGATGATTGATTTTCTATAAGTAGTATATGAAAACTTGACTAATATAGCACAAACGTTAATAAATCAAAGATGTCTTTCAAGAAATAAACTCCTATGAAGGTCTATACAATACAAATTTCGCACAATCCAAATTCAAAAGGGATATATTTTATTTCAATAATACATACAAATTACTAACATGCTCATAGGGATGGCAATGGGTCCGGGTCTAACGAGTACTCGTCTCGGACCTGTCCATAATGGGACGGGTATGAGTCCGAAAAATCGGGACCGGGTCCGGGTATCGAAATTCAAGGCCCAGTCGGGTCCGGGAGGGAAATGAGTCCAGGTGATTAGGGGTGTACATAAACCCGCACAACCCGCCCGACCCGCTCAAACCGACCCGAACCGCCGGTTTAAAATTATTAAAAAATTATGGTGGGTTGAAAAAATTGCAACCCGCCACTTTCGGGTCGGGTGGTGGGTTTAATAATTGTAACCCGCCTAACCCGCCACCCGACCGCTAATTATATATGTCATAAGTGTGTATATATATATATAGTTAAAGATTAACCCTAAACTCTTAAAACTATATATGCATATATATATATATAAACTCTAATAAGAATAGTTTTATTCATATTTATGTAAAACACTTTATTTTTAATTTGAGTAAACAATAATATTGGTTGTTACTTGATTTGAACGAAGATGTAGGTGTATATTTTGATGATAAACTTATAAAATAATTTGATTTTATTAATATTTTAGAGTTAAGAATTCATGATAAATATGATTTTTATTTAGTAACACCAGTTATTTTTGTATTTCTCATTAACTCAATTTTTTTTAATTAAATGTACTAGTATGTTATTTAGTTTCTTACTTACTAGTTGAAACAAAAAGTAACATAATTATAATTCGATAACCCGCCAAACCGCCCGCTAAATATATTAAACCCGACCGACCCGAACCGCTCGGTTTAAAAAGATAATTATGCGGTTTCGGTTTAATATTTTGTCAACCCGCATATATCGGGTCGGGTTGAATTTTTTCCATAAAACCGCCCGAACCCGACCGCATACACCCCTACAGGCGATACACGGATCCAGACTCGTCCCTATTAAAAAAAATTATAATGTTTTTTAATTGTATATATATATATCACACATCCACCGTAATATCACACATATATATAATTATATGTAGTGCTTGTAGTGACTCTACATAGTGGTGGACACTACTACCTATATATGTTTCACCTATACAAACACTACATATATAAAAATATATATACACTAAGTCACTAACACACACACACACACACCTATACAAACACTACATATATAAAAATATATATACACTAAGTCACAAACACACATATAATTAACACAAACTAAAACAAAATAATTTGATAATTTCTATATTATACTGTGCTTTTTGGCAAAATATCACATATAATTAACACAAACTAAAACAAAATATCACGCTTAATTTTCTCAATTTACTTGGTCTATTCTTAATTTAACTTACACAATTTCCAATCTTAAACTAATTTAATTAACACAAACTAAAACAAAATATCACGCTTAATTTTCTCAATTTACTTGGTCTATTCTTAATCTAACTTACACAATTTCCAATCTTAAACTAATTTTAAACAATTTACTTTGGCATACTGTTGTTTGTATTTTGTAAAGTACTATATAAGATTTCCATTTCATTTGACTTAGAGAGAGAGAGAGAGAGAGAGAGAGAGAGAGAGGGGAGAGGACTAAGGAGAAAAAGACGCGGAAATGAGGAAATTCGATCCATGGCCAATCTTCTTCAGAAGAGAGTGGAATCGCAATTGGCCTTTCCTTGTTGGATTCGCCGTTACCATCATCACTAAGTTATCCCTCGGCCTCACACAGGAGGACGCGAAGAACTCTCCCTTTGTGCAGAGGCATGACCGAAAATAAACATATTGGTACCTGATTTGCTGGATGTGGACGGTGATGGTGTTGTTCCCCAGTGGTAGAAGATCCTCAAGAAGTGATGAGAGATGAGCAGCTCCCCCTCCCCCCTTTCTCTCGATCAATCCTTCTCTCTCTCTCTCTCTCTCTCAGTTGCCCTCTCTGTCTCTCGGTTTCCCTTTTTCCCTTAATTCTGTGTTTGTTGCATATGTACGTTTGAATCTAAACTTTTACAGAAAATTTGTGTGTGTATTTAGATTTTTATGGGTCAAAGAGGTTGGTGTGAATTAACAGGTGGAGAGTGAATTAACTGGTGGAGAGTAATATGCTTCCATTTTTACATGTGTAGCAATATAAGTTTTTTATTTATTTATTATTACTGTTACATTTTATTTATTTTTTTGATTTGTGTGTAACAATTTAAGTAAGAATTTCGGTATTAATTGCATTAATATAGTACAAGAAATGTTAAACTGAGATTAATTAATCAATAACTAATTTATGACATAATTATGAAATCATCGGTCCGACCATGATTGAACCAACGGTTCGACCAATGACCCTGGACCCAATAGATAGTAATAAAGTGGACAATAAAGTCCGGGTTGTCGAACCTCAAGGACTTGTATTTTAGTTTATGATTTTAAAGCAATTGAAGAACTTAAACTAAAACAAGAATTAACTAAAATATTATGGAAGTAAGATATAAGAAACAAGATGTCGAAATCAAGATAGCTATGGAAGAGAGCAACTAAGGCACATGTGTTGGCATAAATTAATCAATTTTCATTACAAACATGTTCTCATATTATTAGACTAATGTTGCTTTAGTGGAAAAAACCTTAAATAATTACTACCCGATGTCTCGGCTGTAATAATCCTATGATTAATTGATGGTTCTCTAGATATGTCTATCCGAGAATCTAACCAACAATCATGCATTCAAGTTCTAGAATTTTCCCGGATTAATCCGGCTAACTGCACCCGGGAATCTCTACCTATCTCTAGGGGCAATTCCCTATTTTTTACGGATTATGTGATGATCATCTTTGCACCTTAAATTACCTTCTCTCGAACGAATAATTTAAGCAATAAATCATGCATATGGTAGCTTAGCATATGATGCATTCAAACAAGATCAAGACACAAAGCAACAATAGAATTAATATGAAAAACACAATTTATATCTCAATTATCATAATTAAGCCTCAACATGGCCTTAGTTCGAAGAATCTATTTCATCATAAAAGATAATAGATAGGAACTTAAATTAAGATTCATATTCATAGACAAAAACAAATCTAAATCTAAGAAACTCCCTCGTATTTTTTATGGTTGAACTTCGATCTTCATCTCTTCCATGCTTCTTGATTTCTTCACCTTCAAAGGTTCTTGATAATCTTCATAACTAATCTAAGGATGATGAAGATGATGATAGGATGTGTTTAGGCTCCCCCAATGGGGAATGTGTTTTCAAGTGTGTTTGTAGGATGGCCTCCAATCCTCCTTTTATAGCCAAAAATCCACCTACCAAGAACATGTCCTTTCATTCTCTTTTCTTTCCACCTACCATTCTCTTGCTTTCCATCTACCAACAATGTGAACTACCATTCTCTTTTTTTCCACCTACCATTCTCTTACTTTCCTCCTACCAAGAATGTGAACTACTATTTTCTTGTTTTCCACCTACTAAGAATGGGAGCTGCCACTTTCGTGTTTTCCAGCGCAGAGATAGTGTTTTATTCATAAAATGCTCCACAGACCTCCGAATTTGATGCTTCAAGTCCCCATGTGACGATAAGACATACATCTACAACTTTGTAGAAGGCCACTTCATCCAATTCTGTCTCTAAATATATCAAAATGACATTCCAATGTGGATTTTGTTTCTGATTTGGCGCCCAGGTGTGCGGAAATGGTACTAAAATATGATTTTGGCTAACTCCAGCTTGTTTTTTGCTTGTTTGGTCGTAGAGGTGTGAAACATCTTGGCCTAAACTTGTTTTATACGTCCTTTTTCCACCCTTTATTCGATTGTATCCACTTAAGGCCTGAAATCACTTAATGCACGAATTAAACGCACAAGTGACAAAATCAAGCGATAAATGAACCGAAAACATAAACGCAAAGGGGCTTAATAACACGTAAAAATGACTCATATCAACTCCCCCAAAATTATCAATTGCTCGACCTCGAGCAATAAAAGGTCTAGGGCACAAAAAACATCATCAACCAAAAGGAAAAAACAAAACAACAAACGAACTCACTTTCGTGGAGTAAACGATTGCACTTAGCATGTGCAACAAGCCTTTAAACCTTTGATTTACCTCAAAGGACGAGTTATAGTCTCGTGAGGGTTTGCAGACGATATACCCACAAAATCTAAGAAACTTTCAATCTCAACCAGATGAATACATCTCAACATAATTAACAAGAATAATGGCACAAAATCATCCTTTTACAACTCACAAATATATATACATATCAACTACTTTTGCTCATGTGACACCAATACTGGAAAAGACTCCATAGGGTGTAGTGAAAATAAATCTAAGGTATTATAGTCGAGAGGCATCCTTACCAAATTTTGGACATTAATCCCATATCTATCAACTTTATGATCAAACATAAAGCATAAGAATCATAGAAAATATCATAGCCATTTAAATTTCATTATCTCAAACATTCAAACTTTCAATTCATATGAAACTTTCCAATTAACTTCATTAAGGCTAGATCATGTGCAATGTTTTATTCCATTAGGCTTTCTTTGGCACCCATATAACAAGTTTTAGATCAATGACTTCCAAACTAGATAGTTTTGGGGCATTAAGTGTAAAGACACTCCTAAGGATTTAATCACTCGAGTGTCAAAGGCCACGAAATAAAACTAGATCTTTGAAACAATTCGCTTCTTTTTAGCTTGAGCTTAGCTCAAATTAGCATAATAGTACAGTATATAGGCATGAAACTTTTCACCTCCAGTACGTATTAGCATGACCAATTTTGGTCATACCAAAATTCAACCTTTTTAATTCATTTTTTAGCATAAAAAATTACTACTCAACTTATACCCTTATGAAAAATCTAAGTTAATTTTTCCGGGAAAAACTCCTTAAGTGTCTCAAGATGGTTATCCTCTCAACTCCTCTACCCTCGATTTATTGTGCAATGTGAATCATCTAAGAAATCAATCCTAGTTTAGGATCTCCATGAGCAATTTCAAAGATATATATGTTCATTTAAATTCAAATTATTTCAAAAAATCATGCCATTTTTAAAAGTTAATCAATTTAAATGCATCAATTGGAAGGACTAAAAAAAAAAACCATGCTTGATTTTCTCAACATAAACACATATAAACATGATAGCATACAAATTCCCCCAAACTTGAGCTAAACGAGGTACACATGACATGACAAAAATAGCAAACACATGGCGATCAATCATATGAATGTATTAAAGCCACAAAGTACTACCCACATATACCCCCAAATTTAAACTCAACTTTGTCCCCAATGTTGTCTCACATAAACGCATGCAAAAGGTATAAGAGTACTTACAATCAAGGATTGGTGAAAAACAATCCTTCATCACAAATATGTTCCAAATCAAACCCATCTCATCAAAATAGGCCTCTCAAAACAACGGGAAATTGCTACTAACATGTTCAACATACTTATCAAACAAACCATTAAGCATATTAAAACACATGCCAAAAGTGCATGCTTAGACAAAACAAATAAAACGAAAAGCAAAAACAAAAAAGAAAGCAAAAAAAATAAAAGAAAACTCACAACGCTTGGGTTGCCTCCCAAGAAGCGCTCTTTTAAAGTCACTAGCTTGACTTTATCGGGTCGGCTCAAGGAGGATGACGTATGAATGCTTTGTTTGTTCTCCACTCCACTCTCGGGTATCGATTCAATCTTTGGATATTGGTATTGAGGATTGGTCCATCATGTGTGATAAATACCCTAAGTTGAGACCAAGCAATCATCCACTCACGAGTTTTTTTATGGTCCCTTAATACCTCTATTACCTTTCCTTGCCTATGCTTAGGATGGTATTGTGGGCTCTCTTCCAAGTTAGAGACAATGTCTCGTCGTTCTTCACCCATCACTTTCACATAGATGAAATCCACGATGTAAGGATGTAGAAGATGATTGGTTCGTTTTTCCTGAAAGTGCTCAACACTAAAAGGATCAAAAGCATCAGCGTGAAAATTCAAATCAAAGTCAAGTGGATGCTCAAAAACCTCATAGGTATCGATATTAACCATATCATCATCTTCTATATTCATTGACAACTTACTATCATCGGTATCGATTACCGATTTACTTGCGGTTAGGGGAGACGGTAAAGAAATGTCAACACCCTCAGAAAGGATAGGAGTCGAATGCTCATCGTTGGAGAAATCTGCTTTCGAATTTTCCAACTTCATTTCATTCAACGTCACGGTGTTGAATTCCTCCTTTTGATCTATCTCAGTGGTACCAAGCAATTCTCATGGTACTTTCTCAGATATGTCGCTCGTTAGTTGCTTGAGTTGATGATTCATCTCCTTCATTTCCCGCCGTGCGTCCTTCATCATAAAGTGGAGCTCTCTAATGGTGTTATCAAGTTGTTCCTCCAGAGTAGGAATTCTTTCTTGGTAATGTTGTGGAAAGAACCTTTGTGCATAACACGCTTCAATGACGTTTTGCAGCCATAATTGATTCTCCGGTAGTGTCATATCAGGAAAATTGCTATCCTTTGCGAATTGAATGACGCTTTGCAGCCATAATTGATTCTCCGGAAGGGTCATATCTCGAAAATTGCTAGCCATTGTGAACTAAGAGTGTAAGAAAAAATAATAATAATAATAAAAAAAATTCATAAAAATAAAATAAATACTTAAAACTTGCAATAAAATCAAAAACTAAAATTAAACAAGTCCCCGGCAACGGCGCCAAAAACTTGACACGAAAAATCCTTACGTGTATTAAACAGCAAGTGAACTGGTCGTGTGTAGTAATAAAGTGGACAATAAAGTCCGGGTTGTCGAACCTCAAGGACTTGTATTTTAGTTTATGATTTTAAAGCAATTGAAGAACTTAAACTAAAACAAGAATTAACTAAAATATTATGGAAGTAAGATATAAGAAACAAGATGTCGAAATCAAGATAGCTATGGAAGAGAGCAACTAAGACACATGTGTCGGCATAAATTAATCAATTTTCATTACAAACATGTTCTCATATTATTAGACTAATGTTGCTTTAGTGGAAAAAACCTTAAATAATTACTACCCGATGTCTCGGCTGTAATAATCCTATGATTAATTGATGGTTCTCTAGATATGTCTATCCGAGAATCTAACCAACAATCATGCATTCAAGTTCTAGAATTTCCCCGGATTAATCCGGCTAACTGCACCCGGGAATCTCTACCTATCTCTAGGGGCAATTCCCTATTTTTTACGGATTATGTGATGATCATCTTTGCACCTTAAATTACCTTCTCTCGAACGAATAATTTAAGCAATAAATCATGCATATGGTAGCTTAGCATATGATACATTCAAACAAGATCAAGACACAAAGCAACAATAGAATTAATATGAAAAACACAATTTATATCTCAATTATCATAATTAAGCCTCAACATGGCCTTAGTTCGAAGAATCTATTTCATCATAAAAGATAATAGATAGGAACTTAAATTAAGATTCATATTCATAGACAAAAACAAATCTAAATCTAAGAAACTCCCTCGTATTTTTATGGTTGAACTTCGATCTTCATCTTTTCCATGCTTCTTGATTTCTTCACCTTCAAAGGTTCTTGATAATCTTCATAACTAATCTAAGGATGATGAAGATGATGATAGGATGTGTTTAGGCTCCCCCAATGGGGAATGTGTTTTCAAGTGTGTTTGTAGGATGGCCTCCAATCCTCCTTTTATAGCCAAAAATCCACCTACCAAGAACATGTCCTTTCATTCTCTTTTCTTTCCACCTACCATTCTCTTGCTTTCCATCTACCAACAATGTGAACTACCATTCTCTTTTTTTCCACCTACCATTCTCTTACTTTCCTCCTACCAAGAATGTGAACTACCATTTTCTTGTTTTCCACCTACTAAGAATGGGAGCTGCCACTTTCGTGTTTTCCAGCGCAGAGATAGTGTTTTATTCATAAAATGCTCCACAGACCTCCGAATTTGATGCTTCAAGTCCCCATGTGACGATAAGACATACATCTACAACTTTGTAGAAGGCCACTTCATCCAATTCTGTCTCTAAATATATCAAAATGACATTCCAATGTGGAGTTTGTTTCTGATTTGGCGCCCAGGTGTGCGGAAATGGTACTAAAATATGATTTTGGCTAACTCCAGCTTGTTTCTTGCTTGTTTGGTCGTAGAGGTGTGAAACATCTTGGCCTAAACTTGTTTTATACGTCCTTTTTCCACCCTTTATTCGATTGTATCCACTTAAGGCCTGAAATCACTTAATGCACGAATTAAACGCACAAGTGACAAAATCAAGCGATAAATGAACCGAAAACATAAACGCAAAGGGGCTTAATAACACGTAAAAATGACTCATATCAATATTTTATCTACTAAAGAAGTTTTAAAAAGAAAAAGAAAAAAAGAAGGTCAAATTAGACCCACCCACTCTTTTCTTAGGAAAAACCCACCCACTCGATAGATTTAAGAAATGGATTTTGATGTCGCTAATTGTCCCTTACGCGAGAAATGGAATTGAGCTAATTTCGTTTTGCAGCCAACATATATTATTGTTCCATTCCCACTACCAAATTTCACTTGCTTGTGTATTTAATACAATTTCTTATTTGTTATAAGCTATACGTCTATAATTTTGCTATTATTGTTGAACTTTCATTGATATACTTATGAATAACACACACACCCACACACACACACAGACATATATATATATATATATATATATCTCATACTGCGGGTTAACCTGTTTTTAAATCCGGTTCAACCGGTTGGACCAATGACCCAATGACCCAATTATTCAACCGACTCAATCATCGGTCCGTTTTTAAAAACATTGATTACGGGTTCGATTGATGCCCCATAACCTTTATATTATATATATTTTTTTATGTCTTCCCTTTTTATTATTAGCCAAATAAATTAAAAAATTGAATTATAAATAACTCTTACTTCTTATTGTTAAATTTATTTTCTAAAATTGAATTATAAATAACTCTTACTTCTTATTGTTAAACTTCTTAATATATTAATTTCTTGATTGCACTTAATTAAATATTTTAATTTAATTCTCGTTGCCTAAACAATCCTCGTACACAACAAAGTATTTTGTTGCCTTCCACCACTTATAAGGGATGAAATGTTTCGTTGCCCATACTTATAAGATTTTGCAATGTGTTATTGACGTTGGGTAAAGAATTACTCGTTTGCGCCAAAGTATTTTGTTGTCTTTCACCACTTATGGAGGACGAATTATTTTGTTGCCACATTATAAGGTTTTGCAACGAGTTGATGTTGTAGGGTAAAGAATTACTTTTACGCTACAAGTATTTTGTTGTCTTTCACGATTTATAGGGGACGAACTTTTTCGTTGCCACATTATAAGATTGTGCGACGATTTATTGTTGTAGTGTAAAGAATTACTCGTACGCAACAAAATATTTTGTTGCCTTTCATCCCTTATAGGAGACGAATTATTTCATTGCCATCTCATAAGATTTTACAACGAGTTGATACCGTAGCGTAAAGAAAAACTTGTACACAACAAAGTATTATGTTGCCTATCACCACTCATAGGGAACAAATTATTTTGTTGCGATAATATAGGGTTTTGCAACGATTTCAAACCATTGCGTAAAAAATTACTCGTGTGCAACAAAGTATTTTGTTGCAATTGCCAAAATTTGTTGCCAAATAAATGTTATGGACTAGAGCTAGTTGGAAAATTAGCAACAAAACATAGTTATCGTCCTAAAAAAAATACTTATAAGATACGAAACTTATATTTTGTTGCCAAAACGTAAACAACGGCAACGAAAATCATGTTGTAGTTAAAAAAATCGTTGCGTATTTTATCTTTTCTTGTAGTGTATTTTGGGTTGGAGTTTCAGTTTCCACAACAATTTCCACGGGAGGAGGGTCTGTCTGTTGGGTTTTGTACATAAAAACGCAGCGGAAATAAAATACTCACGGTGGATTCATCATTGATTTCACATATTTAAATCATGTTAAGAAATATGTACATTTTTCGCGTAATTAAAATTTCTGAACCAGCAACTTGATTCTTTTTAGAGCAGCAATAGCGTCACTGCCTCTAAATCACCACGCCGGAACCAAAAGCAAAAATCTCTTCTTTTCTTCTCCTCTTGGACGGCTAGAGAGATGAGAGAGAGAGGTGGAGAGTTTTAACTTGAAGAGAAAGTCACAAGTGAGGCTAGGGTTTAATTATTCACTAAGTAGTATATTTATACTACAACTAGAATAATTAACCTAAGTAACTAAAGGCCACGGGTGTCCATATGGACGCCCAATTTTGGCGTTTTTAATGCCCTCGGGCTTAGTCCAATTTGTGTATTTGTTTAATTAATTATTTAATTAATATAATTTATCCAATAAAATATATCAATTAAATAACTTACACATGTTAATTCATAATTAATTTCACTAGAAAATTAATTAACTCATTAACTCATTTACTTAATTAATAAGATCATCTAATGATCAATTAATTAATCACGATATCAAATACCGAAAGATTTCTCTCAAATTTTATTCTATGATTTTTACTTTACAATTCTTTTAAGCGCGACTCTTTAGGTTTGTCTCAAAAGGCAATTGGGAGGAAACCAAAAGGATGTGGATACCACCTAGCCAGTCCCGTGGTCCACATCGTAGCCCAATTGAGAACGAATGTGTAGAATCATTCTAAACCTTTCACGCTGTGAATACTACACGAGTATAAACCATTTATTCATATATCCAGTCAAGTGAGAGTCATGGTTTAGTCAAACTCACTGGACTTGACTATATGCTTAGTTCATAATGAATCGAGATCACTGAGTATACTTTCATGTCCAACATAAGTATCTCTAATGCTTTGGCCAAAGTCTTTGACTTCACTCATTCATGACGACATAGGATATTTTGCTCATTCACTTATGAGAGAATAAATCTCATATTGCTAATCAGTTAAGATTGTTACTTGCCCATCAAGCCGCACTTCGAGGTCGACCCCATCAACGGGTGAAATGGATCTAGCTATTCTAATGACATACTTGATGTCACAAGCACATCTTCAACGTGTTTACTCAGGTCTAAGGTTCACGCGTACCTATCACAACTTATCAGTTTTGTCATTGACTGTCATTGAGTGAAAACACATGTGACATAACTGATGCGAGCCGTGTTCAAACACACCAGTCTAACTGATGTGTCTATGATATAAGTTCCTACTATCATACTCATAGTGTTCGACTGGCACTCCCCTGTCAAAACTTACATCATACAAGTCTATATCCAGTAATGATGTCCAGTCAATACTCTCTTCGACTTGCGAACCAATTTAGATATTAAAGATCAAACACTTCTAGTGCCAATCTCCCTAACCCATAGAGAGTAGAATGTTCGCCTTAATATCAAGGACTAATTGTTGTTTATTTAAACCTTACAAATGCCTATAAGAAACAACATCAAATGCCTTTTATTAAAACAAGAATGTCCAGATACAAACTAATGCCCTATAATTCTATCCTCTTATGATATTTGAGGGCATAACTCTAACACTGTCAACAACAACATTTTTTCAAGGATTTTAAAGTGCGCACTTTTAACCGAGAAAAGTCCCAAGTTAGACCAAGCCCAACTTTGAAAATCATTTTTTCTTTTTTCAAGGGTAAGGGTATTTCGACCATTTTTATTTTTTTTTTGGATCCAATCAATAGGTAGGACCTTTGAGAGAAGAGCTTTGTTCCATAAGTTTGTGTTTGAGTTAACGAAATAACTAACCTTAACATTTTCCATACTCTCCGACGGATCAAACAGATTTTCCAGTTTCTCCTTCCCAACCCAAATATCTTCCAGAAATTGGTTGACTCCCCATATCCACTATTCTGGAGAGACTCTTTTTTTAAGATTTTAAGGAACGAAAAAATATTTTTCCAAGACCAACTTTGGTGCTGTTTTGCACTACTTTCCAAGAAGGATTTCTTTGAAATGACTTTGATTGCCTTTAAAAGTAGCGATTGAGGTTCCTTGTGAAATTTCCAGGCAATTTTAAGTAAGAGAGACTGATTAAGTGCTGTGAGATTTTGAATTCTCAACCCCTACCCCAAACACTCATTAGGCTGAACAGACTTTATTCCATGCCACAAGTCCCGGTCTTTTTGTATTAGCTTTAGCGTGCCGCAAAAAACTTTTGCACATCTTATTAATGATATCAACAATACAAATAGGCAGCTTATACACACTCATAGAATAGGCAGGCGTAGCATTAAGAACATGTTTAATCAAGATAACTCTCCCCGCATATGACAGAAATTTATTGTACCATGCATTTATGCGATTATGAACTTTATCAATGATTTCATATATATATATATATATATATATATATATATATAGTTTCTTTTTTTTCGGAACTCTTCCCAGAATGATTGGAAGTCCAAGGTACTTTTTCTTAGGTCATTCTGGATCGAGATTAAGTTTTTGGACTAAAGCTATCCTCCTCTCACGTGATGTGTTTTTAGAGGAAAAAACCGTAAATCTATTCCAATTCACCATTTGGCCAACCACTTCTGTAAAATCCTTAGGGATTGTCTGAATTTGTTGAACAAATTTGTCATTAGAGTTAGAGAGAAGGATGTATCATCCGCGAAGCTAAGGATAGGGATGTCTGGGGCTTTTCTAGCAATAGAATGTGTCGATCAATATTTTTTGCAGTCTTGTACAAGTCATTGGTTAAACATTTTCATACACAGAATGAAACAATACGGAGACAAAAAGTCTCCTTGTCTAAGCCCAGGCTCTGCCTCCCACATTTCAGAACATGTGCCATTAACTGAAAGAGTAAATATCACGGTTTGGACACAAGTTTCAATCAGGTTGATGAATTCCTTTGGGAAATCGATTTTTGAAGTGTGAAAAGAATAAAATTCCAGTCCATTTTGTCATATGTCTTCTCCAAATTAATTTTCAAAGCCATGAAATTCTTTTTTTCTTTTTTTTTTGTTCATGGCGCGCAAAAGTTCACGGGCCAGGATAATATTATCCGAAAATTGTCGTTTGGGTACAAAGGCATTTCGGAACTGCCCGACAAGGTCTGTGAGAAAGGGTCTGATCCCGTCCACAAGGATGTTAGCAATGATTTTATAAAAAATATTACAGAGGCTTATTGGGCGAAAATCCATTTCAAAATACGTATTTTAATTTTTGGAATCAAGACAAATTGCATGTGGTTCAGTTTTTCTAGGAGGAGGCCCGTTTTGAAAATCCCAACACGGTGTCTGTGACCCCCTCCTGAACAATGGCTCAGTAAGTTTTGAAAAAATGTGCATCCAATCCATCTAGACCAAGGAGCTTTCAGATTTTCAATTATGTCCAAAGCATTCTTATAAATTTCCAACTGATCCACCAAATCCAAAAGTTTTTCAGCTTTAAGAGGGTCAATTTTTGGTGTATCAAGATCAAAATTTTCAAAATCACATTTTAAATACCCTCTTTTCCCAAAAGATTTTAAAAAAGTCCCTAAAGATTTTTACAATGCTTTCGCCATTTGCTCGTAAGATTTCTCATATCCGTACAAGAGTTATACATATTGTTGGGAAGAGACCACGCATCTTTCACCATTTGCTCGTAAGATTCACTAAGAGCCCATGCACACTCATATCTAAAGGGTTTCCTGCATGGTGGTGGATCATCTTTTGTATCAATGAGAATTGGGAGATGTGATAGGAAGTGGTTGCACTAAGGTGATATACACACAAGTTTGGAAAATTATGCAACCATTGTGGGTTAGCCGGTGCTCGATAAAGTCGTGCAAAAATTAGGGTTTCCTTGTTTTTAAAGTGCTTATTACTCACTACAACAAAAAGTAATTCTAGTAACAATATTTGAAGCGATAATGTTAAAATTGTCACTAGATATGAAGAATGAGTGACAAGAATGTTTGTTTTGCCACTATAAGAATGTTTAGTGACAAGAGTTTCTCTAAAATTGTCATTATTGACAATTAGTGACACATGTATAGTGACAACTTAGTAACAATACAAATAGAGTGACAACTATAATTGTTGTCATTAAGTTATCACTAAAGGTGTATCACTAATTGTCAATAGTAACAACAATTTTCTTATCACTAACTATCAAAAGCGACGACTTCTATAGAAATCTTGTCACTATTAAACATGTAAAACATATTCTTATGACAAAACAAAAATTCTTGTCACTAAAAATATACAATTAGTGACAATTTTAACATTGTCACTTGATATTTTATCATTAATGTATTTTTTTTTTTGCAGTGACTCCACGTGGAGTTATTGCCAACATACCTTAGATTAATAAGGCTACAGTCGTTCACAAAGTTTCTAAATTTCCTCATTTTATTAAATTACTCATCCCCCACCCTAATTTTTCTTCTATTAAAACTTCCAACAACAATCATTAGACGAAATAGAAGGTGCTATATGCAAAATATCGTCCCATATCCCATTTTGACGATGTGCCTGTGAGTAATTATAAATTAAGGCACTGTTCCCCTGAGCATGCCATTAAAATGCATAGTCCTTTCCGAGCTATCCCGTATGCCACATAACCCAAACTTCCCCGGAGAAGATGCATGCATAAGAGGCAAAAGGGAGGTTTTCCAAAGTTTCGGGGGCACGATCTGCATGCAGACTTGTCTCCATAACCACAACATGATTCGTTTGCACTAGATGTCATCTTAATTTCTATTTTTCATAGTTTTTTTTTCTGGGAAAACATGTATAATTGACACTACCTAAAAATATTTAGAAGAAATATTACAGTATATCCCCCAAACAGTCTCAAATTCACATATCAGAATTCGACACGCAAAGTGTGAAATGAGATCCATCTACCTGTTCTTTATTGCCTAAATCGATGTGATTAATTTAAATATTTTTAGATTTTCTTATACAATAAAAATTCATCCACGTCCATTTCTAAAAACCAAAACTTTGCTTATTGGAAAACACATCATACCAAAAGTCATCATTACATTTTTCAAAATCATCACACACTTTTTTCCTTAAATTAAAATCATCCAAACACACTTTCCAAATCATTTCTCTACTCCTCTGAAAAGAATTCCTACTTTTTCTTCATTAAATTAAACATAAAACGGATTTTCCACCAAATCAGGACCTAAATTCCTTTTAGGAATTGGACTTTAGACTAGCAATAGACAATGTTGAAAGTGAATAAGTGAAAATAAAGTACACAGATTTTACGTGATTCAACAAATAATACTACTTTTATTGTCACATTTGAATTTTTTTCATTAATAATATTTCAAGTGATATTTATTATAAAAGTGGACGGACCAACCCAAGGAACCCCAGAATTATCTCCTATTGGCCATCACTTACAATCAAGTTATTTTGTTAATGATTCTAATGAGCTCCATGTGCCGAAGAATTGTTTCAAAATTGTGCACTGCCATTAATTTTATCTTTTTTGGTAATTAATGCACTAGAAAATGTGGCTAAAATTGTATCGGCACGTAGGCGGTAGGTCCATGTTATCTAAGAACTTTTATCACAAGATTTTGAGATTGTTGCGTTTACAAATTACTACAAACGAAATTGTTTTCTAGCCTAATAAGATCTTATAGTAATATGGCACTCATAAAATAAGTAACTTTTAGCTAGGTTAAGTTTTGTGACAAGTAATATCATATGATTGATATATTTCAGGGAGAGTAATATACCACAAAATAAAATAATGTAACATTTATTATGTCATCATTTGGTTGTAACTAAACTTGGTATGAATCCAAAACTATATTTGGAATCATTATGAGTTGCTTCTGGCAAATAGTGTGAGAAAAATATATTTCAGGGAGCTTTAGTGAGGAATTTGTGATCGATTTTGTTTTAAAACAGTACATACTATTGCGAGAGGAATACACTATGGAGAGACAAGGTGAGTTATTCGGAAGGTTTCGAGACTTGAGATCTCATTTAATCTACGCTCTACTTGTGAATTCATATGAACATATACATGTGGAAGGACGAATATCGTTCCACAACTTCAAGTCTTGGGACCTCTAAAAAATTATTCAAAAGCAACCAAAACAACACAAATATTTAATCCAGATATTCAAATACTTTAATAAATCGTAAAAGAAAAGATTACATCAAGTACATAGGTAAAATGAGTCCATTATGAAGCCCACCGTTTATATTTACCTGCTAAATTAATATAGATCAACATTAAATAACCTAAAACAAGAAATTACTACTCGAAAAATCTAATTAGCAAGAACTTCCCATATCAACTCGGGATCGTACGACGGCAACCGAGCAAGCGAGCATTCAAGCTCCATATCCCCCGTTGGCGCCATCGCGGAGCACCACTCGTACGACACAGACCCCGGCGAGTCGCCACCGCCTCTCGGAAACCCATCTTCAGAAACACTACCACTCCACCCCTCATTATTCACTACCGATGAAAACGTAGGTGAATCCGTTTTACCCACCTCAATTTCACTTTCACCCGCGGTAAAAACATCGCTCTTCATGTTTTTACTATCTTTACCCTCCATCCTTTTTACCGCCCTAGCTTTCTTCTCCCTTCTCACTTTCTGCCAGATAGCCTGAATCTTAGCATCCACGGCGTTCTTCAAGGCATTGAGCTTCGACCCGTCGCCGAGACCCAATCGGGTCGGGTCACGCAAGTTCGGGAAATTCAAACGGGCGTACTCGCCGCGCAGCTTGTACGCCGCCCTGTCGTAGGCGTAGGCTGCGGCCTCTGCCGTGTCGTAAGTACCCAACCAAACCCTCATCCTGTTCTGGGGCAGTCTTATTTCGGCAACCCATTTGCCCCAGTGCCTCTGCCTGACCCCCCTGTAGAGCTTTTTCTTGCTCGGGCTGAAATACGTTAACGGGTAACCCTGTTCTCGAAACGGGTCTGCCGCCATGGACGTTCTCAGGATTGAAGGGTTTGCCGGGTTTTCTTCGGAGAATTTTTGGAGCAAATCTCTTTGTTTTAAGTACACAGAGGATCCCAAGGGCTCGAAAACTCGGTTGTTAATGGAGTTTGAAGGTTGGCAGTATGAGAAAATCGAATCCAGAGTGTTTGAATTACTGGTTATAATTAGCTGCGATAGTGAAAAACCGATATGAGAAGCGTTTTCGGCGGAAAATTGAGTGTTGTTTTCTTGAATTCTGGCCATTTTTGTTTGGTAAGTTTAGAAACAGGGTACTGAAAAAACAGGGTACTGAAAAAACAGGGGAGGAAACAGGGTACTGATAAAACTGCCCTTTTCCTCGGAATTTTTGACGATATAAAAAGGAAAAACAACACAAGTTGCAAGAATTAAATCAAGAATCTAGAAATAGTACTAGAATTTAGTGATCCTAGATAAAAACAGAAGGATCAATAGTTTAGATTTAGGAGAAGTGAGAACTCAATGAAGACAAAAACAGAGTACCTTCGAATTGATTTAAACTCTTAAGAGGAGAGAGAAAAATAATTGAATTCTTGTTGTTGTTAGGTAAAATTATTTGTGGGTTTCTGAGGGATTAATGTGATCTGTTTGGTGTATTTATAGCTGTAGAGTGAGGAGATTTTTTTTAATTTTTTTTCTAGTTCACATTTATGACTTATGAGTCAACTTTACCTTTATCATGCAATTTTGCTTTGGTAAGTAACTTTAGCTTTATCATGCAATAGAATGACTATAGTGCCATTGAAATATGTCATATAGAAAAAAGTATGCAATTTGCAAGAAGATATTTATCTTTCTTTTCAAACAATTAAAAATGCCTACAAATTATGGGGTTGTTTTTAGGTAATTAATTAGTGTAATGAGTAATGGATACACCTATCTTATTGTTCGGGGATTTCATGCTAATAGAGTCCTAATAGTTTGAAAACATAAGCGAATTACCATGTTTG
The DNA here is from genome assembly GCA_019426215.1 of Buddleja alternifolia. Taxonomy (NCBI): domain Eukaryota; kingdom Viridiplantae; phylum Streptophyta; class Magnoliopsida; order Lamiales; family Scrophulariaceae; genus Buddleja; species Buddleja alternifolia. The sequence continues at coordinate 30,759,426 of CM033399.1, forward strand.
AGTGGTATTAAATATTGAAAAACATATAAAATTTAGTAAACCATGTTTGATTCTAGAATTTAGATGCGGAAAAATTTGAGCATTCGAATGATATAATCTTATGCTCTATTTGTTAAAACTTTCTTTTCCTTCATGTTTTTCCCTAATAAAATCTTTAGTCCAGACGTCCATTAATCTTGGACATTAAAAATATTGTGTTGAACTCACTTGTAATTTTAACATGGGACAAAAAGTAAACAGATAGGAAAACGATTGAGTGAAACAAGAAATGGTGGTATTATAATAGGCCGGTGTACCAAAAAAAGTCAAAAATCTTTCATCTAGTAACGCGGCTAATACAATAATTGATTTATCACATTCGACAATAATAGAAGATTTATTCATTAAATGCACTGAATTATGGAGTAATAAATTCTTACTCTAACAAGAATATTGTTACTACAATAGAGTCGAAAATAAGTCATTTACACAAAATCAATAACATTTAGTTCTTTCCATTTTTAAAAATTTGAAAAATGAGAAAAAAATCAGAAGTTTCATTGATTGATTTATAGAGAGCATTAGATGCAATACAAGCAATTTATCTTTTACAATTGATATAATAGACACCGCGTGTTGATAAATGTTATTACATAATTATAATTCAATACTGAAAAGTAGATTGACACTATTACACCTCATGTACTAAAAGATAATCTAATTTCCTTTGAGAGGTTGATATGGTAGCTGCGGTGCGATAATAAAAATTATGACTCAATTATAATTTAATCGTAAAAAATAGATTGACTCAATTATACTTGATAAACTAAAAAAAGAAAATCTAATTTCCTTGGAAAGGGTAACTTTAGGTTAGGTGCAAGAGTTGTGGAGTTCACATTCTTGAATTCTTCCCCCCCGTGTGGACCAAAGTTGTGGTCCGTACATCTGAGGAAAAAGTTGAAAAGCTACTTTATGAATTCATTACCAATGGGTCATATACATATACATATACATATACATACATAGATAGATACAGACGGAGTCAGCTTTTTGCTTCAAATTAAAAGTTGTGTCGCGATAAATGATCCGCCACGCGTCTCCTTCTCACCGACACTATTCCCTTTCTGTTCCAATTTTTCGTCTTTTGGCAGGAGAAATTTGCTTCCCACTTATTTTTATTTTATTTTCTGGAGGGTGGTAATAAATGTCCATCCATCTTTCTGTTGCGGGGCTGGAGATTTTATCAAGTATGAAGAACAAGTCAACTGGGCGTATTGGACAAAGCATCATATTTGGGAGATTTTGGGATCAATTGATATCCATTATTCTTCATCTCTAAGTTTACATAGGTCTTCCATGTATGTATATGTACATAAGTGGTGGAGATCACCCGAAATTTGAGATTTTGAAATTTATCAAGTATCACCTTGTAGATAGACGTGTGAGGATTACTAAATTGCCTTTATCAACACATGATTTGTTCTATATCAAATGCAATTTCTCTATAAACTTAAGGCCCCGATTGAATGAGATGTTAATTTTGATTTCTCATTTTTTTTTAGAAAAATTAAGAAATATGATGTTAAAAGTGTGTTTTGATGAGTTTTTTTTATAGAAAAAAAATGTAATGATTAAGTGTGATGTTATATGTTTTTTTTTTTGTAAGAAAAAATATTTTCTTATGAGAAATGGTAAGATGGGTATTTGTTTTATAAGAAAATCTAGACATATCTAAGTTAAACTAATCGATTACGACATAAAAAAATGCAAAGTGGATTTTATTTCACACGCTGCGTCATTCCGAATCAAGATATGTACTTTTTTTTAATGCATATGTTAATATATTAACAGATAAAAGTTTTTTTAGTTATTAGGTGAACTGCCAAATCACGAATGTTAAAATTTTTTTGACTTTCCTAAGAAAAGTTTGAGAAAATGTCAATTAAATCCATTTTTTCAAAGAAATTTGAGATTTTTGTAGAGCATATTAAATATAGCATTTATTTAGAATATGTTTAGTAGATGCCAAACAATTGCATTTCTTTTTAAAAAAAATCAAAAAAATGGAAAATAGGTAATCATCCAATCGAGGCCTAAAAGTCTGTTTATTTTAATTATTTTTATTTTATTTTCTCCCCCGTATGAGTATCGATCTGTTTATAAGAACTTATTGTTTCTCGATTGAGATTTGGTCATATGAGATATTTGTATTTAGTGTTTCAAATATGGTCAAAGTAATTGTATTGTTTTCAATATTGTAAACTTTGATTAATAATAAAAGGAAAGAAAAGAAAAAGAATTTGTTATTTTACGATGTCCAAATAAAAACTTAAATAGGATATCTGTTCAAATAGAAAAAACTACTTATGTTCAAATTAAAATTTAAACTAGATTGGTGTCTCGATTGTGTTCAAGTAGGACAGAGCATTTGAGTTTTGGACGAAAGATGTACTAAGTTCCTAATACACTATTTTATTTTATTTTTGCAACTCAATACGTGGAATCGATGCCTAAATAATTATAGAATTCTACTAAATTATATTCTTAAATTTTTTATTTTTTTTGGTAAGTCTTAAAAATAATTTTTCACATGCCACAACTTTACTAATCCAAAAATCTCATAATGGGCAGGACCGATTTTGCCATATGTTTAATTTTTCACTCCAACATTTCTACATCTTCAAATAATACATGTACGATTTCTAATTAAAAAAAGTTGTATAAGTCGTCAATAATTTTGTCGCACTCAAAAATAAAAAAGATAATAGAGATTAAACTTTACTTCACGGCACTAGCTACACAATTTCGGATGAGACAAAACCTGATGGCAATAAAATTATTTCGAAATATATATAGATATATAAGGAACATTCATGATATGTGACTACTCGTATAATTCAAATAGTGAAATAATTAGGAAAAGTAATTGAAAGTACTAAATGTTGACATTGCGCTTATTGTGCTTTAATTATTGTCAGAAAAAGGTTGTTTAAAAGGAATTTCTATGCAATAAAATTTAACTAATAATGGCACCATTTATACAAAATTGTACAGGCAATGTTTATGAGAATCCAATCCTAAAGATTTAGCAATGGGCTTAATGACATCGCTGTTCCTCAATTTTCCACGTTTCAACTTTCAATTTGTAGGTTTGGTGTACATAACTCTAAGTTTTGGTAATTAATCTATCTTTTCGACACACTTAAATACCTACTTTTATTTTTTTTTTGATCAAATCTGAATACCTAGTTTTAGAAAGACTCGAATTTAGGTTATGGAATTTCGGCCAAAACCCTAAAATTCAAGTCACATGCGTGTGCAGCTTCTAGATGGGGACATCAAGTTTGGAGTTTGACTTAATGAGATTTTGTACACAAATAAATCGGGAATAAGATATTAATGTTATGAATAATTCATTAAGTGGATGTCCATAAAACTCCAATACATAATTTAGTGGATTCACCTACAACTTCAATATCTCATTTAGTGAATTCACCTACAATTCCATTACCTCATTTTGTAATCAATATTTGATCTTGTTTTGTGCCTAAATAGGCTTTGCCATTGTATTGAGAAATACACCAAAATCAAAGAAAGAATTCTCTTCTTAATTCTCTAGTCTCTCTACTTTAAAATATTTGTATATATTTCATAATATTTGAGGTTATTTCATAACACGTTATCAGCACGATCCGTCTCAAGGTGTTAATCATTTTGAAATTTGGCAAAAGATATACATGGGGTACTCAACATATGATGTAAATGTAGTGAGAAATTTTTATGAGTTATTATGAGTTTGTAAAGAAAATTGATGGACAAGGTTTTCAAAACAAAGCAAGAAGAAAAGGTAAAGAAAAGGTATGTATATTTCAATATTTAACAAAAATAGAAATATGCAATAATTCTCTTGATGTTTAGAAAGAAGACATATGTATATATATGTGCATATATTTGATTAGTATTATTCTTTTGAATAATCCTATCATGTTGAAAATATTTTAAGAAGCTGAATGATTGTTATGTTATTCATTTTATACTTTGATAATAGTATTATATGATGAATCTTGAAAAAAACTTGACTTTGTGACTCTTGATATTACGAGGAAAAATTATTTTTCTTGGGCGTTAGATATTGAAATTCATCTTGATGCAAATAACTATACTCCATTCCCTGAAGTGAATGTGTTGAGCAATATATAAATTCATATATGCAAATAACTATACTCCATTCCCTGAAGTGAATGTGTTGAGCAATATATAGTTATTTTAATCATGAGTCCCGTCCAACTAGTTCTGCTACATTCCCTGAAGTGAAAGTAGCAGCACATAACTATTTTAATCATTAAAGAAATCATGGACGTGGACGTGGTCGTGGATATGGTTATGAAAATCGTGGTGGTTATTCAAAGAACACATCTTTCCACCAGAAGTGGAAAAATAATGAAGAGAAACATGAAAGTGGCCAAAATAGCAAATTTGTGAAAAATTTATGCTATCGTTGTGGTGGTAAAGGTCATTGGTCATGTACCTGTCGTACACCAAAGCATCTTGTTGACCTTTACCAAGAATCGCTAAAAAGTAAAAGAAAGAAAATAGAAACAAATTTTGCTTTTGAAAAAAGGGATTCTGATCATGACCGATTTTGATGACACTCATTTAGATGTTGCTGATTTCTTTGATGATCCTAATGAAAAAATTGATCACTTGATTGGAGATGGAAGTGTTCAAAAACAAATTTGTTAAGTTTTAATTCTAGTAATTTATAAATAAATATTTAAGTATGTTGTTTTAAAGTTCAATAAATGAATTTATTCATAAGATTATCGTTTCTTATATTAAATAATATTGTTTGATATTGATTTATTTCTTTTTATGTTTCAATAAAGAATGAGTATTTACTCGATCAGCAACAACATCAATAATGAAAATATATGTCTCGCTGATGATACAACAACTCACACCATCCTCAAAAATAAAAAATACTTCTCTTATTTAGTAATGCAAGAAGCCAATGTTAATACTATATCTGGTAGTGCAAAATTAATTGAAGGCTCCGGCAGAGTTAATATATTGTAACCCGGAGGAACACAATTTTATATTGATGAAACTTTATATTCTACTAAGTCTCAAAAAAATTTACTAAGCTTCAAAGATATCCACCGAAATGGATATCATATTGAGACAACAAGTGATGACAATATTGAGTATCTTTACATCACTAATACAATATCTGGTAACAAATGTATATTGGAAAAGTTGCCAGCATTGTCCTCTGGTTTGTACTACACGCATATATCTACTATTGAAACACATTTTATCGTAAACCAGAAGTTTACAAATCAAAATAAGTTTGTTGTTTGGCATGACCGGTTGGGCCATCCCGGATCAATTATGATGCGAAAGATAATTGAGAATTCATATGGTCATCCATTGAAGAGCCAGCAGATTCTTCAATCGAATGATTTCTCATATGCTGCTTGTTTATAAGCAAAAATAGGAAGTGAATCTATTACCTTTTTGGAACGTATTCAAGGCAATATTTGTGGACCAATACACCCGTCGTGTGGACCATTTAGATATTTTATGGTTTTAATTGATGCATCAACAAGATGGTCACATGTATCTTTGTTATCAACTCGCAACCTGGCGTTTGCGAGTTTGCTTGCTCAATTGATTAGAATACGAACACATTTTCCTGATTATCCAATGAAGAAGATGCGCCTTGATATGCAAGTGAATTTACTTCCAAAACGTTCAATGACTATTGTATGTCTATTGGAATTGATGCTGAACATCCTGTAGCACATGTTCATACACAAAACGGTCTAGCAGAATCGTTTATTAAACGTCTGCAGTTAATTGCAAAACCTTTACTTATGAGATCAAAACTTCCTATTTCTTGTTGGGGACATGCTATTTTGCATGCAGCAGCACTTATTCGCATAAGGCCAACAAGTTATCATAAATTCTCCCCATTACACTTGGTTTTTGGTCAGGAACCAAATATTTCCCATCTAAAATTTTTTGGATGTGCGGTATATGTTCCAATTGCTCCACCACAACGCACTAAGATGGGTCCTCAAAGGAAATTGGGAATATATGTTGGATTCGAGTCTCCATCGATAATAAAGTATCTAGAGCCATGGACTGGAGATTTTTTTACGGCTCGATTTGCTGATTGTCATTTTGATGAATCAGATTTCCCAACATTAGGGGGAGAAAATAAGCAGCTGGAAAAGAAAATTAGTTGGAATGAATTATCTTTATATCATCTTGATCCTCGAACAAAACAAAGTGAACTGGAAGTTCAAAAGATAATTCACTTGCAAGGTTTAGCTAACCAACTGCCAGACGCATTTACTGACCTAAAAAAAAAAGTGACTAAGTCACATGTACCAGCTGTTAATGCTCCAGTAAGAATTGTTGTCCCTGAAGGTCAAAGTAATGAGTCTACTGCACGCCTGAAGCGTGGTAGACCTATCGGTTCCAAAGATAGTCATCCTCGAAAAAGAAAAGGAGCTAAGAATCAAGATGGTCTAATCGAGGATAAAATAACTCCAGAAGAGTCCCCAGTCATAACTAATATTTCGGTTCCAGAAGAACCTCAGGTACCTGAAACTTGTGAAAATAATGAGATCTCAATAGATTATGTTATGAACGGGAAACGATGGAATCGAAATGAAGTCAACGTTGACGATAAATTTGCATACATGTAGCGCTAAATATGATGAATGATAATGAGGATCAAGAACCAAGGTCTGTTAATGAATGTCGACAAAGAAATGATTGGCCAAAATGGAAAGACGCAATGAGGGCAGAGTTAAACTCGCTTGAACCAACGAAAAGTTTTTGGACCTGTAGTCCGTACACCTGAAGATGTAAAAGTTTTTGGACCTGTAGTCTGTACACCTGAAGATGTAAAAGTTTTGGACCTGTAGTCCGTACACCTGAAGATGTAAAGCCAGTAGGATACAAATGGGTATTTGTGCGAAAACGAAATGAGAAAAATGAAATTGTAAGATATAAGGCATGTCTTGTTGCCCAAGGGTTTTCGCAACGACCTGGCATAGATTGTGAGGAGACTTATTCTCCTGTGGTGGATGCAACTACTTTTCGTTATATAATAAGTCTGGCAGTGCATGAAAAACTTGATTTGCGTCTAATGGATGTAAATATATATATATATATATGAAAATCCTTGAAGGATTTAATATGCCTGAAGCATATAATTCAAGTTCTCGAGAACATTATTCAATTAAATTAAAGCATTGATTGTTTGATGTGATCAAATTGTTTAAAGTGCTTAAATACATGAATACATTCATGTTTATAAAATATGATTCTAAATCATTGCGTTTAATATGTACTTGAGTATGCTTATCTGATGAAATCAAATTAAAACATTAGTATGTGTGATTGTATTCAACATGAGAAACTTGATGTGATCAAGTGTATTATTTAAATTATTTAAACATATGTTGAATATATGATGTCAAATTGTTTTTGAAATGATAGCTGAGTGGGGGTATTTTCCAAGATAAGGAGAAACGTTTTGATGAGATCATATAATTCAAAGTGAATATTTGTTGAAGGAAGGATATAAGAATGATCCAATTTATCCTTGTATTTTCATGAAAAGATCTGGAAATGAGTTTGTTATAATTACAGTTTATGTTGACGATATAAATATCATTGGAACTCCTGAAGAGATTTCAAAAACTGTTAATTGCTTAAAGAAAGAATTTGAGATGAAAGATCTTGGAAGAACAAAATTTTGCCTTGGGTTGCAAATTGAATATTTAAAGAACAAAATTTTTGTATATCAAAACGCTTATGTATCAAAGGTGCTAAAGCGGTTTTACATGGATAAATCACATCCATTGAGCACCCCTATGGTCGTAAGGTCACTAGATGTGAACAAAGATCCTTTTCGACCTCGAGAAAGTGATGAAGAACTAATTGGTCCGGAAGTACCATATCTAAGTGCAATCGGTGCACTAATGTACCTTGCTTGTCATACTCGACCTAATATAAGCATTCGCTGTTAATCTATTAGCAAGATATAGTTCTTCTCCTACACGAAGGCATTGGAATGGGGTTAAATAGGTACTCCGCTACCTGAGAGGAACAATCGATATGGGCTTATTTTATTCAAATGTACCCAAGTCCGAATTGGTTGGATATGCAGATGCTGGATATATGTCTGATCCTCATAATGGTCGTTCACAAATGGGTTATTTATTTACATGTGGTGGTACAACCATTTCATGGCGATCTATGAAACAAACTATATCGGCCACATCATCTAATCATGCAGAATTCTTGGCTATTCACGAGGCAAGTCAAGAATGTGTTTGGTTAAGATCCATGATTCAACACATTCGAGGGACTTGTGGTTTATCTTCTGGAAAAAGGATCCCGACGATCTTATATGAAGATAATTCCGCATGTATCGCACAATTGAAAGAAGGGTACATTAAAGGAGATAGAACAAAACATATTTCACCAAAGTTCTTTTTCACTCACGATCTTCAGAAGAATGGTGATATCAATGTTCAACAAATCCGTTCCAGAGATAATCTTGCTGATTTGTTCACCAAGGCACTTCTCACGGCAACATTTGAAAAGCTAGTCTACAATATTGGTGTGCGTAGACTTAAAGATCTTGACTGATATTGTCATGAGGGGGAGATAATACGCGCTGCACTCTTTTTTCCTTAACCAAGGTTTTTCCCACTGGGTTTTCCTGGTAAGGTTTTTAATGAGGCAGCATCTGATTGCGTATTGAAAGAATTATGTACTCTTTTTCCTTCACTAGGTTTTTATCCCACAGGGTTTTTCCTAATAAAGTTTTAACGAGACATATTCTTAAGTGATGGACATCCAAAGGGGAGTGTTATGAATAATTCATTAAGTGGATGTCCATAAAACTCCAATACATAATTTAGTGGATTCACCTACAACTCCAATATCTCATTTAGTGAATTCACCTACAATTCCATTACCTCATTTTGTAATCAATATTTGATCTTGTTTTGTGCCTATAAATAGGCTTTGCCATTGTATTGAGAAATACACCAAAATCAAGAGAAATAATTCTTTTCTTAATTCTCTAGTCTCTCTACTTTAAAATATTTGTATATATTTCATAATATTTGGGGTTATTTCATAACAATTAAACCTTATATAAGGGGTATTTAACTATTTATAAGTTTATGGTTGCATTAGATGTTTTGATACGTATAAGTTAGTCGTGCGGGCCACACATATCATGCCAATTAGGTGTCTGAGTCGGGTTGTTGAACCCGTCCATGTTAACTACAAGATCAATAGGGTCGATGCCCCGACCCATTTGGTGATGCATATTGGAGTTCTGTCAATAATTTGAGTATATCATAATTTATTGGATAAACATATGTGACACAACCATATTGAAACTACATGAGACTATTAATTTGTTGAGATATGTTAGGGACATTAGTGAGAAATAATTTTTGCGTTAGTTAGATTGATGCACATAAGTTTATGACATTCGATTCTCTTGCAAGTTTTCTTTCTATCTATTTTTTTTTTTAAGAATAAAATTATAGATGCCAGATTAATCCCTCCAACACATGAAATAGATATATCGAGCACTAAGAACGACCAACATAATATGTTATCTTCACTAATTGTACACAACACAAAGTTTAAAAAATAACCGGGGAAATCATGAACGAGGACACCTTTTCTTTTTTATGAGTATATATGAAAGATGATCTCCCTCACACATATATGAATAGAGTAAAATGATTAGGACACAAATACATAACATTTTCATGTTTAATGCATCCATTTGAGAATTGGGTACTTTTACACCCCACATATATGGTGATTTGAGAAATCAGTGAAGGTCCGATCATGTCGATCGTGTAATGTCTTTTTGTGTGCAGAGCGTGATCTGAGTTCCAATGAGGAACATGTAGGGCTGGCTGGAAGAGACGAAATCATGGCACTGTAGGTCAATTTTCGGAATGTCATCGATGCTCTTGGTGGGTTCTAAGGGCGTCTGTCTTTATGTAAGGATTTTGTATATCTTGTGAGGGGTTTTGCTAGTATATAGTTTGGCCTCCATGTGTACGTACCCCATGAGGCATTGATTCTCAGAATTAGGGGTCGATGTCCTAGATCTTGGCCCATTTTAATTTTGAGTCGTGATGACCCGCGTATTGAGACTCACAGACCTTAAGAAATAATTATCATTTTGTCCCTCCTTTAACAAATATTTTAGTCATTGGGCAACATCTTATTTGTCCTATCATCTTGATAACAATTCACTCGAAGATGTCAATTTATGGGTTCTTATAAGTTCAAGTCATAATTAGTCATAAATATTATTTATTATTTTGCAGGTCTCATGTATATATGTGAATGATTACGATTTTACATAGATTAAGAGTTAGACAACTCCCTAATATTTCAATTCAATTATTTTTGTCACACTTACATATGTGCGATATGCTTATACACGGGTGATTGTGTGTTTCGGACTAAATGGCTAAAAAATCACTAATTTAAGAAAAATAGAGCCTTCCATTCAAGTAACACGTGGCAAACAATCAACCATTGATCTAAGAATTCATGAAAAGGAAATAAAACAATGAGACAAAAACATTATGGAGGCGGGACCATTGGATCATTAAAGGCACAAAGGTGAAGGTTTGAAAGAAGATGAGATGGCCTCTAGAAGACAAGGCTCGTGATCAGCCCATTAATTCCACAGGACTAAAAATGGGTTCTTTCGTATCTGCATGTGACACCACTACCTAAATTTTCAGAAGTCAAATCCACAAATACTACACTCCCTCCCATTATACTATCTTGTTTCTTGATTTTTCTCATTGCTTTTTTAGCTATATGAAATTCCAAGAGTAGCCTCTTGGAAAATTAATCTCTGGAAATCAATGTCCTATAATGAAAGCAAAATTGTTTAGGACTACATATTTTACTAATTACATGTTATTGATTATCATTATTCATGCACAAATCAAATTACCTTGCTTCAATTTAGTTTTAATCAAACTTAAAGCAATTACTTCGTAGATATAAAAGAAGTCGAGCCTCCAAATCATGTTGCGATGTAATTGCAAAAAGTCAACAAGATTTGAAGGTTCGAGTTTAAGCATGAGTTTGATGGGCTTGTTTCGGTGAGATTTGAAAGATCGAGCTCAATGAACTTATTTTTGAGAATTTGAGCTCAAGACTTGTACTTTGGTATTGATATATATTATATATTATTATAAAATACATTGATATTTCATTATTAAATGTAAATAATCTTAATATAAATGAACCTCGAGCAATTTCTGAGCTCGCTAATAGAAATAATGGATCTTAAGCTCAACACATTGCTCCTTGTCGAGCCGACTAAACTCAACTTAATTTCACTGCTTTTTCACATTTCTTCTTTATTCATTAGACTCGAAAGTTGTTTAGCTTTTCAAACATATTGAGTTAAAAAAATGTATGTATATTTATATATTAAAATGTTATATTAATATTTTATTTATATATACGCAACATATGTCACATTTGATTCTTCATGAGCTACTCACCTAGCTAATGTTATACCGACATAGTAGGCGCACCAACTAACTTTGTAATTCCTGCAACTTGATATATAACAAAGCAAGTGGGAGTCTAATATGCCTTCAGGTTAGGCAAATGAGCTTCTTATTTTTATTATTACTATCCAATTATATATGGCTTCCCTAGCACTTTCTAGCCAAAATAGATTTCAGAAATTAATAATGATAATTAGCATTATAATTTGGTGAATTTCGTGCATTAATTACATCTTACTGGAACTTTTTGAGGCCTGAAGAACAAAGATAGTTCATGCATGGCTACTCTAGCTATAAATAAAAAAGGTAAGACAATAACTAATATTTCATCCACAAACTTCATAACGATATTCCAAATAATTATAAACAAAAAGGCGTACGAACTGAATGTTAATAACCATTCAAAATTGATGTTAAAAAGGAAATTTTTTTTATGCAATTGACATCGGCTTATAATTTAGGATATGAACTACGTTACGTCATATTTGGCGATAAGCAAATAAAGCAGCAAATGCCTTGGCCAATCTTGGCTTTGATGAAGTCTTTACGGGCTCGAGCATTCCATATCATAACATTCGAGACATTATCGAGCATGATAGAGTTGGTATGACTTGGCTTAGATACACAACCTTAAACACGGACTCATCGAGTTAAGTCGTTAGGGTAGCACCCTCTCTTTGATTCAAAAAAACTTAGAATATGAACAACAGAGTGTTGTGTTTAAGATTTCTAGTATTTTAAGAGAAGGAAACTTCAAAATTAATTGCCAAATTGTACTACATTACAGAGTTTACCAAAAAAATAAAAATAAATCTTTTTGGTATTTCCCGGGAAGGGCAAATATCACCAAGTTTTATTTTTGTTCCAATTTCATCCTTCACGTCTAAAATGCGCTTTTCGGGTTCATCAACTTTCAAAATCATCTCATTTAGTTCCTAAGGTCACAATTCCATTAGAAATTAATGGGAAATGATTTATTTTTTTTCGATTTTGCCCATGCATGTAGGAACATTTAATTTCATCCAAATGAGAGAAAATTACATTAATTCTCAACGGCATTATGACCTCATGGATCGTAGTAAGACGATTTTGGAAGTTGAAGACAAACAAGATGCATTTTAAACTTGAGAAACTAAAGTGAGACAAAATTAAAACTAGCACGCGATCTATTTGGCATAATAAGAATGAAGAACTATATATTAAATAATCGTGAAGGGCAAGGACGTAATTAGACTTGAGGCAACCATTTGCATTGCAACAACAAAGCGTAATTTCCTCAAAAACGAAGGGGCAATAAAGGAGCTGACTTGCGAAAAGGTTTGTTTTGGCTATTAGTAAGAAATTGGTAGCATGTAGTGGGCCCCAACCGAGAGCGACACGTCACTGCCCAACTGCATCACCGACGTGTCGCGTTAGCTAATTTATGCGCAATTGCGTTCAGATTTTTTTGATCTTCTTCTTTGCTAATCGTACCTGTGACTGTGAGTTGTGAATTCGTGATACTTTTTCATAATACAACAGCTGCACGACGTCGTTTTCTCGACATGTTGGGATGCCAGGTCAAATGCTGACGCTATGATGAAGTGTGGCTTCCGTAATTTCATAACATCAATACAAGTATTTATTTGACAAACTAAAATAGAAATTTAGACATTTTGTGGAAGAGTAGTGGAGTATTATTATGATTCTACTGTGATTATACAAGTTATTTAGATAATATTGTTTTAACGAGGTCATAGAACTTCGAGTGTGATGTAGTCTTAAAATTTCATATTATATGATTTTCGTGTAGTCCATCATATGGTGACTGTTATTATATTTGGACTGAAAGTTTCGATATGTCTTGAAAATTGAGAAATGTTAGTTCAGGTCTAATTTGGTCACTCTTAAGTATAATTTATGCATCCGCAATCAAGAAGAATATAATTATTGCTCATGTGTTGAATTACCTTGAATTCGACCGAATCGACTAAAATATTCCCCGAAAATCACTAATATGGTTACATCCATAAAACTTTATTCAAGAATTAAAGAGATAGCATCGACAAATTCTTGATAACATCTACAAAGGGTTACGTGAAACTAAACCATGCATGTTTTGACAGTCGAATTAATATATATATATATATATATATATATATATATATAACCTCTCGCTTTGTGTTTGTGCTTGTGGAAATTAATCTTATTCAAAATGGAATTCTAATAAAAGAATATATGGTGAAATGATAAGTACCTTTTCACTATCAAAAAATTAAAAGGTCCCCCCTTATCATGATCCTAAGGTTATTTTCTTCCTTGTGACAAAGTATTCAGGCCTACAGGCATGGCCTTGTCTCAAACATTATTTGTAGGGACTCTTCTAAATTGACACAAATGAATGAATAATCATATAATTACACTACGAGAGAATTTCACAAATTAAGACCATTTTGTAGTTTTTCATTTTATTTAACCAATAACTTGGCAAAAGATGCATGCAACTCGGAAGAAATTAGTAATAAAAGCCCGAAGTTGAATTTCAAGAACAATTTTGATCAACTTTATAAGAGTTTTACAACTAATTAGAGGGATTTTAAAAGATACCCAATTTTTTGTTTAGATAAAAAAGCTGGGTCGGATGAAATCCATAGTGGCTCTACACTAATAAAAAGAAGATCACTATTACATAATGTTCCTTTTTATCAAATTTCGATGAGAGACATCATAGCTCAACTTGATTACTTACCAATACATTAAGAAATAAGTCTGATCCGTTCTCACCAAATCAAACATTATAAATTGTCAGTCACCAACAATCCGTAATACATATATATAAAGTGATTAAGTAAGAGACTTTACCTCTGTATGTGTGATGTTCGAATTCATAATATTAATTCAAGTGAAAAATTAAAGAATTAACCATTAATCCATTGTAATTGTGAAAGTAAAGTAATACATGCACTCGGATATTTATAACAGTTATGCTCTTTTGCTATAGAACGAAGTCAAGCTGTTTAAAAATATACGCTTATCATTTTAGTGTTATGAAAATTTTAAGTAATGTATTTGTCATCATACTTAAGAGTTAAGATCATCCAGTTAGATTTATTGCATCTAAGAATTTAGGGGAGGGAGCCTGTATTAATTAATATATAGTCAATTACAAACAAAAGCAATTAAAACCGTTCATGAATTTATTTGTAATATGTACATTCGATATTGAGGTGAGAATATAATTTGGTAGGCATCAAACATCAAAGCTTTGGAATGATACGAGCAACTTAAAGCAGTTAAAGACTGCAAGAAATGGCCGAAGCCTAACTTCTCGACGGATAGTACAAGCAAGACACTTCTTATCGTGACTATATATATTATACACAATACAAGAAAATTGAGTATTGACAATGAAAATATATGTCATGACTTAAAATCGTGGTCTATAACGGTCTAAGTTCATGGCTAATTTGGTCGTGATAGATGTTTCATATAGCCACACTAAAGTTAGTTATGGTGAAAAAGAATGCTAACCATTTTAAGCACTAACTAGTCATGGTGGAAAAAATATTAACCTATTACTTTTTTACCATGACTTTTAGCCATGGTCTTTACAATGAACAAAATATTGACCATGACTATAAGTTATGGTAAATGTTTTGGCCATGCTTGCAAATACCACGGTCAAAGCCGTAGCAAAGCCATGGTCAATTGATTTTAACCATGACAAAATGACTTTTTACCATGACATATTGATATGGATAATAATCATTTTTTTTGTAGTGACATATACGCATACTCAATTTTGACTATCATTTCACTCAAAGAAAACAAAAAATACTGAAAACTCAAGTCTGATTAATTGTCATTATAATGTGGAGTGATTCATGGTCGATCCAATTACTTTTAAATCACTCATGTATAAGGTTTTCGATTGATTTCTACATGTTGAACAATTTAAATATTCTCCGACTCTAAACATGTACGAACTTTATACCTTATGCACAAGTTGTCAAATATCATTTAGATGAGTAGATTCATCTCCTCCAAGATTTAAGTAACTAAGATCCTGATTTTAGTTGTCCTAATTAATTATGATAAATTAGGCTGAAAGGTGATTCAAAGTTTGGCATCGTATAGGATACACATTTATTCGTAATAAATTTTGTACAATTTCATATACCTAAGTCCCAAGATAATACATGCTTAAGCCAAAAATTATTTGCAATTTGTACTCAAAAATTGTAAATTCTTTTACAGTAAATAGCTTTGACGGTGCAATTATTTATGCATGGGATATGTCTAAATTCTAATCAAGTCACCAACAAATTCCACGTCATGTTTTTCTTATGTCTTAATCCCTCTTGGGAAATTACAAAAAGGCATATTTTGGACCAGAAGTCGGTTTGACAAATTTATGAATTGCCTTTTTGAATTCAATACATTAATCAATGGAATAATTGAGGCTATTAAATGATTGAGAGAGGGTTACAGCTTGCAACTTCCATATTTTAGAGACTTTTAGTTTAGTTAATTAATGCCTTTTTTCAAAAAAAAATTTAATTAATGAAATTTAAAGTTTTTTACACATTGTTCACTGTCAGTCTGTCACTATCCAGTATTCTCTTAGTAAACCCTAAGTTTGAGGTAATTTGACTTGGTTCTTGATTTAGACGAGGCGAATTCAAACACCGGCTAATATCTGTTGAATTTTCTTTGTAACTCATCCCTTTTATATTTGAATTTTCAATATTCTTATCTAGTATTGCACTTATTGAGAGATCAAATCGCCGAAAGAGAAAAGACTTTAATTGTTGTATGTACCAAAATCACATAATTCTCCATACAGGAACAATGTTCTAGCGCTCCGTGCTTGTTCTTGCGCTCCGAGCTTGAGAGCTTCGCTCTATGACGCTCTTAAAATTCTTAATTTTTGAATTAAAATTTAGGAACCACACTTGACGAAATAAGAATGATTTTTGACTAATAGTTGACATTTCATATGCATTCACTGAAAATTGTTTTAGTAGTAAAATAAGTCAAAGATTTGCCCTCAAAACAATTGAAAACAAATATAAATTTTGTAAAAAATCAATACTTATAACTTGTAATGTTGAATTTGAATCTTTGGTGTCCTTTCCAATCAAGAGTTGAGACCTAAAACTAATATTATTGTAATAATCTTTATCTTCTTTGTTTCATCGTATATTATATTTTTTAAGTGTGCTAAAAAAGACAATCACATCATCTTATTTTTAAAATTCAAGTTAACGAATACTTATTTTAATATGAGATAATTTTATCAAAATAATATCTAAAGATAATTTGGCTGAACATTTATAATAACATGTGAGATATATCACAAGATAAACTTTAAAATATATTTATATTATATATGCTCTAAGGCGCTCCCGCTCCCAATTTTTTTCAAATTTTGTCGCTCTACGCTCCCGCTCCTGCTCTGCGCTCCCGCTCTATGTGACTTAGGTATGTACTATTTTGATTGTTATGAAAAAGAAAAATTAGGATTGCAATGAGTCGAGTCAAGTTGAGCTTTAAAAGAAAATTTTAAGCTCAAAATCAAGCTCATTTAAAAAGGTTTGTTCTCGAGCTTATCAATTTAAGTCCAAGCTAAAGGTCATATAAATATTATTGGGGAAATTCTAGCCCACTCTGAGCTCGATCGATTCCAAGTGTAACTCTCAAAAACGTTGGCGTGTGATTAGTCATTAATACTATACATTACGCTTGGGACAACAAAACCCAATCCAAACAAGAATTTTCAATATTATTAAGCTAAAGCTCGGGTCATGTGTAGCCAAGTTTATTCAACTTGAACTCAAGTTTTTTATTTTTTCTATTTTTGAAGAGAAAATATTAGGATTTATTAAGAAACCAAGTCTGTAGCTAAAGCGACTGTTGCAAGAGTAGGGAGTCCAAGAATGAACTTTTGGTCCTCCGAAGCAAAACGAGCAATAAAATGAGTAACACAATTGCCGAGTCTAGGAATAAAAACGAACTGACAAGACAAAAAAGGAAGAGCTACAGAACGAACATTAGGATAATTCTATGGTACACCGGAAATGTTACTCCAAGGTGTACCATAGTGTCTACCTCTTTCACACAATTGTGTGTGGGGTCCACACACCGTACACTTTAGTGTGTAAAAGAGATAGATACAAGGAGCGTTACTCTCGGTCCACCATAGAAAAATCCCGAACATCATCCAAAATAGGGTCTAGCGCAGTAAATGAAGAAATAACAACCCGAATAGCATTAATGATAGGCTCGCAAGCACCTTCCACAACAATGCGGTTCCAGCCTCTCCGCCTCGCCAACTCGAGAGCCTTTTTTGCAGCTAACGCCTCCCCACTTCTGCTTGAACTCGAAAATGAAATCTGCAAGCACACTAAGTAATACATTCTCATGCTCATTCTGAGCCACTACGCCAGCCCCTGCTTCACCATCCAACTCGGAAGTGGCTAGCTCCATCAAAATTGAGCGTGATAAAACCTTCCTCCGGCGGCCTCCACTTCCCCACGACCCGAACATGTTTTGGGCATCGATCCACTCGAGAGGCCACCCTAAAGACAACAATCAAATCCTTAGCCTGTTTTAACAAAGCTCCGACTGCAAATTTAACTGTAAGGAAAGTCAAAGGATAAATCAAGGTGAGAAGCAAGTAGTGCCACCATATCATGACTTGCTTCTTTATATTATTTCCTCGAGCTGCAAGCAATTTTTGATCTGATCACAATATTAAATCATGAGATCTAAAAGACGATGCAAAGAAATTTACATTTTATACTTGTTGAGAATAAAGAAAAAATGCTTGGTCTTTGCTTTCTTTAGTGAAGATACATCGACAAATATGGACTACTGAAATAGCTATGACATTAAAGTTTGATAAATGTCCCTTAACGTGCAATGCGCTTAACAAAGAGTTTTGTGACTGCCAAGATCATAAGACAACTGGTAGATTGTCTTTCATATAGCAGTCTTTTAGAAAATGATCACTAAACTACTCTAAACCCGACAACTCAGACAATAGTCTACGAGCGATCTCACTAGGAACTGTTCGTAAAAATAAGTCTCGAATCATAGACATCTATCTTTCGAAAAATTCCAACTCAGATTGCAGTACATATAAGGAAAGATAAAACCTTGTAAGTTATATGATGAAGACTATTTCATCACCATTTACTAGAGGTAATAGCATTAGTTTGAACATGGAGAACACTCAAGATTATTATATCATGCACTAGCTGCTTCGTAAGTTCACTTAACCGTTCATTGGCATTTCTCAAGTCATTCATAGTTGAATCAGGTGACAACAAGTGACAACCGCTCAACCACAATGACGCATGACCTGCATTTACGTGACACCACAATATACAATATGTAGACCTCATAAAACGTTCCAAAAGCATCTACAGCCGCAATGCGATCATCATCTAGTTCAATTTCAGTTTTGCGGAGTTAGAGTTCAGACATCTTGCCTTAGCCTATGGATCTCCAATAGTTATTGCCTTGTTTCCATTTTCAAGCTAATGTAAACCAAAAATATTGTAGTTTCAGAAGTTTTGATGTCTCACATCATTCAACAATCTTTTGTTGGTTTACCAACAAATTTATTTAGGCTCTGTTTTGGTGAATTTTGAATTTTTCCGAGAGAATGTGTAATTCAGATATTCGTGTTAGAATATTGACTTTTTTAGTTTGTTTGAATGTACTTTTAGAAATTTTTTGGGAATAATGTAGCTGTGACATAAAACTAATTTCTACTGGGATTTGATGTTGATACACTACAAAAAAAATTAGTATTTGTGATAACATGTCAAGTGACAATATTAAAGTTGTCACTAATAACATTTATTAAGTGACAACAAATTTTGTTTTGTCACAATAGTTGTTTTCTCATGTGCAATAGTGATAAAAATTGTATACAAGTTGCCACTCTTGATAATTTGTAACAAAAAAATTGTTGTCACTGTTGACAATTAGTGACACGTGTATAGTGATAATTTAATGACAACAAATAAAGTTGTCACTCTATTTATGTTGTCACTATACATGTGTCACTAATTGTCAATAGTGACAACTTAAAAAATACTTTTGTCGTTAAAAATTAATATTTGTGACAAGGTAAAACTATTGTCACTCATTATGTATATTTAGTGACAATATAGATGTTGTCACTAATATTATATTTTCTTGTAGTGATATATTATTAAATATTATTTCATAATAATAATTTAAATGTTTGAAAATGTTGAATACGAAAAATTTTATTATATAAAATATGATCAATTAAGAAAGATAATGAGTTGGATACTGGGATAGTGTAATTAATGATAAAAGAGTGTGAAGTGATTGAATTAATGAAAAGTATGATTGTTATATTGGGGAATGCCATGTAATAGGATTTAAAAATAGATTATTTCTTTTATAAAATATGGCTTGGAGTGTGTATTTTCATTTTTTGGTGATCCAAAAAATGAAAATATTTTTAAAATTCATAAGGCCTTGTTTGTTAAATGCATACTACGAAGATTCGTATGAAAATGATTTGATGCATGTTGTGTTTGTTTATATTTTTAAAAAATGGTTGAAATTTGTAAAATGTGTCAAATAAAAAATGATTGGTTGATGTATGATGGATTAAAGGGGTAATGACATTTTTCCATCCAAACTATTCGGGTTTTTGCACTTTTGTAAACAAACTTTTTTCTTTTGCATTTTTTTATCCGAACTAAACGGGTTTTTCATTATTTTATCTAAACTTGTTTATTTTTTACACTTTCTTATATGAATTACATGAATTTTTACAAAATTTTATATTTTTAGCATTTTTCAGTCAAAATTTACTTAAGATTTTAGCCTTATAAAGTTCGGATAAAAAAATGCAAAAAAAATGCAAATTTTTTTTTACAAAAGTGCAAAAACTCGAATAGTTTGGATGGGAAAATGCCATTACCCCTAGATTAAATTAAAATAAGAAGTTGTAAAGTATGAAAGAGAAAGATAAAAGTATTAGTTGGGGCAAATGATTATTGATTGATAATTATTGTGTGAAATGATTAGGGATGACAATGGGGCGGGTATGAGCTGAATATTGCAAGACTCGAGGCCCGCACCACTAAGAATTTTTAATGCCTGGACACGGTCAGTACCCGCCCCCGGCCCAGACCCGACGGGTGCCCGGTAGACCGGGTCGATTTTTATTTTGGGACATTTTTGCCTATCCTTTTCTCACAAATTGAAAATAAAGAAAATAGCGTCGAATCAATGATTTAATGTAAACACATCCAAAAATACAAGTCATTCGATACTTAAACGTAAATACATTCAAAATAAGTACAAATTTCAAAAATTAAAGTTATCTTCATACTCAAGTTTATATCAAACTTTTTTTTGAACTAACTAGCTAAGCTAAGTTGCTATTTGAAATAACACTTTTTTTGTTATAATTTATTAATACTTATAAATATTAAATAATAATTAGATATATAAATTTAATAAAAAATATATATTAATAATAGGGTCCAAGTCCGGGTGGGTATCTGTTGGACTCGTTATCCACCCCGGATCCAGTAGGGTCTTGAATTCTGATACCTAGCTCGGGCCCAGCCCCATTCAATTGGGATCATACCCACCCCAAACGGGGCGGGTCACAAACGTGTACTCGTTCTACCTAGATTCATTGCCATCCCTAGAAATGATGAATGTACTGAATGATACATAGTTATAAAGGGAAAAGAGAGTGAAGTTGAGAAAATGTGAATTTAGATGAAAATAGTTTGTAGTGTAGATTTTTAAGATTTTGTGATTTAAGATATAGAAAATGGAATTCAAAAACATAAACAAACAAAGCATAAACATACAAAGCCTTAGTTTATCATGAGACTTACTTTTTTTATTTTTTTTCTAGCAAAATTCTTTTTTATGATTGCATACATATGAATTCCTAATATCACATGTTATAAATACTGGGTTAAATATGCCCAACCCCCTTGTGATAGGTCTTTTATCACTCCACCCCCTATGAAAAAAAATTCAACTCACCCCTCTGTGAATTTTTAAATTATGCAACTCGGCTCCCAACACCTGGACATGTGCTCACTCACTCTTATGTGCAGGTGGTTATAGGTTTTTTGGGGGTAAATAGTCCATTTACCCTTTTTCCAAAAATATAAATACTTGAAAAATACATTTTAACATTCATTCTTCTCCATCTTTCTTCGTTGATTCCTCTGTTCTCCCCCAAAATGCATGCAGCAGTTCCATGTAGACATCAAGCAATCATAAAAGCTACAAGAAAGTGAAACAAAGTCTTGAGCTGAGGTATGGGTCCACTCCTAAGTGTGAATGTTTCATAAAAGCTCAAATTCGGGTTGTTGAATCAGAAAGAAAGCCCTCAAAGGGAAGATTGTACTATGGGTGTCCGATTTAAAATTGCTCTTTTTTTAGATGGTGTAAACCAGATAGAGCAATTTGGTCACCAAGTGGGATTCCCGTCAATTTTTCATCGGGTAATTTGTTTTCTGGGGTTGAAGAGGAGGTTGAAGATGTTGATGAAGTGGTTTCTAGGGTTTCAAGGGTTGTTGGTTCACAAAGTCAAGAGATGTGTGAAAACTATGTGCATTTTTTGTGGGTGACTTGTGCCATTTTATTCACAATGTTGGTTGAAATTTTGGTTAGAGTTTGAATTTCTTTTAGTTTTTAAATGGGATTTAGGGCTTAGGAAATGTTGGGGTTGATTTAGATGTATTGGTATTGTATTTACCACTTATGTATTTAATTGATAGTGTTTGAGTGTTGTTTAGTTAAATGTGGAATTGTTGCAATTTTTCAGCTTATGTTATCCATTGACAATAATGAAAAGTAAATTTTTCACTTTCAAAGTTTATCAGAGCATCTGTTAGGAGTACCAAACAACACAAATTGGCGCTTTGAATGGTTAATTGAAGGGTTACATAAGCTCAAACAACACAAATAAGCCTGAACACTACAAATAAGCTCAAAAACACATTTAAATAGTTCCAAATTTTCAATCAAGTAACAAAGGGGAAAACACAATTGCACCCCAATTCAATGTTTTCAACCACCAAACTACATACCTGCTAATTACCAAAATGCCAATAAATGATTACAACTACTTATATGTTTTTAACTACCAAAAACTACCTAAATATCACCAAATATTGTATTCGCATTAAACCACCAAAATCACCCCACACCACCAGTGAAAATGCCCAAACCTAGCACCATATTCACCACAAAATAATTACCTAAAAAACACAAGTGTTAAACAATAAAACCATCAATATACCACAAAACCAACTACAATCAACATCCTACTTTCTTGGGCTCTATCTCTGATGTTCTTCAATACCTCTGAAATATATAACCTCTTACTTTTCTTTTTAGGTGTAGGCTTATTCCAGGGGTGTTTCCAGGTGTATTCGGTGCTGCACTTGTTCCTCCAGATCCAGATCCAGCTGCAGATGCAATTGTTCTTCCAAATCCAGTTGCAACTGCACTCTCTCTTCCTGAACTCTTCATGCTGATGAAATCCATGGTTATACCAAGGTGGAAAATTCATATAATAATGAATTTCAATTTTATAATGATAAAGGGTGTATATCAGTGCAATAAAATCCATGGCAATAAAATAAAAGTGTATAGATTTTAGGGGTTGGATATTCCAGTATGAACTATTCTCCTTATAGTGCTTTCAATTTCAGTGGGTATATTTCACCCCTAGGTGATTGTTTCTGCATTTACACAAGGGGGTAAAATGATAAATTAACAATATCACTGGGGGATAAAATGAATATATAATACATGTAAATATTTAGTTATCCTAAGTCTTGGATTGCTTCCTCTTTCAATGGGTATATTTGCAGATACCACCTTGGTTGACATTGCTACATACACTTAGGATATCAACATTTCTTCTCCCTTGATAGTCTATTTCCCACCCCTAGTTGACTATTTCTGCATTTAAACAAGGGGGTAAATTGATACATCAACAAATATCGCAAGGGAGTAAAATAAATGTAAAATACAAGTAAATATTTAGTTACCCTAGGTCTTGGATTGCTTCCTGAGGCCCTAATTCCATCAGTGCCAATTGGAGCACTTTGAGAAGCTTGTATGGGTTGGGGAGCATCAAATCCATGAGATAAAGTTTCAGTTTATTGGGTAGCTGTAGTTTCAGTTTGTTGGGGTGCTTCAGGTCCTTGATCTACTACATGACCCTACAATAACAGTTGGATTCAAACAATAAGGTGACAGTATATAAGATATGCAAATAAATAATGGCAAGTAAAATTGGATTGTGCATTATCTTGTACAATTTGAAACTTGGATGAGTATGATTGGTATAAGAAGCTTTATTATTGCCCATCTGCAAACAATTTTTACAGGTATGTGTGTGCCCCGTCCTTGTACTATTTAGCCCCTTACCAGGAACCCACATGCTTAGTTTCTTTGGTCTGCCTCTTTTTCTTTATATAATTGGAGCTCTTAGTACTGGATAGTTCATCTCAATGTAATCTCTATGTCCAGGCACATCATATATCATATGCTCATAAATCATAAGGTATGCTTCATTCTTGTAACATCCATCTACACAATCTTCCACATTGTGTATTTTGTTAGTTATTGCTGCATATGCATGGCAACATGGATATCTACATAGCGGGTACATACCACATGTGCATGTCTTCCTCTCCAAGTCTACCATATACTTGTCAAGTAAATGATCAACTTAAAATTCCAAGCTCCACAAAACCTCGTTGTGTAGTTTCTTGCTTTTGTAGATTGCTTGTTTATCTTTTCTTTAAAAATATTAGGAAAAACCACACCAGCACACTTCAACATCCCTTCCTTCTTCATCTGTATCCTACTCATCAACCTTGTTCTGATCCACTCAATGATATAAACTATTGGCTTGTCTCTTGAAGCAATGATGTAATTATTAAATGACTCACACAAATTATTAACCATTAAATCACTTTTACAAATAGTTTTGAAGTAAGTTCTACACCAATGCTGGAATGGGATTCTCTTAACCATTGTGCTGCAATTTGAACATTTTCATTAGCCTTAGGAACTGCCGTCTCTATTCTCACCATGTACATATCAAAGTCAGGTTTGTTGGCACTTGATGGTGCCCTTTAGAAGAGATTCTTCAACGGACTGCTCTTATGCTTCTTTTTGAAGTTCTCATACATATGTCTCAAGCAATATTTGTGTTCAGCATATGGAGCCAACTTTGAAATAACTTCAAGCAGTCCTTTCTGTCTGTCAAATATGAATGTCCACTTGCTTGCACATTCCAGCCCTCCAACACAGATAAAAACCATTTCCAACTCTCATAATTCTCAACTTGTACAACTGTCATAGCAATAGACACCATGTTGTCATTTCCATCTCTCCCCACTGCCACCAGAAGTTGACCACCAAACAGAATTTTTAGAAGCATTCATCCATGCCAATAATAGGTTTGCAACCACTAAAGATCCCTACTTCATTGGATGCAAACTAACATACATCTTATCAAAAGTTGGTGGTTCAACCTCTTCCTCCCCCCTCAGTAAAATTAAACTCCTAGGATTTCTTGCCCTAACAATTTCACAATAATCCCAAAGCAGATCATATTGCTTAGAATATAAGTTAACTATTTTATTTATTGATGCTCTCTTTGCTCTTCACACCGTCGCGCTACTAGCCTCTACCCCACATTTCCTATTAATTACATTCTATAACTGATCATTGCTTACATGGGGATTATCTATGATCATTTTCTCCAACCTCTTAGCAATATAAGTAAACTTAGCCAGTTTATTATCAAATGCATTTGCACAGGAATGTACATCTGTCTGGGATTTAATTTAGAAGATTGTACCATTCTGAATTGGTGAAGCATGTAGTCTCCATTTATAATTTTCATTCTTGCAGGTCACGGTAATTTTGCCAGCTTTCATTCTTTATGTATTCAATGTCAAACCCATTCCTCACACAATAATCACTCAATTCTTCTCTGTATACTCTGAAGTTCTCAAATTCATGCCTACAACCAGAGATTTGCTCTTCTTGTTCCACTGTCCTTCCCTAAAAAATTGGTGTCTAGGTCCACTTCTCTCACCAGTTTCTTCATCAGTCCCATTCAAACTAAGAAGCTAATCATCCTCCCCAGGGTCACTATACCAATCATCATGCAGAGACTGATTGGGACCTTCACCTTCTCTGATATTGATCCTTTTGTTGATCTCTTATTCTTGTTCTTACTCTGGTTCTAATTCTTAGAATGTGACATAAATTTCCTAAGTTTCTTCACCAGTTCTGCTTTGGTTGGATTTTTTCCTAAAAAAATGTCATCATAACTGGATCATTCAAGATCTTCCAAAATGAAGCTGGAGGAATCAAAATTTTCCCTTCCAAGTCCTCATCATCAAATGTATCTCCAGCAGCACCAGAAGTACCATCAACAGCACCAGAAGTATAACCATCAGGACCATAAGTACCAACATTATGCTCCCCAACCAATTCCTCATCATCTTCACTGTCTCCAGACTCTAAGTAATCTTCATCAGATGAGTCATCAAACTCTAACCTTGAATCTTGGTTCTGCCATTTTACCCTTCCCCTTGTCAGCAGCTCTGGATTGAGCCATTGCAGCATGTTCACTATGTTCTTCATTTGTAACTCTACCCTTCCCCTTTTCAGTAGCTCTAGATTGAGCCATTTCAGTAGGTTCAACCTCTCCTTATTCATCTTCTCGTAGAAATTCATTCCATCCTTGTGCGAAATAGTCACCTTCTATTTATTCTTCTATGTTTTATGCATCACAACCTTCTTGCACTGTATTCCAAACCAACAGGCACTGTTACACTTTCTTTAGCAACACTTTCAACATGGGTTTCTATTATGTGTTTGGCAACATTTTCTTCCACTTGTCTAGTGTATTTAGCAACCTATTCTTCAACTTGTTCATCTCTCTCTTCTTCACCATCAACCTCTCTACTAAACTCATGGGTTGCAACTGATTCATATGAATCATTGAAGTCAATATATGTCACCCAAAACTGCAATTTATCATCCTCTGACATGGGTACCTCTATCTGAAGGGGAACCATCTATGTTGCACAAACACGAACACTGGGACACGAACACAAATACAATACGGCACGAAGACATGGAAATTTTGAAAAACTCAGGACACGACACGACTATTATACACTCATATATATATATATATGTATAATATATACACACACTCATATCCTTTTATATTTTTCTTTTTTAATATGTCTAATGTTTTACACCCATAAAATAAAGTAGCAAATTACATTAAATTATTTGGATGAAATATTTAAGATTGGGCCATTTTGACTACCTGATAAATTTTTAGCCCATTGTCAAATTAAGGTCCAAACCTTTTTAATAAAAAAATCTGAAAACCCATATAGTACTAAAACCAAGCAATTCTTCCATCTAGAACCTTTATTTCAGCCCATGTTTCTTTTTCTACTCCACCGAAATCCATATCTTCTTGTCTCTACTTTTCAATTTTCATTTGCAGATATCCAAGCAACCATCCATGGAGAATTCACTGCAAATGCACGTGTATTTTTCTCTTGAATCAAGAACCTAAAAAAGTAAGAATCGACAATTTTATGTTTTCCCCTCTCCAAATATTTCACAATTCTGTAATCTAGCATACCGAAGATCTAATATGTCCAAAGCTAGAGCTCTCGACAACCCCATCTTACAAGAAATTGGTTGATATGTTGAAGATGACTTTTTCCTTTGCGCAGATCAGGGAAACTTTCAAGTCGGACATGGCTATTCTGCGTCGGACTCTTCTACAGTCGTGTTCGACACCGTGTCTAAATCCATTATTTTTATTTTTAAATTTTGACACGGCTAGATCAAGTCCTACATGTGCCGAAGTCATGTCGGGCGCGTGTCCATGTTCGACACGTGTTGGACACTGCACGACCATATTTTTTGCCATGTTGGACCAGATAGAGAAATATATTGACTTGTGTATCAAATGGCATAACTGGATCATCAACTTCATCTACCTAGATTTCAATTGGAATGTCTGGATCTAAACCATCATAATCTCTAACCAAATCACATGATCATGTCACCTAAGTCATTCCTTATCAATCTAAACCCAATATCAAATGACCACCCAAGTCTTATGTAGTAGAAGTTCACCAAAGGCCTTCTACCTCCACACTTTATATACATTTTGATATAAAGCTGTAAGATTTAATTTATCCAGATCAATGTAGAAATCATGTTTCTGTCCACCCAGATACTTCTTTGTAGGAGTGTTCACAATCTTCCCATTTACCCACATATGTAATACTTGGTCTGTGCTACTCATCTGCGGGTACAATATTTAAACAAGTAGTTAATATATCAATAAACAAGTATATAAATACCAAATATCTATAAAAATATAAAACTATTTAACTACTGAACAATGAGGGAATAAAAAATTATATTATTCCACTTCTAAAGAATTAAGGAATAAATAGTTTTTTAAAGCATATTCTATAACAAAAGCACATGAATGGGACCATGAAGACACAATTAGGTCAAATAGTTTCATAAAGACATAAAAGTGGGACCTTCAAGCCTGTTTTTCAGAATAAACTTCTAAAAAAAGCTACACATCATCTATTTTTGGACAACTTTGTATATTTTATGTCAAAAAGCACATGAATGACGAAATCATATAAGGTTTTGCACATAGAGACAACTCAAAGATTCTATCTTTGACATTATTTTCAGTGAAAAATACACAATTTTTCCCTCAACCCAACACATGAACAAAAAAACCCTAGATTTCTCAACGATCCTTAACAGGTGGCATCAAAAAGAAAAAAAAAAGATCCAAAACTCTAGATACCAAAATAGCGGGGATCCTCTTACATGGTGAATAACCAAAATCCAATTGAAATGAAATCTTTAGTTGACCCAACCCTTTGTTGTTTGAAGAAACCCTCCACTTCAATTGGTACCCAAGCAGTCTAAACGAAACACTCTTATACAACAAATAATACAAGTAATGTCGAAAAATAACAAGAATACAGTATAAAAACACAAATCTTTCTATACTAAACGAATAAGATTTCATAAACCTTGCTGAAAAATCTGAGAAGACTTTTTTTGAGACATTTCGCAGTCCACTTCGACTGTATTACCACCAACAATCAATTGACTGCTTCAAAATATAGTGATTCTGGACTTTATGAAGAAGATTTAGGGTTAATCATCGGGCTTGTGTGAGAATTTGAGGTTTTTTGTAAGAGAAAATTGTCCGTCTTGTGTGAGAATTACCACAATAAAAAGGTCAAACGATGTCTATGTACGAGAGCATTTTGGTCTTCATAGTAAAGTTACCGGGCAAAATTACCACGGGGAAGCATTGTACATCATTTAAAAATTCGCAAGGGGGTAAGTTGACATTATTTTCCTTAGGGGGTGGAGTGATAAAAAGGGCTATCATAGGGGGTAGAAAGTATTTAACCCTTTTTCTAATGAATCTCTATACTCATGTTTAATGGTTTTAAATTCATGCTATTATGCCTACGTATCGTAATATAGTATTTCGAGTTATATATTAAATAGTTTACAGCGACTTAACATGTCAAGTGAGATGCACATGGCCGTTAACTTCACGTGTCATCCAGGAAAATCTCATTTTTGGTACCATAAGTGACCACAAATATGCTTTTTAGTACCATTCATTTCAAAATCCCTCTTTTGGCATAAATTTTTCCCATATATCTCACTTTTGGTAGCACCATTATTTCATGTATGGAAAAAGTCACGTGGCATGCACGTGGCTATTAAGTTATCATTTGAGAGAGATATTTTAGTTAATACTGTATTCACGTGCAAAATACGTGCACTATTTCAGTTGTTATAAGTGTACAATGTATCTGCATCTCTATTTATTTAAGGTATTATAATTATGTATAACTGATTTTTTTACTAATTTATTAGTTAGATTCAACATAGACTAATCCTCACATAACACCTTTGAGTTAACACCTCGAACTTGAGCTATCCCGTGCATTCACTTAACTGTGCATCGCTTATCAACTTGTGGTTGAGTAGTCAAAAATAGTATTACTTGATATAGTTAGAAGCATGGTTCACAGGAACGGTCACCGTCGTGGAAGCCACTGTTCCAGTTCCATTGCAACGTCACGGAGCGGTCGCGGCCGTTCCACAATTTTTTGGCTTAAATAGCTCAAAAATTTTAAAAAAATCATAAAAAATTTATAGTTAGTAAAATATTGTATTGAATGTCTAACTTTCTTAATTGAAAGGTTTTGAACAACAAAACTAATAAAATGGAATGGACTAATGATATTATAACTCTGAAATAGAATCATATAACCTTTGCAACTTCTATTGCTAAGAATTTTCTTTTGCGCATAAAAATATTTAAATTAGAGTCAATATCACCTTAGAAGTTACAAGTCTTGTTGTTGATGAGACAATCCATGTGGATAAGCAAAGCGAGACGATTCAAATTGTTCACCTTGAGACTGAGATGGTTGGTTTGATGCATTGTAAGTAGTAGAGTGGAACGGATGCGCATGTGACAATGATTCATCATGATAACGATAGTACCAAAATCCTCGATATCCACTTCTACTACCAGCACTATCAGAAGATCCATAGTGGTGCTCGATATCCAGCACCACTTGCACTAGAATACAAAGGATTGTTATATCTGCTACTAGCATTACTTGTAGATGAGTAATCATATCCATGATATCCACTAGAACCACTAGAGGATCCATAATTTGTTCCGTGATATCATATCCCACTTGTGATGGAAGATATATGATCATGGTGTCTATTGTGCGAATAGTCTTAGTACCCATCAAAGTGACCATGTCTGCCTGATAATTCTTGAAGAGGATTATAGTCCACGTCTTGAGGGACCCAATTATCGTTGCTAAATTCGTAACTATATCCAAGTGGCACTTGTTGGGTCCCTCTCAAGCCAAGACTTTGCATTTGTTCATCAACACTTTTGTGTCTTCCAAAAGATCCACCAGAATAAAGATGATCGCGACAACAAGAAAAATCTATCAATGATGATAAAAAAACGTCATTGTTCTTCTATACTAGGCCAATATCCATGGTCTGTATCTTGTGTGGCATAATAATCATCCTCTTTTTGGTACATGATGTTCCTCACCTGAAGTTGCATATTATAGTGGCAGTAAACAAATTTGTGTAATCTCTCTATAGGTAAACGATTGCGAAGCTTTGCATATCAAAGACCATGTACTCCAATTCCTCTCACAACCAGAAGACGAGCAAGTTTGACTTAATACTCTAATTGCAATTTTTCTTAAGTGAGGAACTTCTTCACTATAGTTGATCCACCATTCAGCTGAAATAAATTAGAATTGATGACCACTATGATCTATAGTGCAAAAACTTTAATAAAATAATTTAATATTTTTAAAACATTAGAACTTGGAAGAGTTTGTTTGAGTGCCTGTAATGCAAGTGGAGAACTGAACTCTCCCATCTTGACTGTAAATAACTTGATCTATCGACATGAAAAACTAGAAGTTTAAATCTACATTGAAAAAAAATATTAATGACAAAAAAAACAAAAGACAGGATACCTCATTCATTGCTTGAGCTTGTGAATTTAGGTCTGGTTCAATTCTCTTCACTATGACCTTCAGACCTGGTCTAACCTCATCCGTGTAAGTAGAAGTGCCCTAATATTGAAGTGTGGGGTTCAAAAAATATGATAAAATATAGAGATACAGAAGTTATTCTTAAAGATGCATATGATAATTGCCAAAATGATATTATATTTTTGTTTATATTACCCGCAGCATGTAAGTGTTGGTGTAACTGATTGTACCAATGATCATTAATGACATTCCAATACAATTGCCAATCTTTAACTCTATCCTTTATTGCGAGTTTTGCCCTGTCCATTGCCTCATAGATAATTGATAATGTGGGCTTCTTATCTTGGTCAACAAGTTTTAAAACCTTAACCAGTAGTTCTGTTATTGCACAAATTTCTCTTGCCTTTTTCCAGAATCTGGCATCCAAGATGATCTTTGATACTTTTTCAACTTCTTTTCTTCTTCTTGTAGTATTATTATACTCTTCCCATTTAGGAGTTGTGCACATTCTCTTCAAATCTATATGATGTCAAAGAAGGCTTTTGATGACAATTAATTGTGTGGCAAATCTTGTGATCCCAGGTCTCAACAATTCTCTATCATTCATATGAGATTTCATAAGATTCACAACTTTATCACTATTGTATATGAAGCTTGTGATATGTTTTACCTTATCAATATTTTTCTTTACGTTTTCCATCTTTCCGATATCTTCTGACATCAAATCAATGCAGTGTGCAGCGCAAGGGGACCAAAAGAGGTGTGGCCTTTCTTGCATCAATCTTTCACCAACAGATTTATTTGCACTTTCACTGTCTGTAACCACGTGCAACATATTTTTTTCTCCTATCTCATCAATTAATTTATTCATAAGAGACAAAAGAAAATCAACCATTTTTCTTTTGTTGGTGCAGTCTATAGAAGTGTGATAAATCATATCTCGATCACAATATATCATAAAATTAATGATCGGATGTTTATTTCGGGTGCTCCAACCATCACACATGATTGAACACCCAAACTCCGGCCATTTCGCTTTCAGAGTGTGTATGTACCCCTCCATCTCTTTCACCTCTTCCTGTAATTAAATACCACCGATTTGACGTCCTGAAGGGCCTTGTATTCCTTTCCCAGAATTAGCAATAGTATTTATCATTGATTGATAATAGGAACCACTATCAGCAGTATTAAATGGAATAACATTGATTATAAACCATTTTGAGATGGCCTTGCCAACTACTTTTATTTTATCAGGGGCAAACCAATTTTATATTTTTTTGCTTTGAGGGTACATTAGAGGATCACTACCTCTTGACGACGTTTTAGCTCCTTCTTTTGCGCTAGAGCAATGAGATATTCCTCTTTTTACACCTAAAGTTGGACCTTGTGAGAAATCGGCCCCAAAATGACCTACAAGTACCAAAAAAAATTGAAAAAATGAGTACATAGAATTATATAAACATACAAAATGGATTAGAGAGAGATACTCGACACACCATAACCATAACGATTATGCATCTCATCCTCAAATGTCGTTTCTCAATTGCCTACTTTCCATTCGTTCTGCATGATCGAGATGTTGACAATCAAATTCTTCATCACCACTACTATCTTCACTATCTAGAGTATACAGGGTTTCTTCTTGAATAGCATGTAATGCTACCTCTTTTTTTCTTTTCATTATATTTCGTTGACTTTTCGAATCTTGGATATGCTTCCAAAGCATTAGTGACACCTCTTTTGGAGCTGTTGTGCATCTCTCCACATTTCCTGTGATAAGTGCAATGTGTTTTTTTAATTTTGTAATCCCTCCTTTAACAACTTTTTCACAAAATTTGAATTTTATTGTTTTACGACCATCACCAATTGGGATCGCCAAAATCCCAACCAATATCACGTGTTGGACCCATCCTACAAAAGAGTACTCTTTTAGCATAAGTAGTAACAATATATAAATATTTGTTTTTATTTAAATCACTAATAACAATTAGAATAAAAAAGACATTAAATATACATATTTTGCATGCCGTTCAAGTAGGCTTTTATTTGCATGGCCGAGGAGACAAATTTGTATTATATGTAGTTACATAATCGACTAACACTTTTTACTTTATTATAAACATACAATCATTTATCTAAGTGGGCTTTTTACTTTATTACAAAACAAACTATCATTTAATTTCTTTGCCAAATTCCTTCAATTATATTCATTTGATTAATCAACCACCATCTCAATTATCATAATGAATTATGTATATATTTATATATCATACTTAATTATATTTAATATTGCACACACATGTTCATTTAAATGTCCAATATGAGTGATAATTTCAAAATAAAAATGTTTAATTCCATGGTGTTGGGAGGAATTTATATAAAAAACTTGAAAGTTGGGCTAACTACATTCTACAAGTGTACAACTAATGCAATAGGTAGATATTCATATTAGTGATGACATTGTGTATGTATGTTTCTCTTATACACTTTCTACTTATAAAATCTGGAAAATGAAGTAAATAATTAGTTTTAAATTAGTTGATTATGTTCAGTGTTAGCATGTAATAATATGTTTCTACATATATAAAAATTTATTTTTGATTCAAAACACTATAAAAAATCAAAACAATAACAAATTTAAATAACTAAAATAAACAATAATAAGCAAAGCTAAGAAACGTACCTTGTGTGGTTCAAAGTGAAAACAAATATCTTATTTATAGAATGAAAATGATGGAGAGTACTCTCTCATAAGAATATGAAAGTTTCTGAAAAACTTGCGTCCTATTCAATTTTAGCTCTTTCTTTGATATTTCTTGTATTTGTATAAGTAAAGTACACCTATTAAATAAAAATATATAGCACGTACACCTATTAAATAAAAAATAAGCAACAGATATAGCAAAGTACATAAGATTCTATACTATTCATGAGAATCATGCAGCTTTACAAAAGTTTTCCAAAGCTTTCATCAAGTCACGGGCTGAATTTTAGTGATATTCTTGGCATACTTACTTCATATTGCAGGCATGTGTGTGTAATTGATTGAAATCAGATCTTTACTGATTAAAGAAAAAAGGAATTCACTTTCCCCCTTTGTTTTTTTATTTCTTTTGCTCCGTCTTTCTTGTTGTCGGACTTTTTTTAAAAATAATATAGCTTTTAATAATAATTATAAAAATAATATATAAAAAATTAAATATCCACAAATAGCACCAATGGCGTATCCACATCTCTATTATTATTTTTTTAATTTATGTGACTGGGTACACCAATAGCATAGGCGTACCCAATCAATTTTATAAAAAAAAAAAAAAAGAATTTTTTTTGTTATTTTCGGATTGATTTTTAGACATTTTTTGTACATTTTCGGTTTTCGACTTCAATACAAAAAATGTAGATTGACTCACAAAGTTTGTAACGGTGTAAGAATTGATTCATTTCGATATCCGGATGAAAAAAATTACACATACGGATTTTTTGAAAAAAAAATATTTTTTCGTCATCTTGGGGATGATTTTTCGACGTTTTTCGTACATTTTTGGGCTTCGACTTCAACACAAAAAATGTAGATTGACTCACAAAATTTGTAACAGTGTAAGAATTGATTCATTTCGATATCCAGGTTAAACAATACAACATGTTAAAAAAGAGACACATATACAGATTTTTTTTAAAAAAAAATATTTTTTGGTCATCTTCGAAATGATTTTTCGACGTTTTCTGTACATTTTCGGGCTTCGACTTCAACACAAAAAATGTAGATTGACTCACAAAGTTTGTAATGGTATAAGAATTGATTCATTTTGATATTGGAGTTAAACAATACAACATGTTAAAAAAGAGACACATATATGGATTTTTTGGAAAAAAATATATTCGTCATCTTCGGAATGATTTTTCGACATTTTCTGTACACTTTCGGGCTTCGACTTCAACACAAAAAATGTAGATTGACTCACAAAGTTTGTAACGGTGTATGAATTGATTCATTTTGATATTCGAGTGAAAATATACAACATGTTAAAAAAATTGCACATATACGGATTTTTCGAAAAAAAAATATTTTTTGTAATCTTCATGATGATTTTTCGACATTTTCTATACGTTTTCAGTCTTCGACTTCAATATAAAAAATGTAGATTGACTCACAAAGTTTTTAACGATATGAGAATTGATTCATTTCGATATCCGAGTGAAAAAATACAACACGTTAACAAATGTCTTTATTAAATTTGATGTATTTTTTCACCAAGCTATCAAAATGAATCAATTCTTGCACCATTACAAATTTTGTAAGTCAGTTTACATTTTTTGTGTTGAAGTCAAAGCTCGAAAATGTCGAAAAATCATCCTGAAGATGACGAAAAAATATTTTTTTGTGAAAAAATCCGTATATATGTGTCTTTTTTAACATGTTGTATGTTTTCATCCGGATATCAAAATAAATCAATTTTTATACCGTTACAAACTTTGTGAGTCAGTCTATATTTTTTGTGTTGAAGTCAAAGCCTGAAAATGTATGAAAAATGTAGAAAAATCATCCAGAAGATGACGAAAAATCTTTTTTTTCCAAAAAATTCGTATATATGTGTCTTTTTTAACATATTGTATATTTTCACTCAGATATCGAAATGAATCAATTCTTATACCGCTACAAACTTTGTGAGTCAATCTACATTTTTTGTGTTGAAGTCGAAGCCCAAAAATATACAGAAAATATCGAAAAATCATTCGAAGATGACCAAAAAATATTTTTTTTTCAAAAAATCCGTATATGTGTCTCTTTTTTAACATGTTGTATTGTTTAACCCGGATATCAAAATGAATTAATTCTTACACCGTTACAAACTTTGTGAGTCAATCTACATTTTTTGTGTTGAAGTCAAAGCCCGAAAATGTACGGAAAACGTCGAAAAATCATTTTGAAGATGTCGAAAAAATAATTTTTTTCAATAAATCCGTATATGTGTCTCTTTTTTAACATGTTGTATTGTTTAACCCAGATATCGAAATGAATCAATTCTGTACATTGTTACAAACTTTGTGAGTCAATCTACATTTTTTGTATTGAAGTCGAAGCCCGAAAATGTACAAAAAACGTCGAAAAATCATCCCCAAGATGACGAAAAAATATTTTTTTTTCAAAAAATCTGTATATGTGTATTTTTTCACCCGGATATAGAAATGAATCAATTCTCACACCGTTACAAACTTTGTGAGTCAATCTACATTTTTTGTATTGAAGTCGAAACCCGAAAATGTACAAAAAATATCTAAAAATCAATCCGAAAATAACAAAAAAAATTCTTTTTTTTTTTTATATAAAATTGACTGGGTACGCCTGTGCTATTGGCGTACCCAATCACACAAATTAAAAAAAAATAATAGGGATGTGGATACGCCACCATTATCAATGGCTTACTATGCTATATGTGGATATTTAATTTTTTGTATATTATTTTTATAATTATTATTAAAAACTATATTATTTTTTAAAAAAGTCCCTTGTTGTCTTCTTCCTTTCCTAGTGTTATCAATATTTTTTTTCTCCTATGAACCTCTATGTCTTCTTCCTGTTTATGTTTTTTTAATTATTTTCTTTTGGGTCACAACTCACAATAACGTGAGCTTCACCTTCATTATCCCGTTCCAGTCCGTTCC
This sequence comes from Buddleja alternifolia, assembly GCA_019426215.1. NCBI lineage: Eukaryota > Viridiplantae > Streptophyta > Magnoliopsida > Lamiales > Scrophulariaceae > Buddleja > Buddleja alternifolia. Next base: position 30,796,354 of record CM033399.1, read on the forward strand.
ACAGCCAGGAATTCGCTGTTCCGGTCGAGTCCCACCGATTTCTCGGCCGTCTTGCTGATTTCTCGGCCGAACCTCCACCTTACATGTTCACAACCGAGTTTCCACGGAACTATGGAATGCTGGGGTCCGTTCTCATGCCGGATTAGCCGCTTCGGCTGTTATCCCAGCGTTCTGGTGAACCATGGTTAGAAGTGTCTTGAGCGTGTTTTCAAAAGTTTTAATTTTCTACAAAAATCTTTATTTTTTTTCATTTTTCAACCAAACATTTTCTTAATTTTTCACCGGCGGCAGCGTGTAAGGGTGAGGATTGAACACTACATGTCTCACTTATTAGTGAGAGGTCAATGTCATTGAGCCAAATATTTATGGCTTTCCAACAATATTTTCTAGTTTTTTTCACAAAACTTGCTTTTCTTTCTTGTTTATAATTGCCAACATATGAATTCCAAGTATAATATATTATAATAAATACTATAATTTTTTAAAGAATCTCTATCTTCATGTGCAAAGTTAGTGTATTTTGTTAATAAATTTTTAATTTTTAATTGATTCATGTTTATTGATTTTCAATTCATATTACTATATAGCTCAAATTTCATAATATACTATTTTGAATTATATATTAAACAATTTACAACACTTAATGCTTTAGTTAATATTTGCATTTACTATATTACCTCTACTATAAATAGTGACCCAACTCACTTTTTTTTAGATATTTCACTACACAAACTCACTTGCCTCTTATCTTGCTCTTAGTCTCACGGTCCTTTGAACAGCCATTGAAGATGTCGAAATCCAGATCAAAATATTTTGCATCTTCGTTACCATTCAGCAAAAGGCAAGTGTGGAATTTAATTATACCTTGATTTCGTTGAAGAAAGTATGGGTTATGTGTTCTTGCTTTGTTTGTTTAAGATTATTACATAAAATTAGAGTTTATTTTTTTAGGAAAAATCATTGTATTTACATCCATGTTTTATATATAATTATTTCTTGAAATCTAGCATCAGTTTGTGAGTTTTTAAGCTAATTTAAGTTACAACTTTGAAAGAAAAAATTATCGTGATGATATTTTGTTTGTTTTTATGCTCTGATTTTGGGTTGGTATTTTTGTAAGCTTTGACAAAACATTGTGTTTTAACTTTACGACAAACCTCTATTTTGTCATCTCGGCGGGAAAAAAAAGATTTTTTACACTGTACAGTAATTAGGTTAAACTTTTGTGTTCGATTTGTGTACAATACCATACAAAATAAACAAAAAATTAATGTGATGTACGAAATTGTGTTCAATTAATGTTTGTTTTATAATCCAATTTGTGCTATCGAAGATATGTGGTATATATTTGTTTATTCACCTTTTTGCTTTTATAAATGCAGTTAACAAGACAATAATGTCTCAAATAACAAGGAACAACTTGCAAACTGTGTTGATTGTCGAGGAAATTATATCTCACATTATTTTTTTTATTAATATTATTGTTGTGCTTTTGTGTGATGAACGATTAGGTAACAAGAGAGCGGATAGTTAGGTATGTGATGGCACATCGGATGCCAACATGCGTGTCTCGTATTTTTGAATTTACATGTAACAATGACCAAGATTGTCTCCTTAATTTGCGAATGAATATGGCCACTTTTTCTCGATTATGCTATTTGTTATAACATGTTGGAGGGTTAGTTGATTCAAGGAGTGTGAAATTGGAAGAAATGTATGTTTCTTCTTGTCTATATTGGTCCATCATAAGAAATGTGAAGTTTGATCACTTTTGAACCGGGGCATACAGTTAACGTATATGTCAATCAAGTGCTCACATCTTTGCTTAAACTTCATGCCATTATACTCTGTGGCACCTAAAGGCTGTAGATGATGAATGCACCAATGTGAGATGGAAGAATTTTAAGGTAACTTGCTCTAGGCAATATGTCATAATTTCTTTAATTTTATTTTGTATTTATTGTTAGAGTACATGGTTGGTACAATGTTGCTTTAAATACTTCGCATTATGCTACTTAACTAAATTTACGTTCATTTAAATTGTCAAATGAATAGGGTTGTTTAGGCACATTAGGCGAGACTTATATCAACACCATGGTTGCGATGTTAGATAAGCCTCGGTATCACAATCGGAAGGGTGGTGTAAGTGTTAACATGCTTAGAGTGGTGGACCGCAATATGAACTTTGTATACATGTTGGCGGGTTGGGAGGGATCTGCCGCTGATGATAGGGTGCTATGTGATACCGTGAACAGAGCAATTGGACTTAACGTGCCATCTGGTAAGTCATACAATTTTTTTCAATTGACTATTAACCGACAATTACTTCTCACATTATGTCAATTATGTTTTAAATCTAATGTTCACTTGGCACTTCTTCTCCATGAAAATAGGACAATACTCCTTGGTTGATAATGGTTACATGAATTGTTCGGGGTTTCTAGCTCCGTAGGCATTAGGTACCAATTGGATGATTGGACTGAGGGTAGTCTAGCACCATAAAGCGTGAAGGAATTGTATAACTTGAGACATGCACAAAACATTATTGAACGTATTTAGTGTATATGAAGGCATGATGGGCAATTCTACAGTATGACTTTTTACCCAGTTAAGACATAAAATTGAATTATTTTAGCATGTGGATTGTTGCATAACTTCATACGTAGGGAGGTGGATGTTGACCTGATAGAGTCAATAGTTCATGTCCTTCATCAAGAAAATTATAGTGATGATGAACTGACCAAAGTCGAATATGTAGCAACTATAGATCCATCTAACGAGTGCGTTGGTCGACGTGATGGTAGGTGTGAGATTTACGTTTTTTAGAGCTTCATATTTATGTTATTTACATTGGTTTATGCATGATTTATGCCACATATGCGTTTAATTTGTATGCTTATTGAGTAAAGGTGGAAAATCATTGCAATTGAGGAAAACTGGTCGGAAATGCAGAATTTCCGAGTACTTAGAGACTTAATTTGACAAATGTTTCTCCTACAAAGTTGTAGATCTATATCTTAGCTTCATGTGGCAGCTTGAATCACTTAAGTCCAAGATTTGAGGAAAAAGTTATGAAAGAAACACGATTGTTGCACAGAAGCCCAATTTCTACTGTAGCCAATGTTCGGACGTGAGGCAAGTAGCGTTCGAACGTTGGCCCAGTCAACTCCCAATCAACAAATTATGCCACATCACCACATTCGAATGTTGGGTTGGTAACGTTCGAACGTTGAGGTCGGCTGGACGATTTTTGGCAAGTTTTGATACCTAATTCAACTAGGAGACTTGGGGGATCCTCTTCTATAAATACCTCCTCTTATAACAGCAATGAGGTTCGAAAATTTCAGCATTGGAAGAGACTTTTGAGCAAGGAGACAAGCAAGACGAAGAGAACGACGATTCTGCATCAAGTCATCAATTCGTAATAGGGAGATTTTTATTTCTAGAATATTTGTCTATGAATAATTCTATGTTTGTGATTGTTTTTCCAAATACAACTATGAACTAAATTTCCGTTAACTAGGGCCATGTGGATGCCAAACTTATGAGTTTATATATATGATGTGATTTTTCGTATCAATTCTATTATTGCTTTGTGTATTGATTTTGTGCTTTAATTCCAATCTATGTTTGACCACCATATGCTTGCTAATTAGCCTAGTTTATTCATTCGGGAGAATATAGATTAGGGTTCAAAGAAATCATCACATCATCCGAAAAACATGAGGAATTGCTCCTAGAGATAGGTATAGATTTCTGGGTGCAGTTAGCCAGATTTATCCGGGGAAATTCTAAAACGTGAATGCATGGTTAATGATTTGATTCTCGGATAGACGTATTTAGAGAACCGTCACTTAGTCTTAGGATTATTACAACCGAGACATCGGGTAGTAATTATTTAAGGTTTTTTCTACCAAAGTAATAGTAGTCTAATAATTCGAAGAATTACTTATATATATTAACGAGTAAGACGGCTGAAGCATGTGCCTGAGTTATTTTCTATCATAAGAATCTCAATCTAATTGCCAAGTCTTGTTTCCAAATTTTCTTTTATTTTTAATACAATCGTAGTAAATTAATTTAATTTCAATTGCTTTAAATTCTGTCAATCTAAGATACGAGTCTCTGTGGATTCGACATCTCGGACTTAAAATCCATTTTATTACTACACACGACCAGTCCACTTGCTGTTTCAAACACGTAAGGATTTTTCGTGTCACGTGATATCCTTGCAAGTGAAGTGTTCAACGAATAGAGTATAATTCATTAAAAAACCAATTTTTTCTTTTGTACATTGTAGATTTCTTGCTGTTATGTGATTTTTAAGTGTGCTTGAATGTCATGAATTTGTATGTTGGTTTTTAGAAAGTGTACCTGGACTTATGTGTTTATGGTATGTTTACTCCTGTTACTGTTAATAACGTATTTTTTGTAAGCATCTATTTATGAATTTATGATGCTCTACTTCTCGTGCATTAGCATTTCAATTAGTTCCATAAATTTCTTTGTTAACAATGAATTTTATTTTCTATTGTATATCTGACATGGTTTTCACAGCTAATCACATATGGCCCCTTCTGGAAGTAATACCACAAAACTTGGAAAGAAAGCAGTGACATCTAGATGGAAATCACTAGGCCGGAGGAGGACATATTGGTCAATGCCTTGAAAGAAATTTTATGTTCTAGATGGAAGGCTTTAAAGTTGGTTAATTGAACGTTCTACAAAACAAGATAATGAGGACTTTTCCTACTATCGATCTTCACGCACAACCCTACATAAGTTCAAAGATATATGTGCGGAAAAAGCAATACAATACGTTTTATATAATATTTGACTCTACTGGTGTTGGGTGGAACTCGACCACGAAGATGATTGAAACAGAAAATGAGAAAGCATGGGAGAATGCTTGTAAGGTAAAATTATATGTTGCTTTCCAATTCTTATATAGCTGATTGAAATTAATCCTACTAATTTCAATATTATTTATATTTTTGGGATATTTTGTGCAATATATAGACTGAACCAAATGCTCGTTCAATGAGGTATAAATCGTGGCCATGCTATGATTTTTGGTGTGAGATATTTGGCAAAACTCAGGCATATGGCACAAGAGCTGAGGATTTCATGATGCAATAAATGAAATATTACATGCTGAAAGCCATTCGCAAACTCCATTAATGGCCACGAACTTGGATGACATAGATACACAGTATACTCCGATTATTGAGGAAGATGCTATCACTTCTATTTGGCTAGTAATGAGTAGAAGTACAACCAAGCAGACGAACAAGGGTAAAAGGAAAAAATCGGACGGGTTATTAGACCAATAATGGATGAGATTAATAATTTCATTGAGAAACAGACGTGAGACTTGGTGATAGCGCGGGTAAAATGGGACATGAATACGAACGCACTCGTAAATGTGGGGTTGTTTTTTGAGATTGTTAACCAAATTGAGGATTTGACTTTAGATGACAAACTTGTGGGGACCAACATGATTGTTAAGAACAAGCAAGTGCTTGCACTTTTTTAGCCTTCCCGATCATGCAAAAGTTGGCCTGGTCAAGTTGATGTTAGCTGAAAAATGTAATTGTTGGATATGAAAGTTGGTTTAATGGATATCATTCAGACATCTTATTTTTGTGCATTTGGATTGTAATGATACCAATCCATTTGAATTTATTAATTGAGGAAGTTGATTAGTTGGACTAATTAATTATTAACTTAATCACCAACATAATTGCTTTATTTTTTGCGAGCATGTATTATATGATGGTGACATTGTCCATGGGCTTAGGTTATTTCTTTCGATTGTATTTTCTTTTATGGGTTGTAAGGGCCGGAATTGAGCCCATTTATTTTATTTCTAGAATTATGTATAGGTTGTTCAATAATCTCATGTAATAGATAGAAATAGAATAGGCCTTTCAAGAGGAGATAAATCCAAAAGAAGAGGAGCTTAGAGCCCACGAAGAACAACTAGGCTTATTTTTCAATTTAATAATGGCCCATTGGCTTGGGCCCTCTAGATAAAGCCCATAGACATATGTGTTCGTTTATTGCTTTCGATGCATGTTCATTAGTTGTATGAAGCATATATGTTATCAATATGCGTTATATAAATTGAATAATGTGCAAAGTGAGACTTAGATAAATGTTTAGAACATGAATTCTCCCAAACAAAAATTATACTAAGTTAGTAAGGGGTGCTAGGCATCCTTTCCCTCCACTAAACTTAATAAAATTAAGTATTAAACCTAGTATATGGCATCTTCCCAGTAAGTGGGGGTCGTATATCAAGATTTAATTCTAGAATTTTATTAAGTGCATTAGATGCTTTAATCGAGACATATTTCACCCCAAATATCGTTAAAGGGTTGCAAGGTGAAATTCAAATGTTAGATTATGAGGAGTTAGTGGGAGTAAACTTAGATAATCCACAAAGCCTATAAATCGTTAAAGGGTTGCAGTTTTGGTGGATTATGGGAAAAAGAAGATTGAACCATCTATTGAATAGATTGATGTTGGACATCACTTTTAATTAAATAATGGATCAAATATCGTTAAAAGGTTGTCATCCATTAGATTAATTAAAGAACTCAATCCCCACCATGAAATACATTACAACGATCACTTCCGTTTTTCACAATGGGAGTGTGAATCTCGAAAAATGTAGTGGGAGCCAAGTTATAAGTCAAAGTCCTTGATTTTAAACTTGGTTTTAGTTTAGTTACAGAAGTCTAATAAAGTCTAGTTTATTTTCTGCAGTTTTTTATTTCTCTCTCTCAAATTTAATTATGTCTCCCAAACCACTGTCGAAATTAATGGAAAACACAATTCTCACTGGTCCAAACTACATAGAATGGCTCACAAAGCTGAGGATGGTCCTTATCCGTGAATCCATAGATTATGTACTGGAAATTGGTCGTCCTCCCGTTTATGAAAACGACGAGGGTGATGAAGTTCGCCTGGCTCGTTGGGATTGGTGCTGTGATAACCATAGAGCAAGGGTGTACATCTTAAGCTCGATGTGCATAGAGTTACAAAGGTCCCATGATAAGATGGATAATGCAAGATACATTATCCTGCATCTAGATGAGCTGTTCAGAGAGTGCGGTAGGACCGCTAGATATTTCATTTCAAGGGATCTCTTTCGAACTAAAATGACTGAAGGAGAGGATGTTGGAGACCATGATAGAAAATGATGACCATGATAGAAAAATTAAAATCTTTAAACTTCTACATGGACCTACATCTCCAAGTTGATCTCATCCTACAGTCACTCCCCAATTTGTTCTATTACTTCGTCATAAACTTTGACATGAATGACATTGAGGGTTCTTTAGCTGGGCTATTAGAAAGACTCAAAGTTGCCTAGAAACAAATAAAGGCGGACAAATGGAACAACCCAATGGCAATTACTTTTCCTAATCCATTGGATGGAAGAAGGAATAATAACGACCTTTTAGAGGAAGGGGCATACAGCACGACTTGCAATAAAGCACACCGAAGGAGAAATAAGAGGGCTAAAAATCAGGACAGATGCTTATGTTGCGGGGAGCTAGGCACTGGAGAAAAGACTGTCCTAACATACGAGTGAAAGGTAAAGAACTTTATGTTTTTTCCTCTTCATGGATTCTTGATTGAGCTAATACATATGTATGTTGTGTGAATCAGAATCTGGAAAGAAGTAGGAAGCTGAGCCATAATAAGGTGAAGATAAGAGTAGGCAGCAGGCAAAGCGTCGCAGCTACTGAAATTGGATCTGCCTCATTATTTCTTAATTCTGGACATATGCTATTTCTCGATAATGTTTTAGCTTTGCCCAATGGACTTAAAAACATTGTTTCTATTCCTGTTTTAGTTAAACTTGGTCATATTTTCCGTTTTATTGATGAACGATGCAATATTTATTATGGTAATAAATTAGTTGCTTCTTTAATAAATGGATTGTATTACCTTAATGTCCAGAATGAGTGTTCTGCAAATACTATATAAAGGAAACATAGTAGGCTTGGAATAAACCAAAGATTGATTTGGCATCTTAGATTAGGCCATGCCGGCGAACATAAAATTCGCAAAATGGAGAAAGATGGACTAATCGATCCATTGGGATTGGATCCCTATTCTACTTGTGAATCTTGTCTCAAAGGCAAGATGGCTAGATCCCCCTTCACAGGGACTTATGAAAGAGCCTAACAAATCTTAGGCTTAGTGCACACTGATGTTTGTGATCCATTTGGAGAAATGGCACAAGGAGGTTTCCTTTACTTCATCACCTTCACTGATGACCATTCAAGATATGGTCTAGTGTACATGATGAGGCATAAGTCTGAATCTTGAAAAGTTCAAGGAATTCAAGGCTTTAGTGGAAAATCAAACTGGTCAACATATAAAAACCCTTTGGTCTGATCAAGGAGGAGAATATATGAGCGACGAGTTTGATGTATACCTCAGAGAGAATGGTATAGTACTACAGCTCACACCTCCAGCGATACCACAGTTAAAAGGAGTAGCAAAGTGAAGGAATCGAACCTTGTTGGACATCGTTCGCTCCATGCTCAGCTACACTGACTTACCCATTTCACTGTGGGGTCATGCGCTGCTTACAGCTATACACATTTTAAATAGATGTTCGTCCAAGTCCGTTCCTATGACTCCCTATGAGATATGGAGGAATATAAAACTAAGTCTTAATCACATCAAGATTTGGGGATGTCCGGCTTATGTCAAAAAGACCAAAATTTACAAGTTGGAGGCCAGATCCTTGAAGGGACGTTTCGTTGGATATCCTGAGGATTCAATGGGATACCTCTTTTACCTACACAATGATCAAAGGATCATTGTAGCTTTACAAGCCCACTTTCTTGAAGATGAGTTCATTCAAGAAGGAGGAGCGGGTAGAAAGATTGTTCTAGAAGAACAAAATGAGACTCCAGTGGATACATCTACACAGGAAGTGATAACCGAACCTTCTGTAACACAATCACAACCGCAAAGATCAAGTAGAGTACCTCAACCGCCTGAGAGGTACGGATATCTAGTACAGAGGGAGCTGGATCTTCATTCTGTATTAGAGGAGGATCATGGAGATGATCCCTCCACTTTTGATCAAGCAATGGTGGATGTGGATGCTACTAGATGGCGTGAAGCTATACAAACTGAGATCGATTCGATGCATGCAAACCAAGTCTGGAAACTTGTGGACCAACCTGGAGGGGTAAAACCAATCAATTGCAAATAGATTTACAAGAGAAAGATTGGTGTTGATGGCAAGGTTGACACCTACAAAGCCAGGCTAGTGGCAAAAGGGTATAGTCAAAAAGAAGGAATTGACTACCAAGAAACCTTTTCGCCAGTGGCTATGATCAAATCAATAAGGATTCTACTTGCAATAGCCGCACACCTAGACTATGAAATATGGCCAATGGATGTCAAAACTGCTTTCCTAAATGGATTCCTAGAAGAGGATATCTATATGGAACAGCCTAAAGGTTTTGTATCCGAGGAGCATACTCATAAGGTGTGTAAGCTTGAGAGATCTATTTATGGACTCATGCATCCCGTAGCTGGAATCTATTTATGTTCTTCAAAGAACAAAGACGAGCCATGTGTTTACAAGAAGGTTAGTGGGAGCAAGATAACATTCCTTATGTTATATATAGATGACATATTACTCATAGGGAATGATATAGGAATGCTCACCACTGTAAAGAAGTGGCTTTAGAGTACTTTCTCCATGAAAGACTTGGGAGAGGCAACTTATATTCTAGGGATTCTCTCAAACAAATAGAATGATAGGGCTCTCTCAAGCCCTTTACTTAGAAAAGGTCCTAAAGAGATATAGGATGGAGGATTCTAAGAAAGGGTTCTTGCCAATGAGACATGGGATACATCTCTCAAAATCTATGTGTCCTCAAAGAGAAGAAAATAGAAAGGAAATGAGCACTGTACCCTATGCATCAGCAGTGGGTAGCCTGATGTACACAATGTTGTATACTAGACCTGACATTGCTTATTCGGTAAGCGTTGTTAGTCGATTTCAAGCAAATCCAGGCAAGTAACATTGGATAACTGTGAAAAATATCCTAAAGTATCTGAAGAGAACCAAGGATATCATTCTGATCTATGGGAGTGGTAGCCTGAGAATGGACGAGTACACTGATTCGGATTTTCAATCTGATGTCGATGACCGGAAATCCACCTCAAGATTCATATTCACCCTCAATGGTGGGGCGGTGACTTGGGAAAGTTCCAAGCAAAGCACAACCGCGGATTCCACTACAGAGGCTGAATACATAGCTGCCTCTGAGGCAACTAAAGAGGTTGTTTGGATAAGGAAGTTCATGGAAGAACTTCAAGTGGTTCCTAGCATAAAGCTCTCGTTGCCACTTTATTGTGACAACACTGGAGTAATAACGCATGCAAAGGAACCTAGGTCTCACAAAAAGTCTAAACACATCGAGAGGAGATATCACATCTTAAGAGAGATCGTTGCACGAGGAGAAATATCTGTTCAGAAAATAGCCTCAACTGACAATGTCGCTGATCCATTGACCAAGCTATTGGCACAGGCAGTGCTAGAAAAACATCTCGAATGGATGGGTATTAAATATCATAGCAAATGGCATTGAGTGCAAGTGGGAGATTGTTAGAGTGTATGCCCTCAAATGCCATAAAGATGATAGATTTATAGGGCATTGACTTGTAACTAAACAATATCTTTTTATTATATATAAGGCATTATCTTGTTGTTTTCTTATAGGCATTTATAAGGTGTTAATAAACAACGTAAAGTCCTTGAGAGTAAAGGCAAACCTTCTACTTCCTATGGGATAGGAAGAATGACACTAGAAGGGTTTGATCCTTATTCTCTAACTAGGGTTCGCAAGTCTAAGAAAGTATTTGACTGGACATCAATACAGAACAAGGACTTGCATGATATAAGTTTCGACAGAGAAAGTGCCAGTCGAACACTATGGGAATGATAGTGGGAACTTATGTCATGGACGTATAAGCTGGACTAATATGTTCGAACACGGCTCGCATCAGTTTCATCACATGGTTATTCACTCACTGACAGTCAATGATGAAACTGATAAGTTGTGATAGGTATGCGTGAACCTTAGACCTGAGGAATCTAGTTGAAGATGTACTTGTGATATCAAGTCTGTCATTAGAGTAGTTAGATCCAAATTATCCTTTGGTGGGATCGACCTCGAAGTGTGACTTAATGGGGAAGTAGCATTGTTAACTGATTAGTAAAATGGGATTTATTCTCTATAAGTGAATGAGCTAAATATCCTATGTAGTCATGAATGAGTGAGGTTAAAAGTCTTTGGCCAAATCATAAAATGACCTCGACTCATTATGAGCTATGCATATGGTCAAGTCATGTGAGTTTGACTAAAACCATGACTCTCACTTAAGGATATAAGAATAAAAGGTTTATACTCATACGGTATTCACAGCGTATATGGTTTGGAATGATCCTATTCATTCGTTCTCAATTGGGATACGATGTGGGCCACGTGACTGGTTAGGTGTTACTCACATCCTTTTGGTTTTCTCCTAATTGCCTTTTGAGACGAACCTAAAGAGTCGCGCTTAAAGGAAGTGCAAAAGGAAAATCATGAAAAAGACTTGAAAGAATTTTTGGTATTGGATATCGAGATTAATTAATTAATCATTAGATGATTTTATTAATTAATTAAGTTAATGAATTAATTAGAGAAATTTGATTATAATATTAACATGAATTTAATTGATTATTTAATTAATTTATTTATTGGATAAATAATATTAATTATTTAATTAATTAAAAACCAAAATAGGACTAAAACCCGAAGGCTTAAAAGCCTTGAAGTGGGCGTCCAAAGTGGACGCCTAATACGGCTTTGGAGACCTAGGTTATTGTTTTCTATGGTAGTATAAATATACTACTTAGTGAAAAAATAATTAAGTGAATTAACACAAACTTTCTCTCCAAGTAAAAAACAATCCATCCTCTCTCTCTCTCTCTCTCTATAGTCGTCTCCCTCAAGAGAAGAAGAAGAAGATTTTCGTTTTTGACTCCGGCGTGACAATTTAGATACAGCGACGGACTTGTTGTTCAAGAAGGGATTGCAAAGTTGGTTCAGAATTCAACATAAGTAAGAACGGTAATTGAATTCGAAACCCAATTTAAATACGAGAAATAGAGATGAGCCACTGGGATTTAAATATATTCTTCCGCTGCGTTATTTAATTTTATGCAATTTTTCCCAACAGACAGAGCTAGAGAGAAGGGTGAGGTGAATGGTGGAGCTTGACATAGAGACGAGAGAGAGAAGACAGGAGAGAGACGAGATAGAGATATGACTTCTTAATTTTTAAGTTATTTCTTTATGTTAGATTTTGACTGTTGGATCTCACTACAGATCAAACTGTGGTAATTAAATGGGTCTATGGGTCTAAATGGGTCTAGACCAAGACCCAGACCCCAAAAAAAAAATATATTATTGGGTATGGGTTTGGGCATTCCCCATCCAATGCAAGGCCTGTCCTTGCATGTAATGGAGTAATTTGTCTGTGCCTATAATCTTGTTCTTCACTACTCCCTACATCGTCATTCCTAGTTGTGGTGTTATATCCACCACCACCACTGCCACCACCACCGTCGTCGTCACCACCACGAGTACTACTAACAGTAGGTGGTCCTCTCATAGCAATTTCAAATGAATCATTGTCACTACTCAAGCCAACTTCACTTGATAGAACTTGATCAACATTGATGCCATGTTTCTGAGCATGTCTTGAAGTTTTAGGATCTTGGTTACCTTCTACGTCATCCAAATGCGATGGTCTAATCCATTGAAACAACGGGTAGTCATCTTCATTCCCAAGCTCGACTGAAATATCTAGAAGGTCAAGTGGATCTTTATTTTCAACATTTTCTTGTTCAACTTCTTTGTCCTTAATACTCAACTTCATGTTATAGTAATAGAAAACAAGTTTTTCCAAAGTCGAGTGCGCTAGCTTATTTTGTTTCTTAGTGTGAACAAGAGCAAATGTACTCCAACTTCTTGCACATGCCGAAGAAGATGCAGTTTATGATAGAACACGCATAGCCAGCTTTCTTAAAATTGGGTGCTAGTTCCACCAATCCACTGTAATACGTGTTTAAGTATAAAGTTACTACCAACTTGTTTAGTAAAATATTGATATCAAAAGAATCAATGAGAAAAATGTTTACTGGATCGCATGGTTTCTCTTGATGACATTGCACATGAATCTTCAAATGATTTTTTTGCTTTTTTGAACATCATGATCTATTCATCTATATAAATATATATCATATATCACAATAACATAACTATAAAATCTCTACAAAAGTGAATTAAATAATAAATATTTCTTATTTCAAAATGGAATACAAACATCATTTTCAAATTGACTTTGTCCCTCAAAATTTGGATCCAACACCTTAAAAACTTGATGTACAACATTTAGAAAATATGGGCCTTCTCTAACACCATCCTTTAATTGATATTTGGAATTTATAAAGTGAGTTGTTTTAAGGAAAGAAAAGTAAATGTATAAGTCAACAATTAAAATTTGGGCAAAATTCATTTTGCCCTCCCTCCCCCCTACTATAGACACCCCATCAAATACCCCCTCTACACCTAAAATATTCAAACACCCCCTCTACTGTATTAAAATACATCAAACACCCCTATTAAAAAATCTCACATAAATGTTTATGATCACTATTAATACATTATATTCTTTTATATACAATACTTTAACTTTATTTTAATTAACTATTGATAATCCATATTATTCAATATTAGTTTTTTTATAAAACTAATTATTTTTTAGTATCACATTACTTATTAAGATAAAGTGATAAACCTCTCTCTATCGTCTTTTTATAATATAACATGTACACACTTATTTATGAGCACAACTTTTTTTTACGTTAATTAGTGATAAATGCTTCTCTTTTTTTTACTCTTTCTTTAATTGATATAATTAATACTTCTATGTGAATAAGACGTTCATATATGTAGTTCAAGATATATACTAAAATATCTTCTATGAACTTATACAAAATACATGTAAGAGGTTCATACACATTGATTCATTTGACATGTTAAGTGAATAGGTCCAACAACAATACTATATTGTGCATGTTTAATTTATAGAATTACTGACTATTTAAATTAAATGAATAGGTCCAACATGTTAGTTGATAGAATTTGTGACTATTTCATTTAACCAATTCTATGTGAACCAATTCATTTGACATAATCCATGTATGAGAACAACAACAAAAGTAAATGTACAAGTCTTTCATTAATATTTTATGAACTTATACTAAAAATAATAATAATACCTGCGGCATGTATCGGATGCTCTAGTGTTCTTTCCCATCTATCTTTTATGATTTTCAGCACCCAATTGAGGCTTCTACAATTAATCCTGATGCTCTCTTTCATTAACTTGAATGACTCATACAAACAACTCGTTGTTGGCCACACTTCACTATCCTCCATGTGAAAGAACTCGATACAAGGGCTCATACTACATATTATAAACTTGTGCTACTTGATCTCAAAACAAGTAAGGACAAGAGTTTCGACTCGTCTCCCAAGTTTTGTCTGGCTCAATGAGTTATTTTCCCATTCATTAGATGTAAAAAGAGCTTTTAACCCAGCTTTCTTTTTCATTAAGTTATTTAAAGCAATATTGTTAGTCGCAAATCTTGTAGCACCTGGTCGAACAATATCACCTTTACAAAATTCTCTCATTTGGAACAAAAGTCGTAGTTGATTGCACAAAAAATTAGTTATCATCCTTCCTTGCACAATCACATCTTTGACACTTTACTTCTTTGCAATATCTTCAAAAATTAAGTCAATGCAATGTGCGGCACATGAAGTCCAATAAAGATTGTACTTCTGCATTAACTTTTTCCTGGTTTTGACATATGTAGAACCATTATCTGTTACGACTTGCACGACGTTATTTTTCCCAACCTCTTCCACAGCTTTTTTCATCAATTCATAAACATACTTGTGATCTTTTATTTTATCGGACGCATCAATCGATTTTAAAAATAAAGTGCTTCCTTTGCAATACACCTTAATATTAATTATGGATAATTTAGTCGGCCATGTCCAACCATCACACATTAAGGTGCATCCGTATAACTTCCACTTAGGCTTTAATGTCAACATACTCTCCCATTTCTTTAACCTCCATGTCTAAATATTTTGTTCTAACTTCATATGGAGTTGGAGGATCAATTCCTGTCCCTGCCTTGTGAGCATCAAAAATTATATTTTTGGAATGAAATGATATAAACTCATTTTTTCCGCGGGAACATTATCATATATAAAGAGATGAGAAATAAGTCTTCCCACACCTTCATTAACTTTTCCTCCTTTGAACATATCCATCATATTTTTCTATTTTGCTTTTTTAGACTTGTAAAGTGAAGGGGCAGCTGATGCACTAATTTTGGCTGTCTCACGCTTTGACTTCTGTCAAGCTTACTACCTTGTCCACTACTACTGTTTGGTCCAGGAAATTAGATGCTCGCAATTGCCGACATGCTTCTCTATAAGTTGCTTTTTTGTGAGGCTCCACATCAGTATGATAGACTTCTAAATCATCCTCATCATCCACATTGCAATATTCATTTGAAATTATGTTTGACCCCAACCCTTCTCTAATTTCTACCATTTTTTTTTACCTTTTTAGCTTTATTGTCTGCCTTGTATTTTAAGAGGACCTTCATAGCTTCTTTCACCTCTGGTGGTACTAAAAAACAAACCTTAACATTTTTTGCCATTTCTATTCCCGATAAGTGGTACTTGAAACGTGTAACACCACCACTTTTCATCACGTGCCAACAATAGCTACATATTGAACCTCCTTTAACCCCGGGTAATTTTTCTCCATGTGCGCATTCAGGATCTCCCTTTTCTGACATAGTTCAACTTTCAAATTTTCCTACGCTACAATAGGAACACAAAACAAGTTAATTTTAGAGTAAATAGGCATCCTTTGCAATCCATAAGAAACACATAAATATTAATTCAATGTGCTAAATTCAACCTTTTCATAACTTTTTTGTAGACCCTATTTGTTTTAAATAAAATATCCTACTAAGTTTGTCAACCTTTTGTCCAAGAATTGCATTAATTTAAAAGAAGTTTTAAACAAGTTTAAAAGAAATTAATTGAATAAAAGAAATTACTAATTATAAGTTCGTTTAAGAGTAGACCTTCATTTTTAATTAAGATATACAAGCTTCAAATAACATACACTTATATCAAGAAAGATTAATCCATGATTAGAAGAATTAGAGAATTTGTGAAAATCTTAAACCATAATTAGTTACTCATCAGTCATCACTACTATTGAAAAGGATTGCATGTTCAAGCTCTAAGCATTGTCCAAAATACTTCCAACAAGTATTTTTTTCAAGAATCCAAACTAAAAAGATCTTATGCTTTGACAAAGTGCTAGAGGCCAAATTTATATAATTAAATATAAGATTGATGAAATAATATTTCCTTGCATTAGATTTTTTCTATTTTATTATAAGAAAATCTAATTGGGATATTTATTTGTGGGCCACACTAATTTAATTCATTAATCGTAAATTGTAAACTCTAATGATATTTCAATTACCAAAAAAATAAAACTAAAAATTAGTAGCTAGCATTAATGAGAATTGAGGAAACATGAAGCTAACCTGAGTTCCTCCTTGTTCGTCCTCTGTTGCTTGAGTACATAATGGACTAGTATATAAAAGCTAGTTATAATATGAAAGCAAGCACAATTTAATACATAAACATATAGTTAAGTTGTCTAAAATGATACACAATCCAAAATACATTATATAAATTCAAAAATCGATCGACAAACTTCCAATAACATAATACCAATACAAAAAAAAAATAAAAAAAAATAGACATTTGCTACACAGATGCCTAAGGACAAAAGCGAAAAGATTTCATAGCCCACCATTGTTGTTCAAATATCCTAATCATGACATAAACAAAAACAGGCATCCATAATCCACAAACAGAATAACACATACACAAAAACTAAATACCAAATACATAATATCCAAATAACACATACAGTTACGCCTAACACTACCTTTCATTCACAAAGAAACAACATTCATCTTCCGGATCCTCTATTGCAAATGGTGTTGCATCTCCTATTGCATTGACCTCTATATATGACAAGTGTATAAAATTCAAATCACTTATATATTTAAGGAAAAGATTTATACACTTATCATGCATAGAATGAATGCAATAGGAGATGCAACACCATTTTGCAATAGAGGATATCGTGTGCAGTAATTACAAACAACAATTGTGCCCCCGTTTTGAAACTGTTGTCTTTAACAAAATCCTCCCAGCCATCCTTCATCTAGAAAGTATCACCCGTGCTACTCCCATATTTGGTCTTTCACTGCAACTTCACCTCCCAATCTCTGTCTTTGAATATTATCGTTTTAAGCACATCTTTTTTTTTGGAAAGCAGGTAGTAATTCTTCCATGCATGCACAAGAATGCAATGTCAACAAAATGGAAGTGGAAATTTATCTAGCGTAAATAGGAAAAATTTATTACAAATAATTTACATTTATTATATGATTCGGTCTTACCATTGAGACAAGGCGGTGATATTTATAATCACAACCATTGTGGGGGAGGGGGGGTAGTGTGACCTCAAAAGGATTTTTCAGGCATAAATTTATTGTCAGTCTCATCGTGACTTTCATCCTCATTGTCATCATCATTTTCATTACCACCCGAGCCATCCATTTAATCAGCTTCATTGTCACCATCATCACTGGTAACTGATAGCACATCGTATTTTTTGGAGGATATATGATGGTCGTAACTTATAACATAGAAGACCATGTTCCCCCGACGGTTGAAAACAGGAAATTGCCCAAATTCCAGACTGTGAATACCTACAAAACGTTGCCACTCCTCACGTTCGAATACAAAATTCCTATTCATCCACTCAACACCAAATCCAAATTAAGGTATCGAGGATAGTCCGAATAGTTATCCAAGAACGAATGTTCAACTGGGCACGAGTGATGAAGGACTTAGGAATAGCCTGAACATATCAATAGAATAATGACAGTTCTTATTAAATCATATAACTTAAATATTTTTCCACAAGTAGAATAAATATAATGGACATTGCAAAGTAGTGAAATTTTATTGATGCATCATTCTATCCCGGAATAACAAGTCACAGTAGGAAATTTAACCTTGTTTGCCTAGTACTTGACATTTTCTTTCCTATTAAAACAAGAAATGTCAGTCTAATGATCCAAAATACACAACACATACATATATTATTTAATAGCACCAACAAATTTGTATATAGATCAACACACTGTACACATGTCTAGCAAATTAGCAATCTACACAAACACAACACACATGTAGTTTAAAGAAACAATTACAAACTGCAACAACATTTTTTCGAAAATTGATGGGTAACAAAAAAACACAGATACGTAAATAACTAGTCACAAAAAAGTAAAATTATTAGTTTCTTATAAAACTTATGGATGTTATGGAGGAAGTAAGGTAATAATACTAGTTTTTAGTCTATGGTTTTGTCGAAACTTACCAGATACGTTTAGGCACAAAGAATCTGCAAGAATAAACAAATAATCAACAACAAAATGATGTTTCAAAGACTACTTATGATACGAAAAAACCTAAATATCTTGAAATTGATGAACTCGACTTCAACACCTTGCCTTGGAAGAACTTTCTGTTGCATTGGGTTTTGGATGTGCAAAAGCCGTGGGGTATATCTTGTGAGGCTGGGTTAGAGTGATTGTGATAGATGAGAGCAATTTATAAGAAATTAATGAGGATACTTCAGGGATTTTGGATAAATGACCCTTAACCCAACCCACCTACGAAACAAAGAATAGAGAAGCTAAGGCTATGTTTGTTTGTGTTTTCATCATGTTTTTTTCATTTCCATTTTCATCTGAAAATGGAAATACAGTTTACACTGTTTTTAACTGAAAATATTCTCATTTTCATTCTTGTTTTTACGTTCCCGAGAAATTTCAATCATTTATTTAAAATTACATTTCACATCACTAATCTCACATTTTCTCTCACATCCACCCATCATCACCCTCTCTCTCTCTTCCACCCATCAACATCATCTCTCTCTCTCTCCTCTCTCTTTACTATCAAATCCAACACTATTCATTTAATCATTACTTTTCAATCATTTCACACATCACACTCACAAATTTAAACTATTTTCAAAAACACAACCAAACACACCTACTTTTTTCACTTTTTTCACACGAAAATCAAAAAACACGTTCTCCCATATATTTTAGAAAATGACGGTTGAAAATGAAATGAAAACACATCCAAACAGAGCCTAAGCAATTCATTTTGTTGGGCATAAATGACTAACCAAATAAAAGTAAAGTGTGGTTTTTTTTTTTTTATCAAATAACATTCATTTCATAGATATAAGAAAATAGCGTCACTTTACAACCACTCCCCAAAAGTGGGAGGTTCATGAAAACAAGACAAAAAGGATGGAAATTGATCAGGGGCTATAACATTGTTCCATTCACAGCTCAGTGCCCATTTTGCAATCTCGTGGGCCGTACAATTAGCTTCCCTATGAATTTTTTTTACCTTCCATCTTGGCCATTTTTTCCACAATTTCCGAGCCTCTTCAATAATTGATTTAGCATTCCACTCAGTCTCAGATTGGCATCCCGAGATCCATGCAACTGCTAGCAAGGAATCACTTTCGAAAATGACCTCTGCTATGTTTTTCGAATCCATACACATCATAGCCTTTTTGATTGCTTTAGCCTCCGCAACCGTAGGATTTGGCTCCCATGAAGTCCATGTTTCAGCAAATACAATTGCTGCCCTGGCGTTTCTCACTACCATAGCACCGGCTGATTTTCCATCATGGAATGTAATGTCCGTGTTAACCTTCAGGAATTGACGAGCCGGAGGAGTCCATTCTGAGGAGCCGCCATTGTTCTGTCTCAAGATACTTTTAGAGATTTGAGCTTCCTTGTGTTCATTCCAATTCTTGAGAGCTTCGCGAAGTACACAACCGTCTTCCACCACTGGTTTACCATGAAGAATCGCATTTCTATTTCTCCAAATAAGATTGTTCAAAATGATCCAGTACAACAAGAATTCATATTTGCTTTCCTCAGATTGAAACAAGCCATTACTGTTGTTATGGATCACATTGAACCACTGGGGAAAGGTGAGGTTTTTAAAATAATCTAGACGCAAATTCCAATGGGATGTAAACCAAAGGCGAGTGGCATACGGGCATTGAATGAAAATGTGATCTCTTGTTTCAACCTGTTCACCACAAAAAAGACAATTAATATCAGGAATTTGGAAACGAAGTGAAATTTTACCTCGAGTTGGAAGAATATCATGAATAGCTTTCCAAATGAACAGTTTATGCCGGTCATGAGCTCTCAATTTCCAGATTTTTACATCAATTTTAGACTTAGAATTTGGAAGACGGGGCTGGAGAATAATTTTATACGCTGATTTCGACGAAAGCTTGCCGGACTTATCCGGCGTCCACACAAGGGACTGGTGTTCCACTGATTGTGGAATATAAATTTTTTGAATTTCACGAACTATATCGGGAGAGAAAATTTGGACACATTTGTTGATATCCCAAGCCTGTCGAGAGTCGTCCATGAGGTCACGGACATAAAATGCTGAAAACGGTAGATTTGGCGGTCTAACCGGTTTGAACCCGTCAATTGTTGGAATCCAAGGATCTTCCCAAATTCTGATGGGTGAGTTAGATGTAACTTTAAAGCAGCCCCCTTTCAAGATGATCGATTTGCAGCGAATCACATCTTTCCAAATCCATGAAGCATCCGACGGACAATTACTAAACTCGAGAAAATTTGTGTTCCGGAGATATCGAGCTTGAAACATTTTGACCCATACCTCATCTTGTCCCACTGCCACTTTCCACGTGATTTTCGCCATCATAGCAAGATTAGCATCGTGCATCTTTCTCAATCCAAGTCCTCCGAAGTCTTTCGGAAGGCAGATAGAATCCCAATTTTTAAGGGCCATCGGAGACTTGTCAGGTTCAGCTCCCCACCAAAATCGCATCATAATTCGGTCCAGGTTGGTTGATAAGTTTCGAGGGAGTAAATATGTTGCCATATGATACAAAGGTAGAGCTTGCGCAACTGACTTAATAAGGACTAAACGAGCAGCTTGAGACAGGTTGGAAATTTTCCAAGATGCTAACTTTTTTGTCATTTTATCTGAGAGCTCGCGGAATGCCACGGCGCGAGATTTTGGTTTACAGAAAGGCAAGCCCAGATGCTTGGCTCTATGAGTGCACTCCGTCATATTCAGAATATTAAGAATTTCAGTTTTGGTTTCCTCGCTCGCATTCCCGCTGAAGTGCACAAAGGATTTAGATGCATTTGCTATTTGTCCTGACCAAACCTCAAAGATGGACATGATCCTCTTGATTTCAAGTGCATCATCTCTGTTTGCTCTACAAAAGATTGTCAGATCGTCCGCGTAGAGAAGGTGGGAGATAATAGGTGCTGTGTGTGCCACTTTAATACCAACAAACTTACCTCAGTTTTCCGAATCAATGAGCAATCGAGAGAGTAATTCGATATAGAGGATGAACAAGTAGGGAGATATTGGATCTCCTTGTCGAATCCCTCTCGTTGATTTAAAAAAACCACACGGGGATCCATTAATCAGAATCAAAAAAGTGGGGGACGAAATACATTGTGACACAAAGTTTGTAAATTTATCATGAAATCCAAGCACATTAAAAATGCGAATCAAAAGGGGCCACTCAACACGATCATAAGCTTTAGATAGGTCAATTTTAATAGCCATGAATGACGTGTTTCCTTTCTTGTGTTTAAGGTAATTCATGATTTCATGTGTGATGATCGATGTGTCATTAATGGACCTACCCGGAACAAAGGCTGTTTGGAATGGTGATATAATATCACCAAGAAGTGGTTTCAGACGATTAGCAAGAATTTTTGAAATGATTTTATAAGAGACATTACAGAGACTAATTGGGCGATATTGATCAACCTTACACGCTTTATCATTTTTTGGAATGAGGGTAATAAATGTATGATTAAAGGATTTTAGCATGTACCCTTCCCGAAAAAAGTATTGCACAGCTCGGGAGACTTGTTCTCCTACAATATCCCAGAATTTTTTAAAGAAAACGGGGGAGAAACCGTCGGGGCCCGGGCTAGTATATGAACCCATAGATAACACCACACTTTTGATCTCGTCACAGGACGGAATCGTAATAAGATTTTCATTTTGTTCTGGTGTGATCATTGGAGTAAACAGACAATTCAAATTATGGGGAAAGGGGATGTCATTGGGGCAGATTCTAGAAGTGAACATATCCATATAAAAATTACAGAATTCAGTCCCAATATGTTCCCAATATGTTCCCAATCTACAATTTTATCACCCGCATGATTGGTAATTGAAATAATGCGGTTATACCTAGCATGTCTTACCGAGGTAAGATGGAAAAACCGGGTGTTAGCGTCGCCATCCACTAGCCAATGTTGTTTGGCTTTTTGTTTCCACATCGTTTCAACTCGTTTGAGAATCTCGTCGAGTTCCTCTTGGAGAAGTTCCTCCTTAGTTAGATTTGCATCCGTTTGATCACTGGCTTGGCACCTTTCAATGAGAGAGCGAATAATGTTGATGCGCTCCTGACAATTTCCAAAGTGGACTTTGTTCCATTTGATCAGGTGATAACGAAGGTTTTTGAGACGAGAGTGGAGCTGGAAAGTTGGAGATCCACGCTCGAGGGAATTCCAGGATTCAAGAATAGTTGTATGACAGGATGGATCCCGTGTCCACATATCCTCAAATCGGAAAGGAAAGAACTTGCCACGAGTTTCAGGGATAGTATGGAGAAGAAGGGGACAATGGTCAGATTTAATGGCAGGAAGATGGTGGACAATGGCATAAGGGTAGAGTAGAGACCAATCAGGGTTGGCAACGGCTCTATCAAGTCTGAGTTGGATATTGGCATCACCACCCCGACGATTTGACCAAGTAAAGGGGTTGCCCGTGAACCCCAAATCGAGCAGATTGAGATTATTGAGGTCATTAAGGAAAGGGTTAGAAGATGAGGATGCAAAAGATCGCCCTCCCTTTTTTTCCGATTGGGACACGATAGCATTAAAATCACCTATCACTAACCAAGGACCCGAGAATGATGAATGAACATTAGCAAGAAGAGACCACAAGATCGTTTTGTGAGCAGGTTGGCAAGGGCTATGTACACATGTTATTTGCCATTGGTTATGATTGGCTGGGGGTTGGATTGAAGCATGAATGAACCATTGGTGAGTGGAGGAAATTGACACAGTTATGAAGTTGTTCCAAGCAAGGCAAAGACCCCTTGCTTTACCAATTGGAGGGACAAAAAAATGATTTGTAAGATTGACAGAAGAGAGTAAACGAGTGATTTGTTGTAATTTTTGGGTTTTAATTTCGCAAAGAAAAAGTAAATCAGGACGATTGGAAACTAACATAGCCCGTAGCATGCGACGTGCCTTGGGCCGGGCCAACCCTCGGACGTTCCACGAAATAATCTTCATCGGATTACTCAAGTAGCCCCTCTGGGCCCGCGAGATTTGCTGAGTTGAATGAGTTTTTTTCATCAGTTTTGGATACAATGGGAGAATCTTGAATTTCCACAATTTTATTATCTTCCAACATCTTACTGTCACCGAGCACTTGTTTTCCTCTAGCCAACTTTTTCAATAGATGCAATTTAGTTTCTTTGTGATGGGAAGATGCCAATGGAATGATTTGAGACCCATTTTGATTTTTGTTATGTGTATGGATTGTTTTGGTGTTACGGACTACGGGATCTACTTTGGTTTTTTTTGTTGGGTTTATAGTTATGGAGCTTGGGTCATCTGCAGTCCTTTTTCTGGACTGGATATTACAATTGGGCAGGTTGGGCTCATGGGAGGGGATTGGTTTTGCATTATTTTGGGCCTGAGCGGGTTTAAGCTTAGCTTGGACTTTTTTAGGCGGATTGGGCCCATCATTTGGTTTGTATGATTTGGGTTCATTGGAATTGTTTTGTTTGGGTTTGGAGTCATATGGGGGTTTAAGGATTGACTTGTCAATTTCTAGTTCATCAGTCAACATGGGGCTAGATTCATGACAGCTATTTATGACAAGACTTGATATAGTTGGTGAAGTGGCAGAGACTTTTTCATTAGGTGAGATCTTAGAGAAGGTATGGTTCTGGGGATTCTTTTTGCCAACTCTGTCAGCAGTTTCTATAACAGTAAGTTTTGGGGAGTTGGTACAAGAAATGTCAGGGATTTTATCAGAACACGAATTTTTTTCGGGATTTTGTGAGGGTAAATTTGGAATTTGGTTTGTACCACCGGCGGTGAGGTTTTTCGCGGTATCGTTCCGGCGAATGTGGGGGTTTTGCACAAGAACATTTTCTCCTTTCATCCAAGGTCCAAAGGGGAGAGGGGAAGATCTAGATTTTGGATCTATAGGATTTGGGCAGGACTGAATTTTGTGGGCAAGGGAATCACACACATAACAAAAATCACCAAGTTTCTCATACCTTATCTCCACGAGAATCTCCTTTCCATCTGCGCATCTCAAAGGAACTCGATCCTTCAGCGTGATGTTGATGTCTAGCTCGACTCGGATTCGGAGAGCTTTTCGCCATTTGAATGATTCTTTAGCTAAATCTGCTTTAATAAATTTACCCACTGAATTTCCAATGACTATAGCATTTTCTTGAGTTGTGTGTATGACTGGTAAATTGTGAACTTGTATCCAAAACTGGGATTTTTTAATCTCAATATCAGCAAACGCGAGATCCGGAGGCCACTCTTGTAATGCGACGAGGTTACCACGAAACGACCAAGGGGCCTGGGCAAGTATCCTTTTAGCATGTTCTTCTTTTTCAAAGACAAAGGCAAGGGTATTTTTTTCCACGATATTGACTGAAACTGTGTTACCTATACCCCAGGCTTTTGTCAAAGTGTTTTTAAATGCATGTATATTTAGCTCACGGTCAGTAATGATTTTGGCAAGAAGGGTGTATTGATTAGGTGGGTGGGAGGTATTTGATAGAGATGGAATAGGGTCTTCAGGACATTTAAGATTTGATGTTTGGGATATGAGTTCATTAATGGTATTGGGGTTGGCCATATCTGGTGGTGGGAGTAAAAGAGGAGGAGAGATGTGTGGGGAAAGGTATAAAATAGGATGAGGCAAAGACACAAGTTAAACCCACACCACACGAGCTCACAAAGCAACCGAGAAGAGGACTAGGAAGATTGAACAATCAGGGAGAAGGAACAAGGAAGATGATAAGAGAGAGGAAGAGAAGGTGACTAACCAGCACGAAGGCCACAAATCCACTAGGGAGAGTTCTACTCGGCAGGAGAGAACTAAAGTAAAGTGTGGTTGGTTTCTATGGTCTTGGGTTTTAAAATCATGGCATCTTCCAACCCCCATAAACTCAACCAACCAACCAAACAAGTCCTAGATGTCTCACTTATTATCGAGAGTTCTATGTCTCAGCCGACTGTTTGTTGGCTTCGTAACAAAAAATTTTAGTTTCTCACAAAACTTAATTTTCTTATTTTTCTTCAACAAAATTCTTAAATATAATTGCATACATATAAATTTCTAGTATTACATATTATAAATACTTTAATTTTCAATGAATCTCTATATTCATGTGCAAAGTGACATTTTTTTTAAAATTTAAAATTTATGATTGCTTCATGTTTAATGGTTAATTCATGATATATAGCCTACATATCATAATATAGAGTTTTGAATTATATATTGAATAGTTTACAATGGCTTAATATTTTAAGCTAATATTTGCATTCACGTGCAAAACACTTGCACTTTTTCAGTTGTTATAAGTATACAATGTATGCATCTCTGTTTATTTAAGGCATTATACTAATTTGTAGTTGGTTTTAATAACTAATGTATCAGTTAAAATCAATCTGGACTAAACCTCATATAATACCTTTGAGTT
Organism: Buddleja alternifolia; assembly: GCA_019426215.1. Lineage (NCBI taxonomy): Eukaryota > Viridiplantae > Streptophyta > Magnoliopsida > Lamiales > Scrophulariaceae > Buddleja > Buddleja alternifolia. The sequence continues at coordinate 30,822,499 of CM033399.1, forward strand.
GATAACTCGCACTCGAGATGCCTTCGGCGTTCACTATAACTGCATCTGGTAATGATATCTCAGGATTGCTCAACCACCAATTGATAGTCGAATGACTTGCATCTACATGACACCGCCATGTGGACTCCGCATGGTGGTCCAGAGCAGCATCTGCAGTCATGATGCCATCATCATGTATGTCAACTTCTTCTCTTAGAAGCTCAGACATTCTGTCTCAACTAATGGGTCTCCAGTAGATGTCGTCTTGTATAAACTTATATGCACATATCAACTCATCCATCTATAGCTCATTTAAAGTCACGTCAGTCATATTGATGATGGAATCTACAAAAATAGTGCACTCCATTAGTTTAATTCTTTCTAATAAGTTAGTCCGTCTATCGAACAGTAGGAAAAAAACCTCACATAAAACAAGAGAACAAGAGTAAAAACATTGAAATGAAGCCATCTATCAAATTAAATCCCAAAATTATTTTTATCTTATTATATCATAACATCAAATTGTTTACCAACATCTCATCTTGTCTTGCTACTCAAAGTGGATGGATTTTTTTACACCTTTATTAATTTGAGCTATCTAGAAAAAATCAGATGAAAATCCATAATATTGTATTACTAATTTGAGACATGACTTTCATTTAATAGTTTATTGAACAAAGCAAAAATCAAATCAAGAATATAAAGATTTAGGATAAATGCATTTAAAATCTAACTTGTTAATTTTGTTTAAAATTAAAAGCTCTAAAGCTCTGCGCAGTTGTAGTACTACTAAAATATTATCGTAATTCACAAATCAAGTACTTATTCTCATTAACTAAATCAAATATTTGTTCCTGATGGTTTAGGTCACCGAGTCTACTGATTCCAATGAACTGGTGGACTAGGAATTACCCTCACGTCTGTTAAATAAATATCTTTTGTATCTATTTATTCTTATACATAGATTCGTTTTCCTTCTTTAAAGATTATAATATCCCTTATTATAGTATAGGTTATGATCTTATTAGATTCTCTTGTAACTTTATATATTTCACATTGTGAGAATTCGTCCATAAGGGGAATTTCAAAATCCTACGTGATATCAATTATAAAAAATATCCACCAAATGAATCGTTTTCTCTCTACGTCTCTCTCTTGCTTCATATTACTTTTTACATTCTCTGCTCACGAATCTTCTTCTACGAATATTCATTCTATTCAACATCTTCTTCGTGGATGCCTCTCACTTGCTACTGCCCCCTTTACCGATGTCCGCCTATCTTATCTTCTCGGTTTGGTTCTTTTTTTTCTTTTTATAAATATAATGCCTTCTCTTGCTCCGCTACCACATCATCTACCCCAATTTACCATCCCGCTTATGCTCTAAGTAATGTCGCTCATCTCATTCCCTATCAATTGGATCTGAGGGAATCCCGCTACAATCAATGGCGTGAGATGTTCCTCACGATTTGCATAGTTCACATGGTCAAAACTTTTTTTCTTTCCCTACCCACTCTTGACATAAAATTGATCCAACTTGGAATCATTTAGATGTGAAAGTTTGCTCTTGGCTCTTCTCGACTTTTGCTTCTGATCTTGTGTCAACTGTTGCCAAGAAAGGTAATTCTACCCACGATATTTAAAAAAATATTGGAAAAAAATTCAAGACAACAAAATTGTTCGTTCTATCAAACTTGACGAACAGTTTCATACTCTTAAAAGGGCTCTATGTTCATTCATGATTACTGTAGTAAACTCTAGGAATTATCTAACAATCTTGGGGAAGTTGAAAACCCTATTTCTTATAAAGTCCTCTTCTCCAAACTCTTTTCGGTTTGCCAGACTCCTTCAAAAGTCTTGCAACTGTAATAACACACATAAAACTTGTCCCATCTTTTGATACCATTCATTCCATGCTTCAACTTGAAGAAAATCAACAAATTAAAATATTCCGGAAAATACTCTTGACTCTTCTACTGCTCTTTATGTCAACCCCTCCCTCAATCCTTCTCCCCACTCCTCTCGTGAGGGTGGCGGTGGAAAAGGCAAAGGCCGTTGTTACGAATCGGGATGATATGGACGAGGTTGACGGGGCAGAGGGCGCAGACGTGGCGGAAGGGGCAGATGTGGCAGTGGACGGGGCAGTGGTTCCATGCTGGCGTGTTTATGAAAGGCGCAAGAGAAGGGCTGCTATTGTTTAGAGTCGTGATTATTAAGTTATTTGTTATTTTCTTATATTATAGTATTTCATTACAAGTAGAACTCTTATTATGGTATGTCTTGGTGAGGATAGTTTAAATACTGATGTAGGGTTTATTTTATGTTTGTCGAATATTTTGGGTATTTTGGTGAGCATGGAGCTTGGGCAAGAATTAGGGCCGATTGGATGGACTTCTATTTTCAATTTTTCATTTTTCATAGATAAAGTAAGAGAAATTATTTTAAAAAAAATAGAGATATGAAAGTGGAAGTGTGCTTGGATGAGTTTTTTTTATAAAAAAAAAGTGTAATAATTAAGTGTGATGTGATTGTTTTTTTTTTGTAAGAAAAAATCTTTTTTTGTGGAAAATTGGTATGGATGAGTTTTGTTTTTGTAAAAATATTTAACATATTTAAGTTAAACTCATCGATTAAGACATCCAAAAATATGCAAAGTGCATCTTATTTCGTAGCTTACATTATTTTAAATAAAGAGGTGTGATTATTTTGATGATTATATCAAGATACTGGCGGATAAAGTACTTTTAATTATAGGATGAACTGTCTAATCATGAATACTAAAAATACTTTCTGAGAAAAATTTGAGAGAAATGCCAGGTAAATCCATTTTTCAAAGAAATTTGAGATTTTTTTCTAAGAAATTATGTGTAGTATTCTTTGAGATATTTTTGGGAGATGTCAAACATATGCATTTTTGATAAAAAAAAAAAACTCTGAGAATTAGAGAAATGGGAAAAAGCATCCCATCCAATCGGGGCCTTAATTTCTTGAGTTATCATTTCTTGAATTCTAGTAGTAACAATTTCGTCCGACCTACCGGATCTTGAAACCCCGTGGTCATGACGAATACTCGATCAACTACGGATCAACGTATGGATAAGTTGGAAGCCAATGTTGGAACGTTGTCAGAGGATCAAAAGATAATGAAAAATCAACTGTTGGAAATCATCATTTCCCTCATCTTCTTGACTGCTGCGCCACCAGTAACGGCGATGCCAGAGGAGCAAGCCACGCGGGGTGAAGCGCCGGATATTGCGGCGGAAGTGTGCAACAACACATTGGGCGAAGTGGTTGTCATCGTGTGTGCGAAACCATCAATTTTGTTACCTACGTTTGATGGAAGTGACCCATTGGGTTGGTTGGCTCGAGCAAATCAACAATTCGAGATTCATAGGACCCCCCGGATCAGAAGGTGCAATCGGTTATGGTGGTCATGGAGGGGTCGGCCCTACATTGGATTACGTGGATCCGAATACGTAGGCCAGATATTACTTGGCATGAATTATTTGACGCATTGGTAGAGCGATTCGATACTCGCTACAAAGGCAGCCCATTTGAACGTTTGTCTGATGCTCATCAAATGGGAACGATGGAGGAGTATGTTACGTTGTTCACTCAGTTGGCGAGTCTGGTGTCGGGTTTAAGGGACGAACACTACATGGGCTATTTCATGTCCGGTTTACTAGATAACATTTGTAGCAAATTAAGGATGCCGCGATCGGGTGATTTGGACATGAAAATGGAGTTGGCTCAAGATATTGAGTAGGATATGGTGATACAATATGGGGGATGATGTCCGAGACCAATTCAATCGATGTCATCTCGGCCAAGCAGTTTTAGTCGTGCCCCATTGGCATTCACTGCAGGTCCTACATCAGGGCCTATGAGTAATGCCTCCCGTCAGTTCGAGCACGCACAACCGGCTTGGTCTACGGGCTCCGGGCAGTCATCGAAAAGAACCCTGTTTCATCGATTGACCGCACAGGAGTTTGCAGATTTACGAGCAAAGGGCTTGTGTTTCAAGTGTAAACAACCATACACTCTGTTACACATGCCCGATGAAACAATTACTGGTACTATAGGTGAGAAGGGTGAGAGTACCCTAGGTGAAGGTGGTGAGGATGACCCGAGAAGGAACCAATGGAGCCGTATCATTCAATTCTAGAGGGGCAAACAGAGGATACCGACCTACTACTTTACTCGATGTCGGGGTTATCCGGGTCCCGGTCCATAAGGCTACGGGGTGTTGTGGAATGATGGGTGGTGACCGTTATGATAGACAGTGGCGCTAGCCGCAATTTCGTAAGTGATACTTTGGTGAGGGAGCTGAAATTATCAGTAGATCTCACATGGAGATTTGGGGTACAAATGGGGAACAGTATTCGTCAAGAATCCAAAAGAGTCTGTCGCGCTTTGGAGGTAGGGCTGCCACGTGTCTTGTGCGGGCCAACTGTTATGTTTTTTCGCTTGGGAGCGTGGATGTGATACTGGGTATTAAGTGGTTGGTAACATTGGGAGAGGTGCGAATCAACTGGAAAACTATGAGGATGTCATTCGAATTGGACCACAAACCCTTCCAACTCCAAGGAGATCCCACCTTATGCCATTCGTAGGTTAGTTTGAAATCCATACTTAAAACTCAAGATTTCGAATTTTATGCTTTATTAGTTCAAAATTCCATGGTTGACACGGCGGCGTCGGGAGTGACCGAGGACCCGTCGGCGAAACAGGGAGTCGAACGATTGTTAAGCCAATTTTCTGATGTGTTTGGGAAACCCACTGAACTTCCATTTGCCCGAGATTCGGACCACCGTATTAAATTGAAACTGGGTGCAAGGCCAGTATCGATTCGACCATATTGTTACGGGTATGCTCAAAAAAATGAATTGAGAAGTTGGTTGCGGATATATTGATGGCTGAGGTGATTCAACCAAGTTCTAGCCTTTTGTCTAGTCCCCTACTACTCGTGAAGAAAAAGGATGGAAGTTGGCGATTTTTTGTGGATTACAGGGAATTGAATAAAGTGACTGTACCGGATAAATATCCCATTCCGGTAATTCAAGAGATGTTGGATGAATTGGCGGGGTCCACTATATTTTCCAAGATAGATTTACGGGCAGGTTACATCAAATTTGAGTAGTTCCACGGGATGTCGCCAAGACTGTTTTTCGTACTCACAGTGGTCACTACGAATTTCCGGTCATGCCGTTTATATTAATGAATGCTCCGACTACATTTCAATCGACATTGAATGACCTTTTTCGTCCCTTATTAAGGAAGTTTGTATTGGTGTTTTTCGACGATATTCTTGTTTATAGTTCGAGTGTGGTGGAACACTTGGCACATCTCGGGCAGGTTCTAAAAATATTACACGATAACAAATTTCATGCTAATATGAAGAAGTGTTTATTTGGGTGTCGACAGGTAGAGTACTTGGGTCATATAATTTCTGAGGAGGGCGTGTCCATGGACCCGGAGAAAATTCATGCAGTTTAGGAGTGGCCACGGCCTAGTTCAGTTCGGGCAGTTAGCGAGTTTTTGGGGTTGACTAGATATTATCGCCGGTTTGTTAAGAATTATGGGTTGATTGCTCATCCGCTAACTTAACTATTAAAGAAGGAAGCACCGACTAAATTTTTGTTAACAGAAGATGCGGTTCAGGCATTTAAAAGATTGAAAATGGCACTGACCGAGGCACTGGTTCTTGCCATGTCCAATTTTACTAAACTGTTTATTATTGAATGTTACGCTTCAGGTTCGGGGGTCGGCGCGGTTCTTAGGCAAGATCGGAGCCCGATTGCATATTTTAGTCAATCATTAGCGGACAGAACAATTTCAAAATCGGCGTATGAGAGGGGGTTGATGGGTTTAGTTCTTGAGATCGAGCATTGGAGACCGTATCTAATGGGGTGTTCTTTTACGGTTCGTACGGATCACAACAGTTTGAAGCATTTGTTGTCACAAAATATTGTCACATCGTCTCAACAAATTTGAGTAGCGAAGTTGTTGGGTTATGATTTTGAAATATTATATAAACTCGGGATCACGAATAAGGTAGTCGATGCATTGTCCCCGAAGAGGCGAGGAGACGGAGTTAGTAGCGCTGTCGGGACCGGTGTGGGAGGATTTCAATTCAGTGGCAGCCGAGCAGTCAGCGGATCCTTTCATCAAGCAGATTGTGGGAGGTTTGAACCGCAATGAGGAGAGTCGACAGGGGTTTAAGCTCGTGAATGGGAGATTGTATCATAAAGGCAAATTGGTATTGGCCGAAAATTCCACATGGATTCCGAAGCTTTTGGTGGAATTTCATGGCACGCCAGAAGGGGGACACGCCAGGGCATTTCGGACTTACCGATGGCTAGCCATGAATGACTATTGGCGAGGTATAATGAAACGAGTTTAAGAGTATGTTGCAAATTGTTTAATTTTCCAAAATTCGAAGTATGAAACGGCATCTCTTGCAGGATTATTGCGACCACTTCTGATTCTTAAGGTAATATGGGATGATGTTTCAATGGATTTCATTACTTGACTTCCTAGATCACAAGGATTTATATGTATTATGGTGGTGGTTGATCTATTGTCCAAGTATGGACATTTCATAGCACTTAAAAGTCTCTTTACCACTCGATCGGTGGCGGAATTGTTTGTTCGAGAAATTTGTACGATTACATGGGATACCAAAGTCTATTTTCAATGATCTGGATCCAATTTTTGTGAGTTCGTTTTGGCGCGAAATATTTAAATTGCAGGGGACTAAACTGAAATTTAGCTCGGCCTATCACCCGGAGACAGATGGACAAACGGAAGTGTTGAATCGAACTTTGAGACGTATTTGCAATGTTTTTGTTCTGAGAGCCACGAAAATAGATGAACTATCTCGCTTGGGCGGAGTTTTGGTATAATACATCCTTACAAACTTCCGCCCGAGCCACTCCCTTTGAGATTGTCTGTGGTTAAACTCCCCCGACGATACAATGATTTATGATCGGCAAGAGTAAGGTGGCAGGAGTGGCAGATGTATTGGTTGGTCGGGATGGGATACTTCGAATGTTGAAATATAACTTGGGAACGTGTTCGGCAAAAAATGGTACATTTTGCCAATCGTCATAGACAGGATGTTGAGTTTCGCATCGGTTATAAAGTTTTATTGAAAGTACTACCTCATCGACAATCTTCTATTATGACTCGGGTTTATACCAAGTTAGCCGCAAAATTTTATGGGTTGTTTATGGTGATAGAGAGGATTGGTGCCACAGCTTATCGTTTGCAACTTCCATCAACGAGTAGAATTCACCTAGTGTTTCACGTTTCTCAGTTGAAAAGGGTTTGTGGGGATCATCCGATTGAGGAGGAGTTGCCATCATCTTTGGAGGTTCACAAGTCGAGAATTTTGAGCCCGAAGCTATTTTAGTGACACGAATGTGGCGAGAGGGGGAGCAGGAAATACCGCAAGTTTTAATGCAATGGAAGGGACAATCTCCGGATGATTTGACTTAGTTGGATGTAGAGGACTTAAGACAGCAATTTCCTGAATTTCGCCTTGAGGAAATGGCTGTTTTCGAGAGGGGAGGAGTTGTTACGAATCTGGATGACGTGGACGTGGCTGGCGGGGCAGAGGGCGCAGACGATGCTGAAGGGGCAGGCGTGGCAGCATTTCCAAGCTGACGTGTTTATGAAAGGCGCAAGAAAAGGGTTTCTGTTGTTTAGAGTCATTGTTATTAAGTTATTTGTTATTTCTTTTTATTATAGTATTCCATTAGAAGTAGAACTCTTATTATGGTATGTCATGGTGAGTAGGGGTGGGCTAACGGGTCGGGTTTTCGGGTACCCACCCGACCCGATCGGGTTCGGATCCATTGGGTGGGATTTTTTTGCAGAAAATCGGGTATTGGGTATTACCCAATACCCGATTGGGATTTCGGGTCGGGTATTGGGTAGGAAATTCCTACCCGATATACCCATTGGGTACCCAAAATGAACAGTAACATATATATAAAATAAATATGTAACCCCGAAATGAACATTTGGTGTTGCGTGTTGGTGTTTGGCTTGTAATAAGATTGGTGTTTAATTTGTTAGACTTGGACACTTGGGCTCAACGTTAATTTAATCGAATGAGTTATCTTATCTATTTTCAATTCTCATTTCATGTGGTAAATTGTTGAATAATTGTTATAAATTATAAATCGATTGATTAATTATAATTGTTAATATGTTATTCATTTGAATTTGATTAATTAACAAATTTGAATTAAACAAAAAAAAAAGAAAAAAAAAACCAAAGTTAGGCATCAAAACAGCTGCCTCTGTTTTGATGCCTAACATTGCCTTGCAATATGCTACAGGAACCGGGTACCCGATACCCGAATTATCGGGTACCCGGTTTTTACGGGTACCCGACCATCGGGTACCTGAACTTTTCGGGTACTTATTGGGTACTAAAATTCGATACCCGATACCCGAAAACCCGAACCCGATAGCCCCAATACCCGATATCCCACCCGATACCCACCCCTAATGGTGAGGAGAGTTTAAACACTGATGTAGGGCTTATTTTGTGTTTGTCGAATATTTTGGATATTTCTTGAATTCTAGTAGTAAAAGCCGTGGGTATCATCACTATAGAGGACATGGCGGAACCGGGTCTCCGGGAATTGGGTCCTGCTCCGAATTTTGTATATCAAATTTCAACAGCATTTGGCAATTTTTCTGGGCAGCGCCTTCCAAACAGGCATTTTGAATCTGTTTTGCCCAGCCCCCCATGGACTAAACCAACTGCTCAGCATGGTTCTTTCTTTGTAGCCCAAACAGCTCTATCTCACTCCATGGCCCAACAACTTCAAATGGGCTGTCATTCTTCTTACAACCCACTGCCACTATCCAGCATGGCCCACTAGCAGTCAAACTCCTTTTAAGCAATAACCCAGCAGCCTATCATCATTATTTGGCTCATCACCTATTCCAGCAGCTTGGGCCTTCAACAATTGGCCCCATCTCCCAATAATGGCGCAAAACACGCCCCACATGTTACGGATCTTTCTAAATTATTTCCGGCAATGGCCCTAAATCACCACTATTAGTCCGGGTTTGTCGGACTAAATCTTTTGGGTAACCCCTCTCTTTAGCGTAAATTAAAAAAAAAAACTGCAATTTTTATGGTTTCTAATTGCTGCTCAAATGGACAAGTAACGGCGACACATGAATATTAATCAACATCTACTTGGTATCCATCATATACCATACTTGTATGAAATTGAAAGTCACGCTAGAAGGAAGAAGCACTTCCATAGACGCTACATTTTCAATACAATCTTAGATCATACACGGTACAACTGTTAAGAGACACAATTACATGCTCACCAACAAAAAGCAGTACACACAATAAGAGAACCAATTAGTTATGGGCACATATAACAAGTTCGAAAACACGACCAATTAATAAATATAAAAACAAATATGCGCAAAATGACATGTTATGGACCGAACATACTACACCCTAAAATAAGTTCATTAGAAAAAGGTTTTTCAAAATTCGGATGTATGAAATCGTAAAAGTGGAATCTTATTATAAGTATCATTTTATTATTGTTATTAATATGCTTTTTATTTATATAGAGACTAGTAACTACTAATATTATGGATATCTAAATTACAATATAATTTATATAAAAATAATAACTAAAAAACCAAACGTATTTTTATGAGCTCAAGCTTGGCTCGATAATAAGTGCAATTTCATTGAGCTTCAGTTCAAAAGCTCAAGCTCGGTTCACGTCTCGAGTGCATTCATCTTGAACCCCTAACAAGAAATTGTATAAAGCACTGACTTTTATCCTCTTTCTCTCTCTGTTGTTTTTATTAGCATCTGGTATTTATTTCATAAATAATACTGTCTCCATCTTTCATTAGAATAATGATGCTTTTGCGATAAAAAATAGAGTGAAAAAAAATTGAAATATGTACTTCTGTTGGTGCATTTATTTCCTCTTTGCATACTAAAAACTCGAAGTTCCATGGATCAATTTTAGGAGCCATTGCGGTTCGAGATTTAAGTACACTTACAACGCTCATAGAATCCATGTAAAATTCTCCAACTATAAATAAATAATTGTGATGTATGGAGACATCAAGCAATGAGTGTTGGGAACTAAACTCAACTATTTTTTGAATGATGATTTATTTATATCTGTTTACACTATAAAAAGTGCATCATGTATCAAATTAATTATCATCAATCACCATCTGTTTACACTATAAAATAATTTGGGCTTTCGAATTACAGAGCCCAAATGACCCAAACTGTAAAAATTCGAGAAGAAGAAAATTGGGTCCACAGGTAGGTAAAATAAGATCCAATAAATTCAGAAAATGGTAGCTCGAATTTTTCAAGTGTCAGAAGACTCATAACATCTAAAATAATACATTTGAGAAAGGTTCTCACGCTAAGATTATCTTGTGTCAGCAGAGAAATAGTTTTTATCGAGCATTTCAGCTCGAATAGATTGCCGAACCACCGTTCGAGTTAGAGATAAGAATTATCGCGGGGCTCGGAACACGCAGTTTCCCAGGTTGTTTTATTTTCGCCTTGCGAAATTTGGGTTTTCACAGAGCCCAAATCCACTATAAAAATTCGAGAAGAAGAAAATGGCATAGGTAAAATCTAATAGCTCGAGCGCTGTCGAGCATTTCAACTCGTGGCGTTAATTTTCCCAGGTTGTGCCTTGCGAAATTTGGCTTTTTGTTTAATTGAGGCTTTGTTTTTCACTAGCTTCCTCAAGTTGTCACATCACTTTATTAGGCTAGACTTTAAAGTAAAGCTAGATTGTAGAGAAAAGTTCTTTAAGAAATTATATATATATATATATATATATATATATATATCATTAGTCAATTGTATTAAAGTTTATTTGACCATTTTTAAATAATCTGCAAAGACGCGCTAATTCAAAAAAATTTGAAAGAACAGTTGAGGACAGTTGAAGACGATTCCCGAAGACAAGGAACGTGGGTTGAAGACGGTTCCCGAAGACAAGGAACGTGGGTTGAAGACGGTTCCCGAAAACAAGGAACGTGGGTTGAAGACGGTTCCCGAAGACAAGGAACGTGGGTTGAAGACGGTTCCCGAAGACAAGATATATAGGAGCCACGGAGAAAGAAAGAAAAGGAAAAGATCACAAGATCATCAGACTTCTGCATTTTCATTTTCTTATAATTAACTCTAGTCTTAGGAGTAGTTTTAGCGTAATGTAGGAGTAGATCGTAGCGTAAATTAGGAGTAGCTATAATGTAATTTAGTGTAAATTCGATGACATTTGCCTTCAAGGCTTGTATTAGCATTCGATTGCTTGTAATTTTTCAGAATTGAAGACTTTCATGGAGTTATAAATTATTTTGTATTCAGATTTAAGTATCGATAGGTAATTTGTATCTTGATTTGAGTTTTTCATTCGTCATTCTCATACTCGAAATGAACAACTAAAATGTCAATTAAAGACATGAACCACCGTTTAGCGTATCGAACGCAGGGGTTGAAAAATAATACATTCGATCGAGAGATTCTCATGGAAGTATAAATTATCTCGTATCCAGATTTAAGTATCGATAGGTAATTTGTATCTTGACTTGAATTTTTCCTTCACTATGTTATTATTTCATTCGAAAACGATAATTATTTTCATCAATTGCGGTCCACTCGAAGAAGATGCAAAGAAGTTCGAATACATTTAATCGACGTTTAGTTTAAGATTTGAACCACCGTTTAGCGTATCGAACGCATGGGTTGAAAGATAATTCTAAGTTGTGAATTATCGCGGGGCTTGGAACGACTATTCGGATCCACTTCATTCGTGTTTGTTTTTTAACGAAACACCATCATTACAAATTCGAATCAATAAATTACTGTGTAAATAGAGAAACAACTCACATATAAGATCAAACATGTGACATGACCGCTAATGCAAGGAGCATTAGTTTTAATGTTTTACCACTAAGCCAAGATATCATTCACGTAGTTAAAAGCCAACTCAAAAATAACAAAATGTTACGAGATAATATTTGTCTAGATTCCGTTCTACTAGCAAAAGCTTATCACTTTTTTGGACAAAATACACTTTGTATCCCTTGAACTATTCACTCTATCTCATTTCGGTCCCTAAACTATCAAATGTAACAAAATGATCTCTGAACTGTCAAACGTAACAAAATAGTCCTCCACTTTTGATGGACATGTTTGGCTACTTTTTAAAATTGATAAATAGTATAATACAATGTTATATTTGAATATTAAGTACTTTTATTTTTATATAATTTTTTTATTTTTTATTTGGTAATTATTTAAAGAATTTTTTTTAAAATGTTTAAGAAGATTAAAAAATTTAAAAATATAAAGTTAAATTTAAAATTAATTTCAATCATCGATATAAAATTTAAAGTTGAATTTTCTGGAAAGAAAAGTTGGTGAAATTAATTTTTTGGATTGAAAAGTATTATAAAAGACTTTTTTGGGTATAAAGTTAAGGAGGTTTTAGTAAATTTTCCTTAATAAATTAGTAGAAAATTGGTGTATTATATTTGAAAATAAAAAAATACAAAAAAATAATCTTCTTAAAAATCTAAAAAAAATATTTTAAATAATTACCAAATTAAAAATGAAATAAATTATATAAAAAATTTAAAGTACTTAATATTCAAAAATAACATTCGTTTTATACTAATTATCAATTTTAAAAAATAGCCAAATATGTCCATCAAAAGTGAGGGACTATTTTGTTACGTTTGATATTTTAGAAATTATTTTGTAATATTTGATAATTTAGGGACCTAAATGAGATAAAATGAAAAGTTTAGGGATACAAAGTATATTTTGTCTTCTTTTTTTTTTTTAATTCAAGAGGGAAGGGGATACCCTACATATCTAACCCGACAAACTCGAGTTGATAGTTATAATCTTAAGCCATAAAGACTCTATCTAGCTCCTCCATAAAAGAGGGAAAAGTCATAACTTGTAATTCAAACCCAGGATATTTCATATAAAATGGAAGATGAATATCATTAGAGCAATAGATTTTGGTCTTTTTTTTTGTTTTTTGGGTGAATAAAGCTTATCATTTATAATGCTTCCTATAGAACTCATTCAAGGTTTGCGGCGTTTTAATGGGCCAAGAGAATTAATTTCGCTCTAACATGCTTCTATATTGGGCCTCAAACAATATAAGAAGTAGAATAAATAGTAGAAGTTCGGGAAGTTGCTACTTTTTTATTTCTTTCCAAGAAGCAGAAGCATTGTGCTGCACTGTTTATTTTGCTCCCAAAATCCTCGGAGCAAACCAACATCGATTTCAAGTTGTTCCAATAACAGTCTTATGCCAGATTTTGGAGCAAACCAATATCGATTTCAAATTGTCTCAATAACAGTCTTATACCACTGGCATTGTGCATAGTAAAGTGCAATTTTCTGCGTATAAAATAAACTTTGAGAGAAATAATTCTAAAAAGACAAAAAAAAAACCAGTCAAACTGAGTTGACTCCTCCTCTGCTAACTAGAAATCTTCACCATCTTTTTTAATCGGTAGAAATCTTTCGTCATTTCGGCATCGACTTCTACAGATTGATATTCCAACTAAATACATACCGGCGAGATACTTGTATACAACAGCTATATATATATATATATATATGTATATGTATATGTATGCAAAACCCTAGATTTTCCCTCCTATTTAGTTGTTTTTTATATTTTTATTATTTTCTTGTTCATCTTCAGAATTTGATACTTAAACATCTATAATCTTTCCGCTTTACAGATTCTACAGTTTGATTTCTAACTAAAGCAGTTAATCCGAAATCCGGCCATAGATGTATAGCGATTGCGTTAACTGAAGGTCAGTACTTAGTATATGTGTAAACTCCATGCTTGTGTAGTTGTGTAAACCCAAGCACTACTATTTTTTTGCTGTTTTTTGGTTGATTAGTTTGTTTTGACAAAATATTATTCGTGTCAGATTGCTTAAAAACCATTGATTTGTGGGGGAGATGAAGATGAATTATACTCTTCTGTTGATTGTATTTATAGCTTCAGTCATTGTTTCTCGTGTAACCGCAGATTCGGAGGTATTGGCATTGCCAAAATTTGGTACTTAATTACTGAATTTTTTGTGAAATTTGTTTACTAATATCATGTAATGCATATTATTAGCAGGCTATTGCAGATACGAAAAATAGAGTATTATCGAAACCTAATCGTAGTAATGATAGGGTAAATGGCACAGTTGACTCTGTTGGCAAAGGCACTGTTAGTAACTTAGATAAAACTGATGCGAGGGAGGGATCAGAGTCCAAAGGAAAAGAGAATGAGCCAAAGAAGTTGAGTGGTAGTGCTCTGAAAGATGAGCAGAAGGAGAATAAGGGGTTGGATTCTGAGTCTAAAAAGGAGACGCCAATAAGAGAAAAATGTGATTCATCATCAAATAGCTGCACGGACGATGATAAGACGTTTGTTGCTTGTTTGAGGGTTCCCGGGAATGGTATATATTTTGCTTTTTCAGTATGTTTTGTTTGCTGATTGGTTATGTCTCTTTCTTCAGCTCTGTCGTTTTTAGATATATTCCCAATGTTAATTTTATTTCGATATGTGCATTTGGATTTATGGTTCTGTAACTAGGTCACTTGTTTGTCAATTACTACTCAAGTATTGCGTTCTCACCTCAGTCTACAAGATTACAGAAATAGAAAACTAAATATGACTTTTTTTAGAAAATTAAAAGTGACCTTATTGATTTACTAAAGTGTAACATCTGATTTATGTGCAACAGATACAAAATCTTACATAAAAGTTTGTAAACAAAATATTAAAGGTGTTACCAATTTCAGAAGTGCATCTGAAGAACATAAAAAAGGGAAGGTAGATCTACGAAGATAAAAGAAATAATTTATACAACCATTTGCTGATACCAAAGAAGGAATCTTTCGCAACGGAGAATCAAAAGAAAACCGTGATGATTTGTTATTCTAAGATGCCGGATAAACATCTTATGTTTCTCAAGTTTATTTTTCCAAATGTTGGATAAGTAAACCATCCTACTTGATCAGATTCCTCTTCTTACTATTGCTATTAACTTGTTCCTAAAAGTGTCTTCTATGAAGATTAATTGAACTTGTTGTCATGTACATCACTAGTTGCTGATTAATATGTCTATAAAACTGACTACATGAGAATGAACAGTTTAATAAGTTTGCTTTTTGCTTCCCAGAATCTCCAGAGCTCTCACTTTTGATTCAAAACAAGGGAAAAGTCCCTCTCAGTGTTTCAATTTCCGTCCCTGATTTAGTTCAACTAGAGAAAAAACGCATTGAACTCCAGGAAAAGGAAGATACAGAGGTATATACTGTTTTACATTTATGTCATCTATTAATGAAGTAATAATCCTTATAACTGACAGTGTGATAATGTTTCTGAGGTGCCATACTAAGAAAAGAGTTTTATTGGTCTTGAGTATCATATCAATGCTGAGTTTTCACTTTGCAAACTACAATGTAGTCTTTTAGTGCGAATAGTCTTTTAGTGCGAATATATATTGGGTCAATCATAACTTGGGTTCAAATACAAAATATTTGAGCAATTTTTCACCTTGACTTGTATTGCAGTCCCCAAGAGCATCTCCTGATACTGCAAATACTTATAAAGTGCAGGCAACTGAACTATATTGCTGGATCAGTGTTAGATTTGATTATCCTCTGTAATTTGATTGATCACATTTTTTTTGTCATCCAATTTCAATGAACAAATGTAATTTTCACATCACCTGCTCAATTTCTAACTCCCTGCTAGATGCTATAGGCTCGGATTAATTTTCACAAGTGAAGTTTTCTTCTGAGTCAACTCTTTCTCTTGGCTATGTATTCCTTTTAACCACCATCATGTCTTGTACTTTGGTTGGGAAGTATTTTGTTCCATTTAGCTGGTATACTCATATTTTTTTTTAACCTTTTTGGCAAGTTGACAACTCATAAGAGTTATTTTCATGTAAGGACTTCATCTAATCTTGCACTTCTTCCAGCATAGCTTCTTTTCCTCATGTCGTATAAGTAACAAGTATTCATTTGGTGAATATCTTCTCACTTTTCTCCAATGTTTTGTGAATCTTCGCAGTAGCACTTGAGCATTTTTGGACAATGTTTTGGTTATGCTCCTGTTTCACAATCAACTTTATTTGCTGGTTATCCCTACTATAGAGAGAAGGACTAGCAGTTTTGGTCTAAAATCTAGTTGATTTATATATATATTTGAATATTTGAAAATGAAAGAATGGTGAAGATGGCTAACTTTCAATTGACAGGCGCCAAAAGATCTTTCAGCGAACAGGCAAGTGGTTGGTTGCATCTTTAGACCAAATATTTATATACCCACTTACCTGTTCGCTGAAAGATCTTTTGGCGCCTGTATATGCTTATTATTGTTGCGAAGTGAAGAGTTGACTGGAATAGAGATTTCAAGAGAGCAAAATGTCAAGCTACCAAATTTGCCAAACGTACTAATTGTATATCTGCATACAACGTCTGAATTTTGTGATATTCCCTAATCAAGCTGAATTTTTAACCATATTTTAGAAATAATCGACTAAAATTCGGCTGTTATGATTGACCTGTGTGGTGTTAATATTTGTCAGTGTCTCCTCATTCCCACCTTTTTGGAATCTTTTGGCATTCTTTTTTGTCAATGCTTTTGGTTCTTGATATTTTTAATAAAACTTTTTTCTTTTTCTTGCACAAAGTTTTACACCTCTGATCTTGTTTGTAAGCGAACAGCATTGTATTTCATTATATCCTCCTAGTGATAGATTGATTGGATGTCTTTCCGCAAGAATGTTATATGAGAGGATGACAAATGTCGATAAGATTGTATCCTTGCTGAGGGTAAGTTGCTAGATTTTTAATTTGGTTCCCACTTTTACTCATTATCATACATCTAAAGTTTGAAAAACTTTTTGTAGTGAACTTATTTTAGGGAGTGGTATATTAAGTCCATAACCTGACATTCTGCGCTTAAGCTCTCATAAATATGAACCTGCTTTCTGTTAAATCTGATGATATGCAATGTGCTTTTATTATAAATTGTCATTTCATATAATTACTTAATTGTCACTGTAATGGTACCTTTCATATGAATCCAACTTAAACATATTGCACTTATGAGATATCCCAGAAAGCAAGGAGTCATGTGTGCTTTTTGTATTTACATTGTTTTACATCTTTTCTAGTATTTCTATAATCATTCGAGCCATCTTGATCTTTGATAGTTTTATTCGTTACTTATTTGTATATTGTGTTATCCTCTGATGTCATGTGGTTTGCGTTAGTCGTCCATAATCTATTCAGAACTGAATCTGAATTTCTCTAAATGCTACTCGAGCTGTGTTACTAGCTTTTTGGGTTGAAATGTGATTGTGCTAGATTTTGACCAAGATATCTTTATCTTTCAGGTCAAGGTTTCTATCAGTGGTGTCGAAAGTGGCCACTTCATCATACTCACAGCAGGGCATGGCAATTGCAGTCTCGATTTCAGAGAACAATTTGTAGGCTGGAAGAAAGCTGATGATGCGAATGAGCTCTCATACTACAATATCTTTAATCCACATTCCCCTATGGGATTCTTTTTTATGGCTGCATTAGTAATAATAGTCATGTCAGTTATGGTATGCGCCGAATATGGGAAAAGGTGTTTTGCAAGAATAAGTCCCAAATACCAAAAGCTAGATACGGAGCTGCCTGTTTCACATGGGAGCAAGCTCGAGGCGGGTGGCAACGAGGGTTGGGATGATAGTTGGGGCGATAATTGGGATGATGAAGAAGCGCCAATGACGCCTTCGTTGCCTGTCACACCGAGTCTTTCATCCAAAGGCATAGCCTCGAGAAAGTTAAGTAAAGATGGGTGGAAAGATTAAAGCTTGACAAAGTTATGTGACAGGTAATGCATTTTGTCTATGAGGTGATTGCTTTAAAGTTTATGCGTGATTTTGATGGTAATTCGTAAGGTTATGCATATCTAAACTAAACTAGGAATAGAAAAACGGCATATACATGAGGCGTTTAGCTCCATTTCGAATGAGTTTTGGGTAATATATGATTCTTATTCCTGCTTGGTTTTGAGGGATTATGAAATTGTGGAGTATATGTGGTACATATTTTCACTATTTGATCATGCTTATGGTTCTGATTGTAATTTTGGGGCCTTGAAGCCCATATGTTAACAGGCCCATATAGAAAAGAAGAATTTTGTTTAGTCAAACTTTATGTAATATGGACCTCAAAAATTTATGTTAAACACTTCCACGACTTAAATTTCAAATTTTATCAAGTTAATAAATATTGACGGATCACCACAAGTAGGACTTGGTAGAATTTTGATTAGCCATCAAATGGAAGAAATGCGAATACAAAACTGACCTTTTGTCCTGAGACTGTTGTTTTAATGATTTTTTTAGACGAGTTTCGAGCAATTTGGCTAAGTTTGGAAGGAGGGAGGGGGAGATATTTTAGTCCACTGCATTTTTCATGGTTGAGGTGAAGAGTTCGTCCCATGGGATGACAATATATTAATTAAGACTGGATGTAATACTCATTTTTTTTCTCACAGTCAGGTGTATTGTGCGTATTTTTCACATATATACACACTTATAAGAGATAGATATGAAAATCACTCTAGAAGCGTTACCTTCGGTCTATGATAGAATCATTCCAACCGATAGTAGATAATAATTGCGGGCATTTTTTAGCGTGACGGAACTCTCAAGGTCAAGTTTTGAGGAGGTTTGTTAAAATTGAATCTTCTATTGCAGTTTTATTGCAAGCACGGTTGAGTGACACGTGACAGACGGATTTTTATTCTTTAATTACAAAATTGTATCAATCCACCACATGTTATTTATTCGTGCGCGTCAATATGCAATAGAAGAAGATCATTCGGTGTTTAAAACGTGGGGTCTCGTTCCCCTTGTTTTCAACGAAAGAGCTACACATACACATGCTGCTAAGGTATGGAAAAATCTGTTAATTACAAGGCAATCACGTGGCCAAACTATCTTTTGTTAGCTCACGTCCGCTGTTTTGTATTAATATTTAGGGAAAGTTACACACATAATCCCTCGCTTATAATCCCTCGCTTATTGTGTAATTACCCCTTCTCACTTTTATCCGTTATGTATTTAAAAATTCAAACCTTATAAATAGATCATTTGAAGGAGTTTATTGGTAATTTTCAATAAATGAAGAGTTTTGTTAATTACACAATAAATGAGGGGGCTGTGTATAATTTTTCCTAATATTTAAAAGTCATCATCCCACCTCTCTGTGGCCAAAATGCATCCCAAATATTATCCTGACAAATATTTTCTTTCTCTATTTTAAACCCTGAAAATTATATTGTATAAAATATTATTTTTTTAATTTTGTGCCCCTGAAGTTTATTATATTCTCTTGCTGATTTGTTTCTTTTGCTGTTTTTTAATAAAATTCGTTGCAAGAAGCTCAAAGCGCTTCATCTAATTTAAAAGATTGAAAAATGAAGATTGTAACAGTCACTGCTTATGTATACAATATTTTGTAATGCACGATATATCTATATTATTTTTTAATCTAGTATAAAAGAAATCTTTATTTATTTGTCATGTACGATACATCATTCTTGACATCATACAAGTTTTTAATAATGCTTCTCTGGAAACACCTAATTTTCTGAGAAATTAATAACTTGAATTACGAGAGAAGAAAGGTAAAATAAATAAATATAGTTTTGACATATAGTCATGAAAACATTCTAAATCACAATTAATTAGATAACATGACTTAGACATTCTAAATTCATTTGCTTCCTAACTCGTTTCGGAACAACATATTCATTACATATGAAGGAAAATTACATATCTAAATTATGTGTCTATCATCCAAATAGAGCTTCTACAACACTAATACATTTTGGAAGAGCAATAGAAAATTTACAAAAAAACTCCAAAATGAGCATCTTATTTTCTTGTAGTTGAATTATCCTCCTCCGATAAATAGTTAAATCGGAAATATATAAAAAATATATGAAAGAACAAATTCATGTGTCCCATAGCATAATCATTTGTCATCTACATACATAACAAATTTAGCAAATAAAAAAAAGGATACATACATAACAAATTAAATTATTTTTTCTACATGGCGTCGGCACGTCCTCTCCAATTCTTCCATTCTTTTTCATTGTCTTTTTCTCTCAGTCCCATTAATGCAAAATCTAATTATAGTTTCTAACTATATTCCCTTATAATCCACAAATATGTATATTACTTAAATTATGGAGCATATGGATGATCCGATCTCCGGAAGAAAATTCTTAAACGTATCTGCGCAACATTCACCAAATGATATAAATCATGTCATATCAACGTATGATGTATAATGTATGTCAGTGCTGAAGTGATATAATTAGCATCATTTACTGTTTAACATCGGTGCGTAAAAGAGTTTTCAACTCGATTGTGCCACGTGGGAGTATATGATTGGTGGAGAAGTTGAGGAGGGGAAGCATGTGATCTTAGCACTTTATGAGGAGTGGCACGTGGTGGGCCCACCTTGGACCGTTTTGTAAATTTCGCACGAGCGCTCACATGATCGAAGACATCACACATTTATGTTGCTGACACGTATGGCCTGTTATGAAGGTAAAGTGCAGATGAATCACCGTTTTGATTACGACTTGATATGGAGCTGGGGCCCAAGACTTGATATTTGACGGCTGGGATTCATTGGACACAACACACTTATCGTATACTCGTTTGTATTCCGTCTAATTTCATTTTATTTTTTCCCACAACTGTCCTAGCCCTTTTGACCAAATTAATGTTTCTCGAGCCGAGATTATTCACAGAAAGTATGGGGCTAACTCTTCCAAACAGAATTTTTTCCATACCTAGGCCTCAAATCCGAGACATCTGGTTAAGGGAACTAAATTTGTAAATGAGTACTAATTTGTTATTCATGAAAATCACATCCTCATGAAACTATAGTTGAACATTTTATGAAATTGAATTAATAATTTTGATTGTTAAAAATAATTAAATTTAAGCTAGTTTTCATCTAGTTAAATAAGATTAGAATTCTAATTATTTGATAGAATATTTATGCGTATTTTTGTAACTTTCACGTTTTGTTATTAGGAAATGAAAATCAAGTTCAAGCAACTTTGATAGCTGATCGGAAATCGAATATTCAATAATTTTAATTGTATTTGTTAATGTAATTATGTATATGGGCCGTAGCCCACCTTTGTATCATCTAGGGTTATATCTTACTTTGTCTATATGTAGTGTTATCCTTGTGTATTGTTACTTATTCATTCATATAATAATACAAGAGTTCTTTCTTTACATTACAAGCCCCAAGAACTCTATAATATAATCATGGTTTGCATGGAGAGTAGGATTTGATGGTAATTCGAAAGTACTATATATGGGAGTGGCGGGAAGGTTTAGAGAGAGAAATGATTGATGAGGCGATGTAGATGGAGAATTAATATGTGGAGCTAATACTGCGGGTGAAGAAAGGGAAGTAGTATATGGTTCTGGTCGTGGTCGAGTCGTGGCACTGCTACCTCGCAACAGTCCTGGTCTCAGTCTTCTCATTCTCCTCGCCCATTCTCTCCAGCTCCTCGCATGCCATCTGGGCCCTCTGGTTTTCAGTATTCTTCTGGTCCTGGCCTCTTACCAACGCCAGCTATTGGTCAGACATGTCAGCTCTGTAGCACACCTGGTCATATATCTGTCTCATGCCCTCATCGGTTTAACCATGCTTACGTCTCTGAGGAATTACCGAAGTCGTTCTTTGCCTTATCTGTTGCCGATACTTCTGACATTGTCTGGTACCCTGACAGCGGTGCTTCTACTCACATGACTCCGGATGATGGTAAGCTTTCTCATCTGACTCCATATAATGGTACAAATAAGATTTTAGTTGGTAATGGTGCTCTACTGCCTATACAGCATGTTGGTTCCTCCACCTTCATACCCCTACGCGTCCTTTACGTCTGTCTAATGTCTTGCATGTGCCCAATTTATCTCATAATCTGCTTTCTGTTCGCAAACTGTGTCAAGATAATGCTTGTCTAATTGAGTTTTCATCTACTGGTTTTTGCATTAAGGACAAAGTCACGGAGAAGGTACTCCTGCAATCCCCCTCCACTAGTGGCATCTATCCTGTCTCTTCTAGTCTGGTCTCCTCTACACCGAATGCTCTCATCGCCCGAGCTATTTTTGGTGCTATATGGCATCAACGTCTTGGTCACCCCGGCCCTCTTGTCCTTCAGCAGTTGTCTCGTTGTGGAGTTTTTGAGTCTAAACATAGTTCTTTTAATTTTTGCTCATCGTGTCAGTTAAGTAGATCGCACAAACTACCTTTTCAGCCTGTTGAAAAGCGTAGTTTTGTGCCCTTTCATTTGATTCACTCTGATGTTTGGACCTCTCCTATTATTTCAAATTCTGGTTTTAAATATTATATTATGTTTATTGATGATTTTACTCGCTTTACATGGTGTTATCCTATGCGTACAAAATCTGAAGTTTTCACTCATTTTTGCTCTTTTAAAGTTTTAATTGAAAATTTATTTACAAGTAAAATAAAAAAAATTCAAAGTGATGGTGATCGTGAATTTGATAATGCTCAATTTCGCACACTCTTTGCTACTTCTGGCATTCAGCTTCGTCTGTCTTGTCCTTACACTCCTCAGCAAAATGGTGTGTCGGAACGCAAGCATCGTCATATTTCTGAACTTATTCGCACTATGTTAATCCATGCTCAGCTACCCGCATCTTTCTGGGTTGAAGCTCTCTACACATCGATTTTTCTGATTAACCATCTTCCCACTCCAGTGCTTAATCAGAAGTCCCCTTTTGAGGTTTTATTTTGCCGTTTACCCGACTACACCTCCTTTCGGATTTTTAGTTGTGCATGTTATCCACATCTGGGTCATCGTGCTCCTCACAAGCTTGGATCTCGCTCCACTTTATGTATCTTTTTGGGTTATGCTCTGGATTACAAGGGCTATAGGTGTTTTGAACCGCAATCTAGGGTTATCTACACTAGTCGTCATGTGGTTTTTGATGAAACCTCTTTTCCATTCCCTACCATCTCTTCCGCTTCAGCCCATACTTCTCCTTCATAACCCGTGTCTCCCTTTTATCCGGTTACTCTTCCTCATCCACCTTATCTTGGTCCTGTCCCTGATCTAGTTTCGTCTGCTTCTCCACGGTGTGTGTCTGAGTCTCCCCCTCTATCGAGCCCTATAGATGTCCATGCATGCCCGACCACTCCTCCTCCTAGTAGTCCCCCTTCCCCGTTCGGCCCGTGTATCTCTGAGTCTTGCTCCCCGTCCACTATCGAGTCTAGGTTTTCACCGGTCTCATCGTCCCTTTCAGTGTCTCACTCTCCTGATCCTCCTCCTTCTCCTGCTGCTCCACAGTCTCGCCACCCGATGGTCACCCGTCTTCGTGATGGTATCCGTAAGCCTCACACTTTACCCTCCTTAATTGCTATTTCCCCTACTCTTGAAGCGACATGTTACACACAGGCTGTCAAGGATCCATTGTGGAGTACTGCTATGGCTGAAGAGTTTAATGCTCTTCAAACCAATCACACATGGATTCTCGTACCACCAGATCCCTCTCAAAATCTTGTTGGTTCCAAGTGGGGTGTACAGAATGAAACTACAATCTGATGGTTTTGTTGAGTGGTATAAGGCCCGCTTAGTTGCACAGGGGTTTAAACAACAAACAGGTATAGATTTTGGTTAGAACTTCAGTCCCGTGGTTAAACCCGCTACCATTCGCACCGTTCTGTCTATTGCTATCTTCTGTCATTGGACTATTCGTCAACTTGATGTGAAGAATGCCTTTCTTCACGGTGATCTTACCGAGAAAGTGTATATGGCTCAGCCCCGCGATTTTATCCATCCTCAGTATCCCTCTCATGTCTGCCAGTTGAATAAGACACCTTATGGTCTGAAACAAGCTCCCCGGGCCTGGTTTCAGAAATTTGGATCATATTTGCTCAGTCTTGGCTTTACCTGTAGCAAAGCTGACATGTCTATGTTCGTTTACCGCTTTGGCTCGGTTACTTTGGCTCTTCTGCTCTATGTTGATGATATTATTCTGACAGGGAATGACTCACAGGCCGTGACTGCTCTTATTTCTCGCCTTTCCTAGCAGTTTGCTATGAAGGACCTTGGGGATCTACACTATTTTTTGGGTATTCATGCCACCCGAGACACTCGTGGCTTATTTCTTTCACAGAGAAAGTATGCAACTGAACTTCTTCAGCTGTTTGATATGATGAGTCTGAAGCCTGTTGCATTTCCTCTCTCTATGAAACCTAGTCCCTCATCTCTTGAGGGTGCTCTTTTATCTGATCCGACATTATATCGCAGCATTGTCGAGGGCCTTCAGTACCTGACTCACACTCGGCCAGACATTGCCTATGTTGTAGCTCTAGTCAGTCAATTTATGCATTCACCCCGGGAGGTTCACTCTCAGATGGTCAAGAGAATTCTTCGGTATCTCAGCGGTTCTCTTGATTTTAGGTTACTTATTCGCTCATCATCCTCGAATTCTCTTACTGTATATGCGGATTCTGACTGGGCTGGGTGTCCTGACAGTCGTCGTTCCACCACTGGGTATGCTGTCTATCTTGGAGATAATCTCATTTCTTGGTCTGCCAAGAAACAGGCTACTGTCTCTCGCTCTAGCACTGAGTCTGAGTATCGATCCGTTGCATTTGTTGTTGCTGAGACCTGCTGGCTCCGCTATATCGTTCGTGATCTTGGCATCTTTCTGCCTCATCATGTGTTGTGTTTATTGTGATAATATCAGTGCCATTTACCTTGTGCTAAATCCTATTTTTCATGCTCGCACGAAACACATTGAGATTGACTACCACTTTGTTCGAGAGAAAGTTGCCACTGGTGATGTTGAGGTGAAATATGTCCCCACTTCTGATCAGATTGCTGACATATTCACCAAGGCTCTACCAACTCCGAAATTCACACAACTTAGGGCCAATCTTCGCATTGGTCCCACTGCTCAGATTGCGGGAGGGTGTTAATGTAATTGTGTATATGGGTTGTAGCCCACCTTTGTATCATCTAGGGTTATATCTTACCTTGTCTATATCTAGTGTTATCCTTGTGTATTGTTACTTATTCATTCATATAATAATACAAGAGTTCTTTCTTTACATTACAAGCCCAAGAACTCTATCAGTATTCAATTATATTATCATTCTATGTAGTATTGATGACCAAAAATGAATTGTTCAAGATAATTTATACTTGATACACACGCTATGAATTTAAATTTTTTGAATTAATGAGATGGCAAATACTAAAATGGTAGCATAAATAAAACTCACCAGCGATCGCTTAAATTGGAAAGAATTACATTAATATGAGAGTGTTTTATCATGTTATCACCAAAAAAAAAAAAGAATGCTTTATCATGTAGAATATACGTACATTACATCATAAATAAAGAAATAATTACGCTTATATATAAAAACCAAGGTCTTAAATTTTGGTATCGGTATCGGTATCAGTATCGATATCGAGGTAGTAAATTTACGAAAATTTCGATGGAAATTTCGGGGATATTCAAAATTCCGATTTCGATTTTAAAGAAATCATGGATATTTATAAAAATATTTGGAAATTTACAACGAAACTTTGTGTAATTTTAAATATCATAATTATGCATCTTTTACATAAATAATATTGTATATATAATGTATGTGTAGTGAATTTTGTCAAGTAGTATGACTAAAATTTGTGCCGGATAATATAAAATAAAAATAATTTGAGAGTAAATTAATAACCAAATCTCCTAGGAACATCATTAAGACAAAATATCACAATTTTAATACAAATCATCACTTAAAACTACATTATTTTAAATTTTGAAATATGGCCGAAATTTAGGGAAATTTCGGGATATTTCGGGAATTTCGAGATATTTCAGGAATTTCGGGAAATTTCGGAAAATTTCGGTTGATATTTACCGAAGTGATTTTATTAAGAATTCAAGATTTCGGGAAATATCAGAAATATCGGTAAATATCGAGAAATATCAAAAATATCGGGAAATTTTGATAGATATTTTGCAAAATTGGATCGAATGTGAGATTTCGCTTCGAGACCCTCGAAAATTCGAAATTTCGATCAAAATTTTGAAATTTCGAAGAATATTTAAGATCATGATAAAAACCACTTCGATCAGTGTGTCTTTTTAAGTGGTCAAAAAGTTCACTGACACCAAGTGTACACTTAGACATTTTGCCTTTCAATGTAAAAAGAGGAGGGAAAAAACCTTATTTAACTATCCATTACTCTGAGCGGGAAGCAAGTATTAGGTATGGTTTTGGAGTTATCTTGATATGCTAACCACACAAAAAATATCTTAATATATATATATATATAATATATACATGTATTTATATATTTATAGTATATATTATAATAAGAAAAGTACTATGTATTATGGTTGATGGTCTTTCCCTTTCTAATTAACAAGAAAGAAAAATCAAACAAGAAAATGATAAATCCACTTAAATTAACATTTATCAAATCCAAATCTTAACATCAACTTTAGTTTATTTTAGTGAATTGTGAAGTCTGGTATAAAAGAAGAATATACGATAAAAAATAAAATCTTAACCGCGGACTCAAGTATAAATTAAATACAGTTATGTAGTTCCAGACATCAACTATAAATAATAATAATAATAATAATAATAATAATAATATCTATCTTATAATATATAGTTCAACCCAAAGTTTATTAGTTTAATGGTATCAGCTTCTACTTTTTATGTGGGAGGTCCTGTGTTCAATTTCAGACTGTCAGAACTTGTGACTTATCTCTTATTTGAGTCTTATAATGTCTGTCTGGCCCGTGATTGAAAAAAGTATTGGCTCGGGATTGTTGGTTCATGGTACCCACTTCATATAGAGTTATATATATATAGCTCAAATATTAATAAGATTATATAATTCAGCCGTGAATATATAATTCTTCAATAAATCGCATAAATTCATCATATTTTATTGAGAAAATTACTAAAAACTCTTAAATTAACTTTTATATCCAAAAAACACATGACAATAGTTTTCGAACCAAAAAAAATTCCATTACACCAACTTTTCATTCAAAAAAACTCAATATTTAGGGTTAATAAATTTACGTATTTAATTACTGCTAGCCTTCTCCATTAAAAATTAATCAATTGTACTTTTAAAAAGAAATTTATTTATTTTGAACTTTTATATTGATAATTGATACTAATTATGATTTAATTTCAGATTTTTTGAATCTTATTAAAATGTAAAAAAATATTTTTCGATAATCATCAAATTCATAATAAAAAATAAATTCTATAAAAATATTTAAAATAAAAATAAATTCATATAATGCAATTTATTAATTTGAAAAGTCCAAAACAAACAGATTTCGATTAAAAAAAATCAATTGATCAATTCCTAACTTAATAAATAATGGGTAATTTAATCCAAAAAATTGTTAATACCAACTTTTGGGTTTTTTTGAATGAAAAGTTTATAAAATGGGTTTTTAAGATTGAAAAATACTTTTATAGATTTTTTGGATATGAAAATTTATTTTAAGGGGTTAGCAATTTTCCCTATTTTATTTTGATTTACTTTTAATTTTCTTCTATATCTCATTATTAACCTATTTGTCTTGTTAGGAATATGGTTTTATTACAATGAATTAAAAATCTCCCGTTAGTTTCAGTGCCTTGTAGTAGTAACTAGAAGAACACGACTAGTCACTGCTTTTGTTTCTATTCTCTAACAGCAACCTCGATTCACACGAAAGAAATCAAAAAAGAACTGATTAAAATCTAAAAGATCAGATTTTCTTTTTGTTTTATGAAAAAAAAATAAAAAATATTGCAAATGGAAGGAGAATCTGTTGGATTTGCTAATGCAAGATTTCAAGTACGTTACAAAAAAAATGGGGCCAAAAATCTATTACAGTTAGTGGGTGTGGGGATTGTTATTATCCCTGCTGAGATTCGGGTGTCGGCTTTTAATCCCATTCTTGTCTCCATTCCACTTGCTCACTTCCATTTATTATTATTATTGTTTTTAATTCAAGACGGGGATACTCTAATATTTAGCTCGACAAACTTGGGTTGATAATTATAATTTTGAGTCATGAATTTTTTATCTAACTCGATAAAGGTGAAGAGAACCAAACTTGTGGCAGTCTAGATTCGAATTCAGGACATCTCACATAAAGTGGGAGATGAATAACAATAAACCAACATGTCTTAGTTCACTTCCTATTATTCTCTTCCCCCCTCTTACATACGTTAGGTTATACGTTGTTACCAACACATGTTGACTCAGTTGATAAGAAACATATTATTTTTTTTTAGAAATTTGTGAGTTCAATTCCCTCTACCGATATGATGGCAATGTTAATAGGCAATCTGTAAGTACCTCTCTAAGCTATCTTTGATCCCGGAGCCCATGATACGTGACAAGAGTCAACCCTGACCAAACTTTTCTATGAAAAAAAAAAGGTCATACATAGTTATAATCAAGGTATTAAATTTCGGTATCGATATCGGGGTAGTAAATTTATGGAAATTTCGGGGATATTCAAAATTTCAATTTCAATTTTCAAAGAAATCATGGATATTTATAGAAATATTTGAAAATTTACAACGAAACTTTGTGTAACTTTTGTTGGAAATCGGATGTAAATAAAGTACGTGTGACGTACTTACGGTAACAAATTCGAATAACACGTGTGCATTTCGAATTTCTCTAATCCGAGTTTGGACGAATGAGAAATTAAATGTTGAAGTTGTGGTTTGAAATCTGTGGGTTTACCGTGAATTTCTTCTGATCCAACCGTGTAAAACGAGGAGGAATTAAAGATACTACCCATTAGATAAAGTATTGAAATCATTGAAATCATCTAAATGAACTTGTATGGATCATGTCAGAATTCATAGCTTTAGATAAAGTTGATGGAAAAGCTGAGTGACTACACAATATTTAGAAGAGAACCCAGGTTGAAATATGGGACGTATAAAAGAGTAAAAACCAGGTTTTAACCAAGTTCCAAACCTAGTTCCAAACCAAGTTCACATCTTACACTCCGGCTGATGAGCGGATGATGTTTATGGAAAACTTGATCACGTCACTTGTGGTTGGAATAGGTAAAGTGGAGTTGTGCATAAACTTGGACGTCGTCACTTTAAACTATACAATTGTTGAGTGAGATCGGTCCTAATGTTTGTGGCACATATTCTCTGAAGAGAGAAACGTCTAGACGACGTGGTGTACGAAGTACACAACTTGGTCAAAAAATACGAAGGATTTGACCATTGGAGTACAATCGAGAAAGTCGATCAAACATCCGATGGTGCGTCGTTCAAAGAATTTGATGCAAGTGTGGTAGTATTCACCATGGTCTAATGATATTTCCGAACGCCAAAATCATACTTTAAAGAAGATAATGATGCGTTGGATAAATTCAGAATTGTGGGGGACGTGGTCCTAGATAACTACATTCTGAACGAAGGTCCCACGTAGTAGTAAGAGTAAGAATCTGCCTGAAAGATGGCAAGATTTCCTACAGTTACGTACAAATGTGGGGGCTGTGGGTTAAGGTAAAAACACCCAAACCTTAACAAGGTTACAAGGCATACTTGGTAGCCAAAGGGAACCTTCAAATGGCAGACCTTGATTTCGTCTTTTCATGTTTTCGGGAATGAGAATTAAATCCATAAAATATTCATTGTTGTTGCTAATTTGCATAACCATGAGATATTTGAAATGGATATTAAAACTGTGTTCCTTAAACAAAAGATTAGATGAGGAAGTTCACATGGAACTAACCGAGGGGTATGTTGAGTCAGTATACGGACTCGAACATAGCTCCAAAGTAGTGGCATGAAAGGTTTGACAAAATATTATGTTTTCAAACGACTTCATAATCAACAAGCGTGATACATGTGGTTTTAACAAAACACATAGCTCATAGTATGAAATTTCACTAAGGTTCAAAGCCAAAAGCTACCTTTTCTGGTGTGAAAGTTTGATATGTTGATTATGTAAGTAATCATGATTACTGAAAGGATGTTGAAAAAGAATTCGACATAAATGATATGGGTACGGTCCAAAGACTTGTCTTACTGAGACTATACTTGAAAAATTTAGTTTCCATAACATTGCTCTTGTAAGAAAGTGACAAAAGACTTGGTTGAGAACCATGGTGAACCCATATTGCAATATGCACATATGCCCAGTTTGATATATTGAGACAATAAGTCGGCAATAGCACGTGCATACAATTGCGACTGTTAGTCTGCAATAACAAAGGCATATAGTAGCATAAGTAATGGTAAGTCTAGACAGGCTTGTCGTAGGCATAATACCATTAAGCAGTTGATCTATAATGGCATTATCTCCACTGATCATGGAGGATAAAGTAGATCCTTTGACGAAAGGACTTCCATAGAGATCAAATAGACTGCCTATCAAGAGGAATGGGGTTAAAGACTACAAATTAAGAATGGACACAGCGGTAACCTAACCATGTTGACTTGGAGATCCCAAGATCATGGTTCAATGGGAAAACTAAGTTGTGAAAATTCAGTATGGCGCTTAGGAGTTTATCTCCAAACCCATTGCCTAGGATAAAGAAGTGCAACCTGCAAGTTGTAGCAAAAGGTTAAGCCGGGCTTTTAATGATTCCTATACTGTCATGTAAATGAAGTGGAGTATAGTAGGATACTCTTAAATAGGAAGTCACCTATGTAAGTGTGAGGTGTCGGCCGCCTCAACATTGGGTAAAATGTAAACACTTATGAATCCAAGAAGGGGTGCCACGGCCAAAATGGACCCAACAGTGAGAACGAAATCTGTTCGAGAGACTACAGTGTGAATATCATTGTCTTGGTTTACACGAACGGCTGAACAATTCAAGACATCGCGTTCATTGGGCAGCCTAGTAAATCCGATTATATTTCACTAAGAAAGGTTCAAAGCCAAAAGCTACCTCTTCTGATGCTATAGTTTTTCACCCGAACTCTCAATGTGTCTGCATATGTTAATTTCATTCGTGTGGGGGATTGTTGGAAATCGGATGTAAATAAAGTACGTGTGACGTACTTACGGTAACAAATTCGAATAACACGTGTGCATTTCGAATTTCTCTAATCCGAGTTTGGACGAATGAGAAATTAAATGTTGAAGTTGTGGTTTGAAATCTGTGGGTTTACCGTGAATTTCTTCTGATCCAACCGTGTAAAACGAGGAGGAATTAAAGATACTACCCATTACGATCGATGGCCACGATCGTACGAGCTGTATTTTAACACACATGTGATTGGTCATTTTTATGACAGTCAAAATCTGTTTGGTCATTACATGTGAGTCATTAATGATTTTATATGAGTCATTGATCACATCACATGTGAGTCATTGATCACATCACATGTGAGTCATTAAAGTGAGTTTAATGACTCTTATGCCCCTCTTTATCCCTATATAAACCCCCCCTGGGTATTCATTTTCTTAAGAGCGAATAACAATTCCTCTTCATTCATATTCATTCTTTGAGTTTTGTTATTCCGGGAATAATGAAATCAAGAGTTGAATTATGTTATTATTGAGAGTTCGAAACAGGGTTTCGTTCGTGGGTCTCGGTTTTGAAGTGGTTCAATCCCGAGAATAATCGTTGTATCTTGGGACACAAATTGCACGAACCCGTACCACCAATAGCAGGGCTATAGCGGGGCAATATTGTGTTAAGGATAGAGAGTTCAACTCTCGCCTCGATTCAGATTTTGCATATCCATTTTATCACAATCAAATTATTCATTTTAACCAACAACTTTAAATATCATAATTATGCATCTTTTACATAAATAATATTGTATATATAATGTATGTATAGTGAATTTTGTCAAGTAGTGTGATTAAAATCTATGCCGAAAAATATAAAATAAATATGATGTGAGAGTAAAGTGATAGCCAAATCTCTTAGGCACTTCATTAAAACAAAATACCACAATTTTAATACAAATCATCATTTAAAACCACATGATTTTAAATTTTGAAATATTTTGACTTTTGGCCGAAATTTCGGTATATTTCGAGAAATTTCGGGATATTTTGGGAATTTGTGAAAATTTCGGTAGATATTTGACAAAATAATTTTATTAAGAATTCAAGATTTCGGGAAATATCGAAAATATCGGAAAATTTCGATAGATATTCTGCAAAATTGGATCGAAGGTGAGATTTCGCTTCGAGACCCCCGAAAATCCGAAATTTCGGTCCAAATTTCGAGGTTTTGGAGGATATTTAAGACCATTGTTATAATGTTAGCAGCGACCTTTGGTCTTGAGCCCGTGGTACGTGATCAAAGCCGACTCTACCAAAATTATTTTTGTTAAAAAAAAGGGTTATATGTAGTTATAATGTTAGCATTTTATTTTATGTATGATGTATAATCATATTCTTTTTTAATAGACCACAATGC
This sequence comes from Buddleja alternifolia, assembly GCA_019426215.1. NCBI lineage: Eukaryota > Viridiplantae > Streptophyta > Magnoliopsida > Lamiales > Scrophulariaceae > Buddleja > Buddleja alternifolia. The sequence continues at coordinate 30,855,082 of CM033399.1, forward strand.
CTTTTGGCTAGTATTGTTTGGTAATTATATTATTAATGCATAATAATTTTGTATCAGAAATCTTTTTTCGCAATGGAAGAGCGAAAAATGAAATCCTTTGTGGATATAGGAGGATTTTACCAAAACATATATCTTGTTAAGTAGTGAGATTTAATAATCGCTAATACATTAACCTTGGACCTCCATTTGCTTATGTTGTGCTTAATAAGTAATACACATGTAAGTAGCTCGATTAACGAAGGTTGCCTTGAGCGAAAAGGTCTCGGCTCCTTTAAAGAAAAAATTTGAAATTTGATCCCTTGCGTATGCAGATTTTTTTTTTTTAGAAAGGACTGACTGTAGTTCGAGGGACTAATATTGAATATTCAGGTGTGAGTACATCTTTGAGAAACTATAAAACACTAAGGCTATGTCTGTTTTATTTTGGGGGTCTATTTTGGGGTAATGAGTGTTAGAATTGAGTGTTGGGGAGTTGTGTGTTCGGTTTTATTAGTTTTTTTTTCTCTCTCCTTATCTTTTATTGTTTTGATAAGTTGTTTTTAACCCCACATTGCTGTAGTTTTTCATGTCTTAATCATCAAAGTTTTAGTGAATTATTAGTTTCCAAAATGTAACAAAAAAAAAATTAGTTTCCAAAAGAGTGCAATTGAAGACATTGCACGGAAGCTTACGAAGAAGTTAAGATAATATATATGCTAATTGTGGGGCTCTGAAGTCTGAAATAACATGGTCGAGCCCTCGAGGCTTGAAATTATTAGACGTCTTATCTTTGTTTGATTAATAATAATGAGGATGCACCTTGTCTACTTTGGCCAACTTTATCATAAATCTCATTTTTATTGTACTTTATATTGATTTTTTGTAATTAATTTGATGTGAGATCATGATTTTGTGGGCAACTTTTCAACTGATTAAATTTAAATTTAAAATATTGTTATATATATTATTTATATTTCATTAACGTACAAATTAACTGATCAATAGCATTAAATAATTTTTTTTAAAATCAAATATAAAGTTTCAATATTAGCAACTAAAAATTGGTTAGGTTAGTGACAAAAAATTGTTGATTTTAGTGTAATTAATGTTGAGATGGGATGGGCGACCGAACATTGGTCATACTCTTATACTGTTTCAATTTAAATATTAAAATTGATGGTGACTCCTCATGTAGTAAAACAACTACACTACAAAAAGAATTAATTTTTTTCCTACTATTTTATATTTATACCGAAACAAAACTTTAACCGAATCAATGTCTCCATCCTTGTCGCTTTTAGCCCAATTACAATGATTCCAAATGCAATATTATTTTAGTGGTAACAAGTATCAATCGCCCAAAAAAAAAAAAGACCTCGACTTTAATCGCCATCAATAACTTCTTTTATTTACATTTGGTTAAAAACAGTGGGATCTTCTTGCAATAGATTGGAATCTTCTTCTCCCATTTAGTTTTGACTACTTGATGCAATACCAAACTAAGATCGAGGACAATGTAGTGAACTCCGGTAAAAAAAGTAATAGCATTTGTATGTACAAATATGAGATTGACCTTCAACACGACGACTAGAGAACTCCGCCTTTAATGATTAGTGTTTCAGGTATAATAAGTGATGTGTCTATATAAATTAAAGAATCATCCCCCTTAATTAAAAGTATTTTAATTTGCTCCACCTAATTGGCGATTGCATAACCATAGCCGCACCGAAGCATGTCGGACAGGGGGGGGGCAATTTTGAAAAATTATATTTTTTACTTTACAAAATTTTTGATATTTGAATTTCGGCCCCCCTCAAAATCGAAAAATATCATAATTTCTCCCTTTTCTTTGAGTTGCCCCCCCTCCCCCTAAAAAAATCTAAAATCCTAGTTATTACGAAAGAGATATAAGTATGTCAAAAGTTGTTATTGAACCTAGTTCTTTATTATGTTTCTCCCCATAAATATAGTGTACCGTACCGTAGAGGGCAAGCCCCCTGCACCCCACTTGACTCCTTCGTATATCTGGGAAAAAATTGTGTAGCTATATCACAACAATCTCGCCCCCTTAGTAAAATTCCTAGCTCCATCCCTGATGTCGGATGCTTTTTTCGGCCAACTACCGTCGTCGGTGCCCATTGATGAACGCTCTATTAAGAAATTTAAGCGTGGAATCATGGGAGAGGAGAGGGAGTACATACCGCCGTCTCTCCCACTAGGAAAATGACAATAATATGGACATGAACAACGAATCAGAGTCAGCTTCACGTCCAAATAAGTGGTACTTAGCCCTTCTGAAGGAGAATTGGTCCACTGTTACGCCACAACGACCTTATTATTATGGAAATGGAGAGGCAACCGATGAAAACCTTATACCGGATCTGGAAATCCCAACTGTGGTTGAGGAAGGTAAGGAGAAAGATCTACCCTGGCCTAATCTAAATGTCCCCGTTGAAGCTTGGCAGAAGTACTCGAAGACATACATGCGCACGCTAGTGGTCAAGGTGCTTGGCCGGACAGTGAGCTACACGACATTGAAACAGCACATGAAAACCCTTTGGCAAGTCAAGTATGAGTTAGACCCCGTAGACTTGGGAAATGACTTCTACATATTACGATTTTATTCGAAAGAGGAGTACGAGAAGGTGTTAACGGGAGGACCATGGATTATCATGGGGCATTACCTCAAGGTTAGGAAGTGGCGACCCGATCTTCAACCCGCAACAACACATATATCATCAACGGTGACATGGGTTCGTTTCCCTAACTTACCTATAGAACAGTTCAATTCGGAAGTGTTGTATCAACTTGGGTCACTCATTGGCAAAGTTGTCAAAGTGGATAAAAATACGAAACATTCGATTAGGGGGATTTTGCTCGCATAGGCATAAAGATTAACTTGGCTAAACCCCTACTTCCGTTTGTGTGTATCAACAGGAGCCCTCAAGCTGTTGAATACGATGTTAGTGTTATGCCCTCAGATACCATAAAGAATAGAATGTATAGGGCATATTCATTGTAATTAAACATTATTTATATAAGGCATTTTGCGTTGTTTTCATATTGGCATTTGTAAGATAAAATAAACAACTCTAAATCCATGACATTAAGGCGGACCTTCTACTCCCTATGGGTTAAGGAAAATATCACTAGAAGGATTCAGTACTCATTGTCTAAATAAGTTCGCAAGTCAAAGAAAGTCCTGACTGGACATCAGTAACATATAAGACTTGTATGGCATAAGCTTTGACATGAAAGTGCTAGTCGAATACTAGGTGGTTGTGGGAGCTTATATCATAGACATATCAGTGAGACTGATATGTTTGAACATGACTCGCATTGGTTCTGTCACATGAGTTTTCACTCAATGACAGTCAATGATAGAACTGATTAATTGTGATAGGTACGCATGAACCTTAGACCTGAGAAATCACGTTGAAGATGTGCTTGTGATATCAAGTTCGTCATTAGAGTAGTTAGACTCAATTCACCATTGGTGTGCATCTTGATAGACAAGCAAGAGTCTTAACTGATTTGCAAGATTGGAATTTATTCTCTCATAAGTGAATGAGCAATTATCCTATGCCGTCGTGAATGAGTAAGTCAAAAGTCTTTGGCCAAAGCAGTAGAGTTTACTATTGTTAGACACAAGAGTAATCTTATTGAGCTCGACTCATTATGTACTTAAGCATATAGTCAAGTACTGTGAGTTTGATTGTACTGTGACTCTCACATGACTAGAATATAAGAATAAAAGGTTTATCCACGTACGGTATTCGCAATAGAAAAGGTTTGGAATGATCCTCATCATTCGTTCTCAATTTGGTTACGATGTAAGCCACAAGATTCGCTAAGTGTTATTCACATCCTTTTGGTTTCCTCCTAATTGTTTTTTGAGACAAACCTAAAAAGTCACGCTTAAAAGGAATTGCAAAGGAAAAACGGTTTTTGACTAAAAGAGTTTTTCGGTATTTGATATCAATTAAATATTAAATAATTAATTTGTCAATTGATGATCTAATTAATAAAATAATTAATTTCTTGGAGGAATTAATTATATTTTAATTGATTCATTTTTTTAATTAATTATTGAATAAATATATTAAATAAATAAAATTGAATTAAAATTGGAACCAAGTGGTGCACTAGCCCGAAGGCTAGCACACGGTTAAAGTGCGTGTCCAACATGATTTGGTTGCCAAGGTTTTTATAACTCTTGAGTAGTGTACTTATACACTACTTGAAGAGAGTAAAAAATCCCTAGCCTCTTTTTTTTTTTTTTAACAAAAAAAGAAGGGAAAGAAAGAACTCTGTCAAAAACTCTCCCTCCTCCCCTTTCATCCTTTCTATAGCCGTCACCCACCAAGGGAAGAAGGAAGAGGATTTCTGCTTTGGATTCGGGCATGAAGCTTTAGAGGCAGTGACGGTTTTGCCGCTCGGGTCAGAATTTTTGAAAAGATGCATATAAGGAAGAATACGTAAGTGTTTTTTCCTCTAAGTTTGAATATGGAAAATCAGAGATGACCATAAATTGGAATTTAAATTTTTTCTGCTGTAATTTTTATATAGTTTCCCAACGTACGAAGGGCTTCATTTAGTCTGCTTCGGCTGTAGAGCATATGGGCACAGTCAGAAAACATGTGGAAATGGACAAGATCAAACCAAGGAGACACAAGGAAACATGGAGAAGCCAAGTCACGATACTATTGCACAACAGCCATTGGACTTCACATACGGTCCGTGGATGTTGGCACCATCTCATCAGAAAAGACAACTGCAAGCTTCAGAATACGGGGAGGGCACACAAAATCAACATTCTGCTTTTCACATGATTTTCAAAGCGACAAATAAAAACGATCACGGAAAAGAGAAAACTTATCAGGGAACACAATTGGGGAAGAGCTCAAGTAAAAAAAAAAACTCACATCTCAAAGGAGGAAATACGGCTAAGTCCAAGGAGAATACAAGGGGATCCAGGTTCACAATGTTAATATACGAGGATGAGGAGAGTGATGGGTCTATATGGATTCAGAATACGGGAAAGGCAAAAGTGGGATCAACGAGTAGAGCTAAATACAAAGCTAAGGCTAATACTAAGAAAAATAGCAACGAGGTAGTCATGATGACACGAGGCAAAGAGAACAATAATCCAAATATGAAGGTTAATTTGGAACAGATTCCACCGATAACTAAAGGTATAACATATGCTATCTTCAATAATTCTATATTTCTAAAAACCCTATGAGCAGCAAAAGTCATTCCACACTACACACACAACATGGAAACAGGCCCACTATGAGATCGGATTACCCCCTCTCCCCGCAAGTTGATCTATTTCAAGTGGAACAGCAGCATTCTATCTCGGAGAAGGGTATGACCTCAACTCCCGATGGGGATAGGGGCCCTGGAGGTTCACGAACAGCGCTTGGAGCAAAACACACCATGGAGGAATATCTGCATGCTTTGGCAGTAGGTCTTAGTGAGCTAAATGGCGGGCATGGGACCTTATCGGAGGCACAGGATTACAACATCGAAACCTGAAGGAATATGAAGCGGTGATTCAGAGATGACCAAAGATGCCGTCTATGACAATTTGGGGAATAATATATGCCCCCAAGGTTATATTACTTATCTATCCTTGTTTTGTAAGTGTTTTCTGATGAAGATTATTTTGTGGAATTGTAGAGGAGTAGGTAGTCCTAGCTTCATCAATACTCTCTTGGAGATATTGCGTGTTTATAATCCTTACATTCTTATGCTTATGGAAATTAAAACACAAGGTGATAAGGCAGATGTGATAATTAATCAAAATCAATTTGATAGGGTTGAGAATGTTGAGGCCCGAGGTTTCTCGGGTGGTATATGGATATTCTGGAAATTAAGGGATGTTTTGCTCGAGTTTCTTGAAGTAAATGATCAGAGTATTACATAAGTTATTCACTCAGCAGGGAATAAGGACTGGATCCTCTCTGCCCTGTATGGCAGCCCACAACTTGAAAATCGGGACAGTGTTTGGACTCATATCGAGCAGCTATCTAATGGAACTCGAAGACCGTGGATGCTGGCTAGAGATATGAATGTTGTGACAGATAGCTTTGAAAAATGAGGGGGGCGCCTATTGACTTTAATAAGTATAGGAAGTTCATTAACTGCATAGATACACTAGGGCTCATTGACCTTAAGTTCACGGGCTCCCCATATACTTGGGCAAAAGGAAGAAATTCAAGTTTACAGGAACGTCTGGATCGAGCTACTTGCAAATGTGATTAGAGGGTTGCTTTTCTCGAAGCCTCTGTGACTCTTTTGCCGCACATCTTATCAAACCACTCACATCATCTAGTGGACTTGGTTCCGGGAGGGGGTCGGTCTACTCGTACACGTGGAGTAGAGTCCAAAAGGGATTTCCTCTTCTGGAAGCTCACTTGAGATGGAAGGTGGGCAATAGTAATAGGGTTCGGTTCTGGAGGGATAAATGGCTAGATAACTCTAAGTTGGAACACTACCTGGAAGACTCTAGTTAAGTGAATGACATAGATAGAACTATGGCTAGCTATTGGACTCACTCGATGGGGTGGAATTGGGCCGAGCTAACGATGCTCCCCGAGGACGTACACACAGATCTTCTACGGTTTAACCTAGACAAGAACTCGCAGATGGCGGGCACAGCGGTTTGGCGGTACACGACGAATGGTCGATATTCATGTAAAAGTCCTTACAAGCAGTTATATCATAGGTCTACAGCGAGTGATCATATAGAGAGAGGGGTATGTTGCAGGATTTGGAAAATTAAAGTGGCACATCGCCAAAAGTTCTTTCTCTGGTTAACAAGGCACAACAAGCTCCTTACCAATCACGCGCTGGTGAATAGAGACATTGCAAATACGAGACAGTGTCCTATTTGCCATAATGCCGAGGAGACGATTCTGCATGTGCTGAGGGACTGCCCTCGAGCGGCCAATCTATGGCGCTGTCTAGTCGCCCCGTCACTGCAATACATTCTTCTTGCTCACCAACTCGACATGGTTGGACTAGAACATATCGACTTCGGCGAGCGGGTATGAATGGTCTAAAGATTGGAATATATGTTTCACTGAAGCTCTTAACTTTTTATGGCAGGTTCAGAACTAAAAAGTGCATGGAAAAGAGAACTGAGACCCAAAAGCCGATCTAAACATGGTTCGATTGCGAGTAGAGAAAGCCTTCTATTCTCACTGTTGTGACAGGAATGAATTTGATACCACCATCCGTGTCGGATGGAAACTGCCTGAAATGAGGCAATGAAAAATCAATGTTGATGGGGCAGTTCGTCAGGGGGATGAACTCCAAGCCGATGTGATGAGTATCAGAGGTAGGGGTGTAAGTTGAGCCGAGCCGGCTCGCGAGCCTGGCGAGCCTGCTCGACTCGAGCCCAACTCGAGCTCGAGCTTCACGAGCTAGAGCTTTTATCGAGCTCGAGCTCGAGCTCGAGCCAGATTATCTCTTCCAGAAGCTCGCAAGCCCGGCTCGAGAGCTTCTTCAATTTTTAATTTATATATATATATATTATTGGTTTATACATATTAGCTGTGGTGTGTGTGGTATACAGCTGTACACAACCACAGCCTTAATATGTTTATTAGATATATATATATTATAATATTTATCTATTAAAATAATAATATAATTGATTAAAACTAAAAAATTAAAACCACCAAAAAATCGTGCCTATCATCCATCCCATCTATACTCTATAAACGTAAACTAAACACAGCAGCAGTACAACACCATTATCAAACAAAACCCCAAAAGAACATCTGCAAAAAATTGAATTAAACCTCCACCCCATCGCCATCGGAAAATCACTACACCCTCCCTCCAGCCTCCACCCCAACCCATGCCGTCTCCGTCGCCCACATCCATGTTATGCGCACAGCCGCAAACGACAAGGCCCGAAGCCACCGCCACGCGAAGCTGCCACCCGAAGCCACCACCGCCTCCGCGAACTTCTTGTCGATAAGTATTACGGCCCATATTTGGGTTTTATGGTAGTTTATTCATGGAATTGTTTACTCCATCGCAGAAAGCTTGCTGGAAAAAAAAATTGGAGCCAGGCTCACGAGCCGGGCTCGGCTCGCGCTCGCGAACTTGAGCTCACGAGCTCGAGTCGAGCTGTTATTTGAGCTAACTCGAGCTCTCAAAATACAGCTCGAGCTCTGCTCGTTTGCATCCCTAATCAGAGGAGTTATTTGTGACCACCATGGTCACTGGGTTCGGGGATTTAGTGGTGGTATAGGCATATCTACTCCTCTAGGTGAATACTTTGAAGCAAGATCGACAAGACCTTACTTGTCTTAGACAAACAACTATAAACCCGGGTCTGTCGGAATAGATCGTTAGGGTCCCCCTTCTCTTTGCAATAAAAAAAAACGATGTGTCTAAAACGTACTAATTAATCAATATTTATAGGTATATCTAATGAGTTATGATCGGGTTAACAAGATCATTAACCAGCTAATATCATGACTTGGATAATGGGCCATTTCCAGCCTAAAATGCACATAGTTATTAATCTACAAATTATTCATTTATGATTAAGTTCATATATCGCACTTAATCATAATAATGGTGCACCGATTACGACTCGTATGTGATTTTTTTACGAGTATTTGAGATTTGATGGTCACAACGACTCATATAATAGAATCTACTTGAGAAGCACCATAATAACTATTGTAATTATATTGAGATTTGAAATTTGAAAAACTATTAAGAGTAAGTCACTAATAGTTTAAAATAAAAGTGTTTATCCACCATGATAGTATCTCACGTTTCAAACCAAAAAGAACAAAAGGTAAAAGAAAATATAAAAGCATATACTTGTTATCAAGATTATTAACTTTTGTTGTAGTATATTATACTAACCCACCCACTCGCTCCCACAAAAAAAACAACAGTATATTCCATCTATTTCTCATTGATGTTTACTCAATTAGATGTTCAGAAAATATATCCGATTTGAACAATAAAACATTGTGATTAAATCCTACAATTGAAATAGACTTGTGAATTTTTAATTTTAAGTGCCTGTCTTTGGTTTTAGTTAAAAAGATTATAAGTGATCAAGTGTGTTTAATTTGTAAAATTATAAGCGTGAGCTCAATTTCTTTATATAATATTTATCACTTTAATTCATTTAATTATAAAACTCAACTTTAGTTTGTATATAAAAAATACTAACCACTCGCCTCCATCCCCATCTCTCTCTAAACCCTAACCTTCTTTTTCTTTTATTTTCCTCCGCCGGCGATGGCTAGATGAAGCAGTCGTCTACTTCACCACTGTTACCACCGTCATCGTCGGCGTGTTGGGTTGGAGAACCCTTTTTCAAGGTGTACATCACATTTTCAAATCTGACAAGACGGATATAAATCTAACGATATGAAAATGGGTGATACATAAGTTTTTATATAACATTTTAGATATTTTGTTTACTATTTTATATTCTCTCTCGTGTGAGAGTTTGTTTTCTCTCTCGAATGAGAGTTTCGTCTATCCTTGAACAGGAGTTGCACAAGAACTTTCTTGAGCTCGTTTGTTAGTTCTTAAAATTTATTTTCTTGAAATTTTTTGATATTTGGTGGTTCAATTGTTCTTTATTACATCGTTAGATTCAATCTCAATTGTATTATTTTTGACATTATAATTTTTTTATTGGATAAAATAAAATACTTCTTTCTAAAAAAAATCACTTAATTACAAACCCACAAAATATTTATCATGCATTCTATATATTTATCAAATACAATATTTTATATACCGATTTAGGCAGGATTGTCAGAGGCACATGTCGCCGTGATTGGCTGACGAGAGGTGGGACCACTATAATTCCCATAATCACCACCTTAAATTACGCTTAGTGCAAGCTAGCTTCCCCACCCCATGCATGAATAAAGAATGATTGAATTGAACATGGAAATTTCTGTTTTTATCCCATTTGCTAACATGCACAAAACAACAAATGATATATCGGTCCTCTATTTTAAATTACTCTTTTTTCCTTTGCAACATGTTTGTTATAGTATAAAAGTCATCCACTATATGTATGCATGATTGCATATCCGGAATATATTCATGCCCAGGGGTGTATGCGATCGAGTTCGGGCAGTTGTATCGAAAAAATTCAACCAGACTCGATATATGCTAGTTGATAAAATAACAAACCGAAACAACATAATTATCTTTTCAAACCAAGCGGTTCGAGTCGATCGGATTTAATGTATTTAGCGGGCGGTTTGGCGGGTTATCAAATTATAATTATATTACTTTTAGTTTCAACTAGTAAGTAAGAAACTAAATAACATACTTGTACAAGTAATTATAAAAAATGAGTTGGTGATAAATACAAAATTAAGTGATGTCGTTAATTAAAATATTAATAAAATTAAATTACTTTATAAGTTTATCATAAAAATATACATCTTCAAATCAAGTAAAAACAAATGTTCTTGTTTACTCAAATTAAAAATAAAGTGTTTTACATAAATATGAATACAACTACTCTTATTAGAGTTTATATATATGCATATATAGTTTTAAGAGTTTAGGGTTAATCTTTAAATATATATTTATATATATATATATATATACACACACACACACACACTTATGACATATGCAATTAGCGGTCGGGTGGCGGTTGTTTTTCAGGCGAGGTTACAATTCATCATCAAATCGGTTGTTTTCCAGTAAAATTCCGGCACTGTAAAGATCGAAAGATATGCAGAAATCGATTCCCTATTCATCATCTTCTTCTGTTTTCAATTCAATTTTTTCTGAATTCTTCTTCTGTTATCAAATATGAGTCTGCAAATCATCATTAAGCAGCTGATTTAATGCAAATTTTCTCTCTATCACTATTTACACTACAATTTTATTAATGAATGGTATAACAAATCAGCGGTTTTCTGGGCGTATCATCGGGTGCGCGCCTGGTGTGATGGTGTGGTTTATGTACACCCCTATGATCCATGTAACAACTATATAAAATCTTTTAGGAATACTAATCATAATATGGAATGATAGAAGAAGATAGCACAACTATATATATTTATAGATGAGTGAATATACACAATTATATATGGTATAGACATTATCACTACAATGATGTTAATAATGAACAAAATTGTAAACACTTATATCCTATTATCTTCAATCATAACAATATCCTTCAAGAATCTAACAATTTTTTTTTGTGACGAAATCAGGTGAAATCTCTTTGTGCAAAGAGGTGACATACTCCATTATTCCCTAAGAGTGGACTGAAACCAATCTCTTATCTTATGTATTAGAGAGAATATGCAATTAAGGGGTGGTCACTCGAAAAAAACAAGATTTTTCGAGCTCGAGCCGGCGATCGAGCCGAAGATTTTTCGAGCTAGCCGGCGATAGCCGAGCTCGAGCTTTTTGATATGTTCGGGAGCTCGCGAGCTCCCTTTATATATATATTTTTAATTAATATATTTTAATATATATATATATATATATTATAATATAATATTTATATAATAATATAATTTATTAAAAATAAAGAATATATATATTTAGTCGATCAGTGAAAATAATCGAGCTCTCGTCAGCTATACGGCTCGATCTCGAGCCCGTTTAATCGAGCTTGAGCTCGAGCTTGAAGTTAGGACTTGTGAACACCCCTAGGTACACTTTGAAGGAAGGTGCCTCCAAATATGGGAAGAAGAAGAAGAAGCAATTTTTTTTTTTGAGAATAACCAGCCCGCGGAAAAGGTCATACTCTCATTCGAGAGAGAAAGCAAACTCTCATTCGAGAGAGAAAGCAAAATACTAAACAAAATCAATAGTGATGGAAATCAGACTTGATGCTCCAACCCAAACCAATAGTGACAACTATTTATCGACGGAAAAGAAGACAAAAAGTTAAGATTAGGGAGAGAGACGGGAGGCGGCTACAAGTTACAAATTTTCAAATATTTAATTACCCACAATTCAAGAAGAAGTAACTATATGGTTGGATTTTTACATAAACTTTGATTTATATATAGTTTGTCCAATTATTAATTAAATTGGATTTGATTTAGAAATTTTCCGCATTTTATATCAATGTTGGAAATCAACAAAAACAATTTCGATGGAGTTTGTCTCTTTCCTTTTGATTGAGCTGAGGATGCTGCTAATTGGTTGACTTTAAAAGTTTATTTATTTATTATTGATAATTGGTTGACTCTGGAAATTGTTCCACATTTGCCTCCATTGATTAAGGGCATGTCCTAAGGTATTTCTGGGATTGAATATATTGGTCAAATAAACAATTAGAGGGTAAATAGTTTTGAGCTTATAAGTAATTGATTATATACTTGTATGATGTTTTTGTTCTTATTTTGATATAGCGAAAATTTTGTAATTAAGATAATTAAGAAAAATGTTAGGATCTTAATAAATAAGTTATGATTCCTACTTATTTGTAAAGAGCTTGTAACATTGTAAGCTTTATATAATTTTTTCTATATTTTTTATTAAACACTTTGTATCATCTTATAAACTCACAAACGCACTTTATAATATATTTTAAACAACTTATAGATATTCGATAACTTGTAAATAACTTACAGGTCAATCCAAAAATGTATTAGAAGAAAGTTCCAAATTAAGTTTCTGCAGCGTAACTTGGATCCACTAAATTACTAATAGCAGTCACGTACTTTAGTTGAAAGTCATATGATTTTTTAAAAAAGTCTTGGATAAATTTATCAAATTTTCATACAAAGGTTACTGAAAAATTAGCTGGTCGTAGTACCAAAATTCAACCATTTTTTCTTCAACAAAATAGTTGTATATTATGGCTATATCAAAATATTTTCAACAAGGGTGCTTAAGTACAGAAACTCTTAAAAGTCCTAGCCGCCCTCCTCCCCCTTTCTCACTCTCCCAAAACCCTAACCATCTTTTTCTCTTCTTCTCTGTTGAGGCACAGATTGATGGCTTGGTGAAGCAATCATCTCCATCACTACTCACCCACCAGACCAGGTGTGCGACCCGGGTCGACCAACAGATTAGTCCGACAATGCCCGGGATACTGTGATAGGCAACCAAAAAAAAAATATTTAAAATAATTAACTAACATGTAAAACTATATAAATATCACTTATAAACAAAAATTCATAAATATAAGGATAATATGGAGGTCAAATTGGACGAAAATAATTGAGCCGTATTTAATCGTAAATGTTCTCAAGTAGCAAAACAATATAGGAAAAAAAATAGTGTTTTTGATTTTACGAAGCCAAGTTTAAGAATTTTTAATACAATAATAATTTGATTGTGATGATTTTGAAGTGTTTTGAAATTATTATATATATTTTTTAATTTATTTGGTAGATTTATTTTATTAATTGTACTAAAAAAATAAAAATGTTGATATTCTAAATTCAAGCCGGCTCGGGCTCGGCTTAAAGCTCGTCAAGCCGGGTCCAAGCCTTGAACATAAAAGCTTGATTGAAAGCCCTAATCTAAACTTCAAATTTGATGAGACGGAGATGGATCTAACGAGACGGAGATGGATTTAACGAGATGCAAATAGACGATACATCAGATTTTATATATCTTTTTAGATATTTTATTTTCTTTGTCGTACGAAGGTTTGCTTTCTCTCTCGAATGAGAATTTCGTCTCTCTTGAATAAGAGTATGATCCTCTGCACAAGAGTTTTCTTGTGCTAGTTTGTTAGTTTTTAAGATTTATTATCTTGAAGAATCTTGATATTCGGAGCTTCAATTGTTATTAGTATATTGTTAGAAACAGTCTAAGTTGTATTGTTCTTTACGTTGTAAACTTTTATTAAATAAAATAAAACTAACGCTTTTCCTTCAAAAAAAAAAAAAAAAATTCAACAACTATTAATTATGAACTCTTTAAGAAATAAGACTCAGAGTTCAAAACAATCACAAAGGAGAAAATTACACAAATACGTAATTTATTGTATACAAATTTTGCAATTATAATGGAGTCGAAGTCCTCAAATTCCCCACAAATAAAAGAACAATTTTATTAGCAAATATATTTGGAGAACTCATTCCTTTTTATTTTTTCTTGATTGCCATATATAGTTGCATATTGGGTAATTTAAATTATCCACTATTTGGCACAAGCATTTTTAAATTGTAAATTCAACAGGTTGCACTCTTAACAAAGTTCATGCCAAATTTTGTAGTGTATAAAGGAGCTGATTCAGTTCAATGTGGTAAAACAGTTGGCTTTAGCCTAACTATCTTCCTGCTTGATTCGGGTGCCTTGAGTGTGTATCTCAAGAACAAACTCGTGAGCAAAAAGCGCAAGAAATGTTTTAACATGTGGCCTAAAAAAGTATAAATAAATAATTAAAAAAGGAAACACAAAATTTGGGGCAAAAAATATGATAACCTTTTTTTTTTTTTTAAGAAAAATCGATTTTATATATTATTCAATCGAAAGTTTACAACGCCTGAAACAATACAATACATATCGACTCAAATGATGTAGTAAGAGCATCTGAAACACCAACTATCAAGTTTTTGAAGATAATAAATCTTAAGAACTCACAAACAAATATAAGAAAATTTTTGTACAACTCCTATTCAAGGAGAGATGAAATTCTATCTCGAGAGAGAAAACAAACTCTCATACGAGAGAGAAAATAAAATACTAAACAAAATATTTAAAACGCTATATGAATTTAAAAACTTAAGTATCACCCGTCTTCATCTCGTCAGATTTGTCTCTGTATCTTTAGATCCATATCCGTCTCGTTAGATTTAGAGATGTGTCTTTAGATTCATATCCGTCTCGTCAAATTTGAAGATGTGGATGTACAACTTGAAGAAGGGTGCTCCAACTCAATCCGCCGACGATGGTGGTGGTAACAATGATGAAGTAGATGATTGTTTCACCAAGCCATTGTCGGCGGAGGAAAATAGAAGAAAAAGAAGGTTAGGGTTTAGAGATAGATGAGGAGTATTTGGTATAATTTGAGTGTTTCTTAATTTTAAGAATATGATAACCTAAGTACGGCTAAAAAATGTGCAATGCAGTTTAAAGAAAAGCTAAGAACATATGGGGCAAAAGTGCTAGAAAATATGAGATGTAAATAAATAAGGTAAATCACTCGTGCAATTACGGGTTAAGATTTTTACGATTTTTGTCCTGGATTTTTCTCTTTTTTTTTTTACTATATTATACGATATTTGTTCTAATTTCTACATTTTCGCACTATTAGTTCCGAAACTTTTCTTTATTCACATTTTTTACCATTCAAATATATTTCTTGTTGCTTACATGGTTATAATTTTGTTCCGCACGAATTTATCCCCTAAACACAATCTCAAGGCAGGTGAATCAAGCTCAACTGAAATTAGGCTTAAATGAACCATTTATCCCCTAAGCCCGTTTAACTCATCTTTCTAATGGAAAATATAGTTTGACCTGCCAAGTTAATGCTAATTATAGAGTGCAATTTGTCAAATCTATAATTTTAGTGATGCATAGTTGATTCATTGGTGCGTAGGCAAATTATTCTTGCAGCTAGCATATATATATATATATATATATATATATATATGGGTAAAATACACTTTGTACCCCTGAACCTTTCACTTTCTCTCATTTAGGTCTCTGAACTATTAAATGTAACAAAATGGTCCCTGAACTATCAAACGTAACAAAATGGTCCCTCAACTTAAAGAATTGTTTGCCTAGTTTTTTTAAATTGATAAATTGTATAATACAAATGTTATTTTTGTATAGTAAGTACTTTAAATATTTTTATATAATTTATTAAGGAAAATTTTCTAAAATCTCCTTAAAATAAAATTTATAACCAAAAAATCTTTTATAATATTTTTCAATCTCAAAAATTCATTTCACCAACTTTTCTTTCCAAAAAATTCACTATTTAGTTTAATAAATTTATGGATTTAATTGTCCTTAGCTTTCTAGAGCAATAACAAATCAATTGTAGTTTTATCTAAAAATTTATTTATGTAAAATTTTATATCGATAATTGATACTAATAATGATTTAAAATTTATATTTTAAAATTTCTAATCATCTTAAAAAAGTTTAATGATTATCTTAAAAAAATTTAAGAATATATTTTAAACTAACTTTTAACTCGTGCCAAGGCATGTGTACATGAATAATAAAATAAAATAAACAATAATGAGCAATAAATTTTACTCAATATTCAATGAAAATATACACCAAATAGAAATTAAAAATAAATTAAATTATGTAAAAATATTCAAAGTACTTAATGTACAAAAATAACATTTGTATTATACTATTTATCAATTTAAAAAACTAGTCAAACAATTTCTTAAGTTGAGGGACCATTTTGTTACATTTAATAGTTTAGAGACCTAAATGAGACAAAGTGAATAGTTCAAGAGTACAAAGTGTATTTTATATATATATATATATGAAGAGTTTGTTGATTTGAAGGGTAAAACTTGTCCTCAGTTTTTATAGTATAGGCAGATTTAAAATCTATAAGAGATTTTTTATATATTTCTTTAGTTTGAACCTTTGGAGGTTTCCAATCTAAAAGATCTTTGTCTTCCCACAAAGTTTCTCCAGTAGTAACAATATTTGTAAAATCTTGGTTATCTCTGGAAGAAGATGCTCCAGAATACATGTTCTTCATGAATTTATCTATTTTAGTCTATCCTCATATATTTTTACGTTCAGATCAGACAACGATTTATCGCGGCACAATATATCAAGTAATCCGTCTTACTACGTGTCGAAGTCTGACTTATAAAGATATATGATAATATATATATATATATATATGCAAGGACGGAGCTAGGAATATAAATTTGGGAGCAAAAATAAATGGGGCAAAATTTTAAATTTCAAAAATTTGTAGGCTAAAAAATCTAATTTTTCAAAGTTGAGGTAGGGCACCAGCCCCAACTCTGTCCATATATATATATGTATGTGTGTGTGTGTGTGTGTGTGTGTGTGTGAAGACATCATAATTTTGACTGCTGAGATTTGGAAAATTTTATGTTAGATCAAGTTCAATAGTTCTAGTGATTATCTCTCTCACACAGTAAGTGTATTGTATATTGTCTCATATACAATTGTGTGAAATATATAAATATAAAATACAACCAACCCGGAACATTTACGTTCTGACATGAAATTACCCAAGAGGATAGAGAAAATTCTATGCTAGCTATAGCAAGTTTAATGATCCTAGTGTCAATCTCTTTCACATAGTAAGTTATACACTTGTGTAAAAAAGATAGGGAGAATGATATTAGCACTCCATAAATTACTATAGGAGCTCCAAGTTTAAATTTTATATTAAAATATGACAATAATGCCCATTGAATCCAATTATTATGTACTTCAAAATTGAGTTACAAGACTATTTTTATGTATCAAGATAAATTATTATATTCTCTTGATTATTTTCTTACATATCAAATAACAAGTACATAAATTAAAAACTGTATGGTTGTAAAATTTTATGGAATCCTAAAAGAAAGGTAAAAGAAAATTTATAGCATCATTAACAATATAATGCATGTAGTATATTAAATTCGAAAATGACAGTCGACACTTGAAAAAATCAGTTCATTTGGATTGTATATAAACACAAAGCTATCACCTTTATATAGTTTGTTATAGTAGTCAATTTACTAGAATACATTTTAGCCATTTATAAATGCTCAAATAAGATGCACAAAAATAAAATAAAAAATTCATTAAAAGTATATAATAATTTCTCAATTTGTATTCAAAGAGACAAACTATGTTTTGATTAGAATAAGAATTTACAATTTTATAGTATCGCTAACATATACTCTCACATGATTGACAATTTTAAAAAACATAAAAATGGACAAATAATAATCATAATAATAATAATAATTCTTTATGCAACACTGCATTCACGTTTTGAATAAACAACCTTTTTCCTCGCATACAAATATGTAATGTTTAATATTATGCATTCATAAATCAATTTTTAGACAAAATTATTAAGAACAATAAATATTTACTTGTTAATTCAAAGGCATATTCAACTTTATTAACAAATGAGTATTATTGTCATTTACTAAGAGAGAGAATTAAAAGTAGAGCTTCTATATTAATTTATGTAGCTCCAATATCAATCTCCAACAGAAAGACAAAATGCACACTAGATGTTGGCAGAATTATCTTGATTGATTTCATAGCATTTATACGTCATATAATTGTACCATATTAAAGATATAATTATATGTTTTATCTTAAGTGTAATATTTAGATAGCTTAAATCATACTTTTCCTTGTATAGACATTTGAAAGACTTATATATACTTGAATGTAAAGCCAAGAAAATCATTTTGACTATTCTTTCATTTCATCTCTCGGACCATTAGATTCGCTCTGTCATAAAATTAGCCGAGAGGATCGGGCCTATTGTGTTGTGTGCCTTTGATGAGCACGTTAGAGGGTATGAGGTCAGTAATTGTCTACACGCATGACCACACAGTCAAATATCGGTTAAAGGCGTGATTTGTGTTTCCCGTATATATGGTCTACGCATGCGGATTGGATACCCTACGATCCTATCAAATATAGCATGATCCCCCACCACACCCTTGATCATGTAGACTGACAAGTTCAACATTTTTGCACCTTTCATCATGTCAGACACATTATTTTAATTACAAGATAAAGGAAATTATATTTTGACCGAAGGTAAAGAAAAAGAACAAAAATATATTATCGTTAGGTTATGACAGAAATATATGAATAGAAAATATTGAAAATATATATATATTTACCAGAGGTACTTTTTAAGAATAAAATAAGATTCGTTGGATTATCTTGAATCTAACTTACAATCCAAATAGGTCAAACTAGAACTCAGGTAATATAGATTAAAGACTAGACTCGACTATATCAGACTGCTTACATATATACCTAGTTAAATATGATCAAGTCTAAACGTGATTTAAATTATATTGATGAAATTATATTGAGATTAGCTCGTATTTACTTCTTAGCTCGTATGAACGAAGTAAATACGAGGTGAATTGAGAGTGTTTGATAAAGTAATAAATGTTGATCTCCTTTTAAATGAACAAAGGGGTTATTTATAGCTCTAGATGGTCATTATTCATAACATGACATGACATTTGGATCGACATGATCATGCCATGTGTCCCGTGATCTATGGTCCAGGTTGTCGGGTCAGGTCACACGTGAATCCTTGATTAAGTGGTAATTCGGTCAACATTTAGGGGCAATATGGTCTTTAACTTTGCATCGTATGAATAAATTTGCACACATCAGATTTGTTTTGCTCAAGGGTATATGGGTAATTTACTCACCCTCGAAGGTGCAAAAATTGCCATTATCGAATTGTATTGCACAATTATTTATATGTATTCCAGGAGAATTATAAAAAAAAAGAAAAAAGTGTTCTAGGGAGTACTATCATCATAATATGTCTTATTCCTTATACTAATTATTTCGACACACTTGATAAGCTAACGATAATCTAGTTTCAGACATTCCTAATTTATTTTCTTTGTTTGATGTTATTTTCTTTTATTTTGTTTGGCGGACAAGTAATTAAGTTGTTCACTGTTTAGTTTGCTCCGTCTTAAAAGTCCAAATCTGTTCTTGATCTTCCCATTTTAGCGGTTGAGGCCATGACTGCTGATCTTGCTCTTCTTTAATATATGATTATCATTTCTCCTAAATAAAAAAGATAAACTAACGAAATTACAGTTATGCCCTTTATGCTGATATTTTGTTCATAAATTTATAGCGCGTGTTCAATAATATAAGATGACCCAAGAAATTTATATGATGAACTCGTACCATAATTGACATGGCCAAAATTACCAACAGGCAGGGAAATAATACTACAATTAATAATAAAAACCCCACAATAATTGTGAAAATATCGAATTCTCGCATCTCCCATTTGAAGAGTGGGCCTTCCCATTTAATTTATTCATCCTACAACCCACCATATAATAATTAGCTCATTCTTATTTATGTGCCAAAAGAAAAAAAAAAGTAAACTAAATCGAATGATTAATGCAATGCATCAAACTTGCACCGACATATACATACACACATATATTTAAAAAAATTAAAGATAATAAAAATGCTTTTATGAACCGGACCATGAGCAAAAAAATGTCAAATGATTCGAGTTATGTCACACCAAAATCGAGTTCACTATGCAATAACCTGGTATGATACACTGGGTATATTTAAGAATTCACCATCAAAATGTATAAAGGGCTAATGAGATGCTATTCATTTAAATACTCAGTGGGATCGTACATCTTTTTTTATCTTTGATAAAGAAATTATATTAATATATATGAAAGAAAAATAAAATTAGTCGAATCATGATCTACAAAGAAGATGATACCAAAATTAAATAAAAAATTATTATTTTAAAAAAGATAGAGAATAAAAAAGATCATGTTCAATAAAGTAAGCCGATTTGTGGATGCATATCGTTAAATTACAAATGATGATATGAGCATTTATTTTACAACTTCATCATTTCTCACTAATTACATGACAAGTGTGATACACTTGTTTTGTGATTGACTATTTTATAGTGTTTAAATCAATAATATGACAAATATAATTTTGTTATTTTGTGAATAACTTGAGTTTGACCAAATCAAGTTCGAATTAGAATTTTTCTAGACTTCACGACTCTACTTAAATATTTCTTTATATAGTGGTAGGATGATTTTTTCTTTGTTTTCTAAATAAGAAATACCGTTGGAAGGAAAGTGACGAGGATATAATTAGGACATTTTAAAGGTTTTTTTATCAACAATTCAAATGCAAAATTTATTTATTTTCTTATATGCGTGGTTGAAAGTAAGTAAATAGCTAGCAAGTTATATAAAATGCAACTTACGTATCGAAATTACATTGTTTCCTAGGAAGTCTATGTGGACCATATAGAGTAATAATTTTCTAAAATCTTAATCAATCAAGAGTAATCATTTCCGATCGTTGAGTTAGGTATTATGTTTATTTTACGATAAATATTTTACAACTAAAATTTTATCAACAATGTACATAATTTAAGTGTTAAATTGGTTATACCATGCGATTATTGATGTTGTATAAATATTTTACATAATAATTACTTACCGTGTGATGATGTATACGTATGAACTCGGATTTTAATCCTTGGCTAATCATTACGCATGTGAACAATAGAGTAATAATTTTCTAAAATTTATCAAAAGAGATCTTTCCTCGTTTTAGTTTTGTTTTTTTACATAATATAAACTTGATGTAGGGAATGCTTGGAGTATGTAAGAGAGAAAACATGCATATTTAATTTTAATTAGGTAAATAGTATTTTCCACGCATTTAATGTGAAATACAAATTTTGTTCAATTTATATATCAAGTCATGTGCATGCATTTGTTTTGTTAAATCAATGACAATAAGTACTCGACTGGGGGATGCTGTGTTGGGAAATAGTTCACATGGGTTTCGCACTCCTTCAACTTTAATTAATTATTTGGTGTTTTTTCCATGCAAAATAAAAGAATTTATATATTAAAGATAAAAAAATAATCTGAGATATTATAAGGAAAAGAAATTAAATGAGAGGAAGAAAAGGTAAAAATGCACTTTTAATTTACTCTAATTATTTGATAGATGTGTGTGTGTATATATTTATACTCTTTTATAAAGCACCAACACCCTAAAATAACTACTTTTGGTGTGTTTTGGATTGTCATGACTAAATTACCCTCCATTTAAAACGTATTTTTTAGATAATTTTTTTCCAATATTCTCTCTCTCATATCACGTATCTTCAACTTCTCCTACATTCTCTCTCTCACCCACTCTCTCTCCTATGTCATATTTTTTTTCGCCCACTATTTTTAATAGTTTGTTCAACTTATTTCTATTTATTTACAAAAACTCACATAAAATGCTGACATATTAATGAATTTTTCATTAAATTTTTTATTTACTTAGCACACGCATCGAGTGTGCCCACACGACTAGTATGTATAGTTCGTTCACGCATTGCAGGCTTAGCAAAGTTGGTTCAAATTTTAAATCGACATAATTCGCTCAGTCTTAGATTATCAAAAAATTAATATTTTTGTTTTAAGAGAAAGATTATTGAACAATGATGTGCCATATAAATCCTGAGGACATATTTGTAAATAATTCATATGTGGGTTAGAATATCCCGAATAGATTAAGTAGAGTCAATGTGGTCCAACCTATTGGACATATAGAATAATGGCCCGCTCCGAAGTAAGGCCAGCACGGGGAAAGAGCCATGAAATCTGGTAATTAGTAATTATATTAATAAATATAATTACATATTTAAGGGTTAATTGCATAAAACCCCTCTGTGTTATTTTGAAAATACTAAGAACCCTTTGTGTTAACGAAATAGGCTAATTACCCCTCTGTGTTCTTAAAAAGTCTGCAAAAAAGTCAAATTTTATTACAACGATAGAAGAAAATATGTATTTTTTGAGTGAATTAACACTATCTACCTTTTACATTGTATGAAGAGTATATAAATGACAAATGAACATATCAATAAAGGTGAAAAACATAAAAAATACGCTCGTTTTCTAATTGAATTTGGCTTTTTTGCCGACTTTTTAAAAATACAGGGGGTGATTAGCCTATTTCGTTAACACAGAGGGATTTTTAGCATTTTCAAAATAACACAGGAGGCTTTTATGCAATTATCCCTTTATTTAGTTATAGTAAGATGGACCGCTTGTAGGGTTTTCTGTCCATAGCCCACCTTCAGCTTTATAAATACCACAAAGAGATCATGAAAAATCATTATCTGCTCTTTTCATAATAGATTGTTAGAGAAAATGCTCTGACATCTTTCGAGAGCTACTTCACTATAGAACTATAACGAGACTTGATACTCAAAATGGGTACGTACACAGCTTGTTTTGAGCGAGTGCAGTCCAAATACAAATCAACTTAGTGTTTAATTTGTCGTGTGTCGGATCGAATTCTCTCCCCACGTGGTCATCACATGACATAAATATTGACCCGCACCAAACAATAATTAGTCATAATAAGGATAATTTGCAATACAAAAGCAATACCATAAGTTAATAGGACTCAATACAAAAGCGATCACTTTTTTAAGTCAAAAGACGATTGCTTATGGAATTAATCGTATGTGTTCTTAAAAAACGTTTATATCCACAAGTAGCCATTTGCATCTATTTTGATTAAATTTGGATTAAAATAGGTTTCTGTCTTTATCCACAATAGTTTGAGCATAAAACTCATCTTAAGGTAATTATCGGTTAAATTAAATACAATATAACAAGCTAACTCTTCCTTCTACATATTTTCTTTTTTTGTGAAAGTTATTTATCACTCTATTTTCTAAAGTTTGTAATATTATAGTTTCCTATCATGAGTTATAAAAAGCACTGCACCCCCTCGAAAATCTTGGCTATAGGACTTTCCCCCTTAAATCATAAAAGAGCGATCACGTTCCTTATAAATTTAGCATTAGTAGCGCTTTGCCCCAAATATTATTTTTCGGGCTAAAATTGCATTAGAAAGCCTGCACTTGCTACCTTGAAAGTTATAACTGTATTTACCTGTTACAATTTTTGTTGCCTGCTCATTTTTAATTAATCTTAATTTATGCCCTTTAATGTAGCTCTCTAGACACAGTCGAAGAAGATTGGACCGAGGATCACAGTGGAAGAAAGAAAAGATTGGGGGAGTAATGGGTAAAGACATTTATGCCCTTTAATGTAGCTCTCTAGACACCTGCGGGCCTCCATATGTAATTTTAGCCCGAAAATTAATATTCGGGGCAAAGTGCTACTAAGGCTAAATTTATAAGAGGCATGATCTCTTTTTTATGATCTTGAGGGGGGAAGTGCTATAGCCAAGATTTTCAAGGGGGTGAAGTGCTATTTGCCCTAAAAGTATAACGGCATTCTCATATTTTTAGATAGTGTAAGGGGCAAAGTGCTATTACAAGTGAAAACCAGCTCTTAACATTAAAACATGGAGTATAATGTAGTAGATTTGGTGCTGTAATCGATGCTAAATTAAATGTTCAATAAGTTTAAAAGTACATAAAAATAAAAATACTATTTCAGCATTTATGGTTAATCAGAAATAAAAGCCAAATCTTTACTTCATTTACAAGACCTAATTAATGCACGTCTGGAGTGCAACTAACTAGTAGCTTCGTGGAAGACATGCCACTTTGATTTATGTGCTAATATCACACTAATAAAAATGTTAAGACTACTTAAATATTGTTGAAGTACAAATGCATTAATTGATGAAGCAATTTGAACTAAATTATTTAATTTCAACGTGATATTTAATCGATAGTTCAAATTTATAGCCGTTTCTCAAGTGTTCATACCCAAATTTTGCGCCAACAATTGACTTTGCAGATTAATTATTTAAAATAACGAGTAAAAATTACGAAAATGTTATGTGGGAATTGAACTAATAAATTAATTAGCTGAGTTTTTGTCTGAATTTTGAAAATCAATTAATTTTCAAATGTATAGTGGGGTGGTTAGCTAGGGTTTGAATTATTAACAATTATTTAGTGTGAATGCTCTAAAATTTCAAATGAACACCCCAAACTCTGAAGAAGAAAAAGAAGTGGAAACAGTATTTTTGGAGACATTTTTTGGTCTCCATTATCTACTACAAAGCACTGCTTATAATATGGGAGAACCCTTTTTCTCTAGTGTCCACCTTAGTTACATTACAAATATCTAACCATTATAATTTCACTCCACTATGTATTTTATATTCAAATTTGTGTAATTGAATCAATTCGAGCTGCAGAAGATATTGATCGATTACGATTTATATATTTTACTTACCTTGAAATTATAGTATGATTGTTAAACATGTCGAGTGTAAAACTGTAAATGAGCTTTAATCGAACAAAATATCAAACATGTTTTTTTCATTTTTTATATTTTAATTAATAGAGTCCACTTCAAACCAAATCTCAAATTTTATCTAACTAAAACAAGTGAAAAACATAAATAACAACAAATAAGTGATTTCTATATATTATAGAACTAAATTTCTTCCACACTCTCAATATGTAACCAGGGACGGAGGGGGGGGGGGGGGGGGGGGCCCCCCCCAATTTTGACAAATTATTTTTTTACTTTACAAAATATTTTATATTTAAATTTCGCTCCACATCCTCAAAATCGAAAAATATCGCTCTTCCTCCCTTTTTATTGAGTTCGCCCCCTCCAAAACCAAAACACTGACTATAACGAAAGAGATATAAGAGTATAAATATGTCAAAACTTGTAATTGAACATAATTCCTTATTATATTTTTTCCAATAAACATGGCGTACCGTCCCCCGCACCCCACTTGAATCCTTCGTCTACTTGGCCAAAAAAAAAAAACGTACAGTTATATCACAACAATTTCGCCCCCCTCAATAAAATTTCTGGCTTTGTCCTTGTATCTCACACTCCTTGAGTGTGTCCATAACGCTATTAAATTCGAGTACACATATATATACACACTCATTCGACTTCTCTTATTTTGTATGCCTAACAACATATTGGTACAAGCTATTAATGACTGAATTTATGTTTCTAACATGGATTTGAACACTTTATTAATATTAACAAAAGAGAGAGAGATGCGAGCCTTTCCCAAAGGACCACCAAGTGTCACTTTAAGGCTACAGAAAAGTATCAGGACCACTGGGTACCAACCGGCTGAGCCGGTTTCAATCGGTGGAGAAGTCTTGATGGGAACACCAAAAGTAACACCCGGAAACCGGTCACCTCCAGTGGTGGGAACTATTGCCGTCACCGTAACAAAACCGACGACAGCCGGTAATCACGGAGACCTGCCCTTTTTGACCTATCTATGACGTGTTCAGATTTAGTGTTTTTATACTTTTATCGAGGGGGAAAAAATAAAATAGGAAATTGTAGACGTACTTTTCTTTTTCTTTTATTGACTTTTTTAAAAGTGCACAAGAAAATAGAGATTATATATATATCTTTTCGGTGGCCGTTGATTGCGGTTGGGAATAAAGTGTTTGCTAGTGTGACCGCAATTACTTTTTAGCCTCTTCCCTTTTGGCATTTTCTTCTTTTTTTCTTATGGAAATTATGTTATAAAGAAATAAAGATTAATCAACTTTTTTTTTTTCCTTCCTAGGTAATTAATTTTATTTATTTTTATCTAATTTTGGATTGTAAGAAATAACATTTGTAAATAACATTTGTCTAGTACACTATTGGGATTGATTTGGTGTTTGAATGGTGTTCTTTTAGTAATTATAGGCTTAATTAGCAAACCATAACTTTTGTACTTAATATTAATATCTTAATTTACACATCCCGATATATGTAGAAACAATTATAATGTGGAGAAAAAGCTATTTTTTTTTTCTATATCACTTTTTTTTGTGGTCTTCTATTATGTGTAGGGTTATACATGAATCAAGTAGAATCGAATAAAGTATTGTTCAAGTTTATTTGAATTACTAATTTCAAAATTTTGTTTGAACTTAATTTGATTGTCAATAGTATTGAGCTCGTACGAGCTTTAACTGATCCTAACACGAATCAAGCTTAAATAGCTTGATTATTTTGCATATATTTTGTCATTTTTTAATTAATTGAGCTGACCTTGAGTCGAACTTCGACACTTATTGAACAAGAAAATATGTTCAGGCTTAGTTTGTTATGTTAACTGAATTGAGTTGTGGTCGAAGGTCTCGACGCTGGCTCATAAACCATTTTATGAAAAAAAAAAAAACCATTGCATAAATAAATCTCCTTTAAATTATATAATTATTTAATTATAAAATTAAGTTTTGAGTTTGTATAGGAAAAAGTAGCTCGAATAGTTAACATTATTAGCTTAAATTAAGTTCTACATAAAAAAGTAATTAACCTTTATTTATCTTCTCAATCCTCACAATGTAGACTAATGTTTGTCTTATTGTCGTCGAACTTAAGAACTTTTAATATCAAGTGTACTAAACATTGCATTTGGATGTATTAAGATTAATTTCTATTGGTATTATTCCATGTTAATTTATTTTTTCCACTTAAAAAAAGAAGAGATAAACGGACAAAAAGTGGGACAAATTTTTTATAGCCGAATGACCCGCTCCGTTTTGACCGGCTGTGAAAAATTTTTTGGTAAGAATTGACCGGCTGTAAACGGTAAAAGAATATTAACAGAAAGGTGTCGGTGGTCATGTTATAAAATGTGAATGCCAGATAGAAAATTAAATGGTCGTGGGTGTTGTGTGTTGGGTTAACGAATCATATTACAACTTGGGTGACCCATAATAAGACAGTGAATTGACAGTTTCATCCTCGTACTATAAATTTGGTGCAAACTGGAAAAGAGCAATTTTTTTTTTTAAAGGAATACAATTTAGACAACAAGAAATAATATGCTAGAATGAATTATTTTGGGAATTTTGTGCTACAAGCTAGCATAAATAAAAGAAAAGATAAAGTAAAAATTACTATTGAAAATTTAATTCAAGGCTATATATATATAGGGTCAAGATCTAATACATACTCTCTCTTAGATAAAATCTAAGACCCAATATACACCATTGAATACATTAAATCCAACAGTCCAAAAAATAAGGAAGAAACAGACAGGAAAAAATGAAAAATAGGGATTAGGGGTATAATGGACAAAATGGCAAAATTATACATCACCCATTTACCAAAAATAACGGCAGTCATCTCCTGCAATCTCTCAAAAAATTGATACCCACGAACTCAGCCATTTATTATCACAAATCTCAGCCCAAGATTAACGCAATCAATTTATAGAATCGTATTAACCTCAGATTTCGTTCTATTATTACAAAAAAATAATTCTGAACTCTAAAATTTCTGGAAAATCGAGATTGCAAACCCAAAATCTGAAAATATTGAATTTCTGTTGTTCTTCGAACAAATATTGTATAAATATTTGTTTTTTGAGTTACAATGAGTGTTGTTGTTGATTTGCTGTCTAAATAATGTGATTTTGTTTAGTTTATATGCATATTTGAGTAATATATACTGTATATTATTACATTATTTTGTTCATTCTAACTGTATAATATACAAAAATGCGATGTATAATGATTTGTATTGTAGTGTATAATAATAAATCTAATGTATAATCTGTTATACCATTCTATATAGTTGTGTATAAAATTCACAGTGTGTAATGGTTTGTATGGTAGTGTATAATAATGAATCTAATCTATAATCTGTTATATATATAGTTGTGTATATAATTCACAGTGTATAATGGTTTGTATTGTAGTGTATAATGATTTGTATTGTAGTGTATAATGGTTTGTATTGTAGTGTATAATAATGAATCTAATCTATAATTTGTTATACCATTTTATATAGTTGTGTATAAAATTCACAGTGTATAATGGTTTGTATTGTAATGTATAGTAATGAATCTAATCTACAATCTGTTATACCATTCTATATAGTTGTGTATAAAATTCACAGTGTATAATGGTTTGTATTGTAGTGTATAATGGTTTGTTATTGTAGTGTATAATGGTCCGTTATAGAGAAATAAAGAGAAACTCATTTGTTCAAATTCACTCTATCTATTACATTAGATCAGTTGCTTAATGATGATTTGCAGACTCATAATTGATAACAGAAGAAGAATTCAGAAAAAATTGAATTGAAAACAGAAAAAGATGATGAATAGGGATTCGATTTCTGCATATCCTTCGATCTTTACAGCGCCGATCTCGAATTTTACTGGAAAACAACCGATTTGATGATGAATTGAGGGGAAAAAAACAATATCTCGTATCAATTTTGTTGGAAAACAACCGATTTGATGATGAATTGAACGGGTAAAACGATATCTCGAATCAATTTTGTTGGAAAACAACCGATTTGATGATGAATTGAATGGGTAAAAAAATATCTCTTATCAATTTTGCTGATATATGTGATTATGAAAAGAATATAATGAAATCGGTTATGGCGCGTGAAACTGGGGATTTGATTTGATACTGTGTATTAAATTAAATCTGTTAGTTATAATTTAATGACTAAAATGCCCTTTACATAATTAAAACAAATTATTAAATCAGTTAAATGTCTTAAATGTAGACCTTGGGATCAAATTGAATCAAAGGCTTAGATTGAGTCTTATATCTTACTTAATGGCAAGGGATGTATTTGATTTATACCCTATATATATATATATATATAAGGTGTCCTTTTGGATACAATTATATATATGAGAGGTATCTACCAACTTCTACATATTTATTTCATGTATTTTTCCCTTATTGAAACCAGATTACATTAGAAAAACATTGAAAATTGATATTTTATTTAATATTTTTCTCATTTGGAGGTTGTGTTTGGATTGGAATACTTGGATACAAAAAATTGATATGAAAATAAGAATTCATGTAAACTCTAGTATAAAATAGATTTAATCCATCATAATAATTAATCAATTATTTGTATTTTTACATTCAAAATAGCTCAAAGTCATGGAGACATTTTTTTTTTTAACTTAGTCCTTTCTTTTTTTTAAAAAAAACACTGCATATATTATATTTATTCTGTTTATCATAATTATATAAAGCATTTTGAGTTTTTAAGGAGTGTTCATTAACAATTCCATTTTTGAAGAGGTGATTAAAAGTGACAAAGAATCGAAAACTGATATTTGCAAACACAAGTGGAGAGTGAAAAAAGTTCAAGATTTTTTTTTTTAAAAAAGTGATTAAAAGCGAACTTATAATTGAAAAATACAATATTAACCTTGAAATAAAACTATTTCTTTTACCCTAACAAGTCTTTAGGTTCAAATTCTACTGAAAGTTTTAAATATTGAAATGTATTTGAGAATAAATATGACAAAAATAACTTTGATTAATTATAAAAGCATTATAACCAGTTTGAAGCACACCATGAAGTTATTATGGCACTGAGAGTTAGAAAAATATGAATTTCAAATTCATAAGACAAATATTGAGCTTATTTGCATGATTTTAAGTTACAATGATTTTTGAATTTTTTTAATACTCATTTTGAACTTTAGTAATTATTATATTAAATTTCAAATCTACCGCCAAATTTAGAGTCTTGAAACTATTATTCCAAAAACAATCTAAAATTTTGCAAATGACCCTATTTCAATGTAATAAGTTATTTAGAACGTATCCAAGTAATTCTTATGAAGCCTTGAAACTCCATAATTATGTACGATTATAATAGCACATACACGGCGGACAAATGTTACGACTAATTAACTTACTGTTTATGGTTATCATAAAGCTTCCGAAAATGATCAAAGATATCCTTAACCTAAAAACTATATCAATGTCAATACATTGGTGCATACCAACAACCATTGCATTGACCTAGTAGTATTCACCTCCAACTTTTGAGTGGGGTCTTGAGTTATAAAATCAAGAGCCACAAAATGTTGTGCATGAGTATGTATGGGTAAGATAAAATATAATGGTATATAACTAGACCATTAGATCAAGATAAAATATAATGGTGAGGTATGAAATCTGGACTCTATCGCCTATATTATGTGTAGGGGTGTACGCAGTGCGGGTTGGGGCACTTTTACTTTTTTTTGGTCAGCCCCAATCTTCGCGGTTTTGGGAGATCTTAGCCCAAGCCGATCTGACAAGCCTCAAACCCGAACTTGGCAGTCTACTCGGGTTGGGGTGGGTTGGGGCAGTCTTTGCGAATTTTAATGATACGAAAATTGTTCAAAAATTGCATTTCCAAAACATTGCATTCTTGCTTATTATGATGAGCTACAGAAGATCAAGAAGGCTTGTGGAGTAAATGTATGCTCAATAATATTATGATATTTAAAGAGTCAAGGTTCTATTAACAATATCATTCATGAGCAACGCTTAAATTTGCAGTGTCCTGATTTGGTGCCTCAAGCACACAAATATTTAACTTACTAACAAATCACAAGATTTAATTTTTCATTTTATTTTCAGAACGAAACTATCATGTTACTCATACTCATCCTTAATTTGACTAGGAATTTTGTTACTAAAATAGTATAAATGACTATATTTGAGTTCTTATAGGTATTAGTTGATCAAAGAATTTGTATCAAACCTACAAATATAGAAAAAAAACTATAATAAATATAATATATTGAAATACGTTATGCAAAAAAATGTAGTTTAGTGTTGAAGCGCAAATATAGAGCTGCTTTCCTTTCCATGACAGTGAGAAATTTCTATTTAACAGATTGTTGCAATAGAATTAATTAATAAGTATTATTAAGTATCATGTATATAAAAACTATAAAGACAATGTAGTGGTGTATTGCTACTAAAATTAATGAGTAATTATTAAAGACTATATATGTTAAAGATTAATTAATTAATATATATATACATGTTACTAATATTAATAAGTAATTATTAAAGACTATACATGTTAAAGGATAATTAATATATATGTATATGTGTGTGTATACATATACATATTGATCTATTGTTGTTTTATATGTTTTTATATTCATATTTTGATATAAATAATCAATACAATATATGATATTGATACCAATTTTAAACAATGGTTGATAAAATTTACAACAACTACGCGAAGGAGTAATTATATAAGTATATTTGTATGTATTGCGGATGAGTGCGGCTTATGCGGTTTATATAAATGAAAACTTTAACCCGATTGAATTTTTTTTAAATCAACTCGATATCGACTCATACGACCTTCAACCTGCTAAATGTGACGCGGTGTAAGTTTAGGGTGGTTTTGCGATTTTGTTAACACCCTAATTATGTGATACTTTAACAAAAATTATTGGTCCATCCAACAAATCAGACTTTTCTCAACTTCAGCTGCACAAAGTAAATGGAAATCCTCCAAGTTCATTCAATTCAAGTTTCCCTCCATTTAGACTTTGTAGTAATTATCTTTGACCCCATGATAATTCAATGATTTTGTGTCCTTACATCTAACTCATGCAAGACTAATGAAAATTTAACCAACCATGCCACGTGGAATTCAATGCAAAGTCCAGGGTCAATATGGACAATTCAGCCAATGGGAACATATTATGGACAGCCCTCTGAAAAACTTTTTGACTACTCAATTTTCTTCTTACTTCTTTTGGCAACTTCCCCAAACTTCATAACCTATCAGTTCACTTTGCAAGAAGTTGTTCCATCACTTAATAATTATTAAAATAATCAAAACATAATCAACCACGATTAGTTAAAATAATCTTTTCTTGTCCAGATTAGGACTTATTAGGTCATACTCAGGTCCGAAACTTTAAGTTGCCGTTGATCTCCAGTCTCCACCACACATGTAAGTATATACATATGAGTCTTATGTGAACAAGTAAACGACGAAAAATGGAAATAGCCCGAAACCTCCTAAGAATGATCCAATCTGATCATACATGTCCAATTTACATTTAGTTCGCAATTGACTATTTTCTTAGGACAACACACTAATCATATAGTAAATCTAATTCACCTGTACATTAATTAGTTTAAGTTAGATCGAACTTGATCTAAAGTAAGATGTCTCGCAAGTAAGTTAGGGAGTGTTCGGAAATTCATCTCAAACGATTTTCTAGAGATGTTATCATTTGGTAGTTATTTTGAAATTGAACTTTTAAAACAAGTCATATGATATCGAATAATTCATTTTGAAAAATTACATATTTTTTGAATCTTTTTTCTCGCACTCTTGCCGGATGATTTATCAGACACGTGATGTTTCTCAAATTATTTTTCAAAAACCATATTAAAACATTTAATCTTATAAATAGACTTATCATTTGAGAACTGGAACCAAACACTATCTTAATTTTTTTGACAAATTGCCATTTTTTTATGTATAAAAGTTTGGAAATGATCAGCTCCGGCCACCTATTATGGGCCAGAGCATTTTTTCTGGACCAAATGTCGCTTATTGCTTACAGACCACCTTGCTCTCAAATTGACAGATAAAATCGAATCTATTAACGTCTGAAAAGAAATGACCCGTATATTACAACTGAGCCAAGTTTGACAAATTGCCACCTAAATGCAAATGTACAAATCCGAGCCTTCCTAGCAAAAGCGCCGAACAAAAGCACATGCCTCTGCCCATTTTCATCTTCCCTCATAAAGAGTATAGAAATAATTATTATTTATCGTCAAATAAATAATAAATATAGAAACAAAAATTAAAACAATCTGCATTCATTAATAATCTCTGCCCTGTCTCTGTACAATTGGCACTTTCCTTCCCTCCTCCATATATACCGCCCTTTAGCTCTCCCCATTCTCTCACTCCCCATTCTCTCTCTCTTCCCCTCTTCTTGAAGAGCATTTCTCTTCTGTGTGAGTTTATCAAAAGAACCCACATTAAGCCATTGTTTACACACACACACACACACACACACATATACAGCAGAACAGATCTGCATACTACATATTTTCCTCGTGTTCTTCCAACCCTTTTGAGCTTTTTCATCATTTTGGGTTTGGGAAGCAGAAAAAGTAAGATAAAAATGGAGAAATCTGTGGGACTCTGTTTTTCAATGGCTCCCCTGTTTTTGTTGCTTGGGTTTGTTCTTCCTCTGGCATTGGCTGGCCATGATTATGGCCAAGCTCTAAGTAAGAGCCTTCTCTTCTTTGAAGCTCAGAGATCTGGTTACTTGCCAAGAAATCAAAGAGTACAATGGAGGGGTAATTCTGGCCTCAATGATGGAAAAACGAGTGGGGTAAGTATATATATAATCATGTTTGACATTTAACTAGAAATATGCAAAATTCGAGGTATATATGTAAATGTTGCGTTAGACACCTGATTGTGTAACTTTGGGGTGTGATATTGCAGGTGGATCTGGTGGGAGGGTACTATGACGCAGGGGACAACGTCAAATTTGGGCTGCCAATGGCGTTCACCATTACTATGATGTCTTGGAGCATCATAGAATATGGGAAACAAATGAGTGCTAGTGGTGAACTTGGACATGCCCTTGATGCTATTAAGTGGGGCACTGATTATCTCATCAAAGCCCATCCACAACCCGATGTCCTCTATGGAGAGGTAACCCCCCCCCCCCCCTCTCTCTCTCTCTAGAAACTGCAAGTAGTGTAGTGTGGAGTTAATTAAGGAATCCATTAGTAGCTTAATACACAAATAATCCCATTTTGTAATATTTTTTGATATATATATATATATATATATATATATTTTTGGTGATAATTTTTTGATATATATTTACTAGAGAATCAATTAAATGATGCATGCTAATACTAGCAATTTACAATCAATCGTTAACAACTTTTTACATCTAGCTAGCTAACTATTACCGTGAAACTAGAGAAATACTCCATGTGCTGTCCGTGGGAGTAGAATTCAATAGTAAAATTTGGAGTAATCTCATTTTACACTAAAGACGGGAAATCCTAGCCAATTTTCGGTTCGGCCTATTCCAAGTATATTTGACAAAATGTGTGATCAATCACATAGTAAATGTGATTCACACACCTTATAAAATACACTTGAATATGACTAAGCCGAAAACATACCCGAATTTTCCACTGAAAGAGAGTTTGACTCTAGGCAATACAATTAATGACCAACTAATCTTAGCTTAATGTCCATTTAAAATGAAAGCCCATGTCTCAAGAAATGATGCAATCTTCTTTTTATAGCTTAAAAAGCAATAAAATATCATAACTACAGTGTTTTTATGTATTTTAATTTAATAATTTGTTAATTAACCAATTGATGTGATATTTTTGTTTTGTTGACTTTGTAGGTGGGAGATGGAAACACAGACCACTACTGCTGGCAGAGGCCAGAGGACATGACCACCTCAAGAGCTGCTTACAGGATCGACCCGAGCCACCCTGGATCCGACCTCGCCGGCGAGACCGCCGCCGCTATGGCCGCTGCATCCATCGTCTTCCGCCGCTACAACCCCTCCTACTCGGCGGAGCTCCTTAAACATGCCTACCAGGTGAATTAACT
Source organism: Buddleja alternifolia (assembly GCA_019426215.1). Lineage (NCBI taxonomy): Eukaryota > Viridiplantae > Streptophyta > Magnoliopsida > Lamiales > Scrophulariaceae > Buddleja > Buddleja alternifolia. The sequence continues at coordinate 30,890,136 of CM033399.1, forward strand.
TGTCATTTTTGTATTTCCAGGGTACCATAAAATTATCCAGGGTTATGTGCGCATTTTAGCCGGCGGTTGGGGATGCGTAGGTTAGGAGACGGTTGAAGTTATTACTAAGCAGTTACTCTGCGCTCAGCTTTTTGTCAGGCTGGTTGTTGTCGGTGCTTTGTGGCATGCACCCCTTTAATGACCAAATCTTAAAAGATTCAGTGCAGAATAGCTAAACACTAGCGGCGCATTTTAGCTAACCTTAACTAAAGGCTTTTACAATAATGTTTTTTGGTTTTTTGATAAGATATTTTAATAATGTTTTTACAATAAGCATTTAAATCAACCTTACTTTTAAGTTTTTAAGGGTTCAACATTCTTATTACACAATGATTCTAACTGGGACTTGAGTTAACTAAATCCACATACAAATCACAAATTGAAAAATTATTTCGCATGACAAGCGTAATTTAATTTTCTCTTAAAATAATGTTATATACCATTTTTTTATATACTATTGATTTTTTCTCTTATTCAAAATTCTTTTGATATTGATGATAAGTACTAGAACAATTTTGACGTCTTAAGTTTAAATTCGTAAATTCTAGCACGGATCAGACTCGCTCACAACCAAATCATTCATCTGATAGTGTATTAAACTTGTCATGTAATTGATTTAAATTTTATGGGGAGTAACTAATTATAGAGCAAATGTCATTATATTTGCTATTTGATTAGCAGAGCGCAGTCAAATTGGGCTGAGTTAGAATTTTTCGTAAAAAATGGTTTGCGGAATAAAATAAGTCAAAATCTTAAAATATAGAAAAATATCCGATCTATTTAATTAGGTGATTTTCAACCATAGGTGATTGAAATAAGTGACAAATTCGGCGCAACCATTTAACGGGGGTAGGGGTGGTAAAATCTTTCGGCGCATAAAATGGATCATGTGGTGGACCCAGATTGTCACGGGCATGACCCGACAATTTAATTTATTGATGTAACGTACTCCCAAATCTCAACCGTTCATCAAATATCCCTTAAAGATCACTCTACGCCGTGTGTCACGTCACGTGATACCCCTGTCGGTGTAGTTGTACCCGCTACAGACAAATCGACCTCTTTCTGTGTTGCCGAATTTACCCTTATCCTTGTTGTTTAATTATGCCTTTTTTTGGTTTCAGCTCTTTGATTTTGCGGACAAGTACAGGGGCAAATATGACAGTAGCATCACAATTGCGCAAAAGTACTACCGATCTGTTAGTGGATACGCTGTATGTGATTGTACCTCCTTCAATCAAATTCTCTAATCTTTTAAACCCTATAATAAAATTATAATAATTATTTTATGTTTAATTGTTATTAATTTTTTGAATGTTTTTGTGTGGGTAGGATGAATTGCTGTGGGGAGCTGCATGGCTATACAAGGCAACAAATAAGCAGTACTACTTGAATTACCTAGGAAACAATGGTGATGCACTTGGTGGAACTGGTTGGGCCATGACTGAATTTGGTTGGGATGTTAAGTATGCTGGTGTTCAAACCCTTGTTGCTAAGGTGAATTATCCCTATTTCACACACACACACACACACATATATATATATATATGGAAAATATTATGGGTTTTCTTAGGAGGTTAGAAAATTCAGATTCAGTATAATTACAAATTATTTATAAAATTGATTGTAAATTTGTGATTTTGGAGTCTTTATACTTCTAAGTATAATTTAGATAGACACCCCAGACTCTGATTACGAAAAACGCCTAAGAAATTATTATAACTTCCCTTCCCTTGGTAAAACATATTTACAAGTTTACTCATATTAATAAAAGATATATTACAATTTCACCCCTATTTTTCGAGTTATTAGGATATGGGTATCTTTGTAATGTACAAAACTTCAAAGGCTTGTGGTTATTAATCAATAAATGAGGGGATGTGAATGTAATGTTTGAGCAAATACGAAAATAAAAGCATAAAAGGATCAAACGACACATCAATTTCTGCGGTTCGGCAAAATTGCCTACGTCGACGAGTTAGCAGGAGAGAATATCACAATGATTCACATAGTACAAAGAAAGTCAAAACTACTAAATTAAAACATATCACAAAATGTTATTATCCCTACTTTAAATTTCAATGATAAATGTGTTTCCAAACAATAAAACTATATGGGATTTGACAATTTTTATTGTTTTTTGCAGTTCTTGATGGCAGGGAAAGGTGGTAGAAATACACAAGTGTTTGAGAAGTACCAGGAGAAGGCTGAATTCTTCATGTGTTCATGCCTTGGCAAGGGCACCCGCAATGCTCAAAAGACTCCCGGAGGCCTCATTTTCAGGCAGAGATGGAACAATATGCAGTTTGTTACAAGTGCTTCATTCCTTATGACAGTCTACTCTGACTATCTAACCTCTGCTGGCAAGTCCCTTAGATGCCAATACGGCAATGTCTCACCCGCTGAGCTTCTTTCCTTCGCTAAATCCCAGGTAAAATGACGGACCCAGAATTCTTATTCGTTTATGGCTCATAAACGAGGAAAATTAAGCGTTTAGATTGAATTTCATATAGTTTACATATAAACCGAAGAGAAAAGACAAGTGATAGGGGACGACTGTCTTGTCTAACCCCTACTTGGTGCCAAGCATGAATGAGTGTCACGTATATGACTGGCAAAATATTCTAATGGAGGAATAAGAAACTGTCTTTAACGTGTCACTCATCCATGCCCTGCAATAAGAGATGTAATAGTAGATCTAGAGGTCCTTATTGGCTCTATGTTCACTTAACCATCCAAATTTGCATGGATTTGCTTGAGAAGACTAAATCCTTCTTTATTTTGGATTCTTAGGTTGATTACATCTTAGGAGACAACCCACGAGCGACAAGTTACATGGTTGGATACGGTAACAATTTTCCGAGACAAGTGCACCACAGGGCTTCCTCTATCGTGTCCTACAAGAAAGATCCTTCATTTGTTAGCTGCAGAGGAGGGTATGCAACATGGTTTAGCAGAAAGGCAAGCGATCCGAATCTCCTTACTGGTGCAATTGTTGGCGGCCCTGATGCTTACGACAACTTTGCTGATCAAAGAGACAACTATGAGCAAACTGAGCCTGCTACTTACAACAATGCTCCACTTCTCGGTATATTGGCTAGACTTCATGCTGGTCACAGTGGCTACAATCAGCTCCTTCCCGGTTAGTGTAACTTCAAAGAACTCCATTATTCGCCAAATTTTATTAGTTTTTTCACAAAAACGCCTTGAAAAATTTACGATATTTTTTGTTAATTTCAGTTGAGCTACCTGCCCTTAAACCAATTGCTACTGTCACTCCAAAGCCAGCTACAAAGCCGGTTGTCAGACGTGCTCCAGGTAACATTTCTCATTTTTCTTTTGTGAAGTTTTGTTTTAAGTCTGTTTTCCAGACGCATTTTGAAACTCGAGCTTGTATTTGCATTTTGCAGTTTCATCTGCCAGCCCAATTGCTATTACTCAGAAGGTGACAAGTTCATGGGTTCTGAATGGAAAAACATACTACAGATACTCAACAAAAGTTACTAACAAATCTTCGAAGAACTTGAAGAATTTAAAGCTTTACATTTCCAAGCTCTATGGACCTATATGGGGTCTCACAAAGTCCGGCGATTCTTACTTCTTCCCTGCATGGATGAACTCTTTGGGCGCTGGAAAAAGCATCGAGTTTGTGTATATCCACTCGTCTACCCCAGCATACGTCTCGGTATCAAGCTACAATCTTGTCTAACAAGCAAAAGACATCAGTTAAATCATACTCCATTATATTTTTATCGGATTGTGATCAAGAATTGTGCAGCTATACGAGAGAGAGTCACTAGAAGCTATTTCTCTTCTTTTAAGTTTAAGTTTTCAATTACGCGTTGATTTGTGATCGCCAAGTAGGGCTCTTTTTTAGATGGAATTAAGGTAAATAAGGTTGAGTAATGGAGGAAGAAAGGAGCGAAGAGATGGATTTAAAACAGGTGCTCATCCTCTTTCTTTCTCTTTCTTCGCCGAATAGATTTTCAGAGAGTTGAGACAGTGAACAGAGTTGAAGATTGAGAAGTCTAAAGAAGACTTCTTGAAAGAAGTTCAAATGTTTTCTTTTGCTTATTTGTGCTTTATAGTAGGTTTGAGTTTGTTTTTGTCTGCATCTTTTGTGTTTGTTTGATGTTGTAAGCTTTACAACATTTCTTATTTTCTATATGAATATAGTTTGTGCAAAAATCATGTAATTTTAAGTTGGTTCTCCATTTTTTTTTTGTGTGTGTGTGTTGGGTATATTTGTGAATGTAATGTGTCTCATGAAAAACCATTATACATTTAACATTAATCTATTACAAAATAAAACTTTACAATCAAGAATACAACAGTAACAACACCATCAAGATTATTTACATAATTTCTTATTTCAATCTCGTATTTCACAACACACACGTAAAGTGAGACAGCCAACCATTACATACAATCCATGACAACATATGTGAACATTGGAGTTTCAACTCTCGAAAAACAAAAAAAGCCAAACATTAAAAGAAAAACACTTTTACAAATGCAAAATAAAGCCCGACAATGAACGAGAGAAAAAGAGAAAATAAAAACCAAACACGAAAGACCATTCACACTTCACTTAAGTTGTACAATAATTACACTGATGTTAGCTCTGCTTCCCTTAGCAATGGCTAACTCTGCTAGCGTCGCTGCTGCCTCAGAAGCATTAGTTTCCTCCGAAGCATACCTCTCAAGTTGGCCACTCAGGCATTTCTTCACAACTTCACACGCAACCTCGTTGCTCACAACATCAAACAGACCATTTGTTGCTATCATAAGGAATTCATCACGTTCTGATCGCCTCACGATGGTCACCTCAGGTTCGGAAGTTACATATGGTTTCAGACATTGATTACCTGTCAAAGTGCAATTAATAGAAGAATCAAGTAATAAAGTTGAGAAATAGTCCTCCATTGATCTAACTATTAACAACAAAAACATAAAACACACATCATAAGCTAAAGCTTCATACAGGGATTATGAGGAAAATCATCAGTATCCAACTAATAAATTTTTCCCAGACTGCAATAAAGGTGATCAATTCACGGTCTACTAAACATTTTCGAAACAATAATATCTTTATATGAAGTAACGTACATGATTAGCTGAACTATTAAATGGTAAATGATAATTAGATATTTGTTTTACCTAGGGACCTTGAAATCGCAAGCTCGCTTTCGACACGCCAATTTATGATCCTCCCTCCTGCAGCTTCAATTCTCTCCTTCTCATCTGCTCTATCGAGCTGAGGTTATTAGTAAATCTAACTTTAGAATCATGAAGATCAAGATGAATGTGATGAAGCTGAACACATAATAAACGAAGGAAAAATTGTATCATTGCATATAAAGAAACTTTTATCTTTGATCATATGTTTCAGATGCTAGTAACAAATATATAACTAAGCACTACTAAATTTATTGTTATCAGTCAATAATTAATAAACAGGTGCAATGTATTTCAACAAGTAATTTAATCAGTTTCACTATATTGGCGAATAACTATAGAGAAATAAGAATATGAACGGAGTCGTCTAATTTTTTACCCCACGTGTAGTAGAGGCGTATTTGATGTGGATCCTACACACAATTGACTAAATGACACTCTTTCACTCCTCTCAAAATTTATAGGATAAAGAGGTTGTCCTGTATTTTAAAATTGTATTTAATTTCATTTAATGTGTAAACGTCACGTATATAAAATTTACATTATTTGTATTCTATAAAAAATTTATGCATATAATAAATAAAATATAATATAGGATAAAATAGGATTCGAAGATCCTATTTTGGGTATAAATTCTCAATTCAATTCATCGGTAATAGTTCATCATAAAATTTTCTGTAATATACATAGATGTATGACAACTGTATACTCAAAAAATTAGAACGTAAAGAGAAAATTTTCAAATACAAGTTTTATCTCTCCTCAGCCCAATTACCTAGATAATACACTATTCACACGTCTATATGTGTTTTATAGGAAATGTTATACGAGAATATTACTGAAAATTTGAACTAATAAAACCTGGGAGTGAATAGTGACACATCACCTTGCGATCACTCGACAGTGGCATCGCAACTCCACCTCGGCAAAGCACCGCCCTGGAATCGCCGCAGTTGGCCACCACCACCTCCTCCTTCCCCACCAGCACCACCACCGCCGTCGAACCCATAATCCTCTCCGCCTCCGTCTGCTCCGACTCATCCCGACTCATATTCTCCCCGAACTCTTCATCCATACTACTAAAACACTCCGCCATCACCTTCTCCCAGTCCAGATTCTCCTCCGGCACCTTCTTCGCCTTCTCTTTATGCTTTCCAAGATATTTATGCAGCCTCTCGCCGCAAGTTTCCACCACCTTAGCTCCGCCGTGGCCATCATAAGCCGCAAAGAAATAGTACTCCCCCGCCAGCCACCCCGGCGGCGCCACCGTTACTGCGTCCTCCATCACTCTCCGCCGCCCTATCATCGACACGTGTCCATACACCAGGCCCTCCAACGAGTATCCTTCTTCAATACTTTCCTCTCTTCTAGAGCTGTCGTCCGAAGACTGATCAGCTGATGATTCCGGGTGGGTATGAGTACTAATTTGGAGCTCCGACTTTATCTCCGTCTTAAAACTTATAACGGGCCTCAGCCCTCGAATTTTCATCCTTCTCCGGCGAGCTTTTCGCTTTCTCTTAGCAACTAAATTGGTTGACTTGCCTAAATTCATATTCATGTTTTCAATGTAGTCCACTCTAGTTCAACTCGTAAAGGGCCATATTTATATTCATTTTGTAATAGAGGATCTTGTGTGCATATAAGTAATGGCGTTATTTAATCCTTTAACTCGAAAGGGTGCTGTCCTACTGACTAAACTTGAGAGATTCGGGTTTAAAGTCGTGTATCTAGTCCAAGTGACTCCATGCCTATATTGGTTCGGGTTTAAATACGTTACGTAAAACTCCGAGTTACCCGGTAAAGATATCCTAGCTCTCTCATAATGTTTCTTTCTTTTTTTTTTTTTTTTGGTTTTAATGCATAAAACCTTCTTGTGTTATATCGAAAATGCCAAAAACCTCCTTTGTGTTAACAAAATAGTCTAATTATCCCTATGTTATTAAAAAGTTTGCCCCAAATTCAAGCTTTGCTAAAAAGATAGAAGGAAATATGGGTTTTTTTTGGGTAAAATAACAATATCTACCTTTGATATTGCATGGAGAGGGTATAAATATCAAATGACCATGTGTATAAAGGTGAAAAACATGAAAAACACGCTCATTTAACAATAGAATTTGGATGTCGCGCAGACTTTTTAATAACATGCATAGTTGGTAATTAGGCTATTTCGTTAACACAAGTTTTTTTTTTTTTTTTTGCATTTTCCATAAAACACGGGGGATTTTATGCATTAAACTCTTTTTTTTTTCTTTGCCACGTTCATCAATCATCAATACATTAAGAAATAAATCATAGTCTAAGCTCAGTGAGTATTTAAACATCATAAGGTTTTATTATAAGAGCAAGATGTTTGTTATGTATTCAAAATAAGTGGATTAGACTGTAACTACACTAAATAAGAAGGGTAGTTAATGTATTATCCCTTTATGTTAATCTTATATATTTTTTAGACAAAATCGTACGCTTAAATGAAGTTGAATATGAAATAAAACACTATTAATTAAAATAAAGGATTCGAACTGGTTAGATTGGACCCTGGAGCAATCCAAATACTTTGGAACACAACCCTACACGTACGACTACCTATTATATGCATAAATACATAAAAAATATATACACAAGTGGTTAAGATATGGAGAGAAAAAAAAATCTTTATCATGGAAAAAAATTTGAAAATTCTTTCTCCACATCGTAATTACTCTAATCTACAATTATCGAACATCTATGCATGTAACAAAGAATATTAAAAAAATACACACACACATATATATATATATATATATATATATATGTTAAAGAGGATTTGATCTGGTCCTAGAGTGCTATTAGCTGTCTCGGTGTGCTTTGTTTCCCTAAGTTCATATACAATTATACATATAAAAATTGAGATTATAGATAAGCCCGACGTGGGTCGAGGTGAACTTGTAAATAGTACACACCACTGAGATAATTTGGTTCGACCAAACTTGATTTAAACTCAATTTATTTCAGTAAAAACCACTGGATGTTTTTATCCAAATTGGAACTCATCCAATGCATCACTTAATAAATTTTTTTCTGTGTGGTTAACCAATATTCAATTATATAATTAACAAAGGGTAAATTACACCCAACCCCCCCGTGATCGACCTTATTATCACTCCGCCCCCCTATGAAATTTTTTTTAACATGTTACCCCCCTGTGAATCAATTAAAGAAGCTATTTACCTCCTCACGCGCGCCACTTGCCTGTTATGTGACTGGTTATCAGTATTTTATCAGTAAAAGACTATTTTGTCCTTAATCCAACAACCGTTGGATCTGATCTGCTAAGATCGACGGTCAACCTTAAATACTTATATTTTATTAAATATAATTTATAATAAAAGTTAAATATAATTTATAAATATATAATTTTTATATATAATAATATATAAACATATTATGTTAAAAAAATATGATTTATAACACACCGCCACCACCCTCTTCTCCGGCGGACACCGCCACCACCCTCTTCTCCGGCGGACACCGCCACCACCCTCTTCTCCGGCGACCACCGCTAGCATCGTCATCACCTACCTCCAAGTCGCCTGAGCCACCATCTTCTATCTACCAACGTTTTCCTCCACCTGTCGTCACCTCGCCTCCCCGTCTACCCGCTGCCATAGCTCACCACATCTGCATATGCCCTCTGCCGCCACCTCACTCCCCCTCAGTCTGCCGCCACACTCAATTTCCACCTTCGCCCGCCTCCCCATCTCCTGCCCACAGGCGACCACTTGCAACCGGCAAATCCAACACGTCTTGAAATTCAACATTCAAAACCCACCTACAAACCCAAATCTGCTAATCCAGCACCCAAACCCACCTGCAAATCCAAAACTCCAACCTGCAATTCGCCCCATTGCACCAAGAATTGATGGTGGCTTGATTCAAAAACTAGGAGAAGTTGGTGGCGCTATTTTTGAGAGGGGAAGAGATGGTTGCTCGATTTGTAGGGGAGAGGCGGCGGCTGCGACAGCGCGGTGGTGGCTCGATTTACAGACGAAGAGAAGGTGGTTGCTCGGTTTTTTGTTCGGCGGTGGACAGCGGGCGATGATAATGTATGTATAATGTATGTTTGGGGGCTAATTTTGGATGGAGAAGTTGATTTTGGGGTTTGATTTTGGATGGGTGAAGAAATAGTGTATTAGGGTTAGGGTTTTGGGGAAGAAGATGAAGTTGGGGAAGAAAGGAAAAGAAAATTATAAAATAATTAGTAAATATAAAATAAAATAGAAAAATATTTGTGTAAATATTTTTAAAAATAAGGGTATTTTCGTCTTTTCAGAGAAGTTTTTAGCCCAAAATTTTTAAGGGAGGCAGTGTGTATAATTTAAATTTTTTAGGGGAGTTTTGTGTTAATTTTTTTTTCATAGGGGGTTGGAGTGATAATAGACCTATCACAGGGGGGTTGGCTGTAATTTACCCAATTAACAAATATAACTAGACATATCTAAATCATAAGACGTCAAAACTTTGAAAGGTCAAGCAAAAGTAAAGAGCCAATTCCGCCGCCGAGGAGGGCGAATGCGCAGGGTCAGTGCTATATATATGTACATGTATAGCAAAACCGGTTCTTGAGTTACATGCATGCATGATGCGCATGTGTGACTGAGTAGAATCGTCATATAAATCATATCTATCTCATTTTTGAATTAGACAATGTTTCGTGTCAAAATTGGAGTTTCTTTGGAGCTGCTGATGAACAATAGAATATTAGTAATACTTATGTACTGAATTGCAATACTTAGTAAAAGATATTGTAAACCAAAAAATTTCGTGTGTGCGAAATAACAAACAAGAAAAGTTGTACAAAATAATTTTTATTAGATCAAATGATGTAATGAGTAACAAATATCTAATTATATATATCCTTTGATTTTTCGCTTCTATAACACGATCTTTGAACTTGAAATCTTGAAGGGGAGCTTGTCGCTCTCCTTCAAGCTTGATCTAATTTTCAGTAAGGGAAAATTTCACTTTTGGTCCTCCACTTATACGCTAAATTCGATTTTGGTCCTCCAGTTTTCCCTCTCATCAAATGTCGTCCCTCAGTTATCACTTTTTAAACAATTTTGGTCCCTTATCAACTTTTGGTGTCAATTGAAATATCAGAAATTGTGTTTTGTACCCCAAAAACATAAATTATGATAATTTCCTCCCCAAAAAAGAATAACTAACCAATTTCACCCTTTTATCATATTTTTAATTATGATATATTTACATATTTTTTAATTATGCATGATATAAGACATGTTAAGATATATTATAAATGCATATGAATACCATAAAATTACACACCTTTTTAAATTACACACCTTGTTAAATTATATGAGAGACGAAATGAATTTATGCGCTGAGAATGCTGGTTGTAATGGAGAATTTCATAGGGAGCAAAGAGAGAATGGGACAACGCACTAAGTCATGCAAGCTGCTAAGCCTATCAGATGATGCTCGGACGGATTGATTTGTTCTCTCCATTGTGAAATCGAAAAGGCTTAAGGTGTTCAAAGATTATATGGATGCTAGAAATGGATAATAAAACGGTGAATTAACGAACTCGGCTGAAAATACGCTTGATTTCGTTCCTTTTATTTAATTTTATGATATATATATATGTACACATTTATAATATATCTTAATATGTCTTATTTTATGCATAATTAAAAATATGTAAAATATATCATAATTAAAAATATGATAAAAGGGTTAAATTTGTTAATTATTCTTTTTGGGTGAAAATTATCATAATTTATGTTTTTGGGGTGCAAAATACAATTTCTGATATTTCTATTGACCCCAAAAGTTGATGGAGGGACCAAAATTGATTAAAAAGTGATAATTGAGGGATGACATTTGATGAGAGCCGTAACTGGGGGGACCAAAATTGGATTTTGTGTAAAACTGAGGGACCAAAAATGAAAATTTCCCTTTCAGTAACGTTAATTCGAAGGTTTTGTGTCGTAATTTCGAATTAAAACTTTATAACTTGTGATGATTTTGATGATGGATTTGACATCTTTGATCTCCACCAAATTTGATTTGGACTTCAGTATCGTTAATTGGTAGGTTTAACATCTTATCACGAATCGAAGTTTATAATTTGAGAAGCTATGCGCCTTGAATTTCACCACCGTGAATCTCCTTGAACTTGATGATTTGAGTTGAGAGAGTTTTGAGACATTCCTTAATATCTTTTTGGCTCAAATGCACTTGTCAATTGGTGAATTGATTCTTGAATTTGGACCCTTATCTATAGTTGAGGGTTGGAAGTCTTTCCTGTAATCATCTTGTGAGGTGGCACGACCTGATTGGTCACAATGACTTGATTGAAGAATCACTTCCTTAACTTAAGGATTTGATTTGCTCTAATTATGATCAATTGCCACAATAATGATTTGAGTGCCCATGATCAAGTGCTTTGATTTGATGACTCTAATCTTGTCATTTGGACAAATGACACTTTTTGATTGGCCAAAATATACTTATTAAAGTATCAATTATTTGCCTATTTACTTTCGGAATTAAAATCAGTTTAACTCCCAAATATAAATACGAGAATTAAATTGATATTTAATTGTAATTTTCACATTGGCTGTGAATTTTCATTGTTTACAAATGACCCTTCGAGACTTGTCCGCGAATGATACGCGTGTCTTGAGTGGATAGTCGCGACATTTTGGGTTTTGTAATGGAGCTTCTCAAAATGAGAGTTTGGACCGGAGAAATTGAACCAAAGATTTGCACGTTTTACCCGTAATTGTTTCTTCGGATCACTCAATTTGATGGCCTTCATTTTCCTTTCATTTTAGTCTTTATGGGCAGCCTGCATTTCATGAAGGTAACAGGCCCACAAAGTTTAGCCTGCATCTTGCCTTTGCTTCTTACATGGGCCATAGGTGTGGATTTACCATGTAGATAATTTGAATTCAACGGTGACCCATATGACAAAAGAAGACATTTTAGCCCAGCAAATATACTAAAAGAAAAACCTTTTCTTTTTTTTCTTTTTTAATTTCCCTTTTGACCCAATTAAGCTCATGGTGCATATGATCTAGATGTAACAATCCGTTGGCGCAGCGGAGTGCAATGCCGTCGTGGAGATTTCCTTGTGAAAAAGTGAAACGAAGTGAAAAGTCGATTTAGGCGGCGGCGCATCGGCATTTTTTCTGGATAATTGTATAGAAACTTCTTGATTTTCTTCAAAATTTATCAGTATAACTAACATCTTCAACTCATATCTTTCAAAGACGGTGCCACTTGATACGGTTCAAAATTTGCAGCAAAAAAATCGTGTAACCTAAACATGATTTATGCTTCGAATCAAGAGAAATAATATGCTAAATAATTAAAGAACACCAAACAGCTCCAAAAAAAAAAAAATTAAAGAACACCAAAAGATAAAAGATATATAAAGAGAGTGTTTTTATTGACTTTTCTTCAGAGTAATTATAAGAAGTAGATTTTTATTTGCTTATCAATGTGAACGTAGATACAAAAAATGAATTCTAAGCATTTTTATGGGCTAAAGGCCATCATTTTTTCCTCTCTCTGGCCCTGGAGGCGTTTTTGGTATAGTTGGAATGTAGGTAGTTTTTCCCATTTTTGGGAATAATGGGTGGTTGTTGACTTAGTCCACCCTTATCCATTCATCACCTATGTTTACGAGCAATGTTTTTAAACCCGGACCGGACCGACCAGTCCTGTCGGTTAACCCACCAACCGGCCATCAGTCCGGTTCGGGTGGTGTAAACTGGTGCCGATCGAAAAAAATCGCAAAAAACCGGTGAACCAAACGAACCGGTGACCCCGGTTTTGTACATTGTTCCAGACGAAGTGGCGGCAGACGTCGGTAAGTGATGGCGCCAGGAGACGAAGTGGCGGAAGTCTACACAGGCTTATGAGTTATGAAATGATTTACTAAGACTTGAGAAATTAACTAGAAAAAGAAAAAGTCAAGGAGGATATCACCATAGAAAACACTACTACAAAAATACACTATTACAGCGCACTTATTACAGCGATTTTGGTAAAATCGCTGTAATAGGGCTTCTCGGTTTGGACCTATTACAGCGGTTCAGAGGCGAATCGCTGTAATATGTCCGTTAAAAAAAATTTAAAAAAATCGGTCTATTACAGCGGTTCGGGGGCGAACCGCTGTAATAGGTTTGCACTGTTACAGCGGTTCGATGTCGAACCGCTGTAACAGAAATTAAAAAATAAAATAAAAAAACCGCCTATTACAGCGGTTCGTACTCGAACCGTTGTAATAGGCGGCGGGTTTTAAACCCTAAACCAGCCGCCCCCTTCCCCCAGATTCACAACTCTCTCTCTACTCTCTCTCTCTATCTGTCAACTCTCTCTCTACTCTCTCTCACTATTACACCACCACCACCACCACCATCTCTCTCTCTCTCTCGCTTTCTCTTTTTCTCTCTATTTGATCTCTCTCTCGGTCGCTTCGGCCGCCGCCGTCCACCGCCGTTCGGTCTTTCTCTCTCTCTCTCTCTCTCTCTCTCTCTTTCTCTCTATATATATGTGCATATATATATGTATATATTCTATATATATATTTAACTCTCTTTCTCTATATATAGCACCGCCACCGCCGCCGCGCCCGCCGCGCCGCCGCCATTTAATTTGTGCGAATTTGGGGTAATTTTTTTAGATAAGTATATATATATATACACACACATATAGAGTTTGTGCTAGATAAATATTTGTGTATGTATATTTGTGTATGTGTGGGTCTATGTATATTTGTGTATATGTGGGTGTATGTATATATATTTGTGTATGTGTGGGTGTAAGTATATTTGTGTATGTGTGGGTATATATATATATATTTGTGTATGTGTATGTATATTTGTGTATATGTGGGTGTATGTATATATATTTGCGTATGTGTGGGTGTATGTATATTTGTGTATGTGTAGGCGTATGTATATTTGTGTATATTCTTGAGATTTGCCTATTTTTGTGGAAAATTTAAGGGAAATAGGAAGTTGACTGAATTTAGGGTTAATTTGGGTCAGCTGGGGGTTAATTACGTTTAATTTATTTATTAAATTTGTGTTTATTTTGTGGTTTAGGGTACATTGATCCAACTGATAATCTATATTTATACTTAGTTGTTGAAAATATGATGCTTTATTTGTAATTTTATGTGATTTATGTGATCCAACTGGTGATCAATATTTGTAGTTGCTGGAAATATGATGCTTTATGTAATCCAACTGGTGATCAATATTTATAAAATGATGCTTTATTTTTAGTTTTATGTGATCCAACTGGTGATCAATATTTGTAGTTGCTAGAAATATGATGCTTTATGTGATCCAACTGGTGATCAATATTTTCGTATAGTGAGATCGACATTTTGGGTTTGTTGTGGGTGAAAGATTAAAATGTTGGGTTTGTTGTGGTCCAAAAATACGAATTTTGTTGGTTGCAAGTTTGAGGGAAGATTAAGTCGAGAACTTGGTAGGAATTTTTGCGTTGTTACTCTGCCGAATTTTTTCTAGGATAATGGGAAATAAATTAAAATTAAAATAATTTAATTAATTCAACTCAACTGATGTTAAAATTATTTAATTTAATTAATTAAGAATCAAGATGGATATATCGAAATTGGATTTTAGCGGATCGTAAGATCCGAATTTTGTTGGTTGCAATCCACCCGGGGAAAGATTAAGTTGAGAACTTGGTCGAAATTTTTGCGTCGTTACTCTGCCGAATTTTTTCTAGAATAATGGGAAATAAATTAAAATTAAAATTATTTAATTAATTCAACTATCAACTGATGTTAAAATTATTTAATTTAATTAATTCAGAATCAAGATGGATCGAAGTTGTATTTTAGCGGATCGTATGTCGGAACAGTATGAGATGCATGTATATTTGTAGGTCGATGGCTTCAGATCCTACTAGTAGTTTTCCTGAGGATGATGTATATGGATCAAATAGCCGTCATGAAAAGGAGATACGGAGAGGTGTCACGACTATGAAAAAAGTTGACCCAAGCATAAGACTACCTATCGGCTGGAATGACAGAGGCCAAGCAGTTGACCCAAATAAATCAACATTTGTTGGTTATATAGGAGTCTTGGCTCGACAGAAGGTGCCGATTACCATCAGTGATTGGCGAAAAGTCCCGTCACCAACAAAAAGAAACATTTGGGATAAAACAAAGGTAATTTGGATATTATCATATTTTCTAATTGTTATTGTATTTTTTGTTGATTTAATTTTCTCTAAATTATAATTTCATATATACTTTGTTGTTTGTTTTTTGTAGTTGGCATTTAATATTGAAGAAAGTAGACAAAAGTACGTACTAGCAGAAGCTGGGAAGCTAGCACGTAACTTCAGGAGCTACTTGAGTAGAGTGTGGGTGCGTGATAAGTGCAATATTTATATATTTTATTACCTCTATCTTTAGCATTTTATTGTGATTATATGGCCATTGGAACTGATTTTATCTCATTTTGTGATTTGGGCAAGAGTGGAAGTGCAAAATATCAATTTCAATCAAAATGACAGATTTGGCGATGTTTCGGAAATATTAATTTATCTGGAGATTCAGACATTAGTTTCTATTGAATTTTATCTAGTTGGAAAGCTAAGACAAAGGCCTATATTTCTTATGAAGAAGTCCAGACCCAGTTCGGAAGTTAAAGGGCTCGAAAGTGTTGAAGAATTTAATGAAGATTTCTGTTCTGGACTGGACTGGAATGCGCAGCTTTGGTGAAAAATTCATAACTAGAGTTATGTGTCTTGGATTCAGTCAAGGCCAGTTGGAAATGAAAGCTAACACATAAAGCTACAAATGTCTAGAAGGAGTCAAAGTCAGATTCGATGAATTAGAGGTGACAAATCAGAATGTAAAGGGAAGAATATATTCTCCATGCTTTGATGTTAAAGAGAAGAATATATTCTCCATGCTTTGATGTTAAAAGGAAGAATATATTCTCCATGCTTTGATGTTAAAGGGAAGAATATATTCTCCATGTCTTGATAAAGGAAGAGGGAATATATCTCTCTATGATTATGTCATCTTTTCATTGCCTATATATATGTCTTGCAAGAGTTGAAGAAGAACAACAAAAACAAGAAGAAAACAAAGAGAAGAGAGTTAGAAAAATAGTATTTTCAAGTTTTATGCTTACAATTATGAGTAGCTAAGTTTTTATTTCGATTCAAGGGAGTTCATTTTGATTCACATGTTGTGAGACACGGAGCTTCATCTATCTATCTACGGTTTGATTATCTTTTGTTTCTTATTCTTAATGTTCATGCTTGTTTAGATAATAATCTAAGGTGCACATTAGTTGATTATCTATTACAATCTATTGCTAACAAATCTTCATAATCCGTAATTGTTATGTTTGATTTGTGCATGTAGCAATTAGGTTTTCATGATTAGGATCCCAATTTTCGTTGATAACCTAAGGGAAACATTAGAGTAAATTAAATAGTTGGCGCTTGCTTAAACTATTGTTTATCTTTGGTCGCTTCTAATTCGTTATGCTATTATTAACATGATTAGGATTGCTTAATACCGAGTCAGTTGATAATAAGAATTTAACCGGGTGCTGGGCTTTGGTTAATGACATACGGAAGTTAATAGGGATATAAATAGCTGGTTATTTATGTTCTTGGCTAAGTAATCAAAGAATAGATAGTATTTTAGGTGTCTATGATCAACTTGAATTGAAGAACGAACTATCCTTGAATCGATGCTTTACATTTATTGAACTTCCTATTTAATTCCTGTCATTATTAATTCATCAAACAAACCTCCCCATTGAATATTATTTTGATCAACCAATCTCTAGGGTTCGACCTGGACTTACGAGTATTACAAATTCTTGTGAGAACAGTAATTATATTTTGGTGCATTCGACACGTATCAAAATTTGGCGCCGTTGCCGGGGATTGGTTTTCGGTCAAAATTTTATTTTATTTATTATTGTAATATATATAGGCTGTTAGATTTATATATTTCTTAGTTTTAAGTTTTATTGACTAGTTTGTGCATTGAAAAAAAAAACACTGTTTTTTGAATTCGACCACGAACTCTATATCAATTTTGAAGGAAACGTCGTTTTAAAAACAACTCAGCATACTTTGGTATGCTGAGCACCAGCCTTTCGGGCCCAAATTCCATCGTTTACTAGTTGTTTTTTTGCGTTTTTGTGTTTTCAGTCGGTTTTTAAGTTTTATTTTTATTTGTTTTCGATATTTCTATACTTTACCTTGTTAGTTTTGTGTTTTATGACCTCTAAGAGCCAGGAAATTGATCCATAGATTGAAAGAACGTTCCACAGATTAAGAAGAGAGGCTAAACGGGCAATTGAAGAGCAAAACTCAATACCGAAAGAGTCAATCCCTTCTCCAAAGGGAAGCACCGAATCTCTGCACCTGTTTTCAAGTGATTCAGACAAAGAAGAAGTCATGGCAGCCAACAATAGGACTCTAAAGGAGTTGGCTGCTCCAAATTTTAATCAACAACCTTTATGCATTGAATACGCTACTTTAGATGTTGCTTTTGAATTGAAATCTGGATTGATTCACTTATTACCTAAATTTCGTGGTCTTGCAGGAGAGGATCCAAATAAACATCTGAAGGAGTTCCATGTTGTTTGTTCAAGCATGAGACCAACTGGAGTGTCCGAGGAGCAGATTAAATTGAGAGCTTTTCCATTCTCCTTAGCTGATGATGCAAAGGATTTGCTCTATTATTTACCATCGGGGACGATAACAACATGGAATGAAGTGAAGAGGCTGTTTTTGGAAAAGTACTTCCCAGCTTCAAGGGCTGCCAACATAAGAAAAGAAATTTGTGGCATAAGGCAGTACAATGAAGAGTCATTATACGAATACTGGGAGCGTTTTAAGAAGTTGTGTGCAAGCTGCCCCCACCACCAAATAAGTGAGCAATTGTTAATTCAATATTTTTATGAAGGCTTACTGTATATGGACAGGAACATGATTGATGCAGCGAGTGGAGGAGCGTTAGTAGATAAAACCCCCACAACTGCCAGAAATTTGATTTCCAATATGGCGGCAAATTCACAGGACACCCACAGTTACAGGACACCCCACTGATGCGTGTCCAACATTGCAAGAAGAAACGAACCAGCAAGCCAATGCCATTGGAGGATTCCCAGGTCAGCAACAAAGAAAGTACGATCCTTATTCCAATTCATACAATCCAGGCTGGCGAGGTCACCCCAATCTCAGTTATGGAAATCAAGTTCGACAAAATCGTTATCAAAATTCTTTCCAGCCTCGACAGCAACATCAAACGAATCAATCTTCAAATTCAGGTATGGCTTTAGATGAAATTGTTAAAGCTCTCACTAACAATACCCAACAATTTCAACAGGAAACAAGAAACAGCATCCAAAATTTAGAGAAACAGATAAGTCAATTAGCAACTTCGATGAGCAAGATGGAAGCTCAAGGTTCGGGCAAATTACCATCCCAAACAATCATAAATCCTAGAGAGAATGCCAGTGTAGTAACTTTGCGGAGTGGAAAAGAAATTCAGAGCCCAACTCAAAGTGTGCCGGAAGAAGAAAAACCCACAGAAGCTAAAATTAGTCTCGAAGCTCCTAAGGTTAGTTTTCCTTCAAACATGCATAATTCCACTAACACTGTTCCTGTTTCCATCCCCTTTCCGAGCAGGTTAAGTAAATCCAAGAAACAAAATGAAGAGGGAGATATTGGAGACATTCAGGAAGGTAGCAGTAAACATTCCACTGCTTGATGCTATTAGTCAGATTCCGAGATATGCGAAATTTCTTAAGGAGCTATGCACCACGAAGAGGAAGCTACGAGGAGACGAAAAGATTAAAGTGGATGAAAATGTGTCTGCAATAATCCAGCGAAAACTGCCACCTAAGTGTAAGGATCCAGGTACGTTTACTATCCCTTGTGTGATTGGTAATAATAGATTTGAACGTGCCATGTTAGATTTAGGTGCATCAATTAACGTCATGCCTTATTCAATTTATGCATCTCTTAATTTGGGTCCCTTGAAACAAACTGGTGTTATTATACAATTGGCAGACGATCGATCTAATGCATCCCCGAGGGGGTGCTTGAGGATGTGTTAGTGCAGGTGAATGAATTAATCTTTCCAGCTGATTTTTACGTTCTGAATATGGAAGATAATGGATCCCCAAATCCAGCCCCGATCCTCCTAGGACGCCCCTTCCTCAAAATAGCAAGAACAAAGATTGATGCTCATGATGGCACTTTGTCAATGGAGTTCGATGGGCAGATTGTCAAATTTAGCATATTCGAATCCATGAGGTATCCCCCTGATGTGAATTTAGTTTATTCTATTGATATTATTGATGTGTTAGCCCAGGAGGTTTTTGAGAAAAATCAAGTGGATGCATTGGAAGTAGTACTCAGTCATGGTTTATGGCAATTCGGGGAACATCTTAATTTTAGTGATGAAGTTGAAGAGATGATTATGGCTTTGCAGTCCTTACCACCAGCCCCTAGCAGGTATAATGTGTCAAAAATTGAATTATCATTTAATCACACAAAATTGCTGCCATCTGTGTTGCAGGCACCGAATTTAGAACTTAAGCCCTTACCCGACCATCTGAAGTATGCGTACTTAGGGGAGACTGAGACCTTGCCAGTAATAATTGCAAAGAATCTGACTATGGTGCAAGAGGAAAGACTTGTTAGAATACTTCGAGATCATAAGACAGCAATTGGATGGACTATAGTAGACATCAAGGGAATTAGTCCTTCCATGTGCATGCACCGGATTTTGTTAGAGGATGACTCAAAACCAAACAGAGAGGCTCAAAGGAGGTTGAATCCATTGATGATGGATGTAGTAAAGAAAGAAATCCTGAAGTTGTTGGATGCAGGAGTTATTTACCCAATTTCAGACAGCAAGTGGGTCAGTCCTGTTCAGGTTGTACCAAAAAAATCTGGAGTGACGGTAGTGCAGAACCAGAATAATGAGCTAGTTCCTACGAGGATTCAAAATGGGTGGCGTGTTTGCATTGATTACCGGAAGCTGAATGCAGCAACGAGAAATGACCATTTTCCTTTACCTTTTATTGATTAAATAAATGCTTGAACGATTAGCCGGTAAATCTCATTATTGTTTTCTTGATGGCTACTCAGGTTATAACCAGATTGTGATTGCTCCTGAAGACCAAGAGAAAACCACATTCACGTGTCCGTTTGGAACATTTGCTTATCGGAGGATGCCGTTTGGACTTTGCAATGCACCAGCCACTTTTCAGCGCTGCATGATAAGTATTTTCTCCGATTTAATCGAAAAGTACATTGAAGTTTTTATGGATGATTTTACTGTGCATGGGGATTCATTTGATTCTTGTCTTGAAAATTTATCTCGTGTGCTTGATCGTTGCATTGACACAAACCTTGTTTGAATTTTGAAAAATGTCATTTTATGGTAGAACAAGGGATTGTATTAGGACATGTTATTTCATGTAGGGGTATTGAGGTAGATAAAGCTAAGGTAGATTTAATTGTGAACTTACCCTACCCCACATGTGTGAGGGATGTGCGATCTTTCCTTGGCCATGCAGGTTTTTATCGTAGATTCATCAAGGATTTTTCGAAGATTGCATTGCCTCTATCCAAGTTGCTACAACAAGATGTGATTTTCGAATTCACCCAAGACTGCAAGGATGCTTTTGATAAACTGAAATCAGCGTTAACCACTGCACCTTTAATGCAGCCACCAGATTGGTCTCTTCCATTCGAAATAATGTGTGATGCGAGTAATTATGCAATGGGAGCAGTTTTAGGACAACGAGTTGGCAAACAACCTCATGTGATCCATTATGCTTTCCGGACCCTTAACGCGGCTCAGTGCAATTATTCAACTACTGAAAAAGAACTTTTTGTCTATTGTTTTTGCTTTAGATAAATTTCGTTCTTATCTACTTGGATCTAAAGTGATTGTATTTTCTGATCATGCAGCTTTAAGACATCTTTTGGCGAAGAAAGAATCAAAACCGAGGTTAATGAGATGGATTCTTCTTCTTCAAGAATTTGATTTGGAGATTAAAGATAAAAAGGGGGCTGAAAATTTGGTGGCAGATCATTTGAGTCGATTATTGCGAAAAGAAAATCTAGTGCCACTACAAGAATTCTTTCCGGATGAGCAATTGGTTGCTCTGCAAGGTATGGTTCCTTGGTATGCTGATTTAGTGAATTATTTAGTTTATAGAACTTTACCTGATGATTTGAGTAGAGCTAAGAAAGATAAAATTAAGAGTGAGGCAAAATATTATGTGTGGGATGATCCATACTTGTGGAAGTTTTGTTCTGATCAAATTATTAGGAGATGTGTGCCTGATTCTGAATTAGAGTCTGTCTTGAAATTTTGTCATGCTTATGCGTGTGGTGGTCATTTTGGACCTAAGAGAACTGCAAGAAAAGTGTTAGATAGTGGTTTCTATTGGCCTACTTTATTCCGTGATGCTTATGTTATGTGTAAAAATTGTGAACAATGTCAAAGGACTGGGAATTTAAGTCATAGGAATGAAATGCTTCAAACGCCCATACTTGTTTGTGAGATTTTTGATATATGGGGTATAGATTTTATGGGACCTTTTCCTTCCTCCTTTGGTTTTGTTTATATCTTACTTGCGGTTGATTATGTTTCGAAGTGGGTGGAAGCTAAAGCCACCCAAACTGATGATTCTAAAGCTGTTGTAGGTTTTCTCAAGTCTAACATTTTTAGTAGGTTTGGCATACCAAAAGCGTTGATAAGTGATCAGGGTCCCATTTTTGTAACCGAGCTGTGGACACTTTGCTAAAAAATATGGGGTGTTTCATAAGACATCCACACCTTATCACCCTCAGACAAATGGGCAAGCCGAGGTGTCCAATCGAGAAGTCAAGTCCATCTTGGAAAAAACTGTAAATCCTAATCGAAAAGATTGGAGTCTTCGACTTGAAGATGCATTATGGGCGTACCGGACAGCCTATAAAACACCTATTGGGATGTCTCCATATAGGTTAGTCTTTGGTAAATCGTGTCATCTTCCGGTGGAATTGGAACACAAAGCGTTTTGGGCTGTAAAGAGTTGCAATTTAGATAGAGATCAAACTGGTATACATAGGAAGTTGCAACTACAAGAGTTAGAGGAGATTCGCCTTGATGCTTATGAGAATTCCCGAATTTACAAGGAGAAGACCAAGGGGTTTCATGACAAGCTGATCTCTAGGAAGGAATTTGTGATTGGACAAAAAGTGTTGCTTTACAACTCAAGACTCAAATTAATGCCTGGTAAGTTACGTTCTCGTTGAAATGGACCTTTTGTTGTGATTAATGTATTTTCTTATGGTGCAGTAGAGATTCAAAGCTTAGAAACTAACAAGTTGTTCAAGGTAAATGGACATAGACTTAAACCTTTCTATGAAGGTTTTCAAGAGCATACAATTGAAGAAGTTTCATTGATCAATCCAACTTACTTGGATTAAAAGGCTGCAAAGTCGAGCCAACGACTTTAAAAAAAGGCGCTGCTTGGGAGGTAACCCAAGAGTGGCTGAACGACCATCATCAGATTTGCTTTCTTTTTCCCTATCTCTTTTAATTTCGTTTGTTCATTTTTTTTATTTATTTTTATTTATTTATTTTCATTCTGTGTTGCATTGAGGACAATGCAGATTTTAAGTGTGGCGGAGATGGTTAGTTATTTGTTTTATGAGTTAAAAAAAAAAAATTCTTTATTGTGCAGCCAAGTAAGGTAGTGAAATTTTTTTTCCCTTCATCAGTGGTTGATTGAAAAATAGACTAGATTCAATAGAGAAGTTAAGTAGTGTTAAAATTGTTATAATTGTTGAAGTACAGATTTTTAGAGAAATTCGTGTAAATTCGTAATTTAGCATAACTTTGTATGTGACTTTTGACTCACTGAAATTCCTTCAAAATCCTCAAGGTTAATCTGGTTGATAGTGATTTAAAGTAATAACGGATGAAATTCCTCGGTGTAAAGCTTGAGGCGTAAACTATGTAATGTTGAAGATATAATATAGCGCCTGGGATTATCTACACTGAAGGGATTAAGCCTGAGGAGTTTTCAAGCTTGATAACCTAAGACTATCTAGTCTGGGATCTATCGGCCCAAACCTGCTACTGTGTTGGAAATCTAATAGGGCTATTCAAAGTATGTCCAGAATGAAATGATCCGCTTGTTGAGTAACCGGGTGCATTCATGAATAATGTTTGTATTCGCGTCAAAAGACAAGTGTGTGCTTAATAATAATATATTGCTCGTTTTAATTCATGCTTGAGGAAATATAAAGGGATGATGTTGAGTTAAATGTTGCATTAATAGTATTGCGGTTACAAAATGAAGTGAATTCTTGAGAAGTTTGTGTGAATGCAAGAGTAATGGTGGACACATGATTAACCTTTCTAGCGAATTTTGTTAATTTTTGGTTATGAATCGATGATGTTTGGAAAGAAAATTTCATGAACTTGCTTGTTTGTACATTGAGAGATTGAAAGTGTGGGGTATATCTTCTGCAAACCCTCACGAGACTAAACTCGTCCACTAGGGGTAACCTAGGGGTTTAAAGGCTTGTTGCATATGCTAAATGCAACCGTGTTACCTACGAAAGTGGTTGGCTTTAGTTTTAGTTTTTTTTTTTTTTTTTTTTTCTAGTTTCTCTTTATCTTTGCCCGAGGACGTGCAAGAGCTAAGTGTGGGGGAATTTGATAAGTGCAATATTTATATATTTTATTACCTCTATCTTTAGCATTTTATTGTAATTATATGGCCATTGGAACTGATTTTATCTCATTTTGTGATTTGGACAAGAGTGGAAGTGCAAAATATCAATTTCAATCAAAATGACAGATTTGGCGATGTTTCGGAAATATTAATTTATCTGGAGATTCAGACATTAGTTTCTATTGAATTTTATCTAGTTGGAAAGCTAAGACAAAGGCCTATATTTCTTATGAAGAAGTCCAGACCCAGTTCGGAAGTTAAAGGGCTCGAAAGTGTTGAAGAATTTAATGAAGATTTCTGTTCTGGACTGGACTGGAATGCGCAGCTTTGGTGAAAAATTCATAACTAGAGTTATGTGTCTTGGATTCAGTCAAGGCCAGTTGGAAATGAAATCTAACACATAAAGCTACAAATGTCTAGAAGGAGTCAAAGTCAGATTCGATGAATTAGAGGTGACAAATCAGAATGTAAAAGGAAGAATATATTCTCCATGCTTTGATGTTAAAGAGAAGAATATATTCTCCATGCTTTGATGTTAAAAGAAGAATATATTCTCCATGCTTTGATGTTAAAGGGAAGAATATATTCTCCATGTCTTGATAAAGGAAGAGGGAATATATTCTCTCTATGATTATGTCATCTTTTCATTGCCTATATATATGTCTTGCAAGAGTTGAAGAAGAACAACAAAAACAAGAAGAAAACAAAGAGAAGAGAGTTAGAAAAATAGTATTTTCAAGTTTTATGCTTACAATTATGAGTAGCTAAGTTTTTATTTCGATTCAAGGGAGTTCATTTTGATTCACATGTTGTGAGACACGGAGCTTCATCTATCTATCTACGGTTTGATTATCTTTTGTTTCTTATTCTTAATGTTCATGCTTGTTTAGATAATAATCTAAGGTGCACATTAGTTGATTATCTATTACAATCTATTGCTAACAAATCTTCATAATCCGTAATTGTTATGTTTGATTTGTGCATGTAGCAATTAGGTTTTCATGATAAGGATCCCAATTTTCGTTGATAACCTAAGGGAAACATTAGAGTAAATTAAATAGTTGGCGCTTGCTTAAACTATTGTTTATCCTTGGTCGCTTCTAATTCGTTATGCTATTATTAACATGATTAGGATTGCTTAATACCGAGTCAGTTGATAATAAGAATTTAACCGGGTGCTGGGCTTTGGTTAATGATATACGGAAGTTAATAGGGATATAAATAGCTGGTTATTTATGTTCTTGGCTAAGTAATCAAAGAATAGATAGTATTTTAGGTGTCTATGATCAACTTGAATTGAAGAACGAACTATCCTTGAATCGATGCTTTACATTTATTGAACTTCCTATTTAATTCCTGTCATTATTAATTCATCAAACAAACCTCCCCATTGAATATTATTTTGATCAACCAATCTCTAGGGTTCGACCTGGACTTACGAGTACTACAAATTCTTATGAGAACAGTAATTATATTTTGGTGCATTCGACACGTATCAGTGCGAGATGATGATGAAAACATTAATTACAACCCACCCTCACAATCTGAGATACCTCAAGCCGATTGGACGACATTTGTAGATCTTCGCCTAAGTGAAGAGTTTCAGGTAGTCATTTTAATTTACAGTTTCATTTGTTGGTTATTGTGTTTATATTTAACTAATAATTTGATTATGTAATAAACAGAAACTATGTAGGAAAAATTAGGAAAGAGCAAAGGAACCTGAATATCCTTACAGGAGATCACGTCTTGGACATGCTCTTGTGGAGCAAATTGAGGTACGTAGTTCATTTAGCAGTGAATCCTTACAATTTTTTTAATAAATATTCCTTGTTAATAAATATATATTTTTTAATCAAAATATAGATGAATAGAAGAAGGGATGTGGGATTTGATTGCACAGAGGTGACACGAGCACTCGTGTGGAGGATTGCGCGTTCCTATAAAACAAATGAAATTGATAACGACAATGTTAGAAGAGTAGTGAATGAAATGGCGAGTTATTTGCAATTTTAGCTCTATAATGTGTTGTATGTTTGTTTTGAAATACTAATGAAAAACAAAGTTCACTATTTTTTTTTTTTAAATGTATTATTATAGGAGAGCATTTCACAAGAGAGTACTAGCCATAGAGGAAATGAGAGGAGTCGAGATGATCTATTGGCTAAAGCTCTTAAAAAGAAGGAGCATCCGGGTCGCGTTAGGGGTGTTGGCTTTGGGGTCTCACAAAGAGAGTACTTTACGGATCCAAAGCCTTCTAAAGATATGGAGATGGAAAGCTTGAGAAACATGGTGAAGAGCCTCTCCGAATCGATGCTTCCTGAGGTAATGATTTGAACTTGTTTATTGATCATGTAACTTTGAACTCTCTATTTCTGTAAAACACACAGAAACTCTCTAATATAATGTTGTATATATATATATATATATATATATATATATGTTGCTTATCGCGCCATGTTAATTAGCACTTTCATCACCGTTATATCGTGTGGTGGCTAAAGGACAGATGTACAATCGAGTGAATGATAGAATACTTCACAACCGTCCATTAGCCACCAACCTTGTGAAAGTGCGCGTTGACGCTGCAGTTGAGGCAGATAAACCCCTACCCGTCCCTCTCAATGATGAAGTGCTCACCATTTCTAATGCTTTGGGTACCTTTGTTGCTTGGCCAGCAAGTCTTGTCATTGTCACTGATGCACCGGTATGTAATTAATAGCTAGTCATTAATAAATTATAACAATTGTTTAAGGTTACTAAATATACTTTGGTGTGTAACATTTACGTTTTAATTTCTTTGTTTAAATAGTCTCTTGGACCATCTAAATCATCTGGAAACCAGAAATCAGGGACATCGAAACACTCAGCTGTCAAACCAAAACCTCCAGTGGCCAAGCCTGCACGTGAAGGTGACAGATGTGCAGACCTTGAACTAGCTGGACTCCCTAATAAGCTTTTATATCTTGGGAAGTACATGAAGAAGATGTCTATTACTGACCAGATCACTATAGACATCGAGGAAAGAATTATGAATTTTGCATTCCCATAGTATATTGGGAAGGAGGAGATCTGTCACCTTCTGCGTCAAGAAGAGATAGGAGCCTCTCTCATTTCAGTGTACATAAAGTAAGTTTTTTAATTATTTTATTGCATCTAAATTATGATTATTTTCGTCAAGAAGAGATAGGGTTCGAAAATTTAATTAAAAAAAAACCCTATTACAGCGGTTCAGGCTAGAATCGCTGTAATAGGGTTACCCTATTACATCGATTTTTTATTATCCTCTTATTACAGCGGTTAAAAACCGTTGTAATAGACCTAAGCCATATTTCAGCGTTGCCTATTACAGCGGTTAAAACCGCTGTAATAGGTCCAAAAAAAACTGCTGTAATAGGCCTTTTCCATAGTAGTGAAATGAAATGGCCTAGAGAAGATCCATCATGGAGAAGAAGACAGCGGCGCAGAAACATATAGGATTAGGGTTTTCTCTTTTCAGATTTTATATCAACTTTACCTTACAAAAATGATTAATTAATTTTATATTTAAAAGGTCAAATGCACTTGTATATTTCAAAATAGTCAAAGGCATATCTAATTTAGTAACTAAACTTCTTCAAGCCCATATTATCATAGCACTATGATATAATTATTCTTTAATTTTTTCTTATTTTATGACAATCTTGCATTAAATTTAAATAATAACTGTTGGGAAATTTACATATAGCCCGACTAACCACAACGAAAAATTAAAATTTTAGTTTCTAGGATTTAAACATGCGAGTTTATTTATCCTATGGGCTTATCACGTATCATAGGCTTGCGCATCTTTACACTAGTTATTTAAAACTTAAATAAAGAAGATCTTACCTTATTCGATGTTTCGTAAAAATTGAATAGTTTCTGCTTCCTTAACGTAAGCTCCCTAGCTTGCTCCTCGTTCCTTGAATCAACTCGTTCGTTTTTTTCTTTGATGAAGATTTCGAATTCCTCTACCAAAAACGCCTTTGATCGGATTTTTGATTCACTTCAGAGACCCAAGTGTTTGTCCTCTAAAGTTGATCCACACCTCGGATACCCACTCGTCTATAATCTTTTGCTAGGTTGATCTATAAACGTTTATTCTAACTCTAAGGAATAGTGTATGGGATTAAGGTGAAAGCAAAAAATTACTTCTCTAAGTATTTTGGAAGAATTCTTAAATTCAAGATCTTGATGAATAATCAAGAACTCAAGAACTTGTATTTGGAGAGAGTGAAACAAACGAATTTTTTTGGCTTGTGAAGCTATCCAAGTTTCGTTCTCTACATGTCCTTTATATAGAACTAGGTTGTTGCAATTCTTTCCCATGTAGGAATAGAAAACTAATTAATTCCCAAATAAAACTCTTCTATTTTAATTAGCTTTCTTTCTCTCGAAGAAATCTTATTTCCTTCTAGAAGAAAATTAATTAAACTCTTTAATTATTTTCCTCCACCAAATTTTCGACCAAGGTTATAAAATAAGCCTTTAGTAATTAATCCACCAGATTAGATTAATTAAAAGTTACTTCCAATTAATTAAATACTTTCTAGACTTTTACCAAACATCTTTTGGACTTAATTAAATATTCATCCAACTATTGAATAAATAAAAAGTCTTAATTAATTAATCTAATTAATTAATCTATTAACTCAACTACTTTGAATTAAATTTTCTTAGCTAAGAAATGGATTTGTCCGAGTCTTGTGTGTGACCCTTTAGGTTCACCAACATACTAGTAATGGGTTCATAACCTTTATGATTTAATTTGGACAATTTAATTGTCTAGATTAATTAAACACTTTTAATTAACTATCTAATTATTTAATCTTCATTAAATATAAGATACCCATAAATCAAAGAAAAGTTTCTAGCTACTTATCTTGAAGACCTAGATGTAGGCGATTCAAAGTGAACCTTTCCAATCGTGCATTCCATGCAAGTGAGATTCTTCCATCAACTAATTTCCCAATTGAATTAAGAATCGAAGAATCTTATTGGTCGAGATCCTTGTAAATTTAATCTTAATAATTCAAGTGTGTTTGACTAGTGATTAATTAATTCAAGAAACTCATTTCTTAATTAATTACTTACTTGCCTTGGCCAAGGATTAACTCAATTAAATCACTTAGAATATTATAGAAAATTCACTTGTTCATCCAAACAAGTGATGAATCCTTTGTTGTCAACACCAACCTCCATATCCGAGTCACTATACCCAATCAGTCCATGTGTGTCCTTGTAAAAGAACTGGCACAGGAGTCAAAGTGCAGTGAGTCAATATATAAGATTACTGTGATGACTCAAGTCAAAGAATTAATCTTGCTCTATCGTGATTAAGAAATTCCTAATTCGACATATATAGAAATAATTCCAATTTAGGAAGTTTCAGTCAGGGTAATCAGTGAACTTGTTCTCAACAAGCATCCGCGTATGTGCATTTGTGTCAACTACACTAATGTCTATAAAATGAGACATTCTCTAATTAAGAGTGTGCATCATATGCGCAAGTCTATCCGAATTATCAGTGTCCCATCTTGATAATTCTATGACTTCGATGGTATTTAGAAATCACAGCCTTAGAGACTTGTTTTATGATATCCATCCAATGAGATGTCAAGCCCCATAGCTATGTGTGAATTCTAGGGAATTCATCATACAATTATAACAATATAAACATAAGATGAAGAAATGCCTTTTATTAATATAATGTAAAACGAAATTATTTATTACAAGAATAGATAAAAAAAAGCCTATCTAGGATTGGCTCGCAAGGCACTATTCTAACAATAACAACTACTACATATTGATACACAAATAATTTGAAATGACATTTAGTGACTAAAAATAATTGAGATCAAATATATTTATTTATAATGTCTATATATATATATATATTTATTCATAATATATATACTTGGGTCAATCCGTCAGACCAGTGACCCAATGACCCAGTAAGTTGTCCGGTTTGATTGCTGGTCCGGATTTAAAAACATTGCTTACGAGCTTCCCATCGAGCTATCCGTCATCTTTTTCATAATCTATTCCCTTAGGTGGTCCATGAGCTTGACAATCGAGCTTATGCCTTGCTCTCACCATGAGCACCCTTAAGAGCTTTCATCTTGATCCATCTTAGCCTTTTCTTATTATTATTTCAGCCCAATTCTTATTATTTTTGCTGTTTGGGTCTATTCCTCAGACCCAATATTATAGTTCCAGGTCTGGACCAAAGTCCTTTCTTCTCTTTTTTTTCAGGGCTCTTTTGTGTCTCCTTTTTTTTTGTTCTTCTTTTTGGGGCTTTGTTTTAGTTCATTATTTTTTCAAATAGCAATTTATCTCTCTCTCCACACACACATACACACACACACACACACATATATATATATGTATATATATACACACCTGTAACTTGCTGTAATTTATTTTAACTAATTTCAGCATATATATATATATATAGAGAGAGAGAGAGTGATGAGCAATACGACTTGAGAGAGAACATAAACGACTTTCTTTATCTTCTTTTTAATTTAAATCATATCCAGGCCATTGGATCTCATTAGAGATTCAACCGCTGTAAGTAATTGGGTTTGTGGGTCTGAAATGGTCCAGATCTAGGTCCAGATCCAAAAATAATTTTTGGGTTTAGGATGGGCATTGCCTACCCAATGCCAAGACTAGTCTTGACTTAACCACAAGTTCGTTGAGTAAGCTCTTTTGTCGTTTGAGCGTTCTCGCTAGGGGTGGTCACCGAATCGATCTTGATTCGAGCTCGAGCCAAAATTTTCAAATGAAATGTGCTCGAGCCAATTTATACTTATTTGAAGGTTCATGAGCTAAATTTTTTTATTTATTAACATACATAATATCATATTTATAAAATTATGTATATAAACAATGATACATTTAATATTTATCATAAACATATTTAAAATAGGTATATATATATATTTTGAAAAAAATTACTAAAACCCCCTTAAAATAATTTTTCACATCCAAAAAACCCATGAAAATATTTTTCAATATCAAAAACCCATTCTACAAACTTTTCATTCCAAAAGCCTCAAAAGTGAGTATTAACAACTTTTCGGACTAAAATACCCTTCATTTCTTAAGTTCATAATTGATCAATTTATTTTTCTTATTTGAATCATTTTGTTTTAGTTTTTTTAAATTGATGAATCATAAAATACGAATTTTATTTTGTAATATTAAATTTTTTAAACATTTGTATATAATTTATTTTTTATTTTAATATGGTAATTTTCTGTAAATATATGTATTAAATTTTTCTAAAAGATTAAAAAATCTAAAAATTTAAAATTAAAATCATAATTACTATAAATTATCAATATAAAATTTTTAAATAAACAAATTTCATTGTAAAACTACAATTGATGAATTTTTAATCTAGAAGGCTAAGGGCAATTAAGTCTATAAATTTGTTAACCCTAAATATTGGGGTTCTCGGAATAAAAAGTTGATGGAGTGGGTTTTTTTGATTGAAATTTTTTATCATGGGTGTTTTTGGATATATAAATTTATTTTAAGGGTTTTTTTAGTAATTTTTTCTTTTTTTTAGAAGAACCGCCCTATCGGGGGGAGAGTGTTGTCGGGCCTCTCAGCCCTTCTTTATATCATCAAAAAATGAAAGCAATAAAGAAGGAGATCTAACTCCCTCACAGCCATCTATGAAAGCAAATAAAAAAGGAGTACTTACAAGCATAATCGAATAAATAAGGAGTACTACCCCCTTACAATATGAGATAAAAATCAAAACCATCTAAACCTAAAATTTGGGAAAATTAAATCCATTTTATACACCCAAGAATATCCGCCGGGACTTCATTTTCCATCATCAATGTAGAGCCTTTCTCATCACATGCCTTATTTGCCAAGAGGTCTGTCGCCTTATTCCCTTCCCAGTAAATGTGTGTGAAAAAAATATCCATTTTATATCTATGCATACTTATCCGTTGTAGAAGATATTGTAACATCCAACCCCCTAGAGCAGCCGTCAACATAAGTTGTAACACCACTTGAGCATCTAATTCCACCCACACTTTATGGAACGCTTTTCAATAGAAAAATTTGAGTCCCTTGCATATGCCATTTTGCTCCGCATTAGTGTTAGTTGCCACCACTATGTAATCCGTAAAAGCAAAAAGTAGTTTGCCCGTGTGGTCTCTAATTATCCCATCTGAGCCATCTTCACCCGGATTTCCACGAGAAGCCCCATCCGTTTTATGTTTCACCCATCTAGTTTCGGGTGGATGCCACTTGATACACATCGATCTAAGCCCAACATCCTTGATCAATTGAATACCCAAGGATTTTGCCAAATTTCCGTTTCCTCTCCAGTCTCGTGATTTGATCAAACCATTTTGGTGAAGAAGCTTGATGTAATATCCCACCTTTAATCTTATTCAGAGAGTCTTGAAGCTAGCGCCCTCATGTTTCGCCTTATTTTTCTCAATCCAAATGAACCAGGTAATAATAACCGGCAAAATGCGTCGGATATTATTTTCAGCCACCCTATTCTCTAAGATTGCCACCACATGTATAAATTTGAAGTATCAGGAAGATTAAATTCACAAAGTCTTGCAAAATGATCACCAATCTTCCTTACCTCCATACTAGTAACAAAAAGATGAGAAATAGATTCTGCACATCCCTCTCCACAACAAAAACATTTTGAAGCCAAAAGGAATCCCTTTCTTTGCATGAAAGAATCTACAGGTAGCCAACTATGAAGCAAACGCCAAGCAACAATTGACATAGAAGGACGGAAGCATTTATTCCATATATCTCGAAAGATAGGTTGTTTCTCTGTGACATCTCTCACTTTATGCCAAGCTGATTTCAAAAAGAGAACCTACCATTAGTCGAACCCATCCAGAACGCTTCATCCTTAGTTGTTGGTTCGAAAGGAATTAAGACAATTTGATTCACCAAGTGAATGGGAAGTACAGAAGCTAATTTTTCAAAATCCCATGATCCATCCTTCCAGAACGAGGAAACAGTGTCCCGAGACATGTTTTGATCCAAGAACATATGATTAAGAGCTTTATCTCCAATCCAGTTGTCGATCCAGAACAAGATATTTCTATTTCCAATCTTCCAACCTATTTGCGCCTCAGCTCGATCTCTGGCTCTCCCTAACCGCTTCCACACCATTGATGCCGAGATTCTTATTGGAGCCACAACATGATGCAATGATTTGCAATATTTATCTTGCATAAATCGAGCCCAATAAGTTTTCCCGTTCTGTAAAATCCACCAAAGTTTCAAGCCAAAAGCTTCAACCATCTCATTAAGGCTCTGGATACCGAGTCCTCCTTCTTCAAATGGATAGCAATTTTAAAATAGGTATATATATACATATATAATAAAATGGTAATAGTTTTTTTGTTTTAGTTCGAGCTCGACCCGAATTCGATCTACAGCAAGCTTGAGTTCGGGTTCATTTAATCAGACTCTAGCTGGAAAATTTTGGCTCAAGCTTAAGTTCTGCAAATTGCTCAGACTCGACCCGAACTCGTCTCGTGTGCACTCTCTGTTTTTTTTTTTTTTTACCAAAAGCCACCTATGTCAAGGTGGGATTGTTTTTCCAAGGACCCCTCCCATCTATAAATCACACTAAAAATATGTACAAGGGATAAAGCCAAGGAGTACCACACATTTCAAAATGCAAGAACTGAAACGAGGAGTACTAATCCTTTTACAATGGAAACTAAAAGAATCTAAATGTGGGTAAATTAGTTATCAACCCGAATGAGACCAACATCGATGTCTCGAATCTGATGAGGGAGGAAACTCCTAGATATGGAAGTAGTACAAGCATTGTTCGCGAAGAAGTCCACGACCGATTTACCTTCCATGTGCAAAATGTGAACCTCCATTGTGCTCATGAGGAACTTGAGATTAGTGATCAAATGGTGGTATTTTCAGTGACCCGGGGATGTAGATGAGATGATAGAAATGATAACTTTAGCGTCGACTTTTGCCCAAACCTTGCGGATTCCCAAATTAGGAGAAAATTAAAGGCCTTTGAAATGCTGAAAGGCAATGACTACATCCCCATGATGATTTCTAATGATACCTCCTGCTCCAGCAATCTAGTTGTTGCATTTCGACGCACCGCCTAAGTTGAGTTTATAAGCACTGATTTGGGTTGGAAATGAACCCGACCCTCCCCAATGAAGCTTGGCTCGAGCGCGATCTCGAAGCTTCCAAAATGGAACAACCTGAAATCAAAGGACCCTCGTTAGGGTCGAGCTGGGGTTGATCCCAGCGTAGACCCTCCGACGATCAAGTCAGTTATCGACTCTAAGGATCGAGATCACAATATTTAATATGGAGTAATAAATGTCATACCTCCTAGTTGTGAAAGTGGGTGTATTTATAGTGTTGGGCGCTTTGTACTGATCAGCATGGGCCACGTGGCTTAATCTCAAGCTTCCTGGTGAAGCTAATCGATGGCTGAGAACATGGGTTGGTCGGGTCGGGTGGATCGGGTCAACCCGAACCCGATCTAAAAAGCGCGGATCCTGGAGTGTATTGTGAATATAACCAAGTGTAAAGGGTAAAATTGTCTAAGGGTCATTTTGACCTATATCATCAAGTCCCCCACTTTATTAGTCATAAGTGTGCATCAGGTTCGAGGTGTGACGATGACTGATAAAGTAGAGTAAAATTGGATCATCTCACCAGTCACGATGAGACGATAGCTAATCTTGCTCGTATATCTCGGACGTCTCTGATCGCCTCTGGTAAGCTTGTCCCTTTATAAATAGCCACATGTGGCCTTCATTTTGTTTTGTACTTTAGAAAATTCTAGAGAGAGAAAGAGAGAAAAAAGAGAGAAGAGAAAGAGAGAAGAAAGAGAGGAGAAAGTCATAGGAAATTTCTCAAGCATTGCTTCGAAGTCGATCCTGAAGCTTCAAGGCGAGCTCGATCCCGGCTCTTCATCTCGAGCTCGATTCCAGTGCACACTCCATCGGTTCCTTTAGGTAACTCTTCGTTACAATTTTTGTTCCCCCCCTTTTTTTTTAAAGGAAAACTTGCCATGGACTCTTTTACTTCTTCCATGCGAAACCCAAAGAGTTTTTGTTCCGTGAATAATAAAATCTTGGATGTGAATTCTGCATCAAGATCATCTGTAGAGAGTTATAGTGAACAAAAAAATAATTCCGATCCGGTTCGCTCTGCAGGTGAATGTAGGATCGAGATGGATAGAGAACCTGATAGGGTGAGGGAGAGCGAAAATGAATCTAGCTCATTTGAGGAGGAGGTTCCAGATTACCTTGTAACTCGATCCTCAATACAACCTCGCGAGTTTGATGAGATTAGAGAAATGTACCATATTCCTGTGGAATTTAAGTTACATTTACCAGGTCCTGAGGATAGAATGCATCTGCCCCCTAGGTCAACTCGAACTTTCTGTACAGCTCATCTAGAGGCTGGCTTAAGGTTCCATTTGCATCCAGCCATAGTAGATATCATTTCAGGTTTTGAGATAAGTCCCACCCAGCTAGTCCCAAATGCGTATAGGATCATCATCTGCTTCATTATTTTGATGACTCGTTACGGTATGGAGCCGACTTTTTCTCGTTTTTGGAGTTTGTACTATATCACTCCTTCTACCAAAACCGACCTCGGTTTTTTTTATTTTTCTCCTCGCTCGGGGTGTAAAACAATTCACAAAATGCCCTCATCCTTAGGATCATGGAAAAAGAAATTCTTTTTTGTTGAACCACCCCGAACAAGACCCTGGAGAATGGCTCGACCATGGAGACTAGAGGCTCCTAATATACCTGAGTTGGGTGAGGCAACTTTCGAGGAAGGGTTTATAGAGAACACATACGCCAGGACATGGTATCTCGCAAAAAAAATGGTTCTCGAGCCTATCTTGGCCACTTGTGCCTTAAGCCCTGCTAATGTGGAATTAGTGAATTTGGGTAAAACCTTTTGTTTTTCTCCCTTCTTGTTTATCCTTCTATTTATGTTGCACTAAATGCTACGTTTTTATTTTATACAGCAATGGCTACTCGAAAGGCTGAGGTTGCAAAAAATATCGAAGCTCAAATGAAAAAAAAGAAGATCTCGAAGCTAAAAAAAAGTAGATTAGGAGCGAAGGCTCCCTTGAGGAAGGATCAGGCTCCAAGGCGAATCTTGGGTGATCAGCCTACGAATGATCCGTCACGCACTCCTTCTCTCGAAAGGCCGCAATATCAGTTGTTTGATGATAAGGCTAATGAAGAAGCTCAAGCGTCGGCGGGTCTTGGTCAAAAAGTACCTCTTGAGATTTCGCCTTTGTGCGAAATTCCTTTAATTGCCGACGTCACAGGAAACGGGTCTGATGCCATTCATTCAACGACTGCAGGGGAAGATCGAGATCAAGCGTTTAATCCGCCTGCTCGAATTGTTTTAGGCAAAAGAAAGGCTGTTGAAGCACCTTTTCGAGAAGGGTCATCGGGGTCCTTTCGTCCTATTGGTGGTAAGGACGATCATTTGAAGGGGAAGGTTGCGGAGATCGAGGAACTTTTAGCTGAGGATCGTAGGGAAGCGTATACCAGAGGGGGAAAGGTTCTCTTCGCCTTTGATGGAGAATCTTGGGATCCAAAATGGAAGGTTAGTAGTGAGAGTAGTATTTTTGAGATGGGAGCTGGTGGTACGAGTTTTGAGTTGTACAAAGCTTGTATGCTGCCTCGGGATAAAGCTCGGTTCATTGATGTACCTCATCCTAATGTTGAAGAGCATGGAGCTCATTCTTGGGCACAGGTAACGTAATTTATGATTTTATCATAGTTTTCTTTTCGAAGATGAAATATTATTAATTTCTTTCATTTCAGACTGGTTTGGCTATGCATCAACTTTCTTTGAGCAATTCTTATTGGAAGAATGAGAAGCTTGTAGGCGATGCTGAGATAAGTTCTCTTAGGAAGGCGAAGGAAAAACTTGACGCTGATTTAGCAGATGCTAAGGGGGCCTTAAGAGATGCTTTGCTGCGCTTTGATGAAATTGAGGCGCGCCATACCACGGAACTCGACGCGAAAGATAAGCTCTTGGTTATTGAGAAGCAGAAATTCATTGATCTGCAACATGAGATGTCGAACCTTTATGCTCAGTTGCGAGAAGAGACCAAGAAAGAGAAGGAGGTTAGCTTCAAGGCTGGTCTAAGCAAAGGCGTCGATGGCTTTCTCAGGTCAGAAGATTACGAGAAGCTTGTCAAGAAACATCGCCATGATGGAGCTAAAGATTTCAAACAATCCACCATCGTCCAAAAGATAATGCTAAACAAAGCCTCCAGTGATACTTTGAGCGGATTCACCAATTGTAAGAGGCAGTTTTTTCATCTTGGCGGTATTAAGGAGGGGTTTGACTTGAAGAAACTAGATCCGTGCATGATTTCGGAGCCCATACCCGGTGATGATGATGATGATGATGACGAAGAGGGTGAAAGTGATGCCGAGATGTACGTTGAATTTGACGAGTTTAGAGACTTAGCTCCTACCGATGCGTCAGATGAAGATGACGATGAAGCTAACTGAGAGCTTCATAGGTTTCTCAGGTCGAGTTGATGTGTTGTGAATTTTTGTAATTTAAAATATAGTATCTCGATGTTTTTGTCTTGAACTTCGACATCTATTTTTTAATTTATAAATGTAAGATCCTTATGTCGAAGTAAGAAGTCCTTTTGTTAAACTTCCTTGTTCAAGGAGGATCGACTTTATTAGTGAAGCCTTGATTTTGTTGACGATTTCCTCCAAGGGATAGAATTAAATTCAAAGAGAATCGTTGCGTTTGCTTTATTGTGAACCATTTAGTTCTTTTCCAGAGATAGGGTCGGTTTCCCATGAACCTTTCGACTTATATATTTCTTTTTCAGAGGTAGGATCGCGTTCCCTATGAACCTTCCTTTTAATTTTGGATAATTATACCATCTTTTTCAGAGGTAGGATCGCGTTCCTTATGAACCTTCCTTTTAATTTTGGATAATTATACCATCTTTTTCAGAGGTAGGATCGCTCTCCTTATGAACCTTCCTTTTAATTTTGGATAATTATACCATCTTTTTCAGAGGTAGGATCGCGCTCCTTATGAACCTTCCTTTTAATTTTGGAGAATTATACCATCTTTTTCAGAGGTAGGATCGCGTTCCTTATGAACCTTCCTTTTAATTTTGGATAATTATACCATCTTTTTCAGAGGTAGGATCGCGCTCCTTATGAACCTTCCTTTTAATTTTGGAGAATTATACCATCTTTTTCAGAGGTA
Organism: Buddleja alternifolia; assembly: GCA_019426215.1. Lineage (NCBI taxonomy): Eukaryota > Viridiplantae > Streptophyta > Magnoliopsida > Lamiales > Scrophulariaceae > Buddleja > Buddleja alternifolia. The sequence continues at coordinate 30,928,427 of CM033399.1, forward strand.
GGATCGCGTTCCTTATGAACCTTCCTTTTAATTTTGGATAATTATACCATCTTTTTCAGAGGTAGGATCACGTTCCTTATGAACCTTCCTTTTAATTTTGGATAATTATACCATCTTTTTCAGAGGTAGGATCGCGTTCCTTATGAACCTTCCTTTTAATTTTGGATAATTATACCATCTTTTTCAGAGGTAAGGTCGACTTCGAATGTTTTCCGTTAAAATTTGTGCGTAAGACAGATGTATGTAAACACGCCAAAAGTTGCCTCATTGCATATAAATATTCATGACATTACACGTAATTTTGAAATAATTGCACTAAGCATAAAAACGTCTAAGGTTATGAATATTCCATGGTCGAGGTAGTGATTTACCTTGTAGGTCTTCGAGCCGGTAAGTTCCTCTTTTTGTAATTTCAATTATCTTGTACGGTCCTTCCCAGTTGGGATCAAGCTTCCCTACGTGTTTAGAGACTTCTACTTTTTTGAGAACAAGATCCCCAATCTGCAGCGTTCTTTTCTTCACTCTCTTGTTGTAGGCTCTAGCCATAGCCCCTTTTTGTTGGAGGATCTTTGCATAAGCTTTTTCGCGGACCTCTTCAATGACCTCAAGCTCGAATGTTCTTTGAGGTTTATTTTCTTCATGATCGTATGACTCAAGCCTTGGCGTTTCGACGACTATTTCAGCTAGGATCACCGCCTCAGAACCATAGACTAAACAGAATGGTGTCTCACCTGTCGAGGTTCTCGGTGTCGTTCTGTATGCCCACAATACACCCTGAAGTTCTTCCGCCCAATTTCCTTTGACCCCGTCAATCCTACTCTTCAAGTGTTGGAGAATAATTCGATTTGCCACCTCCGTCTGCCCATTAGCTTGAGGGTTTCCTACAGCCGTAAAATTTTGCTGGATCTTTATTTCGTTGCACCAATTTTGTATAGTTTTCCCTTGGAATTGAGTTCCATTATCTGAGATGAGGACCTTGGGGATCCCGAACCTGCATACAATGTTTTTCCATAAAAATTTCATTACTTCTCCCTCAGTAATTTTTGCTAGAGCTTCTGCCTCTATCCATTTTGAAAAATATTCAACAGCCACGATTATGAACTTCCTTTGACCTGAGGCTAGGGGAAAAGGGCCCAAGATGTCTATACCCCATTGATCGAACGGATATGCAATTTTAATAGTCTCGAGTAGGACAGCCGGTTGATGAGAGAGGTTCGAATGTAACTGGCAATTTTTGCACTTCCTTGCGAACTCGAACGTATCTCGAACTACTGTCGGCCAAAAGAATCTTTGCCTTAGGACTTTTTGAGCAAGGGATCTGCCTCCCGAATGGTTTCCGCAACATCTTTGGTGGATTTCTTCCATAACGTATATCGCTTGGGAAGGTGCTAAACATTTAAGCAATGGGCCAGAAATGGATCGTTTGTACAAATCCCCATTGAGCAGTGTGAACCGTGATGCTCGACGCACTAGTTTTCTTGCAACCGCACGGTCCTGAGGTAGGGATCCCTCTGACAGATAGAGTTTTAGCTCATCCATCCAACTTTTTTCTATATCCATAACCAACACCTCAGGTATATCTTTTTCAGATCTTATTTCCGAGTGTTTCGCCACCATTAGGGTCACTTTCCTTGTCTTGATTCCAGTTGCCATGTTTGCAAATTTTGACAGAGCATCTGCTCGTTCGTTCTCCTCTCGTGGAACTTGGTTTATGTTCACCTCTTTGAATAGGCTCATCAGCTCCTTAACCTTTTTCGGGTATGCTGTCATAGTACTTTCTCTAGCTTCATAGGATCCATTTATCTGATTCGCCACTAGCTGAGAATCCGTGTAGACCTCGAGCTTCTCGATTTTTAGGTCTTGCGCCATCTTCAATCCGACAACCAGAGCCTCATACTCCGCTTCATTATTTGAAACAACAAAGTCTAGCTTTATTGCAAATTCCATATCTACTCCTTGGGAGTCACTGAGCCACACTCCTACTCCACCCCTTGAAGTCATCGAGGATCCATCTACATGGAGCATCCAAGATTTGACTTTTTCCATTGTGTGTTCTTCTTGGATCGAAGCGACCTCGACCACAAAATCAGCGATCACTTGTGCTTTCGACGAAGCTCGGCTGTGATACTCGATATCAAATTCCCCTAGCTCGACCGCCCACTTAACAAGGCGACCCGATGCTTCTGGCTTTGCAAGAACTTGTCGCAGGGGCTGGTTGGTCAAAACGATGAGACGGTGTGATTGAAAATAAGGTCGAAGCTTTCGCGCAGCAGTAACTAGAGCTAAAGCCCATTTTTCTATCTCCGAATAATTTTTTTCCGGCCCTTGAAGCATCTTGCTAGTATAGTAGATGGGTCTGTGATCTGCCTCAATTTCACGAGTTAACACTGAGCTTATAGCATTTTTCGAAACAGCTAGGTAGAGGATCAAGGGTTCTCCGAGGATCGGCTTCGTGAGCAAGGGAGGTGAAATCAGATAGGCCTTCAATTCTTGAAATGCATTTTCGCTCTCATCTGACCAAATGAATTTTTTGACATTCTTAAGGATCTTAAAGAAATGCAAACCTTTATCAGCTGACCGCGAAATGAAGCGGTTAAGGCTTGCCATCCTCCCCGTGAGCCTTTGCACATCTTTTACAGATCGTGGCGACTCCATGTCGAGTATAGCTTGGATTTTCTCAGGATTTGCTTCGATCCCTCTTTCCGTTACCATGAAACCCAAAAATTTGCCACCTCGAACTCCGAAGGTAATTTTTCTGGGTTTAGCTTCATTCCATATTTTTCATGATCTGAAAGGATCGCTCTAGGTGAGCGATGTGATCCTTTTCATCAATACTTTTTACCAACATGTCATCAACGTAGACCTCCATACTCTTTCCGATTTCATCCTTGAACATTCGATTCACTAATCGTTGATAAGTAGCTCCCGAATTTTTTAACCCGAAAGGCATTACATTATAACAGTAAATACCCTTGTCTGTGATGAACGAGGTCTTGTCTCGATCTTCTTCAGCCATGAAAATTTGGTTGAATCCCTGGTAAGCATCCATCATGCTTAACAACGCACATCCTGCCGTTGAGTCAATAAGTAAGTCGATCCTTGGTAAGGGGTACGGATCTTTTGGGCAGGCCTTGTTCAGGTCTGTAAAGTCCGTACACATTCTCCACTTTCCCCCTGCCTTCGGGACTACGACCACGTTGGCGAGCCAGTTCGTGAACTGAATTTCATTTATATAACCTACTTCGAGAAGCTTATTCACTTCATCTTCTATTATTTTATTTCTCTCCCCTCCAAAATTTCTCTTCTTCTGCCTTATGGGTCGCGCTTCAGGGTCGAGATTTAGTCGATGCACTATAACTTCCGGATCAATACCATGAAAATCGGAGGCTTTCCAGGCAAAAATGTCGGCATTATTACGAAGGAAAGTTATCATGAGAACCTCCGTCTCTTGTGTCATTTGGGACCCGATCCTTGTTATCTTCTCTGGATTTCCAGGAAATAACTCAATTGCTTTATGCTCCGACGGTTCCATCTTTGCGTTCTCCCTCTTTCTCTTTGTGTCAGCTCCAAGGTTATCTATTGCGACATTGAACTCTACTGCCCCTTGATGGATCTTGGTTCGAGTTCGTGTGTTATCCCCTCGCTTTCTCAGGGAAGTGGTGTAACACTCTCTAGCCACCTCTTGATCACATCGCACCTCTCCTATTCCGGCCTCAGTCTTGAACTTCATTTTCAAGTGAAGCGTGGAGACAATTGCTCCAAATTGGTTAAGTCCTGGTCGTCCTAGGATCGCGTTGTAAGCGAAGGGCGCCTTTACTACAATGTATCTTATCATCACCGTTTTTCTTTTGGGTAATGTTCCCAATGAGGTTGGGAGCTCAATCGTTCCCAAGGGCATGATCTCTGAGCCACCGAAGCCTGTCAAAGGCGTGTTGACTGGGTGAAGCCTTTTCATGTTCAAACCCATCTTCTCTATTACATGATGGAATATGATATCAGCCGAGCTACCGTTATCCACAAGAACCTTTCTGACAGAGAAATTCGCTACGTCCATCGAAACTACCATAGGATCGTCTTGAGGACCTACCATACCATCAAAATCCTCATCTCCAAAAGAGATCCTTTCACCACTATTAATTGCAAGGATCGAGGTACTCTTAAGAGATGACCTGTGAGATCTCAACTCCCTTACATGTCTTTTCCTTGCATTTGCTGTATCGCCACAACTTGGTCCTCCTGCGATCATATTGATCACTCCGAGCCTAGGATTATTGTCTAGTTCGGGCTGATTTCTCTTGGCATCTCTATGCCCTTCTCTGGGTCGGTTATATCTTTGTTGATCATTCCTCGGCCTTCCCCGATCCCTTGATCGGCTTCGCTCCCGACGGTGATCCTCACGATGATGATCCTCGTGACGATGTTCCTCACGACGATGATCTTCCATGGTTCTATCATAAAACTCCTTCAAGTATCCTTGCTTAATGAGCCTCTCAATCTCATCTTTGAGTTGAAAACATTCCTCCGTATCATGACCTTTATCTTTGTGGAAGTTACAGTATTTGTTTGAGTTCCTCTTGCTCGGTGTACTTCGCATCTTCTTAGGCCACTGCAGCATATCGCGATGCTCGATTGCCATCAATGCTCGCCCTCGACTCACATTCAGTGGGGTATACTTGTCGTACTTTTGAAATCTCAGAGGTCGCTCATGATCTTTTTCAGATCGCGATCCTTTATCACGGTCACTTCGATCCTTCTCACCAGCTTTCATGCCTTTCTGTTCCTCATCCTTCATCAGGTTCATCTCTTCCTCCTGAATATATTGTTCCGCAATTAGCATCAGTTCCTCTTGATCCGAAGGTTGTTGTATCGCCAACGCTGATGCTAACGGTCCCTTTCTCAGCCCGTGAATGAGTAATTGGATCAAAATCTCGTTGGAGATGTCCGGTACTTCTAGTGCCTCATTGTTGAATCTATCAATAAATGTTCTAAGATCCTCATCTTTTTTCTGTCTTATTCCCAAAAGATGAGTTGCTGATCGTTTCGCCTTTCTTTTGCTTGCGAAGTGATAGCTGAATTTTCTTTGAAGTTGGTCGAAGTCGACTATAGTTCCCGGAGCTTGACTGGTGAACCATTTCTGAGCTCGACCCTTCAAGGTCGTGAAGAACACTCTACATTTTATCGCATCCGTAAATCCATGAAGGTTGGTAATTCCTTCAAACGAGACTAGATGTTCTCTAGGATCGCCTTCTCCCTCATACCTTGGCAAATCCGGGAGTCTGAAATTTGCTCCGGTTGACTCTGCTAAGATCTCCTCACTAAAAGGAGAAAAAATCCTTCTAGCTGCTGGCATCGGCGCGGTCTTTTTTGATGCGAACTCGATCTTTTGAGTCACATCATTGATTTTTTCATACATCTCTTCCAAATCAGCTTTTGATACTCCCTGAGCAGATAGGTCCAGCGTCTTCTTCTTTCCCTTCTCCTTCTCCGCAGGCCGATCTTTTTCAGATCCAGCGTGCGAAGGAGCACGACTCTCCACTTCATCAGAATCACATACATGCTCACGCCTCCCACCTTGTGCCTGATCGTTCTCAGTTCCTTCCGGCAACCTTGATTTGAATAGCTTGCACGGGGTCGGGGGTTGCGGGTGGACCGGAATGTTCGGGGTAGATGGCATTTTTTGTATATAATCCCTTAACATTCTCTCACCCCAATCTTGCATCCTCCGATCAAGCTCTGCTTCTGTCACATAGATCATAGGTTCATCAGGTGGGGCATCTTGTCGCTGCGGTGGGTCTTCCTGTAATCGCGAAGTAGACCCTTCGAAGTGAACCTCTTTGTTCTTGTTTGTAGCTTCTTCCATCAATTGTAAGGATATCGATCCGAATAAACTTCAATTTCTGGTAAGGTTTCCCACAGACGGCGCCAACTGATTTGGGTTGGAAATGAACCCGACCCTCCTCAATGAAGCTTGGCTCGAGCGCGATCACGAAGCTTCCAAAATGGAACAACCTGAAATCAAAGGACCCTCGTTAGGGTCGAGCTGGGGTTGATCCCAGCGTAGACCCTCCGACGATCAAGTCAGTTATCGACTCTAAGGATCGAGATCACAATATTTAATATGGAGTAATAAATGTCATACCTCCTAGTTGTGAAAGTGGGTGTATTTATAGTGTTGGGCGCTTTGTACTGATCAGCATGGGCCACGTGGCTTAATCTCAAGCTTCCTGGTGAAGCTAATCGATGGCTGAGAACATGGGTTGGTCGGGTCGGGTGGATCGGGTCAACCCGAACCCGATCTAAAAAGCGCGGATCCTGGAGTGTATTGTGAATATAACCAAGTGTAAAGGGTAAAATTGTCTAAGGGTCATTTTGACCTATATCAAGCACCAAGGGGCGGCTTTTTCCAAACAACCATAAAAGGCAGTTTTCGATATGGCGGATGAAGTGTGATGCCCCAAGTATCAGCCACATGAAGATCCCCTTTCCAAGAGAGCTTGTTGCAAGAATTAAGAAGACGCACATGAAGAAGCACCCGAGAAACCACTCTCGGCCAAGCAAATTCATTTTGTTATGTCTCGAGTTATTTTGTTCAACCCAAATAAACCAACAAACAAGAAGATGGGATGATTGCACGTATATGATTTGCCAAAAGAAAATAGGACGAGTTTCTCTAATGATTAATCAAGATGTTAACACTATCAGTCTGAATATCAAGAATATTAAACCAATAAGAAAAGGAGTCCCAAATGTTATAAGCCGCCTGACTATTAATGAAAACATGATTAAGAGTTTCAACATGCGCACAACACTGACATTTAGAAGCTAACGTAAAGCCTTTTAAAGTCAACGGGGATCCAATTATTAAAGCCTTTTTTTAGCATTTAGGGTGTTGAGGGTAATTTTTAATAGTTTGGGGGGAGGGGGGTATCTGCTATTTTCTCTTAAATAAACGCCAACTAAAAACAGACATTGTAGGAGTCAAACAATTATTCCAAATATCGCCAAAAAAGAGTGGAGATGGGGTTTTTAATTCTAATATTATCCCAAGCAGACAGGGACGGAGCCAGAAATTTGAATGAGGGGGGGCGAGATTGTTGTGATATAGGTATACATTTTTTTTGGCAGATAATCGAAGGAGCCAAAGGGGGGTGCGAGGGGCTTGCCCCCCGCGGTACGGTACGCTATATTTGTGGAGAAAAATATAATAAAAAACTAGGTTCAATTACAATTTTTAACATACTTTATACTCTTATATCTCTTTCGTTATAGCCAGGATTTTGAGGGGGGGGGGGGGGCGAACTCGAAATAAAAGAAAAAAACATGAAATTTTTCGAATTTGAGGGGGACGAAATTCAAATATCAAAAATTTTGTAAGATAAAAAATTAATTTTTCAAAATCGAGGGGACCCCCCAGCTCCGTCCCTGCAAGCAGATTTGATCCAAAACATACCATTTAGAATTGGTTTTCAAATCATGCAATCAGTCAAAGAGGTATCAATATGAAGCTCACTAATTTTGTTACCTAAAACAGGAGGGAGAATTTGGGAAAGAAGATCTCGATTCCAAACCCCATTAGAGATAAAAAAAATCTGTTAGATAAGGCCCATGAGATGAAGAGGTAACCTGAAGGGCCAAATTAGAGTCACCAACCCAGTGATCAAACCAAAAGAAGCTGGACCCCGAATTAACGCCCCAAAAAGTGAGATTTTGGACATCTTTCCTAATCAAGGTCATTTGTTTCCAAGTCGGGCTGGAATTTTTACAAATTCTAACCATTTCTGGACATTTTCCAAGAGAATATTTGAGAATCATAAACTAGTCGCCACCAAAGCTTAAACGAAAGAGCTTTAAACCATATCTGAGAGGTCTCTAATTCCCAGACCACCTTTATTAAAGGGATGACAAATATCTTCCCACGCTTCACAATGGATTATTTTATGTTCACCGTAAGAGCTCCAAAAGAATCGAGCCATAATTTGGAACAAGGAATGAAGCACCGTTTTAGGGGGATGAAGAACTTGCATCAAATAAAGCGGCATCGTGAAAATGGTATTTTTGATGAGAGCGAGTCGACCTCCATAAGAAAGCGAGGATTTATCCCAACGTAGAACCTCATTGCGAACGTTATTAATAAGATAGTCTGAAGCCAGGACAAAGAGAGTAGGAGAGAGAGTTAAAAAACTACGGGAAGATTTAAAAAAACCGGCAGAGTCCCCGTTGACACGCATAGTGAACAACAGTTCTCGATACAATTCTTGATCAGAGTAAGCCAGAGATTAGGAATACACATGCGGGAAAGGATAGCGTAAAGAAAAAATCCCAAGATAATCTGTCATACTCCTGAGCCATATCGAGTTTAAAAAACATATTATGGTGATTACATTTAGTATCAATGTCGTGGACAATCTCTTGGGTGAGAAAAATAGTATCACTAATGAGGGGCTCGGAGATAAAGTCACTTGAGACGGCGCGATGAGCTTTGGCAGAAAAAGAGACAACAACGAATTAAGCATCTTGGAAAAAATCTTATTGGTGACATTGCATAGACTAATAGGCCTAAAATTGCCCCTGGTAGACGGCTATCAGACTTAGGAGTGAGAATGATAGAGGTGGCAGTAAAACATATCGGGAGCGGCATCCCCACAAAGAAGCCATGCACGACATCAATGATATATGCCGACAACGGTGGTCGTAAAACGCTGAAAACCAATCCGGACCCCAGAGCCATTCGCGTCAATCTCAAACACAACCTTTTTGATCTCATCTTCAGAAGGAGGGGAACAAAGCGAAGAGGCCTCAACAGGGGTAATATAAGGACAATTGTAGCTGGGATCTAACTGGGGAGGTTGTTGAGACTCCCTGGATGATTAAACCACATATTCTGGAACCTATAAGAAGTCGCAATTAAACCACAAAAAAACTAGTCAAAGTCAGGGCTTTACTGTACATCCAACATTCAGCTCTTACCAATTAAAAAGAAAAAAAAAAGGAGTCGAATATAAAACCAAAAAAAGTCAATCGATTAATGCCAATACAAAATCAAGCCCAACAAAAACAAAATACAGACATATCAAATGGAAACAACAGAGCATTCACACTTCATTTAAACTGTACAACAATTACACTAATGTTATCCTTGCTTCCCTTTGCAATGGCCAACTCACCTAGCATCGCCGCTGCCTCGGAAGCACCACTCTTCTTATACCTCCTACGTTGTCTAGTGAGACACCTCTTCACAACTTCACATGCCACCCCGTTGCCCACAACATCAAATAGACCGTCCGTTGCTATTATGATGAATTCATCGTACTCTGATCGTCTCGATATTTTCACCTCAGGCTCAGAGGTTACATATGGTTTCAGATAATGATCACCTGCCAAGTGCAATTCTTATTAGGTGAAAAATTTGAACTAACATTGAAAAGAAAAGTCAATTATATTGATTGCTATCAAAACATTGAAAACTTTACAATCATAAACAAAGGGTTCATTTATCCTTTCTTTTCAATACTTTGTGTATGTAACCACTTCAAGGTACCTTTTTTTCATAACTGAAAAATAAATGAAAAATAGTACCTTCAAAAGTACTATTTCAGCACAACCAACACAGCAGCATTTCTTGGGTTCAACGTATCCAAAGGGTGGAAAATCACCATTGTCCAACTAAGATGCATGTCAGTGATATTGAAGTCATCCGAAATAGAGGTGATTTGATTCATGGACTAGTAAAATGATTTCTAACTTAAGTAATAGACGAGGCTCAGTAAACTACGACGTTGATGGTAAATAGTATATTTATTTTACCTAGGGATCTTGAAGTCGAAAGCACTCCTTCGACACGCCAACCATTCCAATTGATGATCTTCCCTCCAATAGCTTCAATCCTCTCTCTCTCATCTGCCCTATCAGGCTGAGCATGAAGAAATTTTAAAACTATTAACACAAACAAATGATGAAGTTTAACATCAAATCTAAAACATCAAATTTAAGCGAAAACGAAGAAAATTGCATAACTGCATATATATATATATATATATATATATATATATAAAGTAACTTGTATGCTTTAAATTTCACTTCATTATGCTAATCTACTATTACTTCAGATATATGTACGACTAATCACTACTAAAATATTATTTCTAAGAATCACCAACTAATAAACAAACAGTTGCATTATATTAGTTACATGTAATTTAATTAGTTTTATTAATTATGCTGAGATATATATAATTATGTATGAGTAAACACTTGAACCAACAATCTATTAACGTTTATTTGTGAATGTAGTCAACATAAAAAGAAATTAAGAGTAGTGCGCTTTAACCATTCAACCATGATGCTTAATTGGGGGGATTCTCGTACATAGTGAATAACCAAATTCCAATTGAAATGAAATCTTAAAATAAATCAATGCAATATAGGAGGAATCAATGAAATGACATCAATATTTCAAATCCTGGATATTCATAACTACCTAACAAAGGAGGATTCACTGCAAGTTCAATCCATGGAGTTATTGATAGTCAAATCTAAGAATCATGGTATACACTTCTGTGTATCAGCTAAAGCATGGCATGCTATGTATTAGATGTTTCATCTTGTATTATTACCATTCATATGAAGTATTTATTACCATTAATATTTACGAAATACTTCATATGAATGGTTTGAATATAGAGTAAAATGCGAAGTCAACTAAGTTTTTATACTAGAATTAGGCCGTTCGGATCTCCTATTACAAACGCTGTTGCAATCTCCTATTCCACTTTACATATGACTGAAGTGTGTATAAAATATTTTTTTGAATATAAATTAAATATGAATTATATACACTTGTCTGACAGATATGATATACAACACTATTTTATAATAAAAAATCGTACGGGGTGGCCAGGCGATACAAATGTATTTTGCCCTAAAAGATTTCATAAGACCTAGGAAGCGGGACCCAACTAATAATGACACGTCACCTTGTGATCACTCGATAATGGCAACGCAACTCCACCTCGGCAAAGCACCGCCCTGGAATCACCGCAGTTGGCCACCACCACCTCCTCCTTCCCCACCAGCACCACCACTGCTGTCGAACCCATCTTCCTCTCCGCCTCCATCTGCTCCGACTCATCCCGACTCACATTCTCCCCGAACTCTTCATCCATACTACTAAAACACTCCACCATCACCTTCTCCCAATCAAGCTTCTCCTCCGGCACCTTCTTCGCCTTCTCTATATGCTTCTCCAGACACTTATGCAACCTCTCGCCGCATGCTTGCGCCACCTTATCTCCGCCGTGCCCGTCATAAGCCGCAAAGAAATAGTACTCCCCCACCAGCCACCCCGGCGGCGCCACCGTTACTGCATCCTCCATCACTCTCCGTCGCCCTATCATCGACACGTGTCCATACACCAGTTCTCCGCTCTTTCTCTCCGACGAGCCTTCCTCTCTTCTACATCTGTCCGAAGACTCAGCTGATGACGTGGATGTATGCGATATCTTGGAATATTGAGTTTCGAGCTCTGACTTCATCGCCGTCAAATTAAAAGATCGCAGCCGTTTAATTTCCAGCCTTCTCCAGCGTGATTTTTGGGTTTTTTAAGCATATTGTAGCGCGGTTGACTTACTGGAATTCATTGTTATTCCTTAAAGTTATATAATTGTTCCATCAGAGCGCGCGCATAGAGTCTATGCTGGTAAAAGCTCTTATATATATATATATATATATAAGGGAATAGGAGGTAAAATTAAGGTACGTGTCTATGCTGTCAGATATGTCTGAGGTGCGTTTTTCTGTGGTGGTGTGTATAGAGGTAAAATTAAGGTACGTGTCTATGCTGTCAGATATGTCTGAGGTGCGTTTTTCTGTGGTGGTGTGTATATATATATATATATATATACTCCAAATACACCGCTTTTCAAATGAGCTGGCGTTTTTGTTTGTGGGAAAATAAGGTAATTAACTAGCTAGGCGATTCTGGTTGAACTGGAAGTATTTGTTACATTAGTCTTTGCTTTCTATTTCTGTAAATAAAATGCGCTAGCTATCGGATGTTTTAGGGTTTTGTGAGTGATGAGTTGATGCTTTTGGGTTTTGTGAGTGATGAGTTGAGCTTAAACTCTATTTGGAGCCGTGGGAGGGCTCTTAATTGGCGCTAATCGTAGATGGATCGAGTTGAGTTAGATAAAATTGCTCAACTCGAGCTCCGGGTTAAACCACAAATTTCGATCCCGACTAGCCAGATTTCAAGCATGAGGTCCAAATAATATATACTAGTGGATGTGGCGCATTCAACGCAATAGGTGCATGATTTTTAATATTTAATTAAACAATATTTTCGTGTTTAATAAACAGATTTGAAATTGTGAATTTATTGCAAGTCCGGTATCTGTGCATTTATATGTAGCCGCACCCTTTAACTCTCTGAGCATTGTGATTGTACTAGGATTAACTACCCAGCCATGGCGCTCACGAAGGCGCAACCACCTTATCGTCATCTAGTGCTTTGCAATACCAACCAAGTGTATGAAGAAATAAAGTTGCGTCTCTAGTAACAACTATAGGTCCAATAATTAGTGGTTGATCATAACAATTGGTATTAGAGCGGAGTAATGAATTCGAGCCTCCCAAGATGGTCTCAGAGGGTGATTTTATATTTATTGTTAGTACTATGATTCTGCAACATTGTGATTGTGCGTATGTTGACAAAATCACTATTTGACTCTGCAGCACTGTGATGCTTATGTGGGTGCAGCCACACCCTTTAACTCTGGAGCACTGTGGCACTTATGTAGGTGCATCCACCTTATCGTTGTCTGGTTATGATTGTGCAACATTGTTATTCTACATTTATTAACAACACTATCCTTTGGCTCTAGAACACGGTGACGCTTATGTGGGCGCGGTCACACCCTTTGACCATGGAGCAGTGTGGGTGTATCCATGATCCACCTTATCGTCGTATGGTGCTTTACACTGCCAGTTGTATAAAGAAAGAAAGTTGCATCCGTGTTATTAGCTATAAGCCTATAACTTTTAGTCCAATAATAAATGTTTGATCTTAACAAAAACTCAGCTCAAACTTGATCCAAATATATCGTTATAAAACAATTAACAAATATTTACAAAAACTTAATTACTAGAGCTCGATCAATGTTTGTCCCAAATATTCGAGCTTAGCACAAATGTACAATCAAACTAAATTGAAAAACGTAATTTTTGAGTGAAAACCTTGAGCTCAAATCAGTTGGTTTCCATATCTAGAACAATATGAGATAACGATCGAAGTGGATATTTCCACGAAACCGTCTGTTTATCAGTTCAAGTAGAATTACTGTTTCGTTTAAAAAACAAATTAGACTAGGGTGGATCCAATCTCGTGTTCCGAGCCCCGCGATAATCTATATCTTGAGATTATCTTTCAACCCCTGCGTTCGACACGCTATTTCAGTGGTTCAAGTCTTTAAATTAGAAGTTGATTATTATCGTCGAATGCAATAATAAGATGAAAGATAAGATTCAAGTCCAGATAAAAATTATCTCTCAGATACTTAAATCTGACAAAAGATAATCTTATACCTACGTGTGAATCTTTCTTTTGAATACGATAAAGATGAACAGCCTAATTATCGTCTTCGAATGAAATAATAACATAATGAAGGAAAAATTCAAGTCAAGATAAAAATTACCTCTCCGATACTTAAATCTAAATAAAAGATAATTTTATACCTCCATGAGAATCTCTCGATCGAATGTATTATTTTTCAACCCCTGCGTTCAAGTCGCATTAATTGAAGTTGTAGTTGTTCATTTCGAATATGAGAATGGCGAATGAAAAACTCAAGTCAAGATACAAATTACCTATCCGATACTTAAATCTATATAAAGATAATTTATACCTCCATAAAAGTTTTCAGTTCTGAAAAATTACAAGCAAGCGAATGCTGATACATGCCTTGAAGGCAAATCCCATCGAGTCTAATACTAAATTACACTACGACTACTCCTAATTTACGCTACGATATACTCCTACATTACGCTAGAAACTACTCCTAAGGCTAGAGCTAATCCTAAGAGAATTGAAAATGTAAAAGTCTGATGATCTTGTGATGTCCTCTTTTCTTTCTTTCTCTTCACGCTTATATACTCCACTTCTTTTGTCGGTTTCTTCGCAACCTCCGCGTTCTCCTCTACTTCTGGAACCGCTGTCAACCGTCTTCAACTGCTCTTTCAAACCTTTTCAATTTAGCGCGCCTCTGCAGATGATTGGCTATTTGGACTTCATTTTATTTTTCAGATTTGATTCTTGGGCTTTTGTCAATTCAGCCCATGTTTTTTGCCATTTTCTAAATTCAATGGGCCTTGTTCTATTCATTTTCGGGTCCAACTTCCTTCTTTTCGAATTTCTATAGTTTGGGTTTTATAATTCGAAAGTCCAAATTATTTTGTAGTATAAACAATTACAAAGAAGATTTGTTGGTGTATCCGAATACAAATCTTTGAACTTCTCAAGTAACACGAGAGCCACTTTGAAAGGTCAAGCAAAGGTAGAGCTCAGCCAATTCCACCGCCGTGTAATGTAAAAACCGTGGGCTGAAGTACCATAAAACCACCACCTTTCTTGGATTATTAGTCTGTCATCTCAACGGAAACAAACACTTTTCATAAATTTTTGTTCCCTCCGCAGATGATTCATTGATATATATATAACAAACTTATTGATTTCTTAAATTACATGAATGCATATCTCTGTCTGAGCAGTGCGAGGACTAAGAGCATTTGTATGTACACCAAAGGACGAGTGAGAGTAAACGTGATCCAGTTTATTATATATCTTAAATACGGTATTATTTCCTGTTGGGAATTGATAAAGACACTCCACATTTTGATGGAGACACTCCACTTTTATTTAAATTTTACCACATAGACAAAAATACTCTTTACTCTATTAAAATAATTCATATCATTTTCTTTGACAAACTATAGTTTTATACCACTTTTCTAATTACATGTAGAATGATTATTCAAAATTTGATAGTTCATAATTTTAGAATTTAAAAGTGATGTATAACTATCGTAATAAGTATAAAAAAAAAAGTTCATAGATATGACTAAAATTTTACTTATTTATTTAGAACCAAATTAGAATAATTAAATGTTATTTTATTTTGGATAAAATTGATAATTGTTTTTTATTAAATTTAACAAAAATAAAATAAGCTATTATTCTAGTGGACATATTGAGTTCATCAATACTAATTCAGTGTAATATTTACTATGGAGTAAATAAGCAACACATATCATTTAACGAGTTCGATTAAATCATATCGGGATTTGAATATCCATGGCAAGATGATTAGTATTGGACTAATGAAAAGTAGGTTTTCTTATTTCTAAAAAGATGCTTGAGAAAAAACGTAATTTTATTTGAAATTATTTTCACAAAAAATAATTAAAATATATTCTTCAAATTAAAGTTTATTTAGAAGGATTATTCAATTCATCTTTTAATAATAAGAATTCTATATGATACATTGAGGGACATTATAATCAACGTAATTAATTTAAAAAGGACGTGGAGTGCCTTTAACAAAATGTGGAGTGCTTTTATCAACTTCCTCTCCCGTATCTTTTTTTTGTTTTGGTGGAGGTGGGGTAAATCAGGTAGTATATAATTGATTTTACACATAAGAGTGGTGGATGCTAAAATTTATTATATGATGGGAGGTCCTTGCCAGTGTAATACCTCAAAAAAAGTAGATGCAAATAACCCCCCATGTTTGGTTATTAGTTTTGGGCGATTGCACGCACACGATCCATCGATTGTGATGTCCTGGACTGAATTTGATAGAGGAAATGGGGGAATTTTAGAGAAGAAGAAATACATTAAAGATGAGAAGAGAAATGGAGGTGAGAATTAGACTAAATTCATTACTTGATTCAAATGCAAAATGTGTGACTGATACATATAGTCCTTAGATTACAAAATATCCAAAACAGAATTTAATTAGCTAAAATTAAAAGATTCTCTTTGTCTTTGATGTGCTGAGTTTGTTATGCCAAATGTCGATTGATGGTTGGGTGTTGCGCTGCTGCTGGAGTAACGGAATGAGAGGAGCAGTAGCCATTGGATTCAGATTTAGATGATGAAATCTGGTCCATTCCTTGCTCAACAGAATCAGTGTGACGTGGCAGCTTCTGGGTTTGACAGTGAATTAATGGAACGCTGTCGTTTGGCTTCAGTGGTTGACTGGTGATCTTGACTTCTATCTGACGGCTGGGTTTTAACTTCAGAATCCAACGGTGTATCTTTGGAGCCCCAATTATGGATGGAATTAGGGATTTGGATTCGATTGTCAAACAATTACCTTGAACTTTAGCAATTCCTCCCCCCCCAGATGATCCTTGTCCGCAAGGATCAAAGGTTGGAAAATGAGCTTGGATGCTGGTGAGATCTTCCCAAGTGGCTTGTTCAGAAGCTGAATTTACCCATTCAACAAGCACTTGGGCTGCTGCTTTGTTGTTGCGTTGCACTAATCTTCTATCCAAAATGGTGAGTGGAAAAACTTGATTATGACCTGCATTGTCTGTTGCAGGTAGCTGGATTGTTGCTGAGTGACGCTGGCCTATCTTCTTCTTCAAAAGTGATGCGTGGAAAACTGGGAGTATTTGACTCCCTTGAGGTAACAGTAACTTGTATGCTATAGCTCCAATCTTCTGTATGATAGTGTAGGGTCCGTAGTACTTGGGATCTAATTTCATGTGCTTGCACATGGAGACTGAGGTTTGTCTATAGGGTTGAAGCCTAAGATAAACATGGTCTCTTTCCTTGAATGATCTTTCTGTCCTGTGCTTGTCTGCAAAATGCTTGATCCTTCTTTGAGCTTGTGCTAGATTATCTTTAAGCAACTGTGTCATTTGAATCCTTTCTTGTACCATGTTTAATGCATTAGTGTGTGCAGTGTATGCATATAGACCTAAGGGTATGTGTAATGGTGTATACCCATATAGTGCCTGAAATGGAGTGCTCTTAAGACTAGTATGATAATTAGTGTTGTACCAAAACTTTGCTAGGGTAAGCTACTTATGCCATTGCCTAGGTTTAAGATGACACATGCACTTAAGATAAGTTTCTAGACACTGATTGACCCTCTCTGATTGACTATCAAATTGTGGATGATATGCAGTTGTCATGTCCAACGATGTTCCTACCAACCTAAATAATGCCTTCCAAAATGAACTATTGAATAACTTGTCCCTATCTGTGAGCTAGTGGGCAGACCATGCAATTTGTAAATGTGATCAAAAAACACTTTTGCAATGGACTCAGAAGAAAAAGGGTGTGTGAGTGAAATGAAATGTGCATACTTAGTGAGCCTATCTACTATAACCATAATAGAGTTCTTACCCTCAAAAGAGGGCAGTCCTTCTATAAAATCCATAGTAATATGGGACCATGCCTATGAAGGTATGGGAAGGGGTTGTAAAAGCCCTGGATAAGCAACATTTTCATGTTTGCTTTTTTGACATATATCACATTCTTGAACCCATTTAGTAACATCCTTTTTTAAACCAGACCAAATAAATGGAGATTTGACTCTTTGATGAGTACCATGTATACCTGAATGACCTCCTATCCATGAGTCATGCAAATACTGTATTATCTTTTCTCTCAAATTTCCATTATTCCCCACACAAATTCTGTTCTAACATCTCAATAGTCCAGAGATCAAAGAGTACTCTGGGTAAGCTTGAGGATCAATAGCTTTTTGATGAATTATCCCTGATAGTGGACTGTCATCAATGTAACTCTCTTGGACTTCTGATATCCATAGAGGTACAGTAGCTGTAATGGCTGCACATGAAGGAATGGAATGATCCACTCTGGAGAGGGCATCTGCCACTCTATTTTCTGTTCCCTTCTTATACTAGATAGTGTAATCCAATCCTAACAATTTAGTAGCCCATTTCTGTTGTACCACTGAGTCTAACCTCTGATCCAATAAGTGTTTCAAACTCTGCTAGTCAGTCCTGATAATGAAGTGTTATCCTTGGATGTAATGCCTCCACTTAGAGATTGCCAATAAAACGGCTAAGAATTCTTTTTCATAGGCTTTGGTTTTTGACTCCTAAGGCTTTGCTAAGAAAGGCTATAGGCTGTTGATTTTTCATTAATACAGCTCCTATCCCCTTAGCACTGGCATTAGTCTCAATTATGAAGGGTTTGGAAAAAATCAAGAAGGGTAAGGATAGGTGCAGACACCATAGCATTTTTTAATTGTTCAAAGGCTGCAGTAGCAGCTTCTCCCCATTTAAAACTATCTTTTCTTAGTAAATCAGTCAAAGGTCTACTTATTGTGCCATACACTTTTATAAACTTCTGTAATACCCTTTGAGTCCTAAGAATCCTCTTAAGGACTTTATATTCTTAGGAATAGGCCAGGTGACCATGTCATTGATTTGGCAGGGTTAGTGGCAACTCCTTTGTTTGAAATGATATGCCCTAAATAGTTTATTTCTGTTTTTCCATAGTTGCATTTACTTCTTTTTGCAAAAAGCTCATGTTGTCTTAGCAGATTCAACACCTGCTTTAAATGAATTAAGTGCTCTTCCCAACTTTGACTATAGATTAAAATATCATCAAAAAATACTAAAACAAACTTTTTGAGATAAGAAGCAAACACTCTATTCATGAGAGATTGAAAAGTAGATAGAGCATTACAAAGTCCAAAAGGCATGACCATGAACTCATAGTGACCTTGGTGAGTAATGAAACTGGTTTTGTAAATGTCAGCATCATGCATTTTTATCTGAAAGTAACCTGACCTAAGGTCAATTTTAGAAAATAATTTGGCTCCATTGAGCTCATCTAAGAGCTCATCTATAATGGGTATAGGAAACTTGTCCTTAACCGTTAAACTATTGAGATATCTGTAATCAACACAGAGTCTCCACCCACCATCTTTCTTTTTTAACCAATAAGACAGGGGATGCAAAGGGGCTTTGGCTAGGTCTGATGATCCCACTATCTAACATTCCTACCACTAGTTTCTCTATCTCATTTTATTGTGCATAAGGGTATTTGTAGGGCATTTGTTTCTTAGGAATAGAATCAGGAAGCAGTGTAATATGGTGTTCAATACCTCTGGATGGTGGCACTGAGGTTAGCTCTTGAAAAATATCAGTGTAAGAGTGTAATAAGTTTTCAAGATCTGTTTGGTTTGGCTCAGTGTTCAAAGGGGTTGCAGTTACTGAAAACAGATGACCAATGAGACCATAGGCCCCTTTTCTTTTGAAAAACTTTGAAAAAGATTTAGCTGACATGAGTTGTAAAGATGCATTATCAGTCATTGACCTTATTGTCAGCTTCTTTCCATTCTGGTGATTATAAGTTTAATTTTATGATAAACAAATTCTACAGGACTATTCTGCCTTAGCCAGTTGCACCCTAACACCATGTCACACCCACCTAATTTGATGACCCTGATAGGATAACTGAAATTGTGATTCTGTATTGACCAAGAAAAATCATGACATTCTAATTTGCTCACCATTTTACTTCCATCTGCCACACTAACTATCATGGGTGTAGTATAATCTAACTTACACCATAGTTTGTGACCAATGTTTTCATCAAGGAAACAGTGGGTGCTCCCACTGTCTATCAAGATGTGAACATCTTGCCCCTTGATAGACCCTTGTATTCTCAAAGTATTCATGTCTGTTGTCCCTGACAGTGAATTCAGGGATATTGTCATATCATCATCTATCATTTCGTCCTCAATCTCATTAGTGATTTCATTACCTAACTGTGAATTATGGATTAACTCTTCTTCCTCGGACATTATCATGTATATTTGCCTCTGTTTACACCTATGACCTGGGACAAAAGTCTCTTCGCAATTATAGCATAAATTTTTCTCTTTTCTAGCTCCCATTTCAGAAGCTGTGAGGAGTTTTCTGTGGGGTTGATTGGTTTCTGGTTGATTCTGGTACGGTGGTTTGGGTGGTATTTGTGGGTTTCTAGATTGTGAATAAGTTGAAGGTATGTGTCTGTATGTAGGTTTGTTTTGTGAAAAATTCTTGGAAGTTAAACTGGCTCTCCTAATGATGGCATCTACAGTACCTTCCTGTTTCTTAGCTAGAGTGACTGTCTGATGAAAATCTTTAAGTTTCATAGACATAATAGCCCCTCTAATATCATCCCTCAATCCACTAACAAAACTAGTAGAGAAATATTCTTCAGGACAATCCTTATTAAAAATAAGCATGTGTGACTTTAACTCCTCAAACTTTTCTAAATAATCAGATACAGTACCTGTTTGGTTTAGCTTGTTGAAACTTCCTACAATCAGTTTTGGGTCATAATCGTCAAACCTCTCTAGAATAGCCAAAGTAAACTGAGGCTAGATGGGTAGTTCTCTGCCTTCTATACATCGTTGAAACCACATCTCTGCCTTGCCCTCTAGGTAAACTGATGCTAATGCAACCTTCTGTTCTTCTGGAATGGTGGAAATGACTTGAAAGTACCTGTTACTTCTAAGCATCCATGCTCTGGGGTTATCTCCATCAAATTGTGGAAACTCCACCTTTGGAAATGGAGTATAACTGGAGTTGCTATTTTCAGTGGTAGAATGCATGCTATTTCTTGCTGTATTTGAGTTAGATCCTTTTTCTGCTGCCATGGATGGACCCTCTCCTAGAATGGACTTGCCTCTATTATTGTGTTGCATCTGTTCATTTAACATTTGCATTTGTTGTTGCATACCCTTCTGAAAATTCTCTATGGATGCTATTGAAGATTGCAATCCACTTTGAATTGAAACCATTTTTTCCAGTTGATTGTTGTTGTGTTGCTATGGATGCTATTGAAGATTGCAATCCACTTTGAATTGAAACCATTTTTTTCAGTTGATTGTTGTTGTGTTGCTCAGTAGCTAGCCTTTCATATATTTCTTCCATTAATAATATTTCATGTTTTTTTAGATTTTTAGATAACTCTCTACTTCTTGTAGCTTCAACCATTGATCAACAATCAATACCCAAGAACCGAGTTGGCTATACCAAGTTGTGATGTCCTGGACTGTATTTGATAGGGGAAATGGTGGAATTTCAGAGAAGAAAAAATACAGTAAAGATGAGAAGAGAAAAGGAGGTGAGAATTAGACTAAATTCATTACTTGATTCAAATGCAAAAGGTGTGACTGAAATATATAGTCCTCAGATTACATAATATCCAAAATAGAATTTAATTAGCTGAAATTAAAAGATTCTCTTTGTCTCAGATGTGCTGAGTTTGTTATGACAGATGTCGATTGATGGTTGGGTGTTGCGCTGCTGCTGGAGTAACGGAATGAGAGGAGCAGTAGCCGTTGGATTCAGACTTAGATGATGAAATCTGGTCCATTCCTTGCTTAATAGAATCAGTGTGACGTGGCGGCTTCTGGGTTTAACAGGGAATTAATGGAACACTGTCGTTTGGCTTCAGTGGTTGACTGGTGATCTTGACTTCTATCTGATAACTGGGTTTTAACTTCTTGATCCAATGGTCTTCGGAGCCCCAATTATGGATGGAATTAGGGATTTGGATTCGATTGTCAAACAATTACCTTGAGCCCTGACAGACATATATGCATATCCACACCAGATGTGTTCATTCACAAAATCTCTTCTCTCTTATGCGCTTCAGTTTTCTCAAAATATTTCTTGCGCAATCCTGTCACGTTTTGGAAAGGAAGTTGAAAACAAGTGCTATGTTTGTAGTTCTTGAATGAAATTTTTAGTATATGTTCTAGTAAAATACGAGACAAGAAAAGTTCGCTATTTAATACGTACGAGTATATTATGAAATTTTATTGAAAGTTGCGGTGAAAAAATTGGCTAAAAAGTACGGTAGCGGGATTCGTAGAAATACGAGTATAGTACAAATACAAATTAATTATTCGAGAGTAAAAATACGGCTTAATTCTATATAAATTTGTGAGATTTATTGCTTTTACTCGCTTTTAGTTTATAAAAATAAAATTACATGAGTCGTTGGTTGATAATAATTAATATTTTGATAAGTTGTTAACGTTTGGAGTTTTTAATTGTGAAATATGCAATTAGTACTTATAAAAATTAGTAATAAGTTTTAAATTAAAAAAATATTTTCTTGCCAAAATTAAAATATTTTTCGTCGAGTATTATATGAGATACATAAAATAAGTGTACTAAACAATTCAACTAAAAAATACGAGTATTATTCATTACGTTCAGAATGCATACGGAAAACGGAAATATTTTTCAAATCCACTCAATTTTTGAAGAAGACAAGGTTTCGTGTCAAGATTGGGGTTTCTTTAGAGCATATTCCACAAAAAATTGTGTGCCGAAACTTCAAAGAGATGTGTACAATACAATACAAGTGAGTACTGATGTGAAAAAAAGAGAATTTTCATTTTTCATGTTACAACCTGTCAAACCACCCAATTATACAGGAAAAATTTACGCTAAATCAAGTCTAATGGTCCTAATATCTATATCTTTTATATAGTAAGGTGTATTATGTGCTTTTCCCACACACACTAGTGTGAGAGAGATAAACACATTATTCACACTCGGATCATTGGACGCGATCTGACATAAAATTACCCCAATTATACACTACACCACATCACATGTCCGCTCGTTTAGCAAGAGATGTCAAAATTCGTTACACTGTACAAGTTACGTTGTGGGTTGTTACAGAGGGACAAATGGAGCAACATGGTTGTTTGCAAAGACGGAGCTACTCAACTACATGGAATCTCATTGTGCATCATATTCATGTATAATTCAGTTGTATGCTTAATTAATACAATGGCCTGATCATCGTTATTGATAGAAGGGATATATATATATATTTAAAAAGGCCGAGCATAATATTTGAAAACATTCGAAAATCAAATTAATAATTTGGTTCCATAGTTATTTTTTTCTTTTGTTGACATTTTTCTTTGAGTTTTCATAAGTCTTCTCTAATAGGTCTTCTCTAATACAACTATACAAACTTTAAATTTTGCATTTTTTTTCCCCAATATTTTCTTTTCATCAAACTCTTTGAAACAATCAGAGTGTAAGTTTTCTTTACGATCTTCACAATTATATATGTAAGGAAGAGTGGGCCACCACATATGTATATATACTTATGGTGACCACACTAAATTTGAGGACTCAAGACCTCTCAAATACGATCAAGAGTTCATATTAATATTTGTGAAACACTCACAAGTCTCGACGGATTTTTCTATTTTTCTACGGTGCACTGAGAGCAATGTAGCCACTGCATATACCACCACAAAAATTACCTATTTTTACAAGGGGTGGGTGATAAAAACTACCCACCCTCACCTATTATTGTGGTGTATAGGACACTAGGAGCATTAATCCTAGTGCACCATAGAATTTCCCCTTGTTCAACATACCTGAAAAAGACTGACATAAAGGGCATACATAGAGTAATGCTATATACCATTTTTTATATGCCACCGATTTTTCACCTGATATGCCCAAATTTGGGCATATAAATTTAATACATACTTGAAAAGCCCAACATGAGGATACATAATAAAAGGCCTAAGAAATAAAACTCTAGGCCCAATATCGAGGTATGGGCCACCCGGGAACAGGATCTGCGTCCTACTTTCGGGTCGCCCACGACCCGCTTCGCGACCTGAGCTATGGAGACCGTCCGATCTTGCCACGTGTTCTGATCTGAGGAAATACATAGGACATGTATGTATCCGTACACAGTGTCACCTATAAATATATCCACGAGTGCTCAAATTACGCACGCAATCACTGTTCACAAAATTCACCACTAAATTCACTGTAGCTCCGAGCTACAAGCTTTGAGCTAGATTCTGAGTAGACCCACTTATAAATACGAGGTTTATGTTAGGACTCTATTAACGATTTGAACTATGTTAGACTTGATCCCATTTGAGGTACGTAGCCAGCTCTATTATTGAGTGCAGTCTATAATCTGTGTAACGCCGGGTCGAGTCCTATCCGAACCTTGACTGTTTTGAGTTGTATTGTAGGTTCTCCGAGATACGACCCAGATCAGTTGGCGCCGTCTGTGGAAACGTCTACTTAGCTTCGCTAAAACAGTTCGAACTTAAGCAATGGAAGAACCGAGCAACCGCAAGAACAAGATACTACAAGGCGATGTAGCACATCGCACACTCAATCCAGAAGTCGAACCACCTCCGTGATTTGAACTAGGTGACGAACCTAGGGGTGACGAACCCGTCATAACTATAACTCACGAGCTATTCCAACAGAAGATTCAAGAATGTGCTCAACGAGCTCTACAAGAATACTTGGCTAACGCTCCGGCTACGCCACACATACCAATTAACCTCGATCCTGTTATGCCTCGTAAGCTGTTCCATCAGCCCATTCCACAAATGGATAAGGCTCGAAAGGATCAAGACATCGAGGCATCAGGTGATAATCGGGAGAAACACTCCGAAAAGGAGAATGAAAGCCATATCCACTCACTTCGTGAGGGTTACAAGGGCAAAAACAAAGAGCATGAAGAGGTGTGCGAATCACCCAACATACCGAAAAAGGTCTTTCGGCCTGTGTCATCCTCCCAAAGGAAAAACTCTCCCTTTTGTGAAGAAATTTTGTCGGAATCTTTGGGGAACTTTTGTATTCCCGATCTTCCGAAGTATGACGGGTCGGCGGATCCCAAAACGCATGTAATCGCGTATGAAAATTTGATGACGATGCACAACTTGTCTGATGCTCTAAATAGTAGAATTTTTCTAACGACCCTTACGGGCCGAGCTCAGGAGTGGTTTACACATCTGGCCACTGGAAGCATCACGGCTTACTCCCAGTTTATGCGAAAATTTGAGTACCATTTTGCTAGTAAACGCAAATATGCAAAGTCTATAACTCACTTGTTTGGTATACGACAGAAGGACGATGAGAGTTTACGGTCTTTCATAGATCATTTTAATGACGAGGCTCTTGATGTGCATGGGTTAACAAATGAGATTAAAATCAACTTGATGATAAATGCCTTGAAAATGGGACCTTTTGCTGATGCATTGATACGGGATCAACCTTTCGACATGGAGGAGCTCATGGTCGTAGCTCAAAAATATATCTATGTTGAGGAAATGAACGAGCTGAAGAGAGAGGAGCGGAGAGTCTAAAAGCAGTTGAAAGACAAAGCCCCAGAGAAGAATCAAAGTTCAAGGAGTGATCGCTTGGACAAACATGGTAGACCTCGTTATATGAGGTTTGAGAACTACACACCATTGAACATCTCGAGAGGACAAGCACTTTGGCCATTGAGAACAAGGACATCTTGATATGACCACGACCCATGAAGGAAGGGGCCAAGAAGAAGAACCCTAACAGATATTGTAGATTCCACAAAGACACGGGCCATGATACCGAAGAATGCTTCCAGTTGAAGGATGAAAATGAGAGGTTGATCAAGCAAGGATACTTGCAACAGTTCATTGATCGTAAAGCTCAAGAGAAACAAGGGATGCCTAAATCTCTGGAACGACAAGGTAGACGAGATCGAAGTCGTTCTCGAGATCGTGGCAGAGATGATTATCGAAGGAGGGATGATTACCACACTCGAGGTCGCAGGGATGACAAACGACGTGACGAACGTCGAGATCGATACCATAAAGAGGGAAATAATGCAGATAACAACTTACCTCTTCATGGAGAAATTATAACAATAGCTGGCGGTCCTACAAATGGGTACTCTCATAATGCTCGCAAAAGTATATGAGAGAATTAAAGGCACAAGAGCGAAGAGCTCCGACATTGCGCATCATGACTGTGCATTCGAACGGGAAACGTATAAGTTTTGGGAACGATGATTATGAGGGAGTTGTCGGTCCACAAAACGATCCCATGGTAATCAAGATGGATATCGTGAATTTCGCGGTACATAAAGTACTCGTTGATAATGGCAGTTCGGTTGATATCATGCTCTTAAGTGTACTTCGTAAGATGAATTTTGATACAAAACGTCTTCGTCCTGTTACTACGCCTCTAGTTGGGTTTGGAGGCTTTGAGATCACTCCAATCGGAACAATTGATCTCCCTGCATCGTTGGGTGACGAACCCACACGAAAAACAGTGCTGATAAAATTTCTTATCGTAGACGCTCCGTTTGCTTACAACGTAATACTGGGACGACCAGGCTTGAATTTATTTAGAGCTGTGGTATCCACACCTTATTTGAAAATGAAATTTCAGACAAAGGCGGGGATCAGACAAGTTAGATGCATTCAAGATATGGCACGAGAGTGCTACACCACTTCTCTAAAACGAGGCTCAACAAAGAAACTTGAAAAACCAAAGAAGCTAACATCTACTGTTGAAATTCTGAATTACGATCCTGAACCGAACAAGAAACAAAGGATGGAGGAAACTCGTATCGAGCCATCGAAACACAAAATGATTGAACTTAAACCTGGAAATCCGGAGAGAACGACGTGTATTGACTCCCAAATGGACCCAAACCTCGAAGTGCTGATGGTAAATTTTTTGAGACAAAACAAGGATATTTTTGCCTGGACAACTTCGGACTTCAAAGGCATAAGCCCATAGATCATTGTGCATCGGCTCAACGTCGATCCTGACGTGAAACCAGTCAAACAGAAAAAAAAGGAATTTTGGCCCAGATCGAAATGCCATAATCGATGCAGAGGTGAATAAGCTCCTTAAGGTTAGATATATCAACGAGATCCATTTCACTGAATGGCTAGCTAATGTGGTACTAGTTTTGAAGGCCCAAGGTAAATGGCGTATGTGAACCGATTTCACCGACCTAAATAAAGCCTGCCCCAGAGATCACTATCCTCTTCCTCAGATCGATCTACTGGTTGACTCAACAGCTGGTTGTGCACTTCTGAGCATGATGGATGCGTATCAAGGATTTAATCAATATGATGGCGGAGGAGGATCGTGATAAAACATCGTTCATCACCTCAAGAGGAGTATACTGTTACAAAGCCATGCCTTTTAGCTTAAGAAATTCTGGTGCTACATATCAACGACTTGTGAACATGATGTTTAAAAATGAGATCGGAAGGACAATGGAGGTATATGTTGATGATATGTTTGTTAAGAGTATAAAGGAAGAAGACCACTTGAAACACTTGAAACGATCTTTCGAGATCATGAACAAGTATAGCATGAAGCTTAATCCACACAAATGCACCTTCGTAGTGAAAGGAGGAAAATTCCTTGGGTTCATGTAACCCAACGAGGTATCGAGGCTAATCTAGAAAAAATTCGAGCAATTCTGGACATGCCTTCACCTCGAACGGTTAAAGATGTGCAAAGGCTGACAGGTCAAATGACGAGTCTGAATAGATTTATGTCCTGAAGTGCGGACAAAGGGTTGCATTTCTTCAAGATACTCCGAAACATCAAGAACTTCAAGTGGACTGAAGAATGTGAAAAAACGTTCCTCGAGCTAAAAACATATTTAACTTTGCCACCTCTATTGACAAAACGAGTTCTAGGAGAAGACCTCCTCTTGTACCTGGCAGTTTCTGAAGAAGCAATCAGTGTTGTGCTAGCTCGAGAAAAAGAATCTGAACATCGTCCAGTTTATTATGTTAGCAAAATGCTGCAAGGAGCAGAGAAGAATTACATGGTGATTGAAAGGTGGGCCCTTGCATTAATTACTGCTGCCAAAAAATTACGCCCCTACTTTCAATCACATCACATTGTGGTCTTGACAAATCAACCACTAAAATAGATTTTGGCAAAACCCGACGCATCGGGTAGGCTTATGAAATGGGCAGTAGAGTTGGGTGAGTATTCAATTGAATACCAACCTCGTACCTCGATTAAAGCGTAGATAATGGCTAATTTTTTAGTAGAGATGTCATCATCATTAGAAAATGATGTAAACACCTCGATTACTGATCAGTGGTTGTTGCATATAGATGGATCATCGATGTCTCAACGCGGAGGCGCTGAAGTCTGGCTTCAAGACCCATATGGAAATGACCACGAGTTTGCTATTAAGCTCGATTTCTATGTCACTAATAACGAGGCTGAATATGAAGCTCTAATAGCAGGATTGAAGATGGCCAAAAGCTTAAACGTGAAGAATCTTACTGCGTTTACAGACTCACAACTCGTAGCCAACCAAGTCAGTGGTGTTTACGAGGCCAAAGAGCAAACCATGAATAAATACTTGCAACAAGTGAAAGGCCTCATGGCCAATTTTGAAAAATTAACCTTGAATCAGGTTAACCGCACTAAATCGATTGCAACCTCGAATGACGAGGACAATTATGCTTATTATCTTGATATCTTTAACGAAGTGAATTCACATTTTTGAAAAAATTAACCTTGAATCAGGTACCCCGGAAAGAAAATGAAAGGGCCGATGCCCTTTCAAAGTTTGCAAATCTGACCACTGGACTGAAACCTAGGTAAGTTACACTCCTTACCACAGATCGTTCTGAAATAGGAGAAGAAAGGTCGGATACGGTATGAACGTGGATGAAGAGAAGTCTTGGAAGGACGAGATAAAACAATATTTGGAAACAGGAATGGTGCCGGAAGATCGAAATGAAGCCCGAAGATTGATGTACCGAGCTGCAAGATTCACAATAATTGAGAACAAGCTTTATAAGCAATCTATGGTTGGACCTCTTTTTCGATGTTTAGCTCCATCACAAGCTTTATATGTGATGCGAGAGATCCATGAAGGTAGTTGTGGGAACCATTCTGGAGGTAGAGCTCTAACACAGAAGATTTTAAGGCAAGGCTATTTTTGGCCTACTCTAGTTCGAGACACTTCGAACTTCGTTAGACGATGTAAAGAATGTCAACTACATTCGAATCTATCTCTTCAACATGCTGTTCCAATGGAACCAATCAAAATTGCATATCCTTTTGATTAGTGGGGGATCGATATTCTAGGCCCATTTTCTCTAACTACATACCAAAGGAAATTCATTATTGTTGTTGTGGAGTATTTCACAAAATGGATTGAAGCTGAAGCGGTGGCAAAAATCACTGAGGCCGAAGTCATGAAATTTCTTTGGAAGAATATTGTTTGTCGATTCGGTGTCCCTCGTGTCCTCATTTCGGACAATGGGACTCAAGTAATGGAAAAACAGTAACGAACTAGTGTACAGAGATGAGAATCCGACAACACTTTACTGCTGTTGGAAATCCACAAGCCAATGGTCAAACCGAAGTGAGTAATAGGATCCTCCTTCAAGGATTGAAGACGAGGATTGAAGGTAAAAAGGGAAACTGGGCTGAAGAACTTCCAGGCGTCTTATGGTCCTATCGAACTACACCTAGAATTTCGACAGGAGAAACCCCTTTTTGCCTCGTTTATGGTTCGAAGGCGGTTATTCAGGCTGAAATAGGGCTCGAATCACATCGTGTCGCGTCTTATAACCAGCCGAACATCACCGAATCAAACATTGAGAACCGACACCTTGATTTGGAAGTGATCGAAGAAAAAAGGGAGAGTGCATGCGTGAGGATTCTCATGCAGAAGAGTGCTATGGTTCGTGCTTATAACAAAAATCTCAAATTGAGGAACTTCCAGATCGGAGATATAGTGTTAAAAAAAGTAGAAGTGTCAAAACACATCGGCAAACTAGATGCAAAATGGGAAGGGTCATTTAAGGTCATAGAAATTACGAAGCGTGGAACATATCGGCTACAAGATATGGATGGAAAGGACTTACCTCGTCCATGAAATGTCCACAACCTTAGAAAATTTTATGTGTAGACATCGTACTTTATGACAGGGTACATTATCATTTCCGATGTGAGTGTACGACCCAGGCAGCTATGCCTCTACTAAATAATAGACTCTTCATTTACATATGCATGAGCAAATTGTTGGGGTGTGAACCTCATGATTTACATTGCCAATATAACGTTGACCAAGGGTGAAAATAGTGTATGAAATCAATGGTGATGAACGGTACATAGCTCTGTTACGAGCTACAAGATGTGATACAGGCATAAATTTCCATTCAACGATCTACCAATGGTCAAGAAACACAAAACTTTCAAACATTGTCAACATACTACCGAGGCTATCAAAACAAAATGAATAATCTCTATGATATGCCCCCACTATCCAATAAACCTAAATTGGATTATCACGATGTGTTACGAGAAATAACCAAAGAACAACACTATTCCAAAATTGAGGTATAAATGAAAACCTTACGCGCCATATAATGATAAATTCCAATAAATGGAAGAATTACGATGCTTATAGATTATGATTGATAAAACCAACATACCGATCTGTCAGTCGTCAAAAACCACAAATTACAAAATATAATCAGCATCATCACAAAACATAGTATTGTCAACATCGTCAAAAACAAATTTCGAAAACTTGAGTCTAAGAAACAAATTCCAATTTGCATCACCACTGCCAGGACCTGCCTCAACTGCGTCGGCAGCCTGTTCTTCTGCATTTCCCTCATCATCGTCTTCCTCGTCATCTTCGTCATCACTCTCGACCAACGGCATGAATTCAGCATAATCGATGAATGTCTGACGGACGGAAAGATGAGATACGGAAGGACGAAGCATCGGCTGGAAAGCAAAAGGGCTGAACTTCTCAATGTCAAAATTTTGGGGGAGGTAATTCTCCTGAATCAAGTAGTCAACAGCTTTGTTAAAGCCATCCACCATGTCGTCAGCAGCGTTAGAAATCATGAATTTATGACATGTTGTAGATGTTCGAAAGTCGCGGGCTCCAGTCATCCTTTGTTCTTTCATTAATTTATAGTACTCAGGTGAAGTCACGAACTCCACTCGCCTGGCTTGTCGTCCATTGTCGAAAGCAGATTGTGCACTTTCCTTGGATTTCTTCAGCTTCTGCTCTAGCTCGACGAGTTGGTGAACATATCGTTCCCTCTCGACCTTAATGATGCACAACGCATCATCTCTTTCTTTCCGAAACTTCATCATTGATTGTTTTGCCTCGGTCATCCCAGTTTCCACTTTCGCCTTATATCGGGAGAATTTCTCATCTGATTTTCTCTTCTCCTCTTTCCAGTATGAATTTGATAGGGCTAATTGATGCATATGCAATGAAGCCCGAAAAAAGTGAAGACTTAAGATACGAATTGTATCAAATAATGACGACTTATAAAACGAATAATTCGACCTAAATGCTTACCTTCATCAAACAGTAACCACCAACGTCTTCCACCTTGGTATGTGGCATATCCATGAGTGCATCCTTATCCCAAGACAAAGCTATACTATTGTATAGCTCCGATGCTATCAATCCTTTCGGGTGATCATGCAAGCTCGAATCTCGATAAACACACCAGTCGGGGTTCAATACTGACCTTGAAGGATCTATCTCTTCCCTTACAATGCCACCTCGTTTCTTGGCACACTCCAGCCTATCTCGCAGTAATAAAGCCTCAGTTCGATCTAATTCTTGGTGGTTGGCGTCTGGAATGGCAGAAGGCCAATCCGACGAGCTCCCTCCTTTTAGTTCCTCAGTAGCTTTCCTTTTCACGCCAGTCTTCAGCTTTGAAGCCTTAGGATCAACCTCAATGTCCTCAAGAACTTCTAGGACTTCAGCAGTACATGTATATCTATGAGGTGAAGGCTGCATTGGATGACGAGATGGGTCCTGCAGACCTGGACTATCGATCACAGGGATTTTCGGTGGCAAAATACTATCTATACGAGGTGTGGAACCCCGATTGCTATTCTTTGAGATGAGCTTAACCTTAGTCTTTCCTTTGTCTGGGGCTTGCGCTTTACCCTTGTTCTTAGCCTCGGCTTTCTCCTTGGTGATGCGAGCCTTCTCGAGCATTGCCGCTTCACAATCATCCATAACTAATCAATATCAAACGAGGCAAAAGAAACATAAATATGGGAAATAACAAATAAACCAATGATACTTACCAAGAGATCCAGAAAAGGGAGCAATAGGGGCAGAACTCAATCCACATCGAACAAAGATTGATTCTTGAATCAAATCAGCTGTCTTGAACCATGTTTCGAAATTATCGAAATTATTGCGTATAAAAGTGGACTCCCACGACGGATTGCCCACGTCTACGATCTGTGGCATGGTAAGCCTCCATTGAAGAGACACCCCCCAAGGTTCAAAATTAGGTTTGGCGATAAAAAAGTATTTGCTCTTCCATTTTTCGAAGGACGAAGTAGTGACGTTTAGAATTTAGATACTGACGATTTCTACAAGGTGAGACATAAAAGAAACCTTCCCCATCTAATTTCGAACAGTGACATAACTTAAATAGGTTCCAGAAATTGACGAAGTTGGCGGGCTGACCAAAACCTAACATCACTATGATGAAGGAGGCAATAAGCCTATATGAATTGGGAAATAATTGGGTCAGACTAAACTTAAGCCTATTTAAAATCTCAATATAACAAGGATGAAGGGGAAACCTAAGGCCAGAAACTAGGTGGGAAATATGAAAACACCTATAGTGGGGAAGAGGTTGATAAAGTCTATCATCTTCCCCAGGAATGATGATTTTGTAATCGTCAGGGATGTGAAATATAGTTCGAAGATCAGCTTCTGATGCTTCGTTTAGTGACGATTTGATCCTCGTCCATTTGGCTACATTCCTTCTATGGATAAACAAATTCACATTTAGACCTACACTACCCTCACTATCTAAGTCATTTGCATGTTCTACACATCGTTCCTCATTATGATCGTTATCATTATTATCATTACTATCTACCACAGTGTCGTCACTATCATCATCATCATCATCATCATTATTGTCATCGCTATGCGTTTTGGAAGAAGAATCCGACCGACCGTCTGGCGACGAGCTAACATCCAAAATTTTTGTGATCTCGTCATTCGATCTAAAATCCTCGATCTCTCGAAAGATATCCATGACGTCAGAGGTCGAATTAGCATCCGAAGCTTCATTATTAGCAGATAAAAAATCCCTATTACTACGAGATTCCATAAGTTTAAGAAAGGAAAATAATAAGAACAAAGTAATGAATAAAAATGAAAGAATACCTAAAACAGGGAAACTAACGAGTTACAACTGGGATGTGCGCCTTGAAAATGAGGTATCTCTTTCTTTGCTCGGAGGCAAGAAGAAAAAAGGAACAAGCTGTTTATTGTGAAAGGGCGAAAAGTAAAATATGAATGAGAATACCCATATTTATAGGCAGGTAAAATCTAACCATGACGCGTCTGATTGACGACACGTGTCTTCATCGCATGGCTATAGATGAAGTGACGATTGGGGCTCCTTGGGTTTAATGGAGAAACTCATCGTGGCTTGCGTGAAAAGACGCGACGAAAGTATGCGGCGTGTCAGAACAGCTGTAGAAAACCCATTCATAGTAAATATGGGCACAAAAATCAAGATTTATGTTGACCAATACATAGATTTATGTTGACCAATACAACATCCCATACTTCGGCATCTCTCAGTGTATGCATACTTCATAGATCAATATTCAACCTGCTAAGCGCATTGTCCACTATTGCACTACGAAGTGGGGGGCTAGATGATATGCCCAAATTTGGGCATATAAATTTAATACATACTTGAAAAGCCCAACATGAGGATACATAATAAAAGGCCCAAGAAATACAACTCTAGGCCCAATATCGAGGTATGGGCCACCCGGGAACAGGATCCGCGTCCTACTTTCAGGTCGCCCACGACCCGCTTTGCGACCCGAGCTATGGAAACCGTCCGATCTTGCCACGTGTTCTGATCTGAGGAAATACACAGGACATGTATGTATCCGTACACAGTGTCACCTATAAATATATTCATGAGTGCTCAAATTACGCACACAATCACTGTTCACAAAATTCACCACTAAATTCATTGTAGCTTTGAGCTACGAGCTTCGAGCTAGATTCTGAGTAGACCCACTTATAAATACGAGGTTTATGTGAGGAGTCTATTAACGATTTGAACTACGTTAGACTTGATCCCATTTGAGATACGTAGGCAACTCTATTATTGAGTGCAGTCTATAATCTGTGTAACTCCGGGTCGGGCCCTATCCGAACCTCGACTGTTTTGAGTTGTATTGTAGGTTCTCCGAGATACGACCTAGATCATCACCTCCTCTAATTTTGGTAAGAAATCACTCGCAATTAATTAATTTTAATGAATTTAATATATCCATACTTTCTAAATCAAGGGGCGGTAAAAAATCGGTGATATAAAAACGGTAGTATATAGCATTTTCCGGCATACAGATTAGCCTGCAAGACCATGAATCTTGTAACGCATGAGCTTTTCTTTTTGTTGGTTCTTCATTTAATAATGGACTATGCAGTCAATTAGCATACACTATGTATATATTATTAGAACTTTTTTAGCGTGATGTGGTGAATTCTGCATCATAAGTTTTAGATATTCTTCTTCACGACTTTTCTCATGAATTACTGGTCCTCACTCTATTCCTTTCAAATAAATATATTTATAGTTGTTCTTGATGGAATACAATAAACCTAACTGTCATATGTTTCTCGAACCTGGACAATAGCTTAGTCATCTAATATTGTGATAATACCATCCGATAAATATACAAATCAGGCTTATATACTTACGAATGCATATCATTGGCCCATTTGATAACAATAACTTCGCCATTTAATATTGTGATACTACCACCCAATAAACATACAAATCAGGCTTAAATACATACTCATATATATCATTAGCCCAATCGTCATCTTGGCCCATTTGATATATTTTACCTATATCATTAGCCCCCACTTTCATGGTTCGGAAGCATCTGAACTAAGAGAGTAGATTATTCAAATGTATATATGAGTTGCTCAATTACAAAGATATTAAACCAATATTTTGACAAGAGTTATGTCAACTCTTAATAAAGATATGCAATCTAGTTGCTGAGTTTTTTCGTTGCCTTGCCGAATCGTAATACAACCAGAGGTTGTTCATAATACATAAGCACTGTCTAACCAATGACTTTCAAATTTTCATGGTAAACGTATTTGATAAGTATCATAATTTAAAATATATGAACTAAACCGAGGGCTTTGCTCAAAATAAATGAGCTCATGAGATGTTTTGACTCAACATAAATTAGATACAAGAGTGAAATATGATCCGTTCATTCTCAAATAAATACCAATATTGAATTATTCAAAGAAAAGCTTACAAAAGCCCAACAAAATTCTAATAATCAAGAATATGTGCACAATTATCCTATTTGAAATATCTCGAATAATGTACTTTATAAAGTCTTTGACAAAGTTCACCCATTAACTGAAGTTCTTGGTGAATTCAATTAAGAAAACTACCAAAACTGGCAAGCTTTCTTTTAAGAGGAGCTCAGGTTAGAATGAGCTTATCACATTTTTTCTTTCTTAGCATTAACGGGATCTTGGAGCTCCGAGGGATTTTGTTGGGAGTCTTGACTAGAACCCTCAAATTCAGCCTCTAGTGAGATCTTTGAATTCTTGGGGCATTATGTAGGAGCCTAGATCAGAATTCTCAAATCTCAGGGTGCTTTTAGCCTTAGCTGAGACCTTTGATTCCCAAAGGCTGTCATGGAGCCTCGGTTAGGATTTTTTGAATCTCATGAAGCTTTTTTAACCTCAGCCAAAACATTTGAGTTCCAGGGGGCTTTTGTGGAGCCTTGACCAAGACTCTCAAATCTCGGGAAGCTTTTTAATTTGACCTCAACCAAAATCTTTGAGTTATGGGGGGCTTTTGTGGTTAAGCCTCGACCAAGTTCCTGAATTTCAGCTTGTAGGTTCATAATTAGGAATTCATATTAACAATCATCATTTAAATTTGTTCTGAGCCATGTCGAGCTGAGAATTGTTTTCATAATTTAAGAAGTTTTCATAATTTAAGAAGTTCCATTCCTGATAAGGGGACTAATATTATGTGTTGAGTTATTATAAATCTAACCCATAAAAGATCCAACTCACAATAACACTGCTAAAATTGCATATTTGCAAATAAATAAGTTTTCCTTCAAGAAGATTCAATTATTATAAAACGACTTACATTAATACTGACTTCTAATAAATGCTAAACCATTCACCCAATCTTTTTTCGTTCAGTTTGCAAGTAATTTCTCGATTTCTGTACCCAAAATCTCACAATTTATAGGACCTGGTGGTCTACATGATATTTCAAGCATGGTTCAAAGTATCGGCCAATGTCCGATGATATCGGCGGATACAAAATCGAATCGGACCCTCCGATTCGATAAATTTCGGCGATACGCTTTGTTACCGGTTGTGCATGGTATCGCCGATATTATTGGATATCGGCTGATAATATCGGCGATATGATGATAATATCGGATATTTTGAATATTATCGGCCGATTTTCGGATAATATCGGGGATACCGAAATCTGGGCAGAACATCGTTGACTACAGATTGGAAGACCTGCAAATAGTGATATTAATCAAGGTAGATTCTGTATGTTGAGCACTTATAATTGGCATCTGTTAATGAATATATTTAAGGAGCTCACCACGTTCCATTCCCAGAAATTATATCAGATTGTTAATGAATATGTCAAAGTATCAGGCAATTTGAAGTTGGGAGCAAATTATATGAGAAATGTGTTTACGATGAACTGTTGTTGTTGTTGTTATTATTATTGTTGTTGTTGTTGTTGTTGTTGTTGTTGTTGTTGTTGTTCTTTTGTGATTTTTTGCTTATTGTTCTTAATGTTGATATTTTTTGCTGTTTCATATTCAAATCATGTCATTGGCATCATGCGCTTTCCTGTATTCATATGTAAAACTTAATAACAAACTAAGTGCATTCATGTCTTATTTTTATGAATTAATTTCTTGAGCACATAGAATGATATATTTACCTTCATTGATGGTTGATGTAGTAAATACTTTTAATATGTATTAAAAAGTAGCAATTTGTGTTATTTACATTTTTCTTTAATTTTACTAATTTTTTAGAATTTTTGGAGCATTTTATAATGATTTTATATCGTATCGCCCGATAATATTCCGACACGCCGCGACCAATATGGAACAGTACCCCCCGATATTATCACCGATACCGCGACTTTGAACCATGATTTCAAGTCATCATCATCAATATAGATCATATAATATGATCTTGGTTTTGGCAGTTTTTGTTGGATAATTTGCATTAACGAGTATTATTAAGTACTAGTATGTAACCCGTGCTACGCACGGCCGATATTAACTTAAATATAAATTAAGAAAAATGATATCATTGTTTGGAATTGAACTAAATATTTGACTGTTTTTATTTTAATAAAGTTGAAAACACTCTACACAAACATCTTGGTACATCATAAGTACAAAGAATAATAAAGTAAATAATAGATAATGATTGGTTAAAAGATGAAATCACAGAGTCACAATCTCATTATTTAACAAAATTTTCTAAAGAGTTGAAATATTTGAGAAGTCATTAAACCTTTAATATATTGTATAAAGACCTAAAATGCCAAAATTTATGAATTGTTAGACAATATAATCACAATTCTTGTAGTAAAGTATGCTAATTCTTGTTTTCTCGAAAAAGGTGGAGCCTGCGAAATGAAAAAAAATATCATTATTAAATTATTTATTAGAATATGTTCATAGTTTGATAAAGAATTTGTTACAACAGTGAGGTAAGAAAATAAAAAAAGATAATAATATTAATTACCATTTACGTACGTAGACAACGTACTCTCTCTGGAAGATGTGAACATTCTTCTGACCAATCCACGGGTAAAATAAAATTTACCGTGCAACGAACATTTGATCTTGCAAATGTTGGTGGTACCGGAACAATAAATATAAATGCACGATCTTTGAACGAATTGACGTGGTCTTGTAACAGGTTTCTACCACTCACCTAAAAATATTATTTGTTATTGTAGAATCTTC
Organism: Buddleja alternifolia; assembly: GCA_019426215.1. NCBI lineage: Eukaryota > Viridiplantae > Streptophyta > Magnoliopsida > Lamiales > Scrophulariaceae > Buddleja > Buddleja alternifolia. The sequence continues at coordinate 30,966,344 of CM033399.1, forward strand.
AAATTTTTTTATACATTGACTTTGTTCACAAATAGAATTGTAAGTGTACCTTTTCTTCTAAACTTTTGAAATAAGCAGCGTGTCGGCGAAATATAAATTTAGCTTGTTGATTTAGTAACTTTAAATCAATAACACCACTGATGTCTTTTACACTAAGATGAACGCAAAACCTGGATTTAAAGATTAATGTAGTTGCTTCAAATAAAATAATAAAATATAAGAAAATAAATGCATTAAAAATTCTTACCTGATAGTTGCATTCACGACATCATTGCAACCAACACATACCATTTTCCCAAGATAAGATACACAACCATCTTGACAACGATTGCAAGTTGCATACCATATGTTATCAGGATCAATATTCTCAATGCGTGCAATAATCCGAAAATTTTTTACCTATAAACAAAATTACATAATTACATTGAAGTATAATATATCAAATTATAACAAAAAATAAAATTTGAAATTCTTACATCATGTTGATGTCCATAATCACGTATTATAATTCTCTTAGCATTTGAAATCTTTAAAGATCTGGATATAGTAAATTTACTGGCACGTATTAGTGATACTAACTTTTGAGGGCTCCGTTCTTCAGAAAACCTAGTAAGATTTGAAATAAAGATTGTTTTAATAAGTAAAGACAATTAAACTACAATTATATGATTGTGAACATTTTATTCTGACCAAGTACTTAGACGATCAGTGAACCTTGTCTTGCAATTAATATATAGTCTGCTAAACCCGTGTGTGTATATGTAAGGGCCTGAAAATAATAAGACTATTACTCTCACATAGCTCAAGAATTTTAAATTTTGTAAAATATAAATTATTTACCTTCAAGTTTCCTTACGACAACTCCACATGCCAATACTATATTATTATGATCTATAGTCCTTAACAATAATTCCCCTTCATCGGTTGCCAATTTACCAAATAGAACCATGCGAACAAATGTCATGCTGTTGTACAAAAACAATTATAAAAAATTACTTAAAGTCGTTAAAACAAAAATCAATACAATATAAGAGCTATTACTTACGTTGTGTCAAGAAGTATAATTTCTCGCATCGATGAACCATCAGGTGTCGAAAGACAACGTGTTGCACAAACAACCAATCCAAAAATATCTGTGATAATCGTAACAGTTACACATATGAAGAAAAAAACAACTACTAATACAAAGTATAGGACCACTCACCAATTAGTTGCTCATCCAAATCCAAATGACTTTCAATATCTTGCAGTCTCACAATTTGACGAAAATATCGAAAAAACTCATCACTAAGATCCAATAACTTTTCAATTTTTGCATCTTTCCCTAATAACACTTGATAACGATGTGGTACTATTTTATATTTTTTATCTGCCATTATCACTTGCACGCCGTGAATATTGTAAATGCTCCCCTCAGTAAGACGTGCAATGAAATAATTGACATTAACACCGAATGCAACACCTTGCATAAAGAAACCCTAACAAATGATAAGGAAAACATATAATTAAAATTGATACGAATAGAACTCACAAATACAAAAAATTCTATATTAATATGCATGCTTACTTTAAGATCAACAAACACCATCTTTAATGTTCTTATCTTATATTGATGGGGGCATACATCTATCAATCTAATCACTCGAACTTTGATATTGAATCTCCAACTGCAAGGATTCAACAGCTCCAAAGGTGTATACATTATATATGTATCACCTGCACTCATTAATAATATCTATATCAAATTTATATTTGATGTAATTAGACGACAACACGAATAAAAATCAATTTAAGAAAAACATGATAAAAACTAATGAAAGTTATATACATGACATATACAACTTGGTTATCTATTCATGTTTACTTTCAAACGAATAAGAAATAGATATGGTAATAGAAGTCACAGTTTATGGATTGAATAATGTATATTAAACGACAACAATTTTATTCATGAACAGCACTAAGTACTTCAGGATATACAATATTCCTAGTACAATTTTGAGGTACTCCTGGTCTATTACAAATGAGAATCTTCAAACCAAGTGGATTCGTTACACGTGACAATGCAACATATAATTGTCCATGAGTGAATACAGGATTCGGCAAATATAATCCTACTCTATCAAGTGTTTGGCCTTGGCTCTTGTTAATAGTCATTGCAAATGCCAATTTCACTGGAAACTGCCTTCTTTTTATTGGAACAAAAGTCTGAGATACAGTTGTTGTGAAAATAATACGTGGAATCGGAACTTCTTCACCCATATGAGATCCGGTGATTATACGTGCCTCGAGCACCTTTTCACCCATTTTCAATATTATAAGTCGAGTCCCGTTGCACATACCCAAAGATTGATTCAGATTTCTGAGAAGCATTATAGGTGCACCTTCCTTGAGCTCTAAACAGTGATTAGGAATACCAGCGACCTTTATAGAATGCAATAGTTCTAGAGGATTCATAGTTTGTTCACGTTCACTTGTTTCACCAGGGCACAATGTGTCTGCACTATAAAATTGTCGAACTTCACCTGAAATCATGGATGACATCATAGAATTGATTTCATCGACATCACTATTTTTTGGAGCCAAAATGGCTCTTTCTTTCAAATAAGCAGAATCCTTGTACCTATTACTTAACTCCGGATAAGTTGCGTCTATCAATTTCATCAAAGAATTATCACATTTTTCAACTAATAACTCTTCTGGTATTTCGATCCAGTCTGATTCAGCACCATCATCAAAATGTATACATCTTGTTTTGCCTTCTCCAACATTATTTAGCCACTCAGCAAAACTCCGCAGGTTATTGAGTGATTGTGTTGAACCATCATGTGCAATGAGTCGCATGTTTATCTTCAAATGCATAACTCTACACTGATTCCAGAGTTCAGATTTGTGGAGTGAGGCTGCAACAATAGATTCACGTCTTCCTTTAGTCACCACAGGTAATATTTGCTTAAAGTCTCCACCTAAGACGCATAATTTTCCACCAAATGGTTTATCGCTAGAAAAAGTTGGAGTTCCTTTTAGCAAGTCTTTAAGAGTTTTACTCACTGCTTCAAAGCCATGGCGATGCATCATTGGCGCCACATCCCAAATTATCAATGACGCTTCTTGAATTAATTGTCCTAGATCACTGTTCACATTGATAGGATAACGTGATTGTTCATGTAGATCAAAAGGGATTTTGAAACGTGAATGCGCAGTTCTGCCTCCAGGTAATAACAACGCAGCAATTCCAGATGATGCAACTGATAAGACAATTTTTTTTTGCAATCTAAATTTTGCAACTAAGGTTCTCCATAAATATGTCTTTCCAGTCCCTCCACTACCGTTGACAAAGAAAAATCCACCACATTTACTCTCGTAAGCTTGAACTATTTCATTGTATACTCCCAGTTGATCATTGTTCAAACCGTTAAAATATGACTGAAATAATTCTTGTTCTCCAGTATCGTCATAATCAAGCTCTTCTCTTATAAGCCTATTCGTTATATGCCCAAATGATCTAAAAGATGGTAGGGGCATAGGAGGAAAGTCTTCAAGTGTCTTTCCATTTTTGTTAAGAATATATTCAATTTCTTGAAGGCCCCATTCTCTCAGATCTTCATCATTTAGATGTATGTTGCTATCACGCAAGTCTCTTCGAACTCTATATTGCAAATCATCCACCATAGATCTCCAATGTTCTTCCCATAGGTTGACAGGGTCTGTTATCTGTGAAAACATAAGCATCATGGAAAACATATCTCTAAGTTTTTTGGATGATGCCCAATTCGATGCTTCAGATAGTGCATCATGCCATTCATTATCATCATCTAGCAAGCCTCGCGCGGCACATGCCTGCTTAAATGTCGGGTACACTAACCGATTATAAGTTCTTAAATCTTCATAACATTGAGCTCCACGAACTTTGTAAAGCAACATCCGCAAGTAGTATTTTTTTCCAGAATTTGCATGTGCGAAAGGCATCCTACCAATACATTTTCCCTGCTTCCGCTTGACCCATTCCTTCCTATCTCGTTTCCATACCCATGCAGTTGGAAACTCAGCATAAGTCAATGTTCTTGCTTCTGGATATTTTTTATTTGCTTCAAACCACTTGGTTAACATTGTATCTCTAATACCTTCACGATGGACAATATTGTGCAAATTGTCATCTTCGCCAAATACAACAAACTATTGATTTGGCAAATGATATTGTAACCGCTCAACAGTTGGACTATGCTTTTGCAGCTCAAACTCATATATTCTCCAGCATGCCTCAATAGCAGATACATAACGACAATCTAAATATTGTTTGATTTCATCAACATGTCTATACCTCTGCCTTTCATTATTTTGAGCATTATCAACATTATTTTCAATTACAATCGTAGCCATATCCACACCCTTACACATGTATTTGTAGAGATACTTCATAAGTTTTGGAGATCCAACTTTCTCAACATTTATGTGGGCATCAAATAGCACAATGAGATCCCGATTGTATGGAACAACCCACCTATTATCTATCTCCACCCCATTTATAAAAATTGTATTATTCGGATCATTTCTACGTCTATATGACACAAATCCGTTGTTATCAATGGTAGTTTGGTCACAGAATTTTTTAGGGTAATGTTTAGAGCATTTTCCATCTACCATGCATGGAGCATTTGGATTATGCGGCCCACATGGCCCATGAATCATGCTTCTAGTCACTGTTTCATAAACTAAAGGATCGACATTCTTATCCGGAATTTCTGCACATATGAATTTATCAATGTCCTCTGGGGTGATGGGTTTATCTTGCTCTGCTAGAGTCAAAGTTAAATGTGAGTGAGGCAATCCTCGTTTTTGGAACTCTATCACATTAATATCTGTTTTGCATAAAAACATTTATAAATATTAGACAATTGCTTATCTAATATATTGCATAAAATGATAGATACGATGTTTACCTGCTAGAACATTTCCAAAAAACTTTTTGTCCTTAAAATACTTAAGGAGTTGCTTGTGCTTCATTTTGAAAACTCGAGCCATAATTTCCGGTCTATCTTCAGTACGTTGACCAGGAAGCTTTTGCAACTCTTTAGAAATTTCAGGCCAGTTTGGGTTGCATGTAAAAGTAATAAAAAAGTCTGGAGCTCCAATTGCCCTACATATGGCTATAGCATCCTGATAATGTTGCATCATATTACGTGGACCTCCTGTGAAAGAAGATGGTAAGACAATTCTCCTTCCAACTGCACTCGCATCCGTATCCCCAGTAACAATGCTATCTTCCAAACCTTGATACAAATCCGCACGCATCTCGGCCTGGTGGGTCTTTATATAATTTAATCTCAACTGCTCAATTGCTGCATAACAATCAACAGCAAGTTGATTAAATAGACGGCCACCTTGCAGTAATGTTGTCCCTTCCGATGCTCTGTGTTGGAATCGAAAAGCCCAAAACTCTCTCATTGAGACTTTTCCCTCTTTGGATTGTTCTGTAGATGAATTGTAAGGTATGCCTATTCTCCATCCATCAGTACCATATGGAAAGAGCAATGGATATTGCAGTGGTGTATATGATGGATGTGTTTCACTAATTCGTTTCAAGTATCCATCATTTTTACAGACTATGATGTCACGACATCCTATAGCATTTGTGTCTTCTCCAACAATTAGTGCAGCAATCTCGTTAGAAGTGGGTTGAATGTATTGCCTATTGCTCCTCGAATTCAAAATGCGTATATGCAGGTTTGCCCCACTATCGTGTTGCAATGCAGTCCTTGCACTACGAAAAATTTGAACATATGGATTGACATTATCCAACATAGTCTTCAAACTTTCAACAATAGAAGAATGGATTCCGGAGTTATTTCCATTGCTTCGCAATACATTCAAACGATTGCGAATCTCAATTTCCGCATCACAAATATATAATTGTACAAAGCTATTCATTCGTCCAGGTGTCGGAAGTAAAGACCCAATTCGATGATAATTTTCACCAGAAATCTTGAAGCAAGGTGGGCCTCTTCCGTCCTGGACAAATGTATCAACTTTTCCTCCCATTGACGTGAAGCAGAACATAGAGTTAAATGATCTAATGTTTTCCATAAAAACACGATCTCTAAATAACTCATCAAGATACTCAGGAGAATGCGGTAGTAAAGGTAAAATAACTTTTCCACTTTGGCAACATAGCCCAAATTTTGGATTGATATTTGAGCTACGTGCAACTTTCTCTTCTAACCACATAATTGCATGACAAAATGGACAAACAACATTTCTTTCACCTAACACTGATCTTGCAAATACACGATTTGTTGTAGGTCGTGGTATAACTGATGCATCTGTAATGTGTCATTAACATATAAGTTTATGAGACTAAGTGGTAAGATGACATTTTTTTAATAATAAAGACCTTAAAATAATTATTTAATCTAAGAATATCATACGAATTCAATACTCATATAAATAAGTGAAACTCCTCGAATACTATAACCAATATAAACACATAATTAGTATTATTGGAGTTACAAATATGTTAGTCATTATATATATTATCACTAATATTGGTCATAGAATATAGAGGATATCATTCAATTTGTTATCTGACTGTGAACTTATTTAAGATTGTACGAACTATATTAGTACATTAAACAAAAAAAAAAAAAATCAGCATGTTATTACCTTGAATATTATGTGTAGATGGCAGATTTATATCACATGCATTATCATTTTCCATTGGTATGCTGCTGGGTACCAAAGTCTCATCATCCGAATCAGAAGGATCATGTGGAAGGTCTCCTAAAATATTTGTGATCATATGTAAGACTTGTTTGTTGTCTTCTTTAACAGTAAATAAATCATATAACATGTAATAAAGTGCAACTTTAGACTTACTTTGTAAGATATTACAATCTACTAATGGGTCCACGTGCACTTCTCCAATCATACTTGTACTTCCATGATGAAAGGTGGATGGAGCTCGTCCAACGAAAGGATTGTAGTTTAAGGGAGCAAGATGAGATCTATCTGCAACTATATTTTGTTTTACACATAAGTTCATATAAGTTTTCATAAATGGATGTTATGATATTGAAAATACATATATGTGATTTTGGTGGCTTACCATGTGATGTATTATGTAAGGCACTTGATGTATCAACGTGCACTGGATGCATTACATTTATAGGATCCTCTATACAACCAATAAGTATTTTTTGGATAAATAGGTTTAAACATTATCGCACAAAAAATGGATAGAAAGAAAAGATCACTTTTTACCTTGAATAATAGGAACTGAATAGAGAGATGGGACCGTAAGTTGCTCAGGACCATTATTATCAACAGTTTCATCCCCTACGTGTAAGTATGTTATAAAAGTGTATTGCATTTTATAATCATATTGATCAAATCCCTATGTATATATAAATTAGGAAATGGTGATAGATATTTACCATTCATGGCATGAGAAGGGTTGTGAGTTATAGCAAACCTTATTTAACAAATCCCTATGTATATATAAATTAGGAAATGGTGATAGATATTTACCATTCATGGCATGAGGAGGGTTGTGAGTTGTCAATATTGATTGATTGACATCATTATCACCTGCAAGTTCTTGTACTATACAAAATAGCGATTAGTGGACAAAATATATTTGTCTAAATATATTTGTCTAATGAAAATGTAAATAAACATTCTCAATGAATATTTAACTAAAAAATTAAAATTAAAAATAATAATTAATGTTTGATATTATAACTAAAACTTATTGTTGCATGTTTCAGATTTTAAATGAGATTAGTATTGATTATGTATACATCAAAAAATACCAGCTTATAAATTAAAATGAATTAATTATTATACCATTTATCGTGTGAACAGGTGCGATTGTCACCATTGTTGGTTGGTTTCCACCATTATCATTTGCAAGATCATGTCCTACATAAAAAATTATGAATTAAAGCAATAATAAATATTGTTTTATTGAAATTATCAATCAACAATCTCAATAAGTATTAGTTTAAAACATATCTGAAGATATATTACTGAGTATGACCAATTAGAAAATTTGGTTACAATTGCTACATAGGAGAGCATGCGAAACTGAATATTTATGATTAAGTTATGAACAAAAACATACAAACATTTGAAAATATTAACATGGCTTAAAAAATAAAAGATTAAAGTCGATAAGAGTGCAATTTGAACAGTTGCTAATCCTCACTAAGAATGAACGTACCATCCCCTACATAATGAGAGTGATGTAATGGATCTATTATGGTTCGACCACCACGTCCTACATTTGTTGTACGGGAGGATGATCGTCTATTGGAACGTGACGAAGATCTTCGTGTGGTTCGCCTACCACGCGGTAATGGCCTATAGACAGGAGATTGTTCACCAACATTCAAACAACCACCATGTACTTCAATTATTCGTTGATATTCCACATCCATGCATGCCAAAGTTTTAGCAAATGCATGATCGTGGACTCCTCTGTGCCGTTTAACATATAGTTCCCTCCTTCGTTTTAGTCTTGCGAGCTTATAGCGTACTCGACCGTCGTTCATGGTACTGTAAAAGTAAAATTAATTATTTTAGTGACAAAGAAACGATCTTGAAAAAAAATCAAATTCAATTTTTTCATTTTGTACTCTCGTAAATCGTCTAGTAAGCTAATCTATTAACCATAAAATATTAGTTCAATTTTACTACTAAATTGGACTATTAATATTTTTCTAATGTCAAAATATATAATTTTTTCGTCAATTTATTTTATTTAAAAGCTAAGTAGCTTTAAAACAAATCTTATTTACCTTCTGAAAATTACAATCAGTAACTGACTCGAGTTACTGGGCATGGATTATGTCACATTTTGTAAGAATATTGTATCCTCAAAAGATGATTGAACCTAAAATCTTTGGTTTAAACGATCAAAAATAATTGAAGGACAAAAATGAGTCCAAGCATCTCTATTACCACATGAAACAACTATAAGTTTTATAGTTTTATAGTGTTTTCGGTTGCAAGACATGTAAATAAGAAACTTTCAATTAACTTTTGACCTTTCCATGTTCATGTCAATTCATTTTTTAAATATTAGAATGATTTTTTTTTTCCATTTCGGATGCAAGCCTTGTGAATAGGAAAATATCAATTAGTATTAATTGGATGATTTAAGAAATGAATCAATATTTAAGAATTTAAACAACCAATGAGAATTTTCCAACACAATAAAAAAAACTCAAAATTCTGAGAATTCAGAATTTTGAGTCAAAATTGGCATTGGGGTCAACAGACCGCTTAGGCTATAATATATATAATATTGGATTTGGCAAATACAATCCTACTCTATCAATTGTTTGTCCTTGACTCTTGTTAATAGTCATTGTAAAAGCCAATTTCACTGGAAACTGCCTCCTCTTCATTGTGACGAAGGTTATGAAAAAAAATCAATTAACACTCAACAAATTATAAGATTTCAGTGGGCTTACGATTAACTTACCACAAAACTTGATAACTGAACTGCTTTTTTTACAAATATCACCCTGCAATAAGAACTAAAAATTTTGGAAAAAAATCAATTAACGCTCAACAAATTATAATATTTCAATGGAATTACGATTAACTTACCACAAAACTTGATAACTTAACTACTGAAAACACATAACAAATTATAATATTTTAAATGATATAGATAATAATAATTTACACGAAACTTTATGGAAATTATAAAAGTAATATTTTGTATTGTAATGATAAAACTGGATACAACTTTTTAACTTACCACGAAACTGGATAACTTAAATGTAATTTTGCAAATATCACCCTATTATAAGAATACAAATTTTGAAAAGAAAAAAAATCAATTAAGAGTCAACAAATTATAATATTTCAGTGAGCTTACGATTAACTTACCACAAAACTTGATAACTTAAATGCTTTTTTTTGCAAATATCACCCTGCAATAAGAACTACAAATTATGAAAAAAAATCAATTAACACTCAACAAATTATAAGATTTCAGTGGGCTTACGATTAACTTACCACAAAACTTGATAACTTAACTGCCTTTTTTTACAAATATCAGCCTGCAATAAGAACTAAAAATTTTGGAAAAAAATCAATTAACACTCAACAAATTATAATATTTCAGTCGAATTACGATTAACTTACCACAAAACTTGATAACTTAAATGCTTTTTTTGCAAATATCACCCTGCAATAAGAATACAAATTTTGAAAAAAAATCAATTAACAATCAACAAATTATAATATTTTAGTGGGCTTACGATTAACTTACCACAAATTTTGATAACTTATATTTTTTTTGTTGCAAATATCACCCTGCAATAAGAATATTAATTTTGAAGACAAAAAAATCAATTAGCACTCAACCAATTATAATATTTTAGTGGGTTTACGACTGTTCTCGAAACACTTAACAAATTATAAAATCATATAGAAAGACAACAAAAATTTAACATTTTGACTTACCACAAAACTTGATAACTCAAATGTTCTTTGCAAATATCACCCTACAATTAGAGTATAACTGTTTTTGTAAAAATTCAATTGACATATGATATTGATAGAAATACACAATTTAAAATAAAAATTAAGACTTACCAAGAGAGATAGACTGAGCAATATGAAGATAAAAGAACAATGAAGAACTACAAATGCTTTATGTCTTTTAAGAAATTAAAATGGAGGAAAAATTATAATCTATATATAATAGATATAGCATATAACATATGCTGAAAAAACTCTTTACTTATTCGAAATAGCGAATCTCGGCTAAATATGACCCTAATTTATTTCTTAGCCTAAATTAAGCCTTCATATCACAATGGTAGGCCTTAATTAACAAAATATGTTTAGCTAATTATTTATCATTGTGGCCGGCCGAGATTACCTTTCAATCATAATGGGAGTAACTTTTGACCTTTCCATGTCCAAGTCAATTCATTTTTTAATTATTAGAATGGAAGTTTTTCTTTCCATTTCCGTTACAAGCCAGGCAAATAAGAAACTTTCAATTAACTTTTGACATTTCCATCTTCATGTCAATTCATTTTTGCCCTCTTATTTCTCTGTATATTTACGGTTCTTTTTGTCTCCTTTCCTTATTCAACTATATCAATAATAATGACAAAGAAAATTGATTTTCCAATTCAAAAAAAGTTGCCGTCTATTAATAACTATATTTGGCAAGGTTTAATCTGATTAAGACCAAGAATTCTAGTCATAAATATAGTACAATTCAAATCAACCAATAAGAAATTTTTTAGGTATTAAAAAAACTCAAAATTCTAGAAAATTAGAATTTGAGTCAAAGTAAGCAATTGGAGTCAACGGACCGCTCTGCCATAATATAAAATTAGAATTTGAGCACGTGCGTTGCACGTGATTCAATGAAATTTATTTAAATAATAGCCTAATTTAAATTTATATGAATATTAATACGTACAATAAATATGACTAAAAGACGTTGCAATCTTACTATAAATTCTAATATCGTAATGTTTCATATGAATAAGTTATAAAAATTCTAAATATGAATAATAATAGGCTTGTCAATCAAGCCAAGCAAGTCGAACGTGGTTAGCCTCACGTTCGGGCTGATATTATGCGAGTTTTTATCGTCAATGCTTGAAATTATAAGAGTGTTTTTACTCAAAGCTTTGGATAATTTGCTAGATACAAAGGTAGTGTCTATGAATATTAGAGAGTTACATAAAGATTGTACATGATTTGAATATAAAGAAACAACAAAAAAATTGGCTTTTATATGAATGTAAACATTTCGTATTACATAACCAATAACAATACCTTGTTCCTGTTCAAGATTATTTGATTGCATTCTATCACTAACATGAGTTGAAGGGGTGGAAGTGAGTTTGGAAAATATTTTGATGTTATCTCTTCTGACCTTTAGGGAAAAGAATTTTATATTGTAGTTGGTCATAAAATCCATAATAATGCTTAATTTTGTGTCAACGACTTGAATGAGTATGGATTAAATGTCTTGTTTGAATGATATGTTAGCATTATTTTCTTCAACCCATGTCGCTGCAACTTGATCAGCTGATGTGGAACTATACACTTGTTGATTTAATCTCAAATCTTTCGAAATATATAGTTGAACATCTTATATTGGAGGATAATCCTTCTTAAGATTTTCTGCATATGGATTTGCATATAGATTCAGATAAACACGAATCTTGTAGTATCTTCATTGTGTTCTCAACCTCATTGTTAGTATCAACAAAATACAACATGAAAAAATCTAGACCAACTTCTCTTAGAAGTAAACCTGGTAGCTTGTCATAGCACATTCCCTGTGCACAAAAAGTGTAAACTCCTCCCCTTGTAGATGCAACTTTATCTAATTTCACACCAAATAATGTAAAAGAAAATATGGAATTGAAAGCTTGAATAATTTTTCGAACTTCGACAACGTCTTCTGATTGGGACGTAAGCAACTCGTATAACTCATCTGAAACTTCAATAAGAGAAAGATTTCTTTTTCCATCACTGCAAGAAAAAGAACCTGAAGCTCCTATTCAAATTTTACAACGCAATGATTGCACTTCAAAACTATTTTCAATTCATGCATCTCAGACGTCACACACTCATATATTCTTGAACCTAAAGATTGAAACATATAATTATAGTAAAGTCTCGTAGAGTATGAAACCTTTATATGTATAACCTTTTGATTCATATAGAATCATTTGAGCTCTAAGAAGCCGAGGAACGTATGATTTTTTTAAAAATGGACGTAACAATTTTATTCTCTTAAACATTTTTAACATAATATATTCTCTACCGTCTACCATAAATTTTTTATTTACAGCTCATTAAAAATATTGATAAAAGTTTTGAAGAAACATAATAAAAAGTTAAAAAAAAATTGATTAGGGTAAAATTTCTTTTGCCCCCTTCGCTGTATAAAAGACACCAAACACCCTTGTGTACTCATTTGCCAAAAAATCCTGTACAAACAACCTCTTGACGTATTGATGAACAAAAAAAGCCGTTGAATTATGTAAATCATAATTTCATCTCCATCCTTATAACCTATAACACTTTGTCCTTGTACAATAAAACTTCCGTATAATTTGAACTACTAATTGATTTAATGCTAAATTAACTAAATAACTATTGAGCACTCATATGATTTATTTTTAGAATAATACTTTTTAATAAATTAATTATTTATCTTTTAAGTACTATAGTACTCAATTAAGATAAAGTGATATGCAACATGTACATACTAATTAATCTATGAGCACAACTTTTTGTACGTTAAAATATTAGTGATTAGTTCTTCTGTTTATTTTCTTTCTTTTAATAGTGTAAATAATATTTTAAGGTGTTCATACATATTAAATAAAAAAATTAATATTTAAATATTTATTTTTATGAAGTGAAAGCTATATTAGAAATCATTATGAAAAGTTCAAATAAAACGTTGAAGTTAAAAAGGTACGGGTTCAGTGGATTTATTTGAATAAAACGTCGAAGTTTTAGACGACACAATATCAATTTTTAGTTAAAATATCTTCTTCATTTAAATAGAACTTGTGGATTCCAGTTTAGTGACAATTATTGGACTTGGGATATAATCAGAACGAATTAGAAGATTCAATTTATTATAGTATAGGATTTTGTTTTTCTAGAAAAAATTTAAAATGATATCCGCACAATGGTAATAGATCCTATTAATCAAGAATTTCAATTTTCTTCTTGTAAAAAATATTGGATATTTTTAAATTTAAATATTTTTTGATATGATGTATTTAAATTTTATTGTTGTATAAGTGTATAAGAAATATAAAACTAAATTTGTCAATTTTTTGGATTTAGATAATAAAGTCATCTTAATTTTCACAAAAACACATATAATAAGAAATTTGTAGATTGATATATAATGTAATATACTATAATCATCGTATTTAAAATATTTTAATATATATTCGAAAGTAAATTATTAATAATGAATAACCCCTTTATTGAATTTTTTTTGTTGATATTCCTTAATTGAACCTCCTTAATTATAATTTATTAGAACCTTCTACATGTTCTCTCATCTCTTCTGCAAAGTAAATGCAAATTCTACGTTGTCCGACCTCAAAAATCGAACACTCTCACTCTGTCACCCCATGGCAACATGGTGCCATCGTGACAGTAATTCCGTCTCGCACATTATATTAATTAGCAATTCCACATATTTGGTGTCTTGTGCTTCCAAACACTATGAGAATTTTTTTCAGGTTTATGGTTTTTATGAATTTGTGGTGAATCAGATTCGTTTCACGTCACAATTCTACCACTAATACTTCTCAGATTTCTCCTTTTCTTCTCTCCAATAGTAACCTTGAAAATTAACGTACTAAAACTTTCATAAACCACATTAAGAATATATTTATAGATTCTATATATTTTTCTCCATTTGGTAACAATTATTGTTTAGATCTTTCCACAAATAAAATTATTTTTTCTCGTCATGTCATTTTTGATGACTCTTTTTTTCCTTATGAATCGGTTTCCACACAGTCCACTGTTCCTGACTATTCTTTCCTTGACTTGGACGATGACCCCCCTCCTCAGCTCCAACACTCTTTTTTGCCCCCCCCCCCTACCGTCTCTCCTCCTTCAGCTGTGCCTACCCCGCCGCTGCAGCCGACCGCTTCCACTCATTCCATGGTGACTCGTTTGAAATCCGGCATCACCCGTCCCCAGCAGCTCCTTAACCTTTCGGTTCCGTCTTCTCTCTCTCTCCTATCCCTGGAAATACAGCTCAAGCTTTATCCGACCCTAATTGGAACTCCGCCATGCAAGCTAAAATCTCCGCTCTTCATTCTAATTCTACATGGGAGCTCGTTCCGTGTCCCCCTCTTGCCAATATCGTTGGCTCCAAGTGGATTTATCGTCATATATTTCGATCCGATGGCTCCCTCGAACATTATAAGGCTCGTGCCATTCATACATAAAGCATCAGTTCAACATAACTGTACGAAAAAAAGAAGGAAAAAAGAACAAAACATCTGAAAATGAAAAACATGTACCTATGAAATGAAAATGTAAAAACATGTACCTATGAAGTCAAAATGGTTAAAAGAAGCCGATCCTGTCGATGAAACTGTGAAAAAAGGACAAATAGTTGAAAATTAAAATTAGAAATCAATAGACCAACCTTGCATAAGAAATGAACAACATTG
Organism: Buddleja alternifolia; assembly: GCA_019426215.1. NCBI lineage: Eukaryota > Viridiplantae > Streptophyta > Magnoliopsida > Lamiales > Scrophulariaceae > Buddleja > Buddleja alternifolia. Next base: position 30,981,553 of record CM033399.1, read on the forward strand.
GTGTTACAATAAAATTCAGTGACTATCTCTACTAAATATTCTTGCTTTTATAATGAACGAATGGTGATTGAAAACTTAGAAGAGTAAATGGTACACATTCTTTTCCACATGCACAATTATAAGAATTCTGGTATGGTAAAAATTGCAAGGTGTAATGTCACCAGCTTATTTGTATGGCCTACATGCTTTTCAATTTGGCATTAGAAAGTAAAATATTATTTGAAATACGAATATGACTCATAAAGTTGAGACATTTTTTCAATGAATATGAAGAAAGAAGAGTGAAAGAGGCAAAGGACGCACCATGAGCCCATTTGATAGTATTTGCTGCAATTTTTTAATTTTTGAAGATGAAGATTATGAATGGAATTTGTAGCAATGCAAAATAAAATTATATGTGACTTCACCCCTTCATATTATTGTGAATCATTCATACCAATATACATTGAACAAGCTTGTTTACTAATAATTTCAAGCTCATGCATATTCATTTAACAACAACAATAATAATTTTTTCTTAAATTGGAGGATAATATTAATTTATTGTCATAGGGTTATTTTAGTTTTAACAAAAAAGTTAAGAAATGTAAATCATCTCATATGATTCATACTTTTAGAATAGAACTATGTTTCTATCCTAATTTTTTTTCTTTAACTCTCTATTGAAAAAGTAATGTTCTTCAAAATATATAACCCTGAGTTAGTGAAGTTAATTGTATATAATCATTTAAAAAAATATATATATTTTTCGGGTTGAGTTTACATTAATTAATGTTAAATTAGGTTTAGTATAATTTTATCTAATATTGTCTACAAGTTATTCTAAGTAGTTCAAGGAATGAAACTAAAATTCAAATGCTAAAAATACATCTTTTATCAAGATTAGTAGATCAATTCTAATTCATGAGATCTAAAACACATAATCATGTCTAATATAATTGAAAATGCTAATTGGGGAAATAAAAGAAGGTTGACATGTGAGGTTAATTCTCATCGTGATTGAACAATGACTAATCGTTTAACAATAACTTCTTATGTCGGAATTTATTTATTTTCAAATCAAGTCAACACTTAAGTTAACACCAAAAAATAGAGGTACATGATAACATAGAAACTCTTAACTCAATCAAGAATATTAGAATAAGTGTTTCCTCTTATTAATTTTTTAAAATTTTAGTACATTGAAATGAAATTTGCCTTGAGCATTAGAAAATCTGCATGACCTCGTGAATGCAAGAACATAAGACGTGACAGCCTGCGAGGTGGAGACCTTGGATAGATGTACACACGATCAGGAATTGCAAAAGATTAAATTCAAAAGCCATGATTGAAAATAGAATGTGCAAATTGTTGGAGCAATGACTATAAATAAGATCTTCAAATTTAAGCATTCATACCCAAAAGAATAATTTAATTTAGTATTAACTCCACCAAAGATGGATATTGGACAAATTTAATCATTGATACCGAGAAGAACAACAAAGGATCATGGACTTAATATTTTTTATTTTTATCGAGAAACCCATCTTTTCTTGAAATATCTTAAATAAAATATAAGATATTCTTTCTTTTCTATTTTATTTTTCTACTAATCACGTGATTAAATCATATCACAGCATTGTAGAATGCAATTATGCACCAGGTAGCTCATCACATTACCCTTCTGGAACAAATAATTTGAAGTGCTGACTAACTTAATGGATGAAAATTAATGTGTATGAAACTCTTGCACATTGTTCATGCTCTAACTTCTTGACTAATGCTCACATCACAATGACAAAAATTTACACTAACTCAACACTATTATATACTTGGAAGAAACTAATACATTGACATCATTTTTGGATGATGGATGACAGATTGACAGTTAACCATAATGTAAAAGGAAAAACCAACGGTTAGGAGTGTTTTATTGAATATTGTCACACCAATTATTTACCATAATCATATACCACATATTATAATTATACTTACAAAAATTATAAAGTTTTTAATTAACAATTGTCACTGATTAATCTTTTCATACTGGCTCACAACTTCTTGAGTAGACACTAATTAATAAGAGAGTATGTAATTCACAAATATACATTCATCTTTCAATTCGTTATATTTCTAAAAGTTACATTCAAATATATGACTCTCAAAGCTACAGATAATAATGTACCTACCAGATTCTAAATCAGTTGATCCAATATCCTTGGAGTTAAGTCTATTTGTAGCGTTAAGCAGATTAAAGCACACAATAAAATAAAAATAAAGACCTAGTGGATGTATTACAATTTGAAATTTTATTTTTCACCAATTTCACAAGGAAGATTCATACTTTACACTTCTATAGGACATAACTTTTTGCATCACAGTTACCCCTCCTTAAGAATATGAAGTCCTCGCGGCGCAGCGACATATCTCATGATCGGCATCCATGGTCAGGACTCTAGAAGTGACTCTCACGGTTTGAAGGGGTGGCTCCCGCACATGTATAGAACAAATGGACCGTAGCAATAGGAACAAATGAAATCCAACTATGAACAGTGCAGTTAATAAGATTCCAAAATTTAAGAAGCACAGTAGCAGTAGCAATAGGAAATCAAACTCTTAAAATTAATTCAAAACCACATAGTATATCAATTCAAAATCAAAATTTATATTCCACTAATTCCATAAGCAAGATTCATATTTTACACTTCCATCGGGTAGACATGAAAAATAAAAAATAATAAACTTATGATATTTCCACTAAAAGCAATGATCATTACATACATAGAGAGTGTCAAATGACAAAACATAATTATAGATGAAGCCCGAGAATTAGAGGCCAATATGACATCACACACAATCCATTGGATGGATTTGCAGCATTTCAATTACCTTCAAGACTATTTAATGGAATTGGAAGAATGATGGTATTTCAACTAAAAACAAGGGATAATAGCAGACACCGCCCTCAGTTATGGGGTGATGTGCACTTTGTCCCCCCCACTTATTGAAATGTGCGCTTTACCCCTTCACTTATCATAAAATGTGCACTTCAGTCCCTCTGGCAGCTCGGACAGGGACAAAGTGCTACAAAACACATAAGTCAGCGGGCAAAGTGCTACAAAAACACATAAGTCAGGAAGCAAAGTGCTACAAAAACACATAAATCAGGGGGCAAAAGTCCAATTTTTATGATAAGTGAAGTGGCCGAATCTGCCCGAGCTGCCCGAGGGAGTGAAGTGCACATTTTATGATAAGTGGGGTAAAGCGCACATTTCAATAAGTGAGGGGGCAAAGTGCACATCACCCCATAACTGAAGGAGGTGTCTGCTATTATCCCAAAAAACAATGATCATTATCATAATCCATTACGCACAAAGATTGAGGATTCCCATACATTGACAAAATTGTATCTATTATTCTTTATGTTTTGGAATAGGCCACTTGACGACACTTAAGTGCGGAATTCAAATCGTATAATATAATGAATAGTTGGAAAGATAATTCCAATACCACTTCAAAAAGAAGAAACAGAAAGGGGAATCAACATAACATGATACTGTAGCTAACTTATTACAAATTCAAAGTTAACAACATATAAGTAAAAGAAACTTCATTACGATATCTACGACCCCAGCTTTTCCCGAGCGACCACTCCACAAGCCCCATATGCCTCTTGTACCATCAAGAATGCATCCTCTCACGATATATTTAATTAGAATAGAAGCTAAACAATATGTTCAAATAACATTGACTCAACTACAATTATATTGAATTTAGATTAGAATATATAGTAGTTTATTTTACATTAAAATACATAGATAACTTGTATATGGCTCAAACAATTGTAAAATAGTTTATTTTGCACATTAGAGTATCAACATTTCGAGAATCTAATCTGTTTATGATGCATTTTACAGAATCTCTATATAAGTTTCGAATCGGTAAGAAACCTAAACAACAGGCTATAAACTGGAGAATTATTATCTGTTTTCTTCTTACACTAATAAGCTATTTTGATTTGGGAAAAGTACCTGTTGTCACTGGGAAGGTGTAAGACCACTGTGCCACTGAAAATCTGTCAAATGATCATGTACACATTAGTGGTATACTTGGCACAATTAATAAAGAAATAATCTTCACTCAGAACAAACACAAATGTTAAAACTTATTTACTGTTGACTATCAAAAACTAAAACTCATTTACTCTTGGCTAAGACTCACGTTTGATTAGTTTCTGTAAATATAATTCATCTAGACCGATGCTATAGAGATAAATTACAAAGAGAAGTCAAGTGGAAGAGTTAAATGTTGACAATTAAATGGGATCGAGGGTGTATATGAATGCTCAATAAAAGGAACTGCCTACATTAGGCGATCATCAACAGATAATTCTCTCACAGAATCTTCACTTCAAAGTCTTCCGCGGCTCCAATAATATTTACAGCAGTTTTCTAATCCGTTGAAAATGAAGATTATGGAATGGAATTTGCAGCAAGGCAAATGAGAATTATATGAGACTTCATCCATTCATATTCTCTTGAACCATTTATATTTATATTAATAATATACATTGAACAAGCTTGTTAATTACCATTAGTGTCTATTAGTTTCAAGTTCATGCATATTCATTTGATAACAAATATTTGTTTTAATTTGTGGATAATATTAGATTATTAATATAGGGTTATTTTGGTCTTAACAAAAAAGTTAAGAAATATAAATCATTTCATAACATTCATACTTTTAGAATTAGAATAGTTAAGATAAGATAAAATTGATCCTCCAGAAACTTACTTTAGAGTTTTAATATACAAATCAAAAAGAGAAAAAATAAAAAACATAGCTCATAGAATAGAACAAAATTAGAGCACTATACATATACATTCAAAATCGCGATTCCGCCTGAGACATGAGATAAAGCCAGAGAATTAGATTTTACACACTTAATATTAAATTACAGAAGACCCGGTTGATGGTAATTGCAGCAATTAACAAATGATTTGGCAGAGGCCATTGGCATGCTTGTCAACCTGGCGGCCATTAAGATGGTCAAAAATTATAAATTAGATTGTCAAAAAATATTAATTACAAGTGCATGCATAATGTATCTTCTTTTTAATTTTCATATTTTAATTAATATTTGATGATTAGGATAATATTAGAATAGGGTTATTTTGGTCCTAATTCAAAAGTTGTAAATCATGTAAATCACTCTAAATCATTCACACTTTTAGTATAGATATAGATATGATCTTGGTTGGCAGTTTTTGTTGGATAATTTGAACTAGGAAAAGTGTGTTTACACGACTTTTTCATAACAAATTCAAACACCATAAGTATCCAGGATACGAAATATTATTGGATAATAGTAATTTATGTAATTAGTAGATGAGTTTAGCATTTCGAATTTCTCAAGTCGGATTTAAAACGAATGAGAAATTAAGTGCCAAAGTTGTGTGTTTGAAGTGGGTTTATCCCACATAGGAAATAAATCAAAGTTGTAATTGGTTTGTATACAATTTCCTTGAGATAAAGGGTTGGTCATTTTGGTCATCTCAAGTTTTGTGAGATTGTGAGGGGAGAGGACCTAGCCATGGTCCGGTTCACCACACGCGCGCCGCCGCCGCCTGCCCCATAGTGCTTGGGCTCGGGCCAGGTTCATGGGCTTGGGCTCGGGCCAGGTTCATGGGCTTGGGCTCGGGCCAGGTTCATGGGCTTGGGCTTCTAAGGTACTAATCTTTTGGACAAAAAATTAATTCCACAAATTCCTTGATCCATTAACAGAAAATCAAAAAGAAAAATCATATAGAATTAAAAACAAAATTGAACAAACGCTGGCCACATTTTTCAATTTTTAAATTAGCCTTTTCGAAGAGTCGACGTTTGAACGTGGCGTTTTTGATGTTCTAACGTTGAATCTTTTAAATGCAAAATCTAAAACACTTCAATTGTTGGGTTTCACAAAAAATATGCAGCGGAATAAAAATTTTCACTCACAGTATCATCTTGATTTGTATATATGAATCAAATACTCGCTAAAACTTACCCGTTGTAACGAAATGGTTGGATAATTCATCTCTTCTTCAAAATTCCGAATTGATGCAGAGTTGATCTCCGATCCTAGTATAATTCAGTCTTCTTGAAAAGACTGAATTTCCCCTTTTCGACATACCTGAGAAAGACTGACATAAAGGGCATACATATTAGCCTGCAAGACCATGAATCTTACGTAACGCATGAGCTTTTCTTTTTGTTGGTTCTTCATTTAATAATGGACTATGCAGTCAAATAGCATACACTATGTATATATTATTGGAACTTTTTTAGCGTGATGTGGTGAATTCTGCATCATATGTTTTAGATATTCTTCTTCACGACTTTTCTCATGAATTACTAGTCCTCACTCTATTCCTTTCAAATAAATATATTTATAATTGTTCTTGATGGAATACAATAAACCTAATTGTCATATGTTTCTCGGACCTGGACAATAGCTTAGTCATCTAATATCGTGATAATACCACTCGATAAATATACAAATCAGGCTTAAATACTTACGAATGCATATCATTGGCTCATTTGATAACAATAACTTCGCCATCTAATATTGTGATACTACCACCCAATAAACATACAAATCAGTCTTAAATACTTACTCATATATATCATTAGCCCAATCGCCATCTTGGCCCATTTGATATATTTTACCTATATCATTAGCCCCCACTTTCATGGCTCAGAAGCATCTGAACTAAGAGAGTAGATTATTCAAATATATATATGAGTTGCTCAATTACAAAGATATTTAACCAATAGTTTGACAAGAGTTATGTCAACTCTTAATAAAGATATGCAATCTAGCTGCTGAGTTTTTCCTTGCCTTGCCGAATCGTAATACAACCCGAGGTTGTTCATAATACATAAGCCTTGTCTGACCAATGACTTTCAAATTTTCATGGTAAACGTATTTGATAAGTATCATCTATCTATCTATTCTATTATATCTATTCTATTATAAAAGTACGAGTTGGTTTTTTAACATTTTTTATATACGTAAAATATCACTATGGAATTAATTCTTTTAATGGCAAAAGAGTCAAAAACAAATTTTAAAAATCTACAACAATAAGAAGTATAATTACCTTAGGACTTTACGATGAAATGAAATTCCCTATTGATGTATAGTTACAATAAAATTCTATATATATATTAGGACTCTACAATATAATATAAGATTAATCCTATTTATTTATTCATTTAATTCTTTTAATGGCAAAAGAGTCAAAAACAAATTTTAAAAATCTACAACAATAAGAAGTATAATTACCTTTGGACTCTACGATGAAATGAAATTCCCTAATGATGTATAGTTACAATAAAATTCTATATATACATTAGGACTCTACAATATAATATAAGATTAATCCTATTTATTTATTCATTTAAAGAAGAAAAAAGAAATATTTATATAGATACATGTATATGTACGATCCTTAGTCCAACCATTAATGGACTTTCCATTAATTGTCATTCCAACAAAGTAATATTTTAATTATCAAAGATTTGTTTTTAATAAGCAATAATCATTTAAAAGAACAATGGCTTCCATTTCTTTTTGTGTTAACCTTTCATATACTCACATATAAAAAGTAATCAGATTTAAAATACATAAGTATACTATAATATAGTCATTAAAAGTAAAGAAATATAAAAGATAACTTAATTTTATTTTCTTCAAATTCCTCTGTACGTAAATGAAACGCCAATAGTGTATAGAAAAAATTCCAAAACTAAAAAAATGTAGACTATATATATCGTTAACCATAGGTATCACATCAATTGTCAAATATCTAACTCTTGAAAGTAAACCATAAAGATCCGATCTAAAACAATACGAAAAATGATCAATAAATATATTCATTAAAAGTAATGAAATATAAAAGAAAACTTCATTTGCTTTTCTTCAAATTCCTGTGTAAATGAAACGCCAATAGTATATAGGAAAATTCCAAATCAAAAAATGTAGACGATATATATCTTTAACCATAGGTATCACACCAAATTATCAAATATCTAACTGTTGAAAGTAAAACATAAAGATACGATACTAAAACAATACGAAAACTGATCAATAAATTAGCTAAAAGGAACAAGAAAGGAAACTTGGGCACAAGTAGCCAATCATTCTAAAGAGTATTTCAACGGTTTTTTATATTTGCACTCCTAAACTTGATAATGACACTCCATTCTTCTTTTTGCATTGAGGAATAGACCAAAATGTCCTTATAATTTTAGAACACAATTACCAACAACATAAACAAATTATACCCTCCATATATTATTGCTTTTATTTTGACTTTATTTTGATTTTATAATTTTGTATTTCACTATGTCATCACTTTCATTCTTTCTTTGTGTTTTGTGGCATTCATTCAACTTATTTACTTAATATTATAGGTATGTAGTTAATTACAAAAAAAAAAAGTAAATATAAAAGAATATAAGTATATGAAATTATCACAGTTACATTATACAATATGTTATCACCCGTAACAACACGGTACCGACAAATAATAAAGAGTAAGTAAGATCGTCTCCACAGGGAAGGTTATCAAGTACCAAACGAAGTTTATCCTATTATTTAGACTATCGATTAGCAAGATTTGAGATTTTAACTAATTAAAAGCAGAAATTAATAATAACAAAATTTAATAAACGATAAATCAATAACTGGAAAGCCTAGGGATTAAGACTTCATCAAGGTATTTCTATGGATTATGAACATCATTGGATTGTCAATTCTTGCATTCGTTAAAGACCCGAATTTCCTTAATTGCATGGATACTCTCCCGAGATCTCCATGAGTACCCAACTAAACTCGTTCTCGTCACTCCCATGATCAATAACTAATCTAGATTAATCCATTAATTTTCATGAAATTTGTTAACTAGCCTCATGCACAATTACTAATATCCCTATTAAAGTAATTTAAACACGTCTATCAAATATGAACTAATGAATTATTTCACCTCTCGGTACTTCTTAATTCATCTTAAATCATGTATTTGGTGGCCAATCATCTACAAGCATTAAGCCTTCATTGATAGATTAATTAAAGCAAGAAATAACCCAATGAATATCAACTATCCATAATAATACTCAAGACTACATCTTAAACCCTAGAAAATTATTTAACTACACATAATTAAACAAGAAGAAGAAATAATTTGCATAAAATTAAGAAATCTCATGTTTAACAATGGTGGAAATAATAAAGACCAATTGGGGAAGAATAAGAATTCAAGAAAAACCAAGAAGAACCCTTATGTTGATGGCAAGAATCAAGATTTCTCTTTCTTCTCTTCAAAAGCTTCCTTTCCTTTCTCTCCAAATTTTCTCTCTTTCTCCTTTCTTCTCTCCTAAAAGAAAATAGAAGCTGATGTTTTTCTCTGACTTCTTATACTTATATAGGATTTCTAATTACAAAAAGCCCAACTAGAAGACTAAAATTCGAGCCCAGTAAAAAAATCTGAAATATGCGCGCTGCACAGTGGTGCCGAATATTGGCACCACTGTGCCAATTCTACTGTCCATTATTTTTCTTCACTTTTTCTTCAGCTCAACTCTTTTCGTTTGGGCTCTTCTTTACTCCTCTTTAAGTCTCTTAGTTGACTTCTTCACTTTGCTTAAAAATCCCTTCATTTACTCGCCAAATCAATCTTTTTTTGCCTATAAAAGCATTTAAACGATTTAGAATCCAAAATACGCAAACACGGATAAAAACAACTAAAAGATCAACTCAAGGTATGAATTCAAGACAAATGTGAGGTAAAAACATACTAAATCAATGTTACTTTTAAGACCTAACACAATAATGTCTCTATTATAACATAAATTTGACAATCATAACGTAGAGTAATATTTTAAAATAAAGTAAAATGTATATAAAAAATTAAAAATAAAGCAAAAGACGTATAATATTTATTTGTCTTTGCGGATTATTTGATGGGTGAGCATCGAGCGAACAGGCTAGATTAAACTTACTATTTAAATAAAATTAAATAGACTGGTATATATATTTTGGCCCTTTTTTTGGTACATTGTGTTTACTTTGCTACATCTTTTATATATCGTTAACTTTTAATTCGACATTTCTCTTCCTACAGTCTAATTAAATATTTGGCAAATATACTTAGTTATATATTTCACTTTATCAATCTATTTAATATGTTTTTGGTCCAAATAGATTAGGGCACTTCTTTGCAACTTGGAAATAAAGTTAAAAACCAAGTGGAATAATGTTAATGCAAACTGCGTTTCAAAAATATAAGAACATTTTGGTCCATTACTCAACATAAAAAAGAGATTGGAGTGTCATTATAAAATTTGGGAGTGCAAACATGAACACATGTTTGCAAAATCTATTGTCCATTGTGTGATCAAAATTAATTTTTTATATTTTGACTTTAATTGATTATAAAATATTGCATTAATTGAGAAAATTAAGTATCATTATAAAAAACATACAAAAGATAACTTATACAAATATGTTAATATTTTATATGCTTCATATACATATATGAGTGCTTATAAGCTCTTTTTAGTGTACCACGACCAATTAATAGGTACATGTCATTATAAATGTATAATTCTTGAAGTTATTAAATATCTCGAATAATAAATATATTTTTGTAGCAAGTATTACATACTAACTTTATTAATTTTAATTATGTTATTATTATTATTATTACATAAAAGTTTGTATATCCATTTCTATTGCATCAAACATAACAAGATATTTTAATTGCTATTCATATATGGCAATCATAAATTTAATATATTTCTAAATTGTATATTAAAAATTACTATTTTTATTACTGTAAATATAAAATCATCTATACAGAATGGTGTAGATGTAACACTTCCTATAGCTATCCCACATAGGAAAAGGAGGAGAATTTGAAAGTTTATAAAGAGAATCATAGGATTAATCAAATGTAACAATGAATATTCATTTTGGGCCATGGTTTAAATGCCAACTACAAACTATGCTTAGTGGGTCTGGAAGCACGCACTGCGTCCAATTGGGCTCACGAATCCGGGGCGTGATAGTACACATGGTACGTATAAGCACATAATACAAATGTAATAAATATGTGTCACATGATCGGTATTAGAAATATATATGTACTTTTTTATGCAAGTGTAACGTATATGAACTTTTTATCAGATATATAACATATTATATAGAAATGTGTGGGTAAGAATGAAATATTTAAAAGGTAGTGCGGGTATATTAATTACTTTATTCGATATATAATATATTTGATAGAAATGTGTGGGTAAGAATGAAATATCTAATTATATAACAAGTAGTGACAATATATATTAGTTATTAGACTGCATGAAGTTGATACTTGGTTAATTGTTGGTACACTTGCACTATGGAATACATAAATTATCATGTTATGGATTATTTAGAAATTTGTACTTTTACGTTGATATTTTGTTAATTATTAGTACACTTTCATTATGAGTTACATGTATTTATTTATTTACTTAGAAACTTATTCAAAAATTAGATTAATACAAATAACTTTATTTCTAATAATCAATTTTCAATTGAAGACTTGCTTTTATGTGGTGTTCTTCAGTTTTGATAAAAAAATTTATATCTCTTATATTCATTTAGTCATTTGTCTTAAAAAAAAATTGTTTGCTTATATCAGAAAATGATTAAGAAATTCTTTTGACCGTTCACTTTTTTTAAAAACAAATATAACATATAAAGAACATAAAAATTTGTAGGCATTTCATAAATAAAAAGATTTTAGATTTCATACTTATGATTAGAAGACTAGGGTTAAATTATTATACATAAATGACTTGTGAGTAGTAAATAAATGCAAATAAAGTTAAATAACATGATTTTAGTTAAGAATTTTTTTCTATAATATTTTTCTTTAATTTTAATTAATTAGATTTATTGAGCTTACTACTTAAATTTTAAATCTTTATTTGTTAAAATGTATACCTTTTCACAATTATGTTGAGTTCTGAAGAAATATTTGATAATAAAAATTATACTAGTTAATCATATTAATTTGATGAAACTCATATTCATATCAATATGACCATCTCACACTCAAGAGTACATATAAAAATCTTTGTCTGTGAAAATCAAACAAACACAAATGATTAATGGCAATAGAATGATTTATAGTTGTTTAAGATATTTATATATCGAGTTCGTTAAAAAATGAATTTTTTTGTTATTTCAACTTTTAACTTAATGAATCTGTAAAAATTAGTTGTATATAATTTTTGATAATAACATAAAATGGATAAAATAATTTCAAAAGTTATTGGTGTTCTTTCGTTTACAATTTTATTTTATTTCAGTTATCAATTAAAGAGAAGAAGAAAAACAACACCAACAATCATATATTGAATGATGGTAAAAGACAATTGCATATTTAAGGACACAAATGAAAACGAATTGTATGAAACAAACTTAAAAAAAATATCATGATTCAATCAGAGTCAAACAAGAGAATTCATAAAGCATCAAATTATTGTAGTTTATGTAATATGATTTCACTTAATTAAATTATGATTTAGGTTTTTCTAAATGTTCAATAATTTAATTTATTTAAATACTTTATTGGAAAATTTGTATTCGTCGATGTTTACTCATTTTATTGCATGCCTTCGAATATTTTAGAGAAAATGACGTTTATAGTCCCTCTGGTTTTACGTTTGTATCACTTTAGTCCCTCTGGTAATAAAAGTGGCACATTAGTCCCTCAACTATAAATTTTGTTGCACAGTAGTCCCTAAACTCAAATTCCAGCTGATTTCTTCCGGCCAACCGAGCGCGTGTGTTACACCTGCCGACCATGTGTCACTTTTGTGGATTAAAATGCAATTTAACACAAATATTGAGGGCATTTTTGTCATTTTCAATCCACCCTATTCTCTCTCTCTCTACTTCATCTTCTTCACCAAAACACACACTAATTCACACACACAAACACACACACACACACACATATATATACACGCAGACACACACACACACACATATATATATACACGCAGATACACACACACATATACACACACGCACACACACATATACACACATATATAAACACACACATATCTAAACACACACACACGCATATACATACATATATATATATGTATGTATATAGGTTTATACCATTCTGAAATTTATGGGTTTATACCCATAAACCCATTTCAAAATTCACCATTCTAGAATTCAATTTGGGTGTGTGTATATATGTGTGTGATTTTATATACATACATATATGTGTATATGCGTGCGTGTGTGTGATCCTATATACATACATATATATATATATGTATATGCGTGTGTGTGTGTTTATATGTGTGTGTATATGTGTGTGTGTGTGTCTGCGTGTGTGTATATGTGTGTATGTGTGTTATATATGTGTGTGTGTCTGTGTGTATATATATGTGTGTGTGTGTGTGTGTGTGTGTGTGTGTGTGTATATATGTGTGTGTGTGAATTAGTGTGTGTTTTGGTGAAGAAGATGAAGTAGAGATAGAGAGAATAGGGTGGATTGAAAATGACAAAAATGCCCTCAATATTTGTGTTAAATTGCATTTTAATCCACAAAAGTGACACATGGTCGGCGGGTGTAACACACGCGCTCGGTTGGCCGGAAGAAATCAGCCGGAATTTGAGCTTAGGGACTACTGTGCAACAAAATTTATAGTTGAGGGACTAATGTGCTACTTTTATTACCAGAGGGACTAAAATGACACAAACGTAAAACCAGAGGGACTATAAACGTCATTTTCTCAATATTTTAATTGTTCATACAATCAATTATAATTTGCAATTATTTCATAAGCTTATATATTTTTTTCAAAAGCAATATTGGTTGGAAATTGAAAAATCCTTAAATTGAAAATTTCAGGCAAAATCTCTCCTCAATTTGCAAGTTTTTGATAGCTACAGTATCAATTTTGCCAGTTAAAAAAACACGGGACCAATTTGGCTACCCTTGTAGCTACAGGACAAATTGAAAGAATATGTATGTTTTTACTTATTTTGCATTTTTATCAACCGAATAACAATTCATTCAATAGTGGTGAAATAAGCAAAAATGTAATCATTATCTATGAAATATGATTTCGTGAAGATTGCACTTGAGGTTTAAAATGAGATTCATCTGATGATCTTGAGGGAAAACACATGCTACGATTGCTTTAGAAATTAGAGAAAGCTATAAAAGAAAAAAAGAATTTAAAAAAAATAAAAAAGGCACACATATCCAATTTTTGAACAATAATGAAGGGATATAATTGCAAGTACACGAAGTACTCAAGGAGAGGAAAAATGAAAAGTTTAAACTGTGAAAAGTAAACAAGAAAAGGAACAATTTTTTTCTTTTAATTAATTCAGTCTTTCATTTCGATCAATATATAGTATTTCAAATAATTATACTTTATTAAATAATAATTCACTTAACAAAATTATTATTTAAATTTTGAATATATATAATATTTTCAAATTAAACATTATTTACATACATAACTTATTTTAACGAAAGCATATGCACGTGTTACTTACTAGTAATTTAAAATATATGAACTAAACCGAGGGCTTTGCTCAAAATAAATGAGCTCATGAGATGTTTTGACTCAACATAAATTAGATACAAGAGTGAAATATGATCCGTTCATTCTCAAATAAATACCAATATTGAATTATTCAATATAGAAATGCTTACAAAAGCCCAACAAAATTCTAATAATCAAGAATATGTGCATAATTGTCCTATTCGAAATATCTCGAATAATGTACTTTATAAATTCTTTGACAAAGTTCACCCATTAACTGAAGTTCTTAGTGAATCCAATTAAGAAAACTACCAAAACTGGCAAGCTTTCTTTTAAGAGGAGCTCAGGTTAGAATGAGCTTATCACATTTTTTCTTTCTTAGCATGAACGGGATCTTGGAGCTCCGAGGGATTTTGTTGGGAGTCTTGACTAGAACTCTCAAATGTTGGAGATTTCTTCAGCCTCTAGTGAGATCTTTGAGTTCTTGGGGCCTTATGTAGGAGCCTAGATCAGAATTCTCAAATCTCAGGGTGCTTTTAGCCTTAGCTGAGACCTTTGATTCCCAAAGGCTGTCATGGAGCCTCGGTTGGGATTTTTCGAATCTCAGGAAGCTTTTTTAGCCTCAGCCAAAACATTTGAGTTCCAAGGGGCTTTTGTGGAGCCTCGACCGAGACTCTGAGCTTTTTAATTTGACCTCAACCAAAATCTTTGAGTTCTGAGGGGCTTTTGTGGTTAAGCTTCGACCAAGTTCCTGAATTTCAGCTTGTAGGTTCATAATTAGGAATTCATATTAACAATCTGTTGACACTTAAAAATAATTGGGATTTTTGAATTATAAAGCCCAAGTGGCCCAAATAGTGGTAAGTTCGAAAGAAAGGAAAATTGGAATTGTAAGTAAAGAGGTAAGCCCATCAGATTCGAGTATCTGTAAAATAAAAGCCCAAGATATTTGTGTCTGGACTCTCGAAAGAAATAATGGGCTAGGTCAAGATGAAGGCCAAAGATCACAAGTAAAAATCAGGACAAACCCAGAATTGGTAGACGACTTAAAATATAGGCGCCAAATCGAGGTAAATTTGAAAGAGGAGTTGCAGCGGTTTCCTGAAGAAAAGGGGACGTGGAAGTTGTGGACTTGAAAAGAGAAAGGGCATATATAAATAAGAGGAGATCAAGGAGAGAAGCATCATCAAACAATCAGACAAACTCTGTAATCTTTTTCATTAGTCTTAGTCTTAGCAATTTTTAGGTGTAATTAGGTTTAGTTTAATTCTAGATTTCGTAGTTAGTAGTGTGAAGTAATGTGATAGCAGCCTTATACTCGACCACTCTGTTCTTGTATCCAGAGGAATTCATCGAAGAACTTATGGAGGTATATTTCTATTTAAGCTTTTAAGTGTTGATTAATTGCTTGAATTTTAGTGTATCCTTTTTAGTTATTGTGTGAACTGCATAACGAAAGCAATTAAAAGTCTTAAACCACCATTAGCATATATAAGTAGGGGTTATTAGATAATTTTAAGTTGTGAATTATAAAGGGGCTTGGATCGGCCACTCGAAATTCTTCCTTAGTCTAGTTTGTTTTTATTCCCGAAACAAATTTTTGGCGACCACAGTGGCAGTTAGTCGAATTGGACTTCCATAAATTCATTATAAGATGTCAGAAGAATCTTCTAGAGAAGAGCCAAATGACGATCTCGAAACACAGCCTGTGTCTAGGCATAAGATTAGAGCAGATAAGATGTATGAGCAATTTGTTAAAGTCATGAAACAGACTTTAATGGGGCTCGTGATGATCAGCGACGAGAGTTCAATGATCAATATCGAGCATTGGCTCAAGAATCTGCTCGAATATTCACAGCAATAGTACAAGATATCGCTATGAGTGCCCAAGAGGGCCTCGCTCGAGAAGTTACTCGAGTTGTGACCGAATTAGGAGAGATATTTAACCAAACTTGTGATGCATTCTCAAGAATGGTAAATGTTCAAGTAGTTACTGCTCTGGAACCGTTAATTGAAAAACATAGTGTTTTGCTAGAAAAAGTGTCACAATTAATAGCAGTTGAACCTAGAACTCGAACAAGACACTTAAATTCAGGATAACCACGAGAAACTAGAAATAGGAGTAACCATTTTGAAATTGGTCAAACATCGAATACCTCCCCAGTAAACGAACATAACTTTCTAAATATATCTGTGCCTGGGGGGCAAACAGGAATGGGACAGCAAAATTTTACACAAAACATGCGTCCTTCTTTGAATACTCCTCAAAATGTTAATGCAAATCAGTTTCAGTCGCAACCTTCGAAACCATGCTTTCCTACCCCACCAGTTGGCTATGGGCAAATGCCTGCAGAGTACCCCATTAACGGCCATTTTAAGAATTTCGAAATGGTTCCGATTTTTACCCAAGGGCAATACCCTGGGGGCAAAGTCAAACACCAGCCTATCCAGGAGTCTCGAACGCTCCTTTTCCTATGGGAAACAATGGCTTCTCGAATGTACCGACAAGTCAAGAAATTCCTATGTTCCCAAATAATATCCAAGTACCATATGCAGGGGGCAAGCTGTGCCCGATGCCCATATGGGAGGAAATATTGGGGGACAATTCTTTGATCCTCTCCAAAATCAGGTCGAAATGATCATTGAGAGAATGTACGGACCTGGGTTTCGAAGAAACCATAGGTTAATGCCAGGAAAGCCTTATCCTGATTGGGTAGATAGAAATTTTCTTTTCCTTGAAATTATAAAATTCTCGATTTCACCTTATTTTCTGGAGACGACCATGTCTCTGCCCTTGAACATCTATCTAGATTTACTTGCCAGTGTAGAGAAGCCTCAGATCAAGATTTTCTTAAATTAAGTGTTTTCCCTAGTTCATTAATAGGATCGGCCTTTAACTGGTATATAAGCCTATCCCCAAACTCTATAAATAATTGGGATGAGATGCAGTTCCAATTTCAAAATCATTTTGCTCGAACAGATCCAGGGATCTTGATGAGTGATCTGCTAAAATAAGGCAAAATTTTGGGGAATCGGTCGAAGAATTTCTTGCACGTTTCAACAAAGCTAGAGCTAAATGTCACCTGAATTTACCCGAAACTGAATTTGTCCAATTAGCCCAACAGAATATGACTTTCAAATATATACTAAGGTTCGACGGTATGCCTTTCGCTGATTTTAGAAGTTTGGCTGAGAGTGCTATAAGATATGAAAATATGCTTAGAGATGAAAGCAATAGAAAACACCAAGGTTTTAATGCCTTCGAAATAGGAACCCCATAGGTGTTCGAACAAGCTTACGAAGTCGACCTAGCAGAATTTGTAAAAGGACCTCCTTATCAATGTGGGTCCCTCGAAAAGAAAGACTGCATGGCGACTGGGTTATTACAAATGAAAGAAGAAAAGAATTACACTTTTGATGTAACGAAAATTGAACAAATTTTCGATTGGTTACTCGCCAACAAGAAATTAAAATTTAAAGGAAAACATAGACTCTGTATGGTTGTGTTTTCGAAAATAAATTTTGAGTTTTTATTAGAGAATGTGTGTTATAGAAATTCGTGTGAAAATATTAATTTTTTTCGTTTGTTTGGATGTGTTTTTGAGAAATGTTTGGAAATTGTGTAGATGTGATATAAAGTTGATTGAATTAGTTATATATGTAATGATGATAGGAGAAAAAATTAGAATAATATTTTATTTATGATAAAGTAAGAAAGAGAATGTGTTGGATAGTTGAATTATGTAATTAATAAAGAGTGAGAATGAAGTGATTGAAATGATGAAATGATGAGTAGTTATATAGGGGAATGTATAGTAGAATTTAAAATTTGATTATTCTCTATAGAATTTACCTTGGAGTGTGCATTTTCATATTCTGGTGATCCAAAAAATGAAAATACAACTCAAAATGCCTAACTATACAGAGCCATAGAATTCCTTCGAAATCTGAAATAAAAGGGAAACCTTATTGTAAATAGCATAATGCATTTTCACATAACACAAATGATTGCATTTTATTTCGAAATCTGATTCAAGAAAAGATAAACTCGAAAGACCTCATTTTTCCCGATGTCCAAAAAACTAACATAGATGAAGATTCATTTCCTGTTATGAATTTCGAAATTAACACTCTCGAAAGTTCTGATTCGCAAGTTACTATCGAAACAAAGGTGGCAATCAGGACCTTTAACCGTTTGATTGATGAGGGGATTCTGACTTTCCCCAAGGTTAAGGACGAAGGGCTCGAAAAGATGTGCGGTGGCACATGAACACCCTTCATACCACTAATCAATGCCAGATCTTCAGGCGTTTTGTGGCAAAGCAGCTTGAGCAAAACTTGATTAGCCTATCCTCAACTAAGAAGAGGATTTTAGGATTGGATAAAAACGGGAAGCTAAAAGAGAAACAGGCGGAAATCATACCGCCCAAGGACAAGCAAAAAAGTGAGGAGGAAACATATAAATAGGCGCTCGAAATGCCCCTGTGTGAAACCATATACGAAACTCCAACGAGGGTGGTGAATAATCTGACTAAACTGCAGAGGGCATTATGCAACCAGTGCGCAGATGCTCTCCATTTCGAGTTGATAAGGCTGCAGGTGATCCCGAATGATCCGAACTGGGTTCCGGCATATCAAAGGGTAGAGAACTGGAATAAAAGGCCAAGACAAGAGTTTGGAAACAGAGTACCACGCCCAGCGCCTTCTCAGAGGCATTTTCAAGGGCATGGGGGAAGAGGTTTGTTGCCTAATCACCCAAGAGGGAATAACTACCGCGATAATTTCGAGCAAGGCAGAAACAGTAGGATGAATTCAATGGCCCAGCAAGTCGCCTACTTAAGGGCTGCAGTTGCATTGGAGATGCAACAAGAAGCGGTTATTGCCAACCTGAGAATCGAGGAAGAAGCCCTGGCTAAGGGGATCCTGAAGTAAAAAATAATTGGAAAGTCGATCCAAGATGACTTCGAAAGAGAGTTGGACCAGTTGAGTGATCAGATGAAGGACGCGGACCTTCAGGAAAGGAATGCTATGACTGGAGAAGATGAATTAGAGGATTTCGAATCAGGGGATGATTTGGATATCCTAGTAGATGACAGGCAGGATGATGAATCAGCAGAGAAGATGGAAAAAGAAGCAAAGGAGGCCTCAGTTCGAAGGGCCATGAATTTCAAAGAGGATAAGGATTGCAACATGGTAACTGTGCTACCGGCAGAGTTCGCCTCAAAAATAGGAGAATCAGATGAAGAAGAAAAAACTTTGGAGGTGTTAACTACTCCAAAGGGAAGTAACCCACCTTGTTTCGAATTCATCGATTATGAATCTAATAAAAAGAAAAATGATAATGAGTATTTTTTAGAATTATTGTTTTCCAAAGAAACAATAAATAATAATCATATGAAACCACTGTACGTACAAGCCGAAATCGAAGGCATAAAAATTAACAAGATATTAGTAGACAATGGGGTGACTGTCAATATGTTACCCGAAAGCACTTTAGCTCTAATAAGCAAGTCTTCAAAGGATTTAGTGGCTGCCGATGTGGCAGTCTACGGTTTTTTGGGACAAGCAACGAAAGTGTTAGGGGTTCTGCCTTGTAAGATCAAAGTAGGGTCCATGAGTTCTTATTCTGCATTTTTTGTTGTGAAAACGAGTTCATCATTTAATGCTTTGCTTGGTAGAGACTGGATTCATCAAAATTACTGTCTACCTTCGACTTTGCATCAGTTTTTAATATGTTGGAATAGTGTTAAATTTGAAATAGTCAAAGCTAAAAGTAACTCTTATTTTGTTGATACACAAATTGTGAATGTTAGGTACTATGCCGAAGACCTCGAATTGAAAGATAAGGAGCTTTCATCTGTCCCAGTCATCGAAAAGGAAAAAAGGGAGGGTGTCGACGAAGGAAGAAAAGAAACTGCAGACTCATTTGAAGGAGTGACGAAGAAACTCGCCCACATCGAAATGGGGCAGCTTAAGTGTTTCAAATTGTATTCTGAATTTGTATTTATGAATAGTTTAAAACATTCACATGTCATCGACAGTGTTTTCAAAAAATTGATAATCGAAAAGCTTGATTCGAATTTGCATCTTTATTCATCTAATTTAATTGAAAAAACTGGTTCGAACCCTGATATACATGATCATTGTGGTTTTGAACAACGAAATCAAAATGTAGATGATATAATCGATGAGGGAATTCTGGAACCCGATGAAGATATCAGGCAGGATATCCAAGACCCATTAGAGGAAGTTAATCTTTGTACACTTGAAGAACCCAGGCTAACTTATATTAGCTCGACAATAGGGCAAAATGAAAGAGAAGAATTAATCAAAGTATTGCATAATTATAGAGATTATTTTGCTTGGGCTCACCACAAAATGTCAGGAATGGACATGTCGATAGCTCAGCATGAATTACCCATAAAACCTGGCTTCAAGTCAATTATTCAAGCCCCGAGACGGTTATCACCCGACTTA
This sequence comes from Buddleja alternifolia, assembly GCA_019426215.1. Lineage (NCBI taxonomy): Eukaryota > Viridiplantae > Streptophyta > Magnoliopsida > Lamiales > Scrophulariaceae > Buddleja > Buddleja alternifolia. The sequence goes on from CM033399.1 coordinate 31,002,625, forward strand.
ATGAGCGCGATTAAAGAAGAAATCGAAAATTTAGTCGAGGCTAAATTCATTAGGTCAACCAGATATGTCGAATGGCTAGTAAATATAGTCCCAGTAATAAAAAAGAATGGCAAAGTACGAGTTTGCATTGACTTTAGAGACTTAAACAGGGCTACCCCAAAAGATGAATATCTAATGCCAATGGCTGACACTTTGGTAGATGCAGCTGCTCGATTTCAATTCCTGTATTTTATGGATGGATACTCGGGATATTATCAGTTGAAAATGGCCGAGGCCAATAGAAATAAAATGGCATTTCGATGCCCAGGTACAATAGGTACTTTCGAATGGATAGCAATGCCTTTCGACTTAAAGAATGTCGGGGCTACTTATCAAAGGACCATGAACTACATGTTCCATGACCTTATTGGAAAATCGATGGAAGTGTATATTAATGATATTGTTATCAAGGCCCAAACTCATCAGGAACATGTGAAGTCTCTAATCGAAGCCTTTGAACGAATGAGACATTTTAATTTAAAAATGAATCCTTTAAAATATGCTTTTGGAGTAAAGGTAGGGAACTTCTTGGGATTTTTGATCCATAACAGAGGCATCGAAGTTGATCGAAATAAATCCAAAGCAATACTAGATGCTAAACCTCCTAAAAATAAAAAGGAGTTGCAACGTTTTTTTGGGGCAAGTGAACTTTCTAAGAAGATTTATATCGAATTTAGCAGGAAAAACAAAAGCATTTTCCCCACTCCTACGTTTGAGAGACGGAGAGGACTTTACTTGGGGAACAGAACAGCAAGAATCTTTCGAAGCAATAAAAAGATATTCAACACAGCCTCCAGTTTTGATTCCTCCTCGAAAAGGGAAGAGGCTAAGGCTGTATATATCCGCAGCAGAATATGCGATTGGATGCCTTCTCGTACAAGAAAATGATAGAGGATTCGAGCAAGCAGTCTTTTACTTGAGCAGGTTATTAAATGATGCCGAGAAGAGATACACTTCAATCGAGAAGTGGTGTCACAGTCTTTATTTCGCATCCGTGAAATTGAGGCATTATTTTTCTGCATATGTTATAGAGATTGTATCACCAACAGACGTGGTTAAATTCATGATGAATCAACCTCTAGTGAAAGGTCGTTTAAGTAAATGGAGTCTTAGTTTACTCCAATTCGATTTGACCTACATACCTCAAAAGGCTGTAAAAGAGCAAGCATTGGCTGATTTTTTGGCTAATCACCCTTCTAAGATAGAAGAAACGCCTGGTAATTTCGAGAATGGGTTTATAGGCTTAGTCGAGAATGGGTTTATAGACTTAGTACCATGGGTTTTATATTTTGATGGTTCTAACACTCGAAATAGTGCAGGAATTAGGATATATATTATATCTCCAAATAAAGTAATCACCAAGATGTACGCCAAAATCGAAGGGGATTGCACGAATAATAGAGCAGAGTATGAAGCCCTTATCCTAGGATTGGAAATATTACTCGAAATGGAAGCTAAAAGCATCGAGATAAAAAGCGATTCTCAGTTAATCATAAATCAAGTAAAAGGAATATTCAAATGTATAAGCCCTGTAGCCGTAGCCTCATTTGCTCGAGTCCACGAATTATTTAAGCAGTTCAAAACTATTAAAATCACTTATGTCCCGAGAGAAAATAACCAAATATCCAATGATTTGGCCCAGTTGTCATCGGGGTATGAGGTTGACCCCTGTTTACTCGAATCTGCGATCCAACTCTAACCAAGAGTTTTAATACCCTTCAAAAAGATACGATTATGGGTACAAAATAGATATTATGAAAGAACAGGATGATTGGCAAATCGAGATCATCAATTACCTTAAGAATCCATCTGAAGGAGGGTTCTCGAACAGGCTAAAATTAATGGCTCATCATTATTTTTATGATGGACGGGAACTATATAGGAAAGATTCCCAAGGAATATTATTGAGATGTCTCGACTTAGAAGATGCCTTAATCGTAATGGCAGAAACACATGAAGGCATTTGTGGGGCTCATCAAGCAGGTCCAAAAATGAGATGGTTAATACACAGATACGGGTATTATTGGCCTACAGTCTTGCGAGATTGCATAAAGTCCTAAGACAGCCCACAGCCGAGCTAAATTCGATAATCAAACCTTGGTCATTTCGAGAATGGGCCATTAATATCATTGGCAAAATTAAACCAGCCTCATCTAAAAGGCACAGTTCTATCCTGGTAGCCACAGATTATTTCAGGAAATGGATCGAAGCCAAAGCTTACGAAAGTATCAACTCAAGACAAGTAATAAATTTTATCAAAGAAAACATCATAACTCAATTTGGGATCCCCGAATCTATAACATTTGATCAGGCTAAAGTGTTCAACAGTACGAAAATGCTCAAATTTCTGACTCAGTGTGGAATAAAGCTGCTAAATTCTACGCCATATTATGCACAAGCGAATGGGCAAGCAGAATTGTCCAACAAATTAATCAAAAGATGTATCTCGAAGATGATAAAGGACAACCCAAGAGACTGGCACAGATTGCTAATCGATACGTTATGGGCTCTTAGAACAATTAAAAAAGATAGTCTTGGGATATCTTCTTTTCAGCTAGTTTATGGTCACAAAGCTGTTATCCCTGTGGAGATTAATGTAAAGTCAAGAAGGATTCTCGAACAAACACACCTCACAGCCAAGGAGTACGTTGAAAATATGAATATTGAGAAATTGGATCATGAAATGGTGCAAGTAATAGCTTTGCAGCAAATCAAACTTCAGAAAAAGAAGGTTGAAAGGAGCTATAACAAAAGAATAAATGAAATATCTTTCGAGATAGGAGACTTAGTATGAAAAATGATCTTGCCGGAGGGTTTGAAGGACCATTTTTATGGAAAATGGCCACAAAAATGGGAAGGACCATTATTGGTTACAAGTAAGTTGTCAAGTAATTCATAAAAACTTCAACATTTAGATGGGGCCGAATATGGGAGAGCTTTAAATGCAAAATATTTAAAGAAATACACACCGAGTATGTGGAAAGTAAACGAAACAATTAGATTTAAAAGGTTACCCAAAACGGGTAGGAATTTCTTACATCAGGTAATAACAAAAATATTTCTCGGAGATATCCTAAGACCTAATGAAATATAAAGAGTTAACTAGGACATCCAGAGCAAAATCGAAGGTGTCTCTTTCGAGCAAGGCGGATTTGACCACCTCTTCGAGCTCGTAGTTTAACTCAACAATCCGGTCATCCAGAACTGCTAAATCTTCTTCGACTCGATCGGTCAGATTGGCGAGGCGTTCTCTCTCGATTTGAAGATTGGCAATCTGAACATCTATTGCAACAATTTGTGCTAGATAGTCTGCTCGAGTATTCTCCAGGAGAGGGACCTGACTTCGGAGTTGGTTCATCTGCTGAGTGTGCTCAAAAGATACCTCCTCTTCGAAAGGATTAACACCCTGATCAATTGAAGTGCGAAGATTGGTAAGGCTGTTTTCGAATACCTCACCCGCCGTTTGAAACATGGGCTACCATGTCTCAGCCATCCTCGAAGATGCCTCATCGAGAAGGAAGCGAAGCCTTTCTAACAAAGCAGGGTCATTAGGACAACGCTTGATATCATGAAATGCCTCGTTCAAACTAATCTGGGAGAATATTGAAGGCGCTTCATCTCCTAAAAAATGGAATAATAGTTTGAGTAAGGGAATCAAGAGATATGCATAGAATTACGGTACACAGTTGAATGATTATCTTCGAGTGGAGCAGCCACCAATCGAACTCGAAGTAGATGGATCTAAAACTGGCTCAGAAAGAGAGATTGAAGCCTGGTCACCCTCGATTTCTTCTATACAGACTGAAGTGGGGGCATTTTGAGAAGGCCCGGGAAGGGGCTGAAAGTGGACGTCACCTACGGGGTTCACTCCGAGATCTCTAAAAAGGGGTGAATCAATAAATATAGTAGATACTCCTGTCGCAGAGCCAAAAGAGAATCTGAAAGAAATTCTCGACGAGAGTTGACCCTGAAAGAAATTTTGTGAACATTAATAAATTTTGAGAGATTCGAAATAAAAGAAGGAAAATATGCGAATAATATGAGAATTACCTGACGATGGGGTACTCAGAGGCTCCATAACATATTGAACCTCCATTTGAAGAGAACTTTCTCAAGTGGAAGAAGGAGTTGAAACATCAACAGTGGCCGCTATAACGGTTTCTCGAAAAGATTACAGTTTTATAAAGAAACTAAGGAATACTAAAATACTTTCAAATGAATGAAAAAAGTAAAAATACCTGGTGAGTCTTCATCTATGAACTCAACAACTTCATCCTCGGTATGGACATTTTGAGTCTCAGAAGGAAGCTCGAATGATTCCTCAGGAGGGAATTCGAGAATGTTTACCGCTTCGACCGCAAGAGTGTCCTCTTCAATGGGAGGCATCCCGAGAACAGTGACCTCACTCGAAGAGCCGATTGAAAACAATAAAACATGTTTATAAATACAGACATCTAAGGAAATTGACAAAAAATGATACAAATTGACAAAAGGGGAAGTATTTACCCTGTGATCGCAAACGTTTCCTACTCCTCGAAGAAAGGGCATACGGGTCCACATCGTCTTCTTCATCCTCATCAACTGGAGGATTTGGGAATTGAGACTCGTTGATGGTGATTGCACCACATTTTCGGGAAATGGGGGCAGAAATAGTAGAAGGCCCAGGCGTCGTGTCAGGTGCTCGAAGAACTTGGAAAAGCTCGGCAGCCTCCTGGATATGGGGAGCATCCCGCTCGAATCTCCAACCTGAAGTTAAAGCATACGGGATGATATAGTCTCCGTCCTATAAAATAAAGGGGATAACTTAAATACATAGATTATCTAGATAAATTTGAATCGAATGTTTTATTTCAAAAGTTAAAAAATACCTCATTCGAAAGAAAACTTGATAATTGGGCCGTGTCCACGGAACCGGCAAGGAATCTCGTAATATCAGTGATTTGTTTTTGAATGATTTGTCTCGAGTAATAATGTGTTAGGAATTTCATGTTAGAAGTTTTGATGATGACAATTAAGTTTTTGTTAGACCCCAAAAAAAGTTGTAAGTTTATTTTTTGTAGAAAACTTGTATAGGCTTTGAAGCGTTAGACTTATAATAGATTTATTAGGCTTTGTTATCTTACTTTAGAGTGTTAGGCAAAATAGTCTTAGGCTGAGCGTCTGATGATTTCTGAGTGAGTTTATCAGTGGTAAAGTTCGAAGACTCAAGCGCCTGATCTCAGAAGATAGATACAGTCTCCAAGCGTCCACTTTGGCCAGCTATATCAAGCGTTACCTTATGGGACAGAAGTGATTTCACCGGAATTTACTTCTAAGTCCAGAAGGAGTTTAATGCAAATATTCTCAAAGCATTAAATACCAACGGGTATTAATTTCAAATGCATTAAATGTTGATAAGAGCATTTAATATGATAAGCAATGTCAGACGTACGGAGAAGCCACCCTATTTGACTGTCAACTATCTCAGACTGCAGCACCAACTTTCGTGCAGCAGATTTTCAGGAAAAGGACAAAAGCTGTTCACTCGCGAAAGTGAGAGACACGCGCCAGTGCATGTGTCAAACGGACACTTTCTCCAAGAATACCTATAAATAGGACTTCAACAACAAACAAAAAATATAAGCAACAATTTTATCAAAGCCAAATTGCTGTTGCATTAAAATCTCATCCCTTAAACTCTCAGAAAAGCCAGAAACTTCAAGAAACATCCAAATTGCTTTTCTTATATTCCTGAGACAGTCAACAAATATCTCAAACATTCTTTTTGCAGAAACCAGATTCCTATTGAGATATTACCAAGTTGTTTGAACTTCATCAAAATCAAACAAACCTTTTAGAAAATCCCATCCAAGCCTCGCGATCTGTGTGAAGTCGAAGTTGGATACTTGCATCATTTCTGGGTGAAAGAAGCAAGAGGGTTGAAGTGATTTGAAGCAGAAATCTGTGTGATCAAGGAGCTCAAGTCATCGACATCCATCTCTCCCTAATTTGTAGAAGATTCTGTGTGATTCTTTGAGAATCATTTTAGTGGATTGCCTCCAAGTGCAAAGGAGAAGAAGGACGTAGTTGGGATTACACCACCCAACGAACCTTACAAATATTGTGTTATTTACTTTTCAGTCATTTCACTCATCTATCATATCACTGCATAAGTAAAACATAATCAAAAGCTAAGCACCTAAGAAACATCTTGTGACGCTAAAACTTTCAAAGAGAAGACTCCAAAATCATTCCGCTGTGCTAACCCTGATTAAAAGAACTGAACGCTTAACCTACAAGGTCAAAGTATTCAATTCCTGAAGTCTAAGTTAACTTTATAAAACAGTCTTCATTAGACGCTTCACAAAGTCTCAAATATCTTATGTGAACGCTAAGGTGAAGCGTCACACTCTTCAAGCGCCTATCATTTCAAGCGTCCAAATACGTTTAATACGAAATCCTTTTTTAAGTCAAAAAAAAAGACTTAAAGGGTCTATTCAACCCCCCCTTCTAGACCCTTTCGTATGCCACTTGGGACCAACAAGTGGTATCAGAGCGGTTAATTTTGAAATTTTTAAAATTTCCAAGCATAACTGCTTGTTTAGATCTTTTTCTCTCAAAATCTAGTTTTTTTTAAAGCTTAGATATGGCATTTGCTAAAGTTCCCAAATTGACAGAATCAAATTTTGACACATGGAAAGTCAAAGCATTTACGTATTTATGTTCATGCGATGATGACATGTGCGATATTATTTCAGATGGGCCAATCAAAATATACAAAGTTATCACAAGAGCGCCTGGAGCCACAGAAGAAACCCCTGATGGTTACGTTGAAAAACCAAAACAAGAATGGTCTCCAGATGAGCGTCGAAGAGCTAACTTGGACAATGTTGGTCGCAACGCTCTGTATACGGCTATTGGTGATAATGATAACTTATTCAATAAAATCAAATCTTGCAAAACGACTAAAGAAATATGGGATAAGCTGGCTACAATCTGTGGTGGTTCAGCTCAAATCAAAGAAAACAAACTTTCCATTGCTAAGGAAAAGTTTAACGGATTTAAGATGCTACCCAATGAAACACTAGAGCAATTGGATATAAGATTCACAGCTCTTGTCACAGAACTTACGTCATTGGGAATGGACTTACAGAATCGAGAAATGGTGGTTAAGATCTTTAGAAGTCTACCAAGTAAATTCTTGATGAAGACAACAGCTATGAGAGAATCAAACATGCTGGATCTCCTAACTCCAGAAGACGCCTTTTCAGAGATAAAAGCTTTTGAGTTCGAGTTGAACTCTGCTAGTGACATTGTGAGTAATCCAGTGATTGAATCTGGAGCTCTCATTGCATCAATCAAAGGCAAATCGGGTAACAAAGGAAAGAATTCGGACATTAATGAGGAAGAAGAGTTGGCTTTGCTGAATAGATTCAGGAAGTTCTTGAGATATGAAAAGAAAGGAAAAGGTCCTAATAATCAAGGACAAAGTTCATATCAAGCGCCTTCTCCCATACAACAACAGTTTCAAGCGCCTCAATATTCTGTTCCTTTACCTCAAGCGCCTACTCAATATCAAGCGTCTACTCAAAATCTTCCAGCTCCAGTGGTTTCTAAACCACACACTGCAAGGCTAACAAGTGAACAAAAAATGAAAACCAATCTCTGTTATAATTGCAGGAAACCGGGGCACTACCAGGTAAATTGTCCCTATCCAAATGTATCCAAGCCCTCAAGGCAGGATTACTTGGATAGAAACCAATTCAGGAGCAACCTTCGACAACAAGGTTTGCTTGCGGAATCAGAACCAGCATCAGCACCTGAAGATTTAGAATCATCAGACGAAAGTAGTGATGATGATGAGACGATAGATGACTCAGCGCTCATATGTCTCATGGCCAGAGATGATGAAGCGTCCCCTAAGGTAATCAATGAATTATCAATTCCTCTTTCTTATGATGAATTACTTGACAAAGTCAAAGAATATTACAATGAATGTCAAGAAGCTGCCAAAATATATCAAAATGATCTCGCTATTATTTCATCACTCAAAAACGATAAAGTAACGCTCAGAGCAGAGTTGCAAATTCAGCAACAGTGCATTGAGAAAAACCAATCGCTTGAGAGTGAAGTTATTCAATTGAGAGGTGATATTGATATAATAGTCAAGAGAGAAGCTGATCTGATGGCTAGACTTGCCAAGTCAGAACAGCTCATCTCATCGTTGTCCAAAGCATCCAGAAAGCTCGACAATGTGACTGAAATAACAAGGTTGTTTGGAGAAAAGACCGGTTTAGGATGCAATGAATTCGGTAAACAACCAAACAAACCTAATGTTACGGCAAACAACAAAGGAAAGGGTGTTTTCTTTGTTAAGAAAAGTTCACAAGGTCAAACTCAAAATGAACCAAGGGACAATGGTAAGAGGCCAAATGAGAAAGTCAAAACTAACTCAGACAAGGGTAAGGCTAAAGCAAATGATCCACAAAGACAGACTCATCCAAACGCTCAAAAAGCTAAGGATAAATCTAGTCACTGTGAATCAAGCGCTAAGCGTCTAGCACCAAACGTGCAACTCAAGCCAGAGCCAAGGAAATACCAGCGTCGATATCCAAAACAGTCAAGATCATATTATCGATACTATGATAATTATGATTATGACTATTATTATAATCGTGGATATTATTATACATCCAAAAATTACACACAGCACAAGGTGAAACCCAAAAAGGCCAATATTCCTACTATGAAGACAAGGCAAATTTGGGTTCCTAAAGTTCTAATTAACACTAACAAGGATACTAATGTTGAAGGACCCAAGCAACAATGGGTACCTAAACAGAAATAGAACTTCCCTTTTGATTGCAGGTACCTAGAGCTAAAGTCAATACATCCGTTTGGTATTTTGATAGTGGATCGTCAAGGCACATGACAGGTTCCAAAGATCTTTTGATCAACTATCAAGCTGCCAATGGTCCTCAGGTTGTATTTGGTGATAACTCCAAAGGTAAAACCAAAGGTATAGGTACTGTGCATAGGGGGAACATCATGATAAGTGATGTTTATTTTGTTGAGGGTCTAAAGCACAATTTATTAAGCATAAGTCAATTCTGCGATAAAGGCTTTGAAGTCATATTCTCAAGTGACTATTGCTATATAAACGACGCTAAGACTAAATCTACTAAACTAAAAGGAAAAAGGAATAACAATGTATATTTGGTAGATTGGGGTTCAACACTTGATAACAACCCAACATGCTTTGTTGCTAAAAATGAATCTAAAATGGGTTGGTTATGGCATAGAAAAATGAATCACCTCAACTTTAAGACAATCTCTCAGCTTATAAGTCAAAATCTTGTAGAGGGATTGCCAAATGGACCATTTCATAAGGATCGCCTCTGTGACGCTTGTCAAATGGGTAAACAAGTTAAATCATCTTTCAAGAGAAAACCTCATCTATCTACTTCTAGAATACTTGAACTACTTCACATGGATTTGTTTGGACCTGTTCAAACAATCAGTGTAAGCGGTAAAAAGTATACTTTAGTGGTAGTAGACGATTTCTCTAGATTTACTTGGGTGGAATTTCTTTCATCCAAAGATGAAACATGTGACAAGTTAACAGCGCTTATTCGGCAACTTCAAACATTGAAAAATCTTAAGGTTGCAAGAATAAGAAGCGATCACGGTACTGAGTTTACTAACAAGGTTGTTGAGAAGTTTTGTGCAGAAAATGGAATACATCATGAGTATTCAGCTCCCAGAACTCCCCAACAAAATGGTGTTGCTGAGCGCCGAAACCGAACACTTAAGGAAGCCGCTAGGACTATGTTAGCTGAATCTAAGCTTGCTCCTAGATCTTGGGCCGAAGCGATCAACACTGCTTGTTACACTCAAAATCGATGCATGATCAACAAACAGCATGGAAAAACTCCATATGAACTGTGGAAGGGACGTAAGCCAAATATTTCATACTTTCACGTCTTTGGTTCTAAATGTTTTATTCATAATAATGGATCCCAAAGCCTAAAGACTTTTGATCCTAAAGCGGATGAAGGAATCTTTCTAGGCTACGCCAAAAATGGAAAGAATTTTCGCATTCTCAATAAGATCAAATCGAAGGTTGAGGAATCTATTCATGCTTGTGTTTGATGATGCTAACCAAGAGCCGAGTAAGGTAAGTATAAATGATGTAGGAGTTGAAGATCTATGTCATCAAGCGTCCAAAATTACTATTGATGAAGATACTGACGATGATGATGAGATCTCAGTGCCTCCTCCTAAGAATACTCGTGAAATCAATCTAAATTATCATGTAAGAAACACGGATGATCATGAAAAGAATGATCATCAAGTGCAAAGAAGGAATCATGAACTTGAAGCGCCAACGCAGGAGAATGGTCAAGCGAATGATTCTCAAGCGCCTGTTCATTCTCAAAACCCCTTCCAAACAGATAGACTATGGTTACGTGACCATCCACCTGAGCAAATCATTGGAGATATTGAAGCACCAGTTAGAACTAGAGCCGCTACATTTAATGAGGCTATGTTCGCAAGCTTTCTATCTCAAATGGAACCTAAGAAAGTGGATGAAGCGTTAAGTGATCCAAGTTGGATTGAAGCTATGCAAGAAGAGCTCAATCAGTTTGAGCGAAATAAAGTTTGGATGCTAGTACCAAGACCAACTCATCAAGGAGTTATTGGAACTAGATGGGTATATAGAAACAAGATGGATGAGGACGGCATTGTTGTAAGAAACAAGGCCAGACTCGTAGCTCAAGGATACTGCCAAGAGGAGGGCATTGACTTTGATGAGACTTACGCTCCTGTTGCTCGTCTTGAAGCAATCCGCATGTTTCTAGCGTACGCAGCGTTTAACAAGTTCACAGTATTTCAAATGGACGTAAAGAGTGCCTTCCTAAATGGTAAACTCCAAGAAGAAGTGTATGTGGAGCAACCTCCAGGATTCATCAACAATCATGGTAAGGGTATGGTTTACAAGCTCGAAAAAGCACTTTATGGGCTTAAGCAAGCACCTCGAGCATGGTATGACACTCTCTCTATCTTTCTTATTGGTAAAGGTTTTTCAAAAGGCAGCGTTGACACAACGTTATTTAAAATTACCAATGATGAAGATATTCTCTTAGTTCAAATTTACGTTGATGACATTATATTTGGTTCTACTAATAAGCGTCTGTGTGAGAAATTTTCGAAAATGATGCAAGAACAATTTGAAATGAGCATGATAGGTGAATTAACCTTCTTCTTAGGACTACAAGTTAAACAACTCCCTAATGGCATATTTATCAACCAAGCTAAATATACACGAGATATGATTAAGAAATTTGGCATGGAAAATGCATCATATTCAAAAATTCCAATGAGCCAAACGCTTAAGTTAGATAAAGATGAAAGTGGAAAGAAAGTTGATATCACTAATTATAGAGGTATCATAGGATCACTTCTTTATCTCACTGCCAGTAGACCTGATATTATGTTTTCGGTATGTATGTGTGCACGATTCCAAGCTGATCCTAAAGAGTCACACTTGACTGCTGCCAAGAAAATCCTTAAATACCTAAAAGGCACACAACATGTGGGCTTATGGTATCCCAGGGATTCTCCTTTTGAACTAATCGGTTACTCAGATGCAGATTTTGCAGGTTGCAAAATAGATCGTAAAAGCACTAGTGGTACTTGTCAATTCTTAGGTGATAGGTTAGTTTCATGGCATAGCAAGAAACAACAATCCATAGCTACCTCCACAGCCGAAGCTGAGTATGTAGCTGCAGGAAGTTGTTGTGCACAAGTTCTATGGATGAGGCAACAACTTAGAGATTACGGAACAATCTTAGGACCAACTCCCATTCATTGTGATAACCAAAGCGCTTTAGCCATGACTCAAAACCCTGTTCTTCATTCAAGAACCAAACACATTGACATTAGATACCATTTCCTTCGTGACCACGTTCAAAAGAAAGATATCTCCATGCACTTCATTGGAACTGACAAACAACTGGCAGATATTTTCACCAAAGCACTCAATGAACAACGTTTTCTCACTTTAAGAAGTGAACTAGGTATGATTGATTTAAACGCTTGATCATGAAGCATCATATTTTATTAGGCATATAATTTAGGGGGAATCCACTTAAGTTATATCTCACAATATTCTTAAACAAATTTTTTACTTGATCATAACTTTAAGCGTCAATGATAAATTTTTTTTTATGCATAATCATCAACGCTCAGCTCTATGTTTGCATAAAATATTGAATGCTCAAAATATTGAAAAGTCTTTTGACTTCAAGCGTCCATCTTATCAGCTAAGCGCTGAATAGTTTATCAAAAATTTATAAAATATTTTCGTTACAAGCCATGCATAAAATTTTTCAAACTTCTTTCAAGGTCGTGGGTAGACTCAAAGGTCTATTTTGTAATCTACTCACACGCCTCTATCACATCAAACTGGCGGGTACTCAAATTTTTTTAAAAATGACGGTTCAGAGATAGCACGTGTTTGTGTACGTGTCAGTGTACAAACATGCGCGTGTGTTACACTCTGAAAATACCAAACGTTAATTTTTTTTAACTCGGATGTCAAATCTTTATATATGAGAATTACCAAATGTAACTTCTCTCTTTTACACAAAACTCGCGTCCGCAGTTAATAAATTTATGGCTAAGATTCAACAGTTATTACACGTGTTTAAATCCTACTAAGACTACATAACACAAGTTTCAAAAACTCTTTACTATGTCATTTAAAACACAAACTCTGCAGAAAAAGTAACTTACTTTCTATTCACGCATATCTGCAAATCTCTCTTTATCTCTCTCAATACAACAGAAAATCTCAGTTCATCTTCTTCGTTTTAAAAAAAAAAAAAAAAAATGGCACCAAAGAAATCATCATCTACTTCTGCTGAAACTACCATCAAGGTAACTGAAGGTCTTGTTGTCGACTGGAAATTCCTATATGAACAAACTCAGATCAACCTGACGGACGTAATGGACATGGTCGTCCAAGCTGGGCTCAAACCCTTCTTAACCCAATACTCTTATATGTTTCCTACTGAAGTTGAAACTTTCTGGAAGACTGCTACCCTTTCAGAGGACAAGAAGTCCATCTCTTGTAAAATTCCCTTCTCCAAGAAGGAGTCTCCAAAGGAATTCATCCTATCTGCTTCCACCATTGCCAAGAACTTCAATTTGCCTAATGAGGGTGAGGCACTGGATTCTGTTACGTTAAAACAAATTAAGGAAGCATGGGCAATCATGAGTGCGTACGACGACGTTCCTTACACTCAATACTTCGAGAAGAAAGATCTGGTGTCCAAATATCGGTTATTGGCTGATTTCTGCAGCAAGATCATAGAATGCCGCGTGGGAACCTTTGATAAGGTAAATCCTGTCCAATTTCAGATGATGGTTGCTATACTCTTCAACATCAAAATCAACTGGAGTGAGTACATCTTCGGACGGTTTCGGGACAGTCTAAGCGCTTCAAATAAGCCTTATGGACTCATCCTGAGTGACATCTTGTTTAAATCAAATTGTGTGTACTCGTCTGGACTTCCGTTGAATAAGTCCAAGTTGTTGGGAAAAAGGATTCTGACCAATATGTTCAATCCTCCAAAAGTTAGTGGTGCGGCTAGACCCCTATCTGAGCGACTGGAAGAACGCCAACTGCTTGCTCAAAAGGCTGAGAGACCAGTGCCAGAGGAAGCTGTGAAGCGTCCAGCAGCAACGAAGAAGAGAGCCCCCAGAAAACCCAAATTTAAAATTGCCGTCCCCTCTCAAAAGATTGATGAGGAAACTGATGAAGATGCCGAGGACAAGTTGCCTCTCAAAAGACGACAGCTTGAAGGGATCATTAAGCAAATAGACTTTGAAGAACCAGCTGTTGATCCTCCCGCTCCTCCGGCTAAACTAGTTGAAGGAGTCAACATTAAGAAAATCTTTAAGCGTTCCAGGACTAGCAAGCGTCAAGCTACTCCTGAAGAGCCTGAGACAGTTGAGCCAAGCGCTCAAGTTGCTGTTGAGCCAAGCGCTCAAGTTGCCGTTGAGCCAAGCGCTCAAGTTGTAGTTGAGCCAAGCGCTCAAGATGCTGCTATTGAGCCAAGCGCTCCAGAAACTACTGTTGAGCTTAGTTCTCAGGGTAAGTTTATTTCTTCCCACAGCATTTCTATTCCTACATCTGTAGAAGATCCTGCTCTTATAGAGGATGGCTCTTGTTTTTCAGCTATAGTTCCAGCTGCTGCTGAAGTGTCCACAGATGTTCTGTTGGATGTGGACCTGACTGAAGTTGTAGCTATCGCTCAAGATGTTGCCGCTCAAGTAGCTGCAATTGAACCTGAGGAACCTGCTACTTTACCAGAGGCACGTTCAGCAGATCAGAACGCTGCTGAAGACGTTAGAGCTCCTCGTCACTTCTTTCAACTCGATCCGCTGACGACAATTGATCATTCAATTAACTATATGCCCCCAGCGCTCGACGAAGATTTCATTCCTGCAGGATATAATATAGAAAGATATATTGCTGCAGAAGCTGACGCTGCAAGTCTGATTGACTTTGACAGCACAATCAAAGCAACCGTTCTAGACAGACCAGGAGACAGACCTCCTAGATGTGCCGTGGATGTGGCTTACTATCTTGACAATGGCCACAGCAGACCAACTGGGTTCGCGTTAAGGGATTACACTGTTCGTGTGTATGATCCTCTCCGTCCTAGCTTTCTCAATCCCTCCGAGTCAGTCTTGAACAGAGAAGGTTACACACATTTCCCACAGACGGCTCACAGCCCTGAGAATCTTGCATCGGTCCGTCCTTTCTGTCTATGGAAAAATAAAGGGATTCATGCTGGTGAACGCCTTGAATCGTTGACCGATCTGCTCCAGACTGAAGCTGATGCTTACTTTGACAGCGTCTGGAATGCCAACTATCAGCCTGATAAGCACCGCTTTGAAGCCATAAGAGATATTCATCTTGAAGGTATTCGTGCTATGGTGAATGCTGGCACAGACTTCTGTATAAATGAAGTAAATTGGGTTGAAGCGTACATGGGACATAAATACACCTTCCCAGAGTTAGTCCAAGCTCCCCATCTTTTCGGCATAGGCATGCATGACAAGAAGCGTCAATTCGCCAAGTATTGCCTCCTGAAGCGTCAACAAAGACTCGGACCTGTCCTCAAGCTCCCAATTATTAGACATCAAATAGAACAATGTCTACGTCAAGAACTTCAGAGATTATCCATCACCCCTCTTCGGTTTAATGCTCAAGCGTCTTCCAGTGGTACAGTTGGTGAACGGTGCTTAAATCTTGCTCCAAGCCACTGTGAAGAAAACTTCAATCTGATGGTAAAGATTCTATCTCCCGTATCTCTCTTTGATAAAATCTTCACTGCCAATCTCAGATCTTGGAATGGCTCAGTGATCAATTCATTCAAAGGATATCCGCTGCTCCCTTCCATTCGCAGTGAGGTACTCAATCACTATGAGTATGTTCTTTCTCTGCTTGAAAGGAATCAAGAGCTCGCTCAAGCCATTTATCCGTATCTTGAAGAATACTATGCGGACTGTGTGCCTACACATCGACGTCCTGCATCTCTTCCCTCAGATTGCTTGATTGGATTTTCCAGAACTCACTGCACAGATTCCCTATTCTCCATCGCTCAAGCGCCGTCCAAAGTTTTCCCAGATCATGTGCTGGATATCATTGGTCCAATGTACATCAGGGCTATTGATAGTCCTCTTCGCACATTTATCTCCGGTACTTGTATGTCCAGGACCAGACTCCTTGAACTCTTGGATTCTACATCCACCTCTTATGCCGACTCAGCAAGCTGGAACTTTCAATTCACTGACTTTCGCCAGCCTGAGTCAACGCTTGAGGAAGCGCCTGCTGAGACATCTGAAGCGTCCAAATCTGCAGATACCAGTATTCCTGACGCTCCTGAACATGCTACTATTGATAGTGCTGAAGATACTTCCCTGGCTATTCGAGGTACTGTTTTTGATCCAGCCTATCAAGTTCCTTTTGACTCTCTCAAACACTCATCACGGTTCAAGCGACCAGCTCCTCAAGTGGTTCAATCAGATGAGAGTCAAGCCTTCGGTCCCCTGCTTAAATCTGTTTTGGAGACAATTAGCGCTCAAGCTACTCAGAGTGAAGAATCTCTCCATTGGATTAAGGAAGACCTGGCCAAGATTGAAACTCACGTAATGAGCGCTCAGATTGCTCATATGCGTAGTTCAGCTCAAGCGGCAGTTGGTGAGTGCAAACAAGACTTTCAAGAAATGCAGGATGCTGCCCACGCCACCCAACTTGCCATGAAAGAAGAACTTGAAAAGCGCCTTGCAACCCTTGAGATATCTGTGAATGACGCCACCAGCGCTAAGTTTCTTGTTATGCAGGAACGCTTCGACAAGCGTCTGGATGACATCACAGATTCCTTATCTCAGATTGCTCATCAGGTAAGTGTACTCACAAACCACTTCTTAAAATCTGATGATGGCAATAAGGGGGAAGAGAAGAAGAAAGGAGAAAAGCGGAAAGCGTCCAGTTCAAAAGTTGAAGATCCTCCGTCTGCTAAGCGTCAAATGCCTCCTTCTCAGTCTGCGCTTAATCTCCCGTCTTGGATAACTGCTCTGAAACAAAGTTCATCTGGAGCGCCCAGTAGTACACTAAGGGAACCTCCTAGAGCGTTATATCCAAACCTACCAATTCCTACAAGAGCACTGCTTGAACAGTTTGACATTCCTCTTCAGAGAACATCCATTTCAGAACCTACAGATCCACAGATCTTAGCTGAAGAAAGGAAGATGACTGATTTTAGCCAAGCTTTTCGAATCTGCCTAAGGTACATTGGTATCGACCCAACTGACTGGGATAATCACTTTAAAGTATTCAAAAAGAGACAACAAGAAGAAAACAAGCTTATCATCAACAAAGATCATGAAGCAATGATGATCTTGGAAGACAATCTGACTGAAGCTATCCGAGCTGAAATGTCCAAGCGATACAGAGTTAGACCAAGTCATTAAAGCTTTCTGATTTTACATTATCTATATTCTTGTCTCTTATATCTTTAAATATTCAGCTGTAAAAATGCTTGTAATTCTCGATAAATATGAAATGCATTTTTTTTGCTGAAACATCTCGTTGAAGCGTAACTAACTTTAACTAACGTCTACTGATCAAAGCTAACTTTTACGTTTGGCTATCTAACTCTTGAACTATAAAAGAGTAAGTATTGCCATCATCAAAAAGGGGGAAATTGTTAGGAATTTCATGTTAGAAGTTTTGATGATGACAATTAAGTTTTTGTTAGACCCCAAAAAAAGTTGTAAGTTTATTTTT
This sequence comes from Buddleja alternifolia, assembly GCA_019426215.1. Lineage (NCBI taxonomy): Eukaryota > Viridiplantae > Streptophyta > Magnoliopsida > Lamiales > Scrophulariaceae > Buddleja > Buddleja alternifolia. The sequence continues at coordinate 31,020,008 of CM033399.1, forward strand.
TGTAGAAAACTTGTATAGGCTTTGAAGCGTTAGACTTATAATAGATTTATTCGGCTTTGTTATCTTACTTTAGAGTGTTAGGCAAAATAGTCTTAGGCTGAACGTCTGATGATTTCTGAGTGAGTTTATCAGTGGTAAAGTTCGAAGACTCAAGCGCCTGATCTCAGAAGATAGATACAGTCTCCAAGCGTCCACTTTGGCCAGCTATATCAAGCGTTACCTTATGGGACAGAAGTGATTTCACCGGAATTTACTTCTAAGTCCAGAAGGAGTTTAATGCAAATATTCTCAAAGCATTAAATACCAACGGGTATTAATTTCAAATGCATTAAATGTTGATAAGAGCATTTAATATGATAAGCAATGTCAGACGTACGGAGAAGCCACCCTATTTGACTGTCAACTATCTCAGACTGCAGCACCAACTTTCGTGCAGCAGATTTTCAGGAAAAGGACAAAAGCTGTTCACTCGCGAAAGTGAGAGACACGCGCCAGTGCATGTGTCAAACGGACACTTTCTCCAAGAATACCTATAAATAGGACTTCAACAACAAACAAAAAATATAAGCAACAATTTTATCAAAGCCAAATTGCTGTTGCATTAAAATCTCATCCCTTAAACTCTCAGAAAAGCCAGAAACTTCAAGAAACATCCAAATTGCTTTTCTTATATTCCTGAGACAGTCAACAAATATCTCAAACATTCTTTTTGCAGAAACCAGATTCCTATTGAGATATTACCAAGTTGTTTGAACTTCATCAAAATCAAACAAACCTTTTAGAAAATCCCATCCAAGCCTCGCGATCTGTGTGAAGTCGAAGTTGGATACTTGCATCATTTCTGGGTGAAAGAAGCAAGAGGGTTGAAGTGATTTGAAGCAGAAATCTGTGTGATCAAGGAGCTCAAGTCATCGACATCCATCTCTCCCTAATTTGTAGAAGATTCTGTGTGATTCTTTGAGAATCATTTTAGTGGATTGCCTCCAAGTGCAAAGGAGAAGAAGGACGTAGTTGGGATTACACCACCCAACGAACCTTACAAATATTGTGTTATTTACTTTTCAGTCATTTCATTCATCTATCATATCACTGCATAAGTAAAACACAATCAAAAGCTAAGCACCTAAGAAACATCTTGTGACGCTAAAACTTTCAAAGAGAAGACTCCAAAATCATTCCGCTGTGCTAACCCTGATTAAAAGAACTGAACGCTTAACCTACAAGGTCAAAGTATTCAATTCCTGAAGTCTAAGTTAACTTTATAAAACAGTCTTCATTAGACGCTTCACAAAGTCTCAAATATCTTATGTGAACGCTAAGGTGAAGCGTCACACTCTTCAAGCGCCTATCATTTCAAGCGTCCAAATACGTTTAATACGAAATCCTTTTTTAAGTCAAAAAAGACTTAAAGGGTCTATTCAACCCCCCCTTCTAGACCCTTTCGTATGCCACTTGGGACCAACATAATGTCTCAAGACGGTATTCCAGTAGTCAATAAAGCATCTTTCTACTCAAATAACTCTACAAAAAGCAGGAACAAAGGAAAGGAGTATCTGGCAAGAGGCTTGATTTCGAATAATCGCTTCAGCTTTAGCCCTTTGGGTATTAGAAATGTGAAATTGCCTGTCTGACCAGGGGCGATTCATAGTGCCAAGAAAAGGTAGGGCGAAGCATTGATTGATGCCAAATTGCCTCGAGCAAAGCTAAAAAAAAAAAAAGGCAGAGTATAGTCAAATAAATAAGCAAGCAAATAAATCTATACGCTCGAAAATAAAAAATAAAAATATAAATATCACCTGAGGGTTATACACCCGACTCCGGGAGTGTTATCGGCATAAAAAAGGTCTCGAGAAAAGAGTATGGACCTCCAATAGGATTGATCGTCAGTTGAAAGGTGGAGGGAGTCGATTGTCCTCAACCACTCAGGGAAAGCGACATGAGCCCAATGGGTCTGCTCTTGGTCATGCCTTGTTTCGAAAAATGGGTACCAAGTAGAAACATGAAGGGGATTGTAAATGGCGCTTAAGACCATAAGGTAGGATGCCTTCTCGAGGGGGATTAGTAGATTAATAGCAGCCTCCCCATAACAAGTCCAACTCGAAACAGACTTGAACTGAAGCCCGATAGCTTTCTTCGGGGAACGTTTGTTTTCATCTCGAATGGCTTTTTCGAGAGCTTTGTTTGATCTAATGTTTAATAGCTCAGGGTAGTACAAAAAGACCCAACACGTCAATAACCCAAGTGGACCAGGCAATCTATTAGCATTCGAAAGATCACGATGTAAATGGAACATCATTCGGTAAAAGTGGGCCAATACCAAAGGGGCTAATTCAATGGGTCTCATAGTTGCAGCAATGTTAGCAGAAAGATTGAGAAATGTTTTGTTAACAACACACCTGGCATTCATAAATAACCGAGAAAAGACAAAATTAAGAAACAACACCTCTTTGAAAGATGTGACAGGATCCCCACAGCCAATAAAATGTTTAACTAGAGCAATATAAGCAATGTTCGCACCTTTGATTTTTCCATGGTGTTTCAACCATTCCTCAGAAAACACCAGAAGAGAACAAGCATCGATCGTCGTTTCCCCGGTAGGGAGAATAGTACCCATCGGAGATAGCCCAGTGATCAACGCAACGTCCTCCAGAGTAATCGTCTGAAAACCTCTGGGCAAGATGAAGCAATTGTAAGAAGGATGCCACGAGTACGCTAAGGCATCCGATACCACTTGCTTGAAAGGAAGGATGGGGTAACACGCTATTCGAATAAGCCCATAATGTGATTTCCTTCCCATTTTTTATGGAATTGGCGCAATCGATTAAACCAGGGGAAAGCGTCAATGGCCCCAATCCAGCCATTGGTAGGTTTGCTTATATTATTCCAAGCAGATTTATCACTTACCCTACACTGGAACCGGGAGCTATCATCTTCTAACGCATGCCAAGTCCCCAAAAGATCAGGGTTTCCGCCAGAGGAAGGCTCGAATGCAACAGATTCAAAACGTGGCCCAAGACCAAGGTGGTCGAGTGATTGACCCCGGAGGTCATAAGCCCGTGGAGGAACTACATGGGTAAATCCAAGGGATGCTACCTTCGTATCCCGATAAAGTGCCTTGAAATCCTTGATTACTTGGTACAAATCTTGGGCATCCTCGCAATCCAAGATACTGGCTCGAGGAACAAGATGGAACAGGTCGTGAAGGACAAGAGCTTGGGGATCTGCTATTAATCGGACCTCAATAGAAGGGGTAAATCATATTAGGAATTTCAGCTTGTAGGTTCATAATTAGGAATTCATATTAACAATCATCATTTAAATTTGTTCTAAGCCATGTCGAGCTGAGAATTGTTTTCATAATTTTTTTTTTTTGAGCAAATTGTTTTCATAATTTAAGAAGTTCCATTCCTGATAAGGGGACTAATATTATGTGTTGAGTTATTATAAATCTAACCCATAAAAGATCCAACTCACAATAGCAGTGCTAAAATTGCATATTTCCAAATAAATAAGTTTTCCTTCAAGAAAATTCAATTATTATAAAACGACTTAAATTACTGACTTCTAATAAATGCTAAACCATTCACCCAATCTTTTTTCATTCAGTTTGCAAGTAATTTCTCAATTTCTGTACCAAAAATCTCACAATTTATAGGACCTGGTGGTCTACATGATTTTTCAAGCATGGTTCAAAGTATAGGCCGATATCCGATGATATTGGCCGATACATAACCGGATCGGACCCCTCAGATCCGATAAATTTTGACGATACACTTTGTTACCAATTGTGCATGGTATCGCCGATATTATCGGATATCGGCTGATAATATCAGCGATATGATGATAATATCGGATATTTTGAATATTATTGGCCGATTTTTGGATAATATCGGGGATACCAAAATCTAGGCAGAACAGTGTTGATTACAGATTGGAAGGCCTGCAAATCGTGATATTAATCAAGGTAGATTTTGTATGTTGAGCACTTATAATTGGCATCTGTTAATGAATATATTTAAGGAGCTCACCACGTTCCATTCCCAGAAATTATATCAGATTGTTAATGAATATATCAAAGTATCAAGCAATTGAAAGTTGGGAGCAAACTATATGAGAAATGTGTTTACGATGAACTGTTGTTGTTGTTGTTGTTGTTGTTATTATTATTCTTTTGTGATTTTTTGATTTTTGTTCTTAATGTTGAAATTTTTTGCTATTTCATATTCAAATCATGTCATTGGCATCATGTGCTTTCTTGTATTTATATGTAAAACTTTATAACAAACTAAGTTCATTCATGTCTTATTTCTATGAATTAATTTCTTAAGCGACTAGAGTGATATATTTAGCTTCATTGATGGTTGATGTAGTAAATACTTTTAATATGTATTAAAAAGTAGCAATTTGCGATATTTACATTTTTCTTTAATTTTACTAATTTTTTTATAATTTTTGGAGCATTTTATAATGCTTTTGTATCGTATCGCCCGACAATATCCCGATACGCCACAACCGATATGGAGCAGCACCCCCCGATATTATCACCGATACTGCAACTTTGAACCATGATTTCAAGTCATCATCAATATAAATCACCTCTTCTTTCATATAAACATTAATATGATCTTGGTTGGCAGTTTTTGTTGGATAATTTGAACTAGGAAAAGTGTGTTTACACGACTTTATCATAACAAATTCGAACACCATAAGTATGCGGGATACGAAATATTATTGGATAATAGTAATTTATGTAATTAGTAGATGAGTTTAGCATTTCGAATTTCTCAAATCAGATTTAAAACGAATGAGAAATTAAGTGTCAAAGTTGGGTGTTTGAAGTGGATTTATCCCACATAGGAAATAGATCAAAGTTTTAATTGGTTTGTATACAATTTCCTTGAGATAAAGGGTTGGTCCTTTTGGTCATCTCAAGTTTCGTGAGATTGTGAGGGGAGAAGACCTAGCCATGGTCCGGTTCACCACACGCGCGCCGCCGCCGCCTGCCCCATAGTGCTTGGGCTAGGGCCGAGTCCACAGGGCTTGGACTTAGGCCGGGTTTGTGGGCTTGGGCTTCTAAGATATTAATCTTTTGGACAAAAATTAATTCCACAAATTCCTTGATCCATTAATAGAAAATCAAAAAGAAAAATCATATAGAATTAAAAACGAAATTGAACAAACGCTAGCCACATTTTTCAATTTTTGAATTAGCCTTCTAGAAGACTCGACGTTTGAACGTGCCGTTTTTCACGTTCTAACGTTGAAAATGCAAAATCTAAAACGTTTCAGTTGTTGGGTTTCACAAAAAATACGCAGCGGAATAAAAAAATTTACCCACAGTATCATCTTGATTTGTATATATGAATCAAATACTCGCTAAAACTTACCCATTGTAGCGAAGTAGTTGGATAATTCATCTCTTCTTCAAAATTCTGAATTGATGCAGAGTTGCTCAATTACAAAGATATTAAACCAATATTTGACAAGAGTTATGTCAACTCTTAATAAAGATATGCAATCTAGTTGCTGAGTTTTTTCGTTGCCTTGCAGAATCGTAATACAACCCGAGGTTGTTCATAATACATAAGCACTGTCTAACCAATGGCTTTCAAATTTTCATGGTAAACGTATTTGATAAGTATCATAATTTAAAATATATGAACTAAACCGAGGGCTTTGCTCAAAATAAATGAGCTCATGAGATGTTTTGACTCAACATAAATTAGATACAAGAGTGAAATATGATCCGTTCATTCTCAAATAAATACCAATATTGAATTATTCAATATAGAAATGCTTACAAAAGCCCAACAAAATTCTAATAATCAAGAATATGTGCACAATTGTCCTATTCGAAATATCTCGAATAATGTACTTTAGACAAAGTTCACCCATTAACTGAAGTTCTTGGTGAATCCAATTAAGAAAACTACCAAAACTGGCAAGCTTTCTTTTAAGAGGAGCTCATGCTAGAATGAGCTTATCACATTTTTTCTTTCTTAGCATGAACGGGATCTTGGAGCTCCAAGGGATTTTGGGAGTCTTGACTAGAACTCTCAAATGTTGGGGATTTCTTCAGCCTCTAGTGAGATCTTTAAGTTCTTGGGGCCTTATGTAGGAGCCTAGATCAGAATTCTCAAATCTCAGGGTGCCTTTAGCCTTAGCTGAGACCTTTGATTCCCAAAGGCTATCATGGAGCCTCGGTTGGGATTTTTTGAATCTTAGGAAGCTTTTTTAGCCTCAGCCAAAACATTTGAGTTCCAAGGGGCTTTTGTGGAGCCTCGACCGAGACTCTCAAATCTCGAGGAGCTTTTTAATTTGACCTCAACCAAAATCTTTGAGTTCTGGGGGGCTTTTGTGGTTAAGCCCTCGACCAAGTTCCCGAATTTCAGCTTGTAGGTTCATAATTAGGAATTCATATTAACAAGCATCATTTAAATTTGTGCTGAGCCATGTCGAGCTGAGAATTGTTTTCATAATTTAAGAAGTTCCATTACTGATAATGGGACTAATATTATGTGTTGAGTTATTATAAATCTAACCCATAAATGATCCAACTCACAATAGCAGTGCTAAAATTGCATATTTGCAAATAAATAACTTTTCCTTCAAGAAAATTCAATTATTATAAAACGACTGAAATTACTGACTTCTAATAAATGCTAAATTTTCACCCAATCTTTTTTCATTCATTTTGCAAGTAATTCTCAATTTCTGTACCAAAAATCTCACAATTTATAGGACCTGGTTGGCAGTTTTTGTTATCATGATATTTCAAGTCATCATCAATATAAATCACCTCTTCTTTCATATAAACATTAATATGATCTTGGTTGGCAGTTTTTGTTGGAAAATTTGAACTAGGAAAAGTGTGTTTACACGACTTTTTCATAACAAATTCGATCACCATAAGTATCCGGAATACGAAATATTATTGGATAATAGTAATTTATGTAATTAGTAGATGAGTTTAGCATTTCGAACTTCTCAAATTGGATTTAAAAAAAATGAGAAATTAAGTGTCAAAATTGGGTGTTTGAAGTGGGTTTATCCCACATAGAAAATAGATCAAAGTTTTAATTGGTTTGTATACAATTTCCTTGAGATAAAGGGCTGGTCCTTTTGGTCATCTCAAGTTTTGTGAGATTGTAAGGGGAGAGGACCTAGCCATGGTCCGGTTCACCACACGCGCCCCGCCGCCGCCTCTGCCCCATAGTGCTTGAGCTCGGGCCGGGTCCACAGGGCTTGGGCTCGGGCTTCTAAGATATTAATCTTTTGGACAAAAAACTAATTCCACAAATTCCTTGATCCATTAACAGAAAATCAAAAAGAAAATCATATAGAATTAAAAATGAAATTGAACAAATGCTGGCTACATTTTTCAATTTTTGAATTTGCCTTGTGGAAGACTCGACGTTTGAACGTGCCGTTTTGGACGTTCTAACGTTGAATCTTTTAAATGCAAAATTTGAAACGCTTCAGTTGTTGGGTTTCACAAAAAATACGCAGCGGAATAAAAAATTTCACCCACAGTATCATCTTGATTTGTATATATGAATCAAATACTCGCTAAAACTTACCCGTTGTAGCGAAGTGGTTGGATAATTCGTCTCTTCTTCAAAATTCCGAATTGATGCAGAGTTGATCTCCAATCCTCGTATAATTCAGTCTTCTTGAAATCTCTGAAATTTTCTTGAAGTCTGCTCCGAACAACGAACTTACGTTGCCTCTAAATTGTCATGCGGATTGATGAAGAAAAATTTCCCCTTTTTCTTCCTTGTTGACCGACGGCTACGGTGTGTGGAGAGAGGGAGAAATTTTTCTTTTTCTTTCTAGGAGGGTTGTGAAAGTTATGATTGTCTTCTAAGTCAAAAGTCTTTTAAGTGATGTATTTAATATCACTTGACTTGTTGATCAAGACAAGACTCTAGAGACCATGTTGGGCATCCAAGTAGACTCCCAACTAGTCCATAATGGGCGTCAAAATGGACACCCTTTATTTAGCTCGGCTCGTCTTGTGTTTTAATTAATTCTCTATTATTTAATTTCTTATTTATTATATCCAATAAATAAATTAATTAATTAAATAGCCAAATTAATTAGATAAATTAATTCATTAATTTATTTCCATGAGAAATTAAGTAATAATTAGTCTCATTCTTTTAATTAATTATCTTATCTAATGAGCAATTAATTAATCACATTTAATTTATCCCATAATTAAATCTCCTAGTTCCAAATAGAAAAATCCTTTTTATTTTTGTTTATCAATCCTTTAGCGCGACTCTTTAGGTTCATTTCGTTTGGCAATGAGAGGAATCCAAAAGAAGTGGGTAACACCTAGCCAGTCACGCGGCCAACTTCGTAGCCCAAACGAAGTCAAATGAATTTATCATTCCACAACCTTCCAATCGTAAATGTCGTATACGTATAAACCCTTTGTTCATGTGTCTCAGTCAAGTGAGAGTCACGGTAAAGTCAAACTCAAGGGACTTGACCAGATGTATTAATTATAATAATACGAGATCATTGAGTTCGATTTTGTGCCTCGCACAATCGAATCTATTGCTTTGACCAAAGACTTTGATCTCTATTATCTATAATCACATAGAACATTTTCTCATTCACTTATGAGAGAACAAATCACATAGTAGTTATCAGGTAAGACTACCACTTGCCCATCAAGTCGCATTTCGAGGTCGACCCCACCAATGGGTGAATTGGGTCTAACTAGTCTAGTGACAGACTAGATGTCACAAGTGTATCTTCAGCCTAATATTTTAGGATATAAGTTCACTTATACCTATTACGAACAATTAGTTTTGTCATTGATAGTCACAGAGTGAAAACCCATGTTAAATAATCGATGCGAGTCGTGTTTGAGCATATCAGTTCCCCTGATGTGCCTACAACCTTAAGCTCCCACCATCACATGGTGTTCGACTGGCACTCCCGTGTCAAATCTCAGATTGTACAAGTATTCCAAGTCTTTATTGTCCTTTAAAGACTTCATATTACTTGCGAACTAGTTAAGTAATCAAGATCAATCTCTCTAGTGCCGATCTTCCTATCTCATAGGAAGTAAAGAGATTGCACTGAAAACATGGACAAATATTTTACACTACTTACAGATGCAGATAAGATTTATGTGAAAACAAAAACAATGCCTTTTATTATAATATAAGAATAAGTCACTTACAAGTGAGATGCCCTACACATTCTATCATATATGGCATCTGAGTGCATAATCCTAATAATCTCCCACTTGTACTCAATGACACTCTCTGTGGTGTCTTATACCCATCCTTTTCAGGTGTCGGTCCAAAACAGCCTATGGTAATGGTTTGGTGAACGAGCCAACTACATTGTCAGTTAAAGCTATTTTCTGCACTGCTATCTTTGCTCTGTCAACGATCTCCCTGATGATGTGAAATGTTCTCTCAATGTGTTTAGACTTATTGCGAGACCTTGGTTCCTTCACTTGCGCTATTGCCCCATTGTTATCACGGTAAAGTGGTAATGGGAGCTCTGCACTAGGAACCACTTGAAGTTCTCTTAGAAACTTCCTCATCCAAATAGCTTCTTTGGCTGCCTCTGAGGCTACCACATATTCTGCTTTAGTGGTGGAATCAGCGGATGTGCTTTGCTTGGAACTCTTCCAAGACACTACCCCACCATTAAACGTGAATACAAACCCTGAAGTGAATTTTCGATCATCCACATCAGATTGAAAGTCTGAATCAGTATAACCATCCATCTTTAGATCTCCACCTCCATAGATGAGAATCTTCTTCATAGTTCTTTTAAGATACTTTAAGATATTCTTCACAGCTATCCAATGTTCATTTCCCAGGTTTTTCTGAAATCGACTGACCACACTTACTGCATAAGCAATGTCGGGTCTTGTACACAACATTGCATACATCAGACTATCTACTGCAGATGCATATGGTACATTACTCATCTCCTTTCTATCTTCTTCACTTTGAGGACACATAGACTTAGATAGATGTACTCCATATCTCATGGGAATGAATCCTTTCTTAGAGTTATCTATCCTAAATTTCTTTAGGACCTTCTCTAAGTAAGGGGCCTAGGAAAGACCGATCATTCTATTCGTTCTGTCCCTAAAGATAAGAATTGAATTCCTAGAATGTAGGTTGCTTCTCCCAAGTCTTTCATGGAAAACGTACTCGAAAGCCATTTCTTGACAGTGGTCAGCATTCCCTAGTCATTTTCTATAAGTAGAATGTCATCTACATATAGTACTAAGAACGAGATCTTGCTCCCACTAGTCTTCTTATAGACACAGAGTTCATCTTCGTTCTTGATGAAGCCATATCCCTTGACTACTTCATCAAAATGAGGATTCCAGCTTCTAGATGCTTACTTGAGACCATATATACACCTCTCAAGTTTACATACCTTATGGATATTGGTCTCGGATACAAAACCTTTTGACTGTTCCATATAGATGTCCTCCTCTAGGAATCTATTTAGGAAAGCAGTTTTGACATTCATCTGCCATATCTCATAATCCAAGTATGTAACTATGGATAACAGGATTCGGATGGATTTTATCATGGACACGAGCGAAAAAGTCTCTTGATAGTCAATTTCTTCTCTTTAACTGTAGTCTTTCGCTACGAGCCTGACTTTATAGGTGTCAACCCTGCCATTGGCACCAATCTTTCTTTTGTTAATCAATTTGCATCTTATAGGTACAATACCTTCAGGACGATCTGCCAAGGTCTAGACTTGGTTCGATTGCGTAGAATCCATCTCTGTTTCCATTGCTTCTCGCAATCTTGAAGCATCGACATCCACCATCGCTCGATCATAGGTGAAGGGATCATCTCCATGATCTTTCTCCACTACAGTGTGGAGTCCCAGCTCCCTCTGAAGTAGATACCCATACCTCTCAGGTTCATGAGGCATTATACCAGATCTACATGGTGGTTGTACTTCTATTGGATCAGCTCTTGGTTCTTAAATGGATGTCTCAGTGGGAGTTTCATTTTGTTCTTTTAGAACAATCTTTCTACCTTTATCACTTTCCAAGATGAATTCATCTTCAAGGAAGTGGACTTGAAGGGCCATAATGATCCTTTGATCATCATGTAGGTAAAAGAAAAATCTCATGGAATCTTCACGATATCCTATGAAACGTCCCATTAGGGACTTGTCTCCAATTTCTTTACTTTTGTCTTCTTGACATAAGCAGGACGTCCCCAAATCTTGATGTGATTAAGACTTAGTTTCCTTTTATTCCACATCTCATGTGGAGCTTTAGGAACGGATTTGGAGGGGTACTGTTCAATATATAAGTAGCAGTAAGGAGCGCATGTCCCCACAATGAAATGGATAAATCAGTGTAGCTAAGCATGGAATGAACCATGTCTAACAATGTTCGACTTCTATGCTTCTGCTACTCTATTTAATTGAGGAGTTGTTGGTGGTGCCAGTTGTAACATTATTCCTTGTTCCCTTAGGAACTCATCAAATTCGGCACTCATATATTCTCCTCCACGATCTAAACATAAAGTCTTTATGTTTTGGCATGTTTGATTCTCTACTGAAGCTTTGAATTCTTTGAACCTTTCAAAAAATTCAGACTTTTGTTTCATCTGATACACTAGACCATATCTCGAATGATCGTCTGTGATAGTGATGAAGTAGTAGGAGCCACCACGGGCCATTTCTCCAAATGGTTCACAAATATTGGTATGCACTAATCATAGGACTTGAGTGGATCTTTCAAAAGTCCCGGTGAAGGGAGATCTAGCCATTTTGCCTAAGAGACATGATTCACATGTTGGATAGGGATCCGATCCCAATGGACTTAAAAGCCCATCTTTCTCTATTTTGTGGATCTTGTGCTCTCCAACATGGCCTAGTCTAAGATGCCATTTAAGTCTTAGATTAGCTTCTTGCCTACCACGTTTATTTGTCACGACATTTAAAACACTAGAATTTTGGACATTTAAATAATACAAACCATTTACTAAAGTGGCACTGCCAACCAATTTATTACCATAATAAGTGTTGCAATTCAATTCAGAAAAATGGAATGTATAACCAGTCTTAACTAATATAGGAATGGAAATAATGTTATTAAGACCCTTGGGCAAAATCAAAACATCATTTAATAACAATAAATGTCCAGAATTCAAAACTAAAGAAATAGATCCAATCCTAGTAGCTGCGATGCTTTGCCCGCTGCCTACTTTATCAGCACTTCTTCTCGGCCCAGCTTTCTACTTCGCTGCAGATCCTGATCCATACAACGACATGAGCACTAGCACCTGAGTCTAGAATCCATGAAGTAGAAAAAATGGTTATAGAACAATTAGTTTTATAAACGAAAAGTTCCATACATGTAGCGCCTTTGCCTAACTTAGGACAGTTCCTCTTAAGTGGCTAAGCTCACCGCATAGTAGGCATTTGCCCTTGTCCTTAGGCCCCTTACTTTTGTGACCACGTTCTAATTTCTTTTGAATCCTTTTGGATACTACTTCTTGCCTTCTACTTTTTCCACTCTTTTGGTTGTAAAATGACTCATTTGTGAAAAAAGTAGAAGAATTCCTCTTTCTCTTCGTCCTCATTCGAGCTTTTTCAATTTCTTTTTTTTTTCTTTTTTTCAAAAACCACCTATGTCATGGTAGGGGGATTTTTCGGGTTCCCCACCCTTATATATAAGAAGAGCAAAAACTATTTACATGATAAGATCTTACAAGAAATACCACTAATTTCAAGAGACACATGACTGAAACTAGGAGTACTACTCCCTTTACATCTTTCAAAAAAATCTAAAATTTGGTAAATTAGATTTATCCATCCTAACCAATCCTCGAACAATCCCGTGGATCTGATGAGGCAGTAGTACACGAGAGATGGAGATTTTGCACGCCTCGTTAGCAAAAAAATCAGCTACATGATACCCTTCTCTAAAGATGTGGGTAAAATTGATCTCCAAAGCCGACATGGAATATTTAACCTTCTCCTTCAACCAAAAAAGCTTCCACTGGCACTTTTCATGAGAGGAACAAATTTGGCGTCAATTTCAACCCACAATTTAGTTAACCCATTCTCGGCAGCAAGCTCAAGACCTTTAACGAGAGCATGCAATTTAGCAAAGTTGTTAGTGGAAAAACCGATAAAGTCTTGAAAAGCTAAGACGACATAGTCATTATGGTCACGAATAACACCAACTCCTCCAGCAACTCCATTCTGACCTTTTGCTGCCCTATCCGTATTTAACTTCCAAGTTCCACGAGGTAGCTTTTTCCACGAGACCATAACCGGATGCTGGGGTAAAGGGGGAGATAAGCTAATTCCCAAAAAATAAGATGCCACTGAAGTATCACCTTGCTAATAATTTCAAGGGACTTTCTGACATTTGAATAGATTGTGCAAATAAGCTTTCACATGCCAAACCACTCTGGTCTAGTAGAAACCCAAATTCCTATGCTTGGAGTTATTTCTCTCGCACCACAAAAACCATAGAATAATGAGAGGCAAAAGAAAACGGATGTGATACGGGGAAGATAAGCAGGTAGAATTCTTCCAATAAAGAATGAAGTTAACAATATTTTCAAAATGAATATTTTTCAAATTAAACATGTTACCAAAAAAATTCCATTCCTGGTTAATTTGAGGGCTATCCAGAAAGATATGTTGGATACTCTCTACATTAGCGCAACACTGACATCGAGAAGCCAATTGAAATCCTTTCTATTGCATTCTCTCATCAACGGGGATCCAATTGTTCACTAACCGAAGGAAAGTAGACATGGTTGGGGTGAGACATGGATTCCAAATATCCCCTAACAGTTGATGAGCAACACCTTTATCGCGAATGTGATCCCACGCTGTTTTGATAGAGAAGTTTCCAGGAGCAAAAAGTTTTCAAGTTATAACATCTCTTTGAGAAGGATCAAAAGAGATGTTGGAAATTAGTTGAAGCAATCGATGTAAACGACGAAGATTCCATTGACCCCCAAGATAGTATGAGTTAACTGATTATGTCCCCACTCGAGTCACTCCTGGGGTACGAGAAAAGGGTTTCTCTCCACACCAATGGTCGTGCCAAAAAGAAATAGAACCCGTCCCCAACCCCCAGAAAATGTGATTTTGAGCTTGCTCTCAAGTATTACACATTTTCCTCCAAGTATGACTATCACTTTTACAAACTTTGGCCACCACAGGAAAAGACCCATCACAATATTTCTTCTCTAGGATAGACGCCCAAAGCGAGTTTTGGGACCGAAAACGCCACCAAAGTTTAGATAAGAACGCTTCCACCACATCAGAAAGTTTACGAATGCCAAGCCCTCCTTCATTATGTGGTTGACAAATATCACTCCTAGATTTCCAGTGATTTTTTCTATGATCACTAGTGGATCCCCAAAAAAATCAAGCCATAATTTGCTCCATGGTATGTATAATCGAAAGAGGTGGTTTAAGGACATGAGTTAAATATATAGGCATGGTCGAGCTTGTTTAATTTCAAGTTTCTTTGTTAGCCCAGCTAATGAACAATCGATATCATTTATATTAAAGTTCATGACGAAATAGTAGAAGGAGTCAGGGAGCGATTGCAAGATGAGATCAACTTGAAGATGAAGATCCATATAGAATTTTAACGACCTTATCCTCTAGCTCTATAGTTGTCACACGCCCAACTGAAATGAGCTAGTTGTACTCTCTCATCCTCATCTCTCTTAGGGACAGGAGAACAATTGATTTCCAACACATAATCAATTGACTCCTCACTTAGGACATTCCTTAAGATTGCGATCCATTCCATGTAGTTGGGTCCTGTTAGAACATTTCTTTTGAGTAAGTTTAAAAGTGGGTTTGTCATTTTGAGAGAGATAATCAGGAAAATAAATGCAGAAATAAACCAGATTTAATTAGATTACTTGTAATTGACTTAACCAAGAAAAATTAAGGACTTTAAAATTTATATTGGCTCCCACTGTTTTTTTTTTTTATCCTACACTCCCATGTAGAAATCGGGAATCATCATTGGCATCGACTCCACAGTGGGTATTGAGTTTTTCAAATAATTAAATAGGTTGCAGCCTAACCGATTTCTGGCCCGTTAATTATTTGAAGTGATGTCTTACATTAATTTATCCAATAAATATTTCAATACATTTCCCCATAGTTCACCAAGCCGCAACCTAACCGATTTCTAAACTCGTGAACTATCATAGAACTCCTTTAATCTAACATTTGAATTTCACCTTGCAACCTAACCGATTTCTTTGGTGAAATATGCTTCGACTAAGGCATCACCTGCACTTAATAAAATTTCAAATTATTTCCAAATGCATAACCCCCATAACTGGAAAGTATTATACATTTGTTGTAATTTTAATTTTATCAAGCTTAGTGGAGGGTGAGGATGTCCCACATCCTTTACTAACTCGGCATTATTTATTTGGAAGAATTGGGATTTTCAAATATTCGGTCTTACTTGGCACATTAGTCAATTTATATAGCGCAATTATCATATTGAACTTGCATAATTTATACTACTAATAAACATGCCTATCAATATAAGTTGAATTAAATAAATAAAACCGCCACACTCGATGATGGACTCTTACTTGAGGGCCCGATCCAACAGGCCATCACAAAAAGGTAAAAATGAAACCTATCTAATCTTCATGGGTTCCAAATCTCCGCCAGTCTAGAAAACTACCTATACATTATTTCTAAGAGAGCAATAAATAGCCTCAATTCAGGCTTTACAACCCATAAAAAGAAAGATACATCGAATAAAACCTTAGTCCATGATCGGTGTCAACATCACATAAGACATGCTCGCATTATTAAAACACTTACGTTGATTATTTAAAATTTTAGTCCAATTAAAAAGTCCTTTATAAAATTTCTAATTTTGTGTATTGTATATTTCACTTAAAATCAATCTAGTCCTATTAGATGACTTAGATATACAAAACTATAAATTAAGTATATCTACCTTTAATTAAAATAATATTAGTCCAACTAAAAAAGAATACATAAAATGCCGAATTTTATTTTATTATGATTTAAAGCCAATTAAATTTGAAAAAACTTTTATTTGATTAAAGAATTAATTATTTATCATCCATGAAAATGATTAATATTCCTTATTCAAATATCTAAGTATTTTTCAAGTTGAAGAAAAATTAATATTTAATCCAAAATTAATTATTATTCTCCAAAAATATAATTAATTATACTAATTAAATATAGTTATCCCAATTAATTTTATTTGGGCTTGATTTCATCAAACCCGTGTCACCATCCTTATGGTCCACTCGGATTTAACTTAATTGGGCCTAAAATAAATTAACAAGAATATAAGTTATGTGTTATTAATTTATTAGGCTATTTTTAATTTAACTCCAAATCACCAACCCATTGGGCCACTTGGAAAAAAATTAAATTAAGCCCAAACCAAATAATAAGTCAAAATTTAAGTAATTCTCCAATTGGGCCTAATTTGAATTATTCCGGGTCATCATTCTTTTGACCCACCCAGATAATTAAATTTACCCAAAACCCGAATACTAAATTTGACCCAGTACACAACCCAAATTTCATACTCGGGTCCATGACCCATTTCAGTGGACCGTGTGTCAAACACACGGCCCGATCAGGCCGTGTGGCCATGTGCAGTGTGGCCTGGTGCCGTGCACAGTGCATTCGGGGCATTCAGGTCCCGATTTTCCTCTTTTCTTGATTTTTTTTCTCATATCATAAAAAATCTCAGATTTACAATAAACATAAAAAATCAACTTCTCGGCTAAAAATCATAAAAACGCAGATTTAAGAACATATAAAAATGCATGCTTCAAAAACACATAATATGCATATCAAAAATCATATAACGATGATCAAATATGCAGATCAGAGATTGACTCTGATACCACCGTTGGGTTTCACAAAAAATACGCATCGGAATAAAAAATTTCACCCACAGTATCATCTTGATTTGCATATATGAATCAAATACTCACTAAAACTTACCCGTTATAGCGAAGTGGTTGGATAATTCGGCTCTTTTTCAAAATTCTGAATTGATTCAGAGTTGAAGTCTCCAATCCTTATATAATTCAATCTTCTTGAAATCTCTGAAGTTTTCTTGAACTCTGATCCGAACAACGAACTTACGTTGCCTCTAAATTGTCACGCGGATTGATGAAGAAAAATTTCCCCTTCTTCTTCCTTGTTGACCGACGGCTAGGGTGTGGAGAAAGGGAAGAGTTTTTTTTTTCTACGGGAGTTGTGAAAGTTATGATTATTTTCTAGGTCAAAAGTCTTTTAATTAATGTATTTAATATCACTTGACTTGTTGACCAAGACAAGACTCTAGAGCCCATGTTGGGCATCCAAGTGGATGCCCGACTAGTCTATAATGGGCGTCCAAATAGACACCCTTTATTTGGCCCGGCTCATCTTGTGTTTTAATTAATTCTCTATTATTTAGTTACTTATTTATTATATCCAATAAATAAATTAATTAATTAATTAATTAAATAACCAAATTAATTAGATAAATTAATTCAGTAATTTATTTCCATGAAAAA
This sequence comes from Buddleja alternifolia, assembly GCA_019426215.1. Lineage (NCBI taxonomy): Eukaryota > Viridiplantae > Streptophyta > Magnoliopsida > Lamiales > Scrophulariaceae > Buddleja > Buddleja alternifolia. The sequence goes on from CM033399.1 coordinate 31,037,596, forward strand.
TTAAGTAATAATTAATCTCATTCTTTTAATTAATTATCTCATCTAATGAGCAATTAATTAATCATATTTAATTTATCCTAAATTAAATCTCCTAGTTCCAAACAGAAAAATCCTTTTTATTTTTCTTTATCAGTCCTTTAGTGCGACTCTTGAGGTTCGTTTCGTTTCGTTTGGCAATGAGAGGAATTCAATGGAAGTGGGTAACACCTAACCAGTCACGCGGCCCACTTCGTAGCCCAAATAAAATCGAGTGAATGGATTATTCCACAACCTTCCAATCGTAAATGCCGTATACTTATAAACCTTTTATTCACGTGTTCCAGTCAAGTGAGAGTCATGGTAAAGTCAAACTCACTGAACTTGACCATATGTATTAATTATAATAATACGAGATCATTGAGTTCGATTTTGTGCCTCGCACAATCGACTCTATTGCTTTGCCAAAGACTTTGATCTCTATTATCTATAATCACATAGAATACTTTTTCATTCACTTATAAGAGAACAAATCTCATATTATTTATCAGCTAAGACTACCACTTGCCAATCAAGTCGCATTTTGAGGTCGACCCCACCAACGGGTGAATTGGGTCTAACTACTCTAGTGACAGACTTGACGTCACAAGTGTATCTTCAGCCATATACTTCAGGTCATAGGTTCACTTATACCTATTACGAACAATCAGTTCTGTCATTGACAGTCACAAAGTGAAAACCCATGTGACAGAACCGATGCGAGTCGTGTTCGAGCATATCAGTTCTCCTGAGGTGCCTACAACCTTAAGCTCCCACCATCACATGGTGTTCGACTGGCACTCCCGTATCAAAGCTCAGATTGTACGATTATTCCAAGTCTTTATTGTCCTTTAAAGACTTCATGTTACTTGCGAACTAGTTAAGTAATCAAGATTAATCTCTCTAGTGTCGATCTTCCTATCTCATAGGAAGTAAAGAGATTGCACTGAAAATATGGACAAATATTTTACACTACTTACAGATGTAGATAAGATTTATGTGAAAACAAAAACAATGCATTTTATTATAATTTAAGAATAAGTCATTTACAAGTTAGATGCCCTATACATTCTATCCTCTATAGTATCTGAGGGCATAATCCTAACATCAGCTGCTTTAACAGCTTAATACGTTTCAGCTCAACGTTGAATCGTTCGAATGTGGGCTGCAATTTTAGATTGCTAATTTAATTTTTGTATTTAATTCATCTTAGTTTTGTGCCTATAAAAGGCCTCCTCCAGCTGATGGAAATTTACACCAAAATCACAAATATCTTCTCTTGTGTTCATCTTCCTCCCCTTGAGAGTTCAAAGTAGAAAATATAGTTCCGTTGTTTCTGAGAGTTGAAGTGGTTCAATGTCCGAAAGTATCATTGTATCTTAGGATAAATTTTGTCAAAGCCGGTTATATCGATAGCCGGGGCAATTTCGTGTTAAGAATAGAGTTCACTCTCACCTTAAATATTCTCTTATCTCTTCCGACATTTGCATTTCCAGTTTCTTTGAAGTTTTGATCAACAAACTTAACATAAATTTTTTTGTGTTATTCAAATGGCTAATGCTGAAAATCCCGATAGCGTCTATGAACGAAGGAACCATCTAGCTGATGCTGCTGAAGCCACTGCTGATGCCGCCATGGCCAATATTGTTGCAAATGCGGCTGCTAATGTTGCACTTGGGGTGCTACCTTCTACTGCCCCGATTATTCCGGCTCAAGTAGAGAAGTCGACGAAGTTCAGTGGAGCTGACTTCAAGAGATGGCAACAAAAAACTTAAAAAAGCTTGTCAAGGAAATTATTGGGTGCGCTCAGCCCCGTCAGTAGCAGCATTTACATTGGCAGCATCAGGAGGAGGATCGGCAGCACCTGCACGCAGGTCAGCAGTAACAGCTGCGGGCTGATGTACAGCAGGTGGGGCAACTGGATCTACGGAAAGAAGAACCCCTGTCGCCTCTAGAGGAACCACCATAGTATCTAGGGCAGCCTCCGAATCTAGAAAGTCATCAGGAACACTTGCGGGAGGATAACCCTTTGCCTTGAACTATGCAGCACAGTCGTCAAAGCTTTTAACAAAGAAATCTATAGACTTGTCATCGATTAGATCAAAAAATTCCTTAGAAGCAAGGAAATCAACTTTGAACTTGGCAAGAAGCTCTTGGCCCTCAGCAGAGGCAGAGAAATTGGCTATCTAGTTCAAGCGTTCTTGGTTTAGGGCCTCTTCCAGGTCCGCCGCTCTATGTGTAGCCTGTGCAGCTAGTTCCACGTCCAGATCCACCTTTGTAGCGAGTAACCTCTGATAACCTTCATTAAGGATCTTGAGGTCTTGGCGCAGAACCTTCTCTTTAGCTGACCAGGACTCCTTTGATTTCCTAAGTTGCTCTTGGACCTTGGACAGCTTCTTCTGTAGATTATTCGCTTTATTGTTCTTATATTGGTCCCCAGAGCACAACCAGCCAGCATTGTGCACTACAATAAAACAGAGGTAAAATATTTAAATTATAAAACCATGTAGAAAAAAGAAAAGACGTTATACAAAGTTTACCTTGGGAAGAAGAAATAGGACCGCTCTAGTAGATTCACGTGGAGACAAGCTCTCCAGATAATGACGATCGAGGGAGTTAGGCAACCTCTAGAGAAAATCCAGCATAATGGAGATATCATTACTCTTCAAAGCAGAAAGGGGAGTCGGATCTTGAGCCCTGGAACGGGTCCTATAAACAAGCGGATATGTAGTCTTGATTTGGAGGTCGGGCATCAGGTCCTTGATAGCTATGCCTGAGTTGCTGTGTTTAGCTGAGTGAGTATCCAAAAGAGTTTATGAGGCTGTAGGCCTCTTCCCAAAAGCTATTTATTCCACCAAGGCTGGATCTCGGCGAGGATGAGATTGTTCTCCCTGACCTAAGGGAGGTGAGGACATAGGCAAGAGGTGTAGTTGGAGACTGTGATATTTTTGGTGGCAAGATCGGTGGAGGTGGTGGCAAAGAAGGCTCCGTAGCTGAAGGAGGCTTCTTCCTGCGCTTGAAGGCATCCTTAGATCGAGATGCATCCATTAACTCTTCTGCAAAACAAACAAAAAACAAGCTTTATCAGGAGACTGAAAAAGTAATGACAACTTGGAAACATCAAACATAAACATTTACAAAAAGCACATAAGTACTACCTAGAGTCTCGCCCTGCAGATCTGCTCCAATAGGGCCGAAATTGATGTTGTACAACAAACGACTATCAACAAGTTTACCCACATGACGAAGGGTAAAATTCAGGTAATGCACAAGCTACTGGTAATATGAAGACAGGTTTCGGGGAGGGTAAGGATTGGTGCCATCCACCTTCTCTAGAAATTCACAACAAAAGTTCCAAACCTCGCTTGGAGGTGGGGCAATGAAACAATAATTATATTTCCATTTCTTCTCAGTAGGATGGGTAGCAAAAAACATGGTTGGACCTCTGGAGGTGAGGTAAAAAACTCCACTATCTGATGAGATAGAACGAGGAAGAAATAGAGAGTAAACTAAATTAGCAGTGGCTGGGTGGTCATGGTGGTGAAGCAAAACAGCAAAGACAGCCATCATGCGAATGGCGTTAGGATCAAACTGATTCAAGGGGATACGGTACCTATTGGCTATTTCAATAAAAAGTCGAGGGATGGGAAAACGCAAACTTGCCCGCAGTTGGAAAACGTAGAAACAAGTGTAACCCAGAGAAGGTCGATGGGGCCTATCCTCAGCAGTTGAGACTACGATTTGGTACCTCTCAAATATGCCATATGTTTGGCGTATTTTTCGCTTCTGCTGTAGAGTAAAGTGAGATTGGATGACTCCTACAACATCCAGAGCCCTAGCCTGGCTACCCCCAGGATTGTCATCTTCGAAGAGGGAGAAAAGGATGGTGGTATTACGCCCATCAGACTCTGTTGCAGAAGATTCTATGTCAATAATTTTCTCACCCTCGGAAGCGTGGGTGGGACTGTACAAAGCACTCACAAAGGAGGTGGTTTCTTCCTCAGAATCGGGCGAGGGCTTTAACAAATTGTGGGGCTTATCGTGATTTTGGGAGTCAGAGCCAAGGCTATTTGACATATTAACACTCGCGGAAGAAGAAAATACAAAGGCACCACAACAAACAAAGCATACAAATGAACAAAGTAAAAAGGAGAGAAAAGTGCAATACCTAGGAAGTGGGACGACGAATGTGGAGTAACCGCCGCTGGAGAAGATGAATCGCGAGAAGAAGAAGGATAAAAGTTTTCTGGATTTTAAAACCTAAAACAAAGCAAAAATAAGGAAACAAAATTCGGCAGTTTGGCAAGTTATCTTTTTTGAAATTAAAAAATCAAAATGGAAATAACTTACACAAGGAAAGAGGCGGGCTCTTTTCTGATCCGAACATGTGGCGCCCATCGACGCATACCGAGGTGTAGTTGTGGCGGCACCAATTGACGAAACCGTGATTGATGCGCGGCTTCTTTGGACTCCAAAGCAATAACTGCAGAAATGTGGAGAAGTCCAATCGACTGGTCCAATCAAACTTAGGGTTTCTTCCAAACCTATATAGAAAGGCTTTTCGAGAGCTCAGCAGACCAGGTCACCGTACCTGCGCAGATTGGAGTTTTTCAACTTGTCCTTGGTCCCGTTTTCTATCCAACTCTCGCAGTTTGACAAGTCAAACTGCAGAGTTGGGGAGGACTATTGATGTGGGTGGAAATCTCACATTGGGCCAAATTGGGTAGTCCAATATCGTTTGGGCCTAAGCCCAATGATTTTGTAGACTTGGATCCTTCTAGAAGATATTATATTCGGACCTGCTTAGCTGGAAGATCCAAGGACCCGACCTGCACAGGGAGGGCAGCGCTATTTATGGTCAGCCTGTAAACAAGATCTAATCAATTAACAAGACTTACCATATATAGACCTGCGGAGAGCAAGCCCGAGATCCTATATTTTTACCATTTATACCTGATTGAATATAGCCCAAAATAGATAGATTATGATTAATCCTTACTACAAATGTATCTTTAATATAATTGATTTACCCTTTTCAAGCCCCCATCAAAAACTTGTATAAATATCAACGCCTACAATGAATAAAGGATTGAACTACTTTACCCTCGTGGACGTAAATCTGATTTTGGACCGAACCACGTATATCTTGTGTTCATTTACTTAATATTCGTGCTTTATACTATATCTTCATATATTATATCGCATATTCTTATTGATGTGAAACTCACACACATCACTTGGAATTTCAATTTTATTCATCTGAACAGTTCACAGTTCATAATGATCTATAATCTTTACTTTCAACCTAACTACACATTTTTATTTTCAATCTAACTAAACATTTTTATTTTATTATTTAGCAATACATGTTATTATCTTTATTTTGTTGATTTTCAGTTAAAATCGACTCTCAAATAATCACAATATTGCCATATACATATAGAAATATGATATTTAAAGATATTAGCTTGGAATTTTTGCTTGGGCGGTAAACGAATCGAATCGAGTCAAATGGGTTATTGTTCGAGCTTGTATGATTTACTATCGAGCTTCAAAATTTGTATTTGAGCTTGAATTGGTTGTTAATCGAGCCGATCTCAAACGATCTTTTCGAACCCGAATAGCTTGATTTGTACGCACATATCTTATCATTATCATGTATTCATGTTTCTAATCGAGCCAAACTCATGCGAATCTTCAAACTTATCGAACGCACAAAATATTGTTCAAACTTGATTTCATATGTTAAGGACCCTAGCCCAAACGAATTTTTATCGAATAATACCGAATCGAATAGCGAGTAATTTAGTTCGTTTTTCTGTCAACTTGAAAAATTATTTAAATATTGTAAGACGTGACGTGACCGACTGTGTTGCCCACTTGATCTACAAGCAATCATACTTCATTTGCTATTAATTTTTCTAAACATTGCAAGTCAAATATTCCTCTTCATCAACTTTCTATATAAAAATCCTGGCATGAATCTGAGTTCTCTTCTATCTCGACAAGGCAAAATTAGGATTGGAAACTCAGATCGAGTCGAGTCAATGGAGAGTGAATTGGTGCGCATGTGCATCGAGGCAGCGACGGAGAGCGCCGCCGCCGTCGAGAAGTGGCGGCGGCAGCGCCGGACTCTCGAGCGGATGCCGTCTCATCTCGCGGAGGCTCTCCTCCGCCACCTCCTCCGCCGCCGCCTTCTTTTTCCTTCTCTGCTCGAGTATGTCTTCTGATTAGCCTTTTTATTTTCGTTATTGTGTTTTAATTTGGCTGTGAATGTGAATTTGTGCTGATTTTCTGAGTGTTGGAAACTTTCGAACTATAAAAGTGCGCATGTATCGGATGAGTGCTCGTAAACTGAATTTCACAAATTAGTTAGTTGTGCGTGGATTTGCTCGTGTTTTATTCTACATTTCGCGATTGAAATGGAAGGAACTGTGGATTTTGTAAATTTCGAGGTTAGATTGGCTTGATAAGAACTGCGTATAGCTGATGTTTGAAGTCATAATTGCATTTATTGTGCTGAAGCGAGGGTTATTCTTGACAAAATATTGTATTTTGACTCAGCTGTATTTAAATTTCAGAAGTCCTATATATAGTTGATTAGCGTATAATTTAGATTGCAAAATCCGGCTGGCTGGAATTTGATCTGTATCTGTATCCAAATTGGTGAATATACCGGCTCCTTTAATAGAGCCACAATTGTTCAGAAGTAGATTCATCAATTTGGTTGGATTAATTGATCAGTCATGTTCTTCTGCCCTTATCTGTTTCACTGTGTTACTTAGACTATTTAAGCTTTTGAACTTGATCAGAGTCAATTTGTTTGTACTTATTGATCAGTATTAGTTCTGATCTATGACAATGTTTATTAAGCATCGAGTAGATGCAATGGTGGGGATGTTTTCAATTACATTTTTCTATTATGGACATATTAACAGACTGGATGCATTGCTTCTCCAGTGCAGTTATACATTGTATTTGATATCTTCATTTACATGTCATCAGAGTTTTCAAATACAGTGTAGAGGAAATTGATTTGAGAGGTGAGAGCTGTGTCGATGCAGAATGGATGGCATACTTGGGAGCATTCCGGTACTTGCGTTCAATGATTCTGGCAGACTGTCATAGACTCAATAATTCAGCTCTTTGGAGTATAACAGGTGTAAAGATGATGCATTTGTTACTCAATTCAAACTCATGTTTAGAAATATCTTTACCTTCTTGGTCTTTACCCAAAATAAAAGGATTGTACTTCCTCAGCCTATGGCAACATGGCTTACATTTGCATATTTCCATTGTGGATCTTTGCCCTATCCTGTTGATTCAGTTGTTTTTACTTAGTTGTCTTAATAACTGTGATGATTAATTAGTAGCAGCTGGAAGTCATATCTCCTGCCCCTCCATTGATTAGTTTCTTCCACAGAGCATTCAGTTGGAATTACTGTACGAATTCTCTTATGTTGTTCTTTCTGAATAGTTGAATTTATTTACTAGAGTCAATGGACAGATTCACATTCTAAGTTTAAGGGGCATGCAGTGCTAAAAGAGATAGTTCATCAATTGTTTCCTGCATCAGTGTAAGAAATAAAATACCTCGAGTCTCAAGCTTGTGGTAAAAAATTTCATAGTATGAGTTCAGATTTCTATTATAACATCTTTGTAGTTCTATTACTGACTGCATATGTTAGCAAGTTTCAGATCTGTGTTACTGGACTGACTGTTCATACATTTTATTAGTTCAGCTGTAGTTCATGTTTTATAATGTTAAGTCATAAGTTTGTTTCCACTTCTTTCAGGCATGACAAATTTAAAGGAGGTGGACCTCAACAGGTGCTCGAAGATAACAGATGCAGGCATCAGACATCTATTATCTGTTCCAGCCCTCGAGAGATTATGCATTTCTCAAACAAGTGTAACTGCACATGGTGTTGCGGTTCTCGCTTCACTAACTAACTTATTAATGTTGGACCTGGGAGGTTTACCTGTCACTGATTCGGCTCTGAATTCTCTTCAGGTAGAAAGTTGTGTGTACATGCTCTCTCTCTCTCTCTCTCTTTGTCGTTGTCATGTTTCCTTTGAGCAATCAGGTGCAGTTAATTTGGTTCTTTTTCTCCAATTATGTTTATTGTGGTGTGTACGTTAGTTTCTCAGCGAAACAATCCAGATAATTATAGTTCTAGCACTAAGTTTTTATGGTCTAGTCTTCCTTAATAATCATGGGATACAAAAGATTATAGGCAATATGATGCTCGCTTGAAATCATAAGATCTCTCTTCCCGGGACAAATTATTTTTGTTTTATATTTTCTAAAGAATGCTTTTCTCCTTTTTGCGATTTATTCTCTTTAGGATAGGGGAATCTTATGAAATTAGCTACGGAAGGTTGATTTGGTACTGGACTGTTAGGTCAATCACTTTTCTAGCAGATCCCAACTTAGCTTTGAGTATGGTATCATGTTGCTATATACCACCTTCTGGAGACTAAAGAATCAAAGAACAGAGAAAGCTGGATTATATTTTACAATTTTGGTGTCCACTTTTACGTAGTTATTTCTAATTGTTTCTGTTTCTTGTTTTCTTTGCCTATTCTAAAGTGAATTATTAGTTAAATATGCATATATTTCTGTCTCTATGATATCTAAACTTGTCAAAAACTGACTGATAATAAAAAATTTAGGCACTCACAAAACTGCAGCATTTAGACCTTTGGGGAAGTGAAGTCTCTAATGACGGAGCAGTTGTCCTCATGATGTTTCCAAGCTTGAGTTCTCTAAATCTAGCTTGGACCAATGTAACAAAGTTGCCGAATATATCCTCACTTGCACACCTAAACATGAGTAACTGCTCCATACATTCTCTATTTGAAGGTCATAAAACTTGTATGGAGAAGGTTATACTATCTGGAGCTACAATTGCTAATGTTTCTGAAGCCTTCCAATATGTTGAAACAAGTCGAATTCATTTCATGGATCTATCCAATTCTTCCCTTCAGTCATTCAGCCTTTTGCGGTCTATGAATGCACTGAACCACTTGAACCTCAGTGATACTTTACTGGATGACAATTCAGTCGAACACATCACCTATATTGGAGCAAATCTAAGATATTTGAACCTCAGCAATACAAAAATAAGTTCTGAGGGGGTCAGAGCATTAGCTGGACATGTTTCTAATCTTGAGACTATTTTGTTGTCTGGTACACCTATTGACGATAAAGCAGTTTCATATATTAGCATGATGCCCGCACTCAAAGTAATCAACCTAAGCAATACAAATGTGAAAGGTGCTAGCTCCAATCTATCGTTCTATTTCTTGGCTCATTAGTATCCAAGTAGGGTTGCGGAACATTAGATTACACATGATTATGTCAGCATTTCTTTGACATTATCATGTTCTCACCAAATGTGTGACAACCCTATTTGGGTATGAAATTTCTCCCCCAAAAAAAAAGAAGAAAGAAAGAAATTAGTTTCTGTATCATGTTCTATTTTGCAGAATTTTCAACTACTTTCTTGGTTAAATTTTTTTATTATTATGATCATGGTACCAGGTCTGATGCATCAGGCGGACAATGCTCCAGATGAGGTCTCTTCATTCGCTGCACTACAAAACCTTAGTCATTTAGAAAGGTTGCAATTAGAGGATATCCATATTAAAGAGACAGCGTTGTGCCCTCTGACAAACTTGGGCACATTGACCTATTTATCCCTGAAAAGTGTCTCCCTTACAGACGCTTCTTTATATAATGTCTCATCTGCTCCAAAGTTGATATATCTTGGTGTTCGTGATGCTGTGCTGACTTATGCTGGACTCAATACTTTTGTTCCTCCTCCAACATTGGGAGTTCTTGATCTCCAAGGATGCTGGCTATTGACTAAGGATGATATTGCTCGTTTCTGTCATAAACATCCTCAAATTGAAGTGAGGCATGAGCTCGTTGTGCCGCTTGATAAAAGAAATATCCACTTTTCATCTCCAGCACGATTAAATATGAAGCACAAGCAGGCCAAGCTGTCTATGTCACCCGCCAAGTCTGATGAGCTTTTTGTGGGTGAGATATCTTTAACTGTATCTCCACCGAATTTTTTATTATTTTGGTTTTTTTTGTAGATGATGAATCCTCTATTAATCACTTAATCATGTTCAAGCAGATCAAAGATTGAAATATAGCAGAGAGGAACTATTAGCCCTGCAATTTTAATCTGTGTCACAACTTCCACCAATGAAGACAATCAGAGTCTGGATGGTCCTTTATATATTTTGATGGTCAATGCAACTCTTTTCTGGTCGGAACTCTTATATGGCGAAGGTTCAATATTGAAATAATTTAAGAGGTTTTCCCTGACTTTGTCCGTGTCAACTTTGTGTAAGATTTATACTAGAAGGGAGCAGCGTTGTATTCTGAAGTTGTTTGAAGAGAAGTGCAGCTAGCTTTGCACTATCGATCTTGTAAGATCAGACTGCGTTCAAGCTTGATGACTGTAGTATTGAGCTCTTGTAATTATGATTCTATGTTGTACCAAAATGTTTATTCCAGTTTAACTATTAGTATAAAGAACTATATGTATTTGTAAAGAAAAAAGAAATAAGGGGCATTATGGTGACACCCGAAAAAAAACTATTTATTTTTCCTTCTTGGGAGGGGACAATGTGCTCGTTTTCTTTATTCGGTGAAATTTGATATTAAGAACTATGCTCATTCAGTTTCATAGATAGATACAAGAAATTACTCGCGCGATATAATGAAGAATCAGTTCGTATGATTGCATTTTGTTGTATATTGTTCTTTTTTTTTGTTTTTTTTTTTTCAATTCTAAAAGAAACTGTTTTTTAGTCAATTGAATTTTATAGTGAATTGAGCGCAACAAAATTGGTCCGAGTTTTACAATTTGATTGAAATTTGACCAATAACAAACTAAATGGTGGCTGTTGCCTCACTGTCGTAGCATACACGTATTTCATGAACAAACCAACTATGAAGTCAAAGAAAATGAAAGTGATGATCCATTTAAGTGTATGATTGTTCTTAGTTTATGGCTTTATGCATTTCTCTTCTTGACGAATGATTATATATATATATATATATATATAATATAGGGAAAATTACTAAAACCCCCTTAAAATAAACTTTTGTATCCAAAAAATCCATCAAAATATTTTTGAATCCAAAAAACCTATACTACCAATTTTTCATTCCAAAACCCCCAAAATCTAAGATTAATAAATTTATGAACTTAATTGCCCTTAGTCTTCTAGATTAAAAATTAATTAATTATAGTTTCATATAGAAATTTATTTATTTAGAAATTTTATATTGATAATCGATACTTATTGGTTTTAATCATAAATTTTCAAACTTTTCTAATCTTTTCAAAAATTTAAAAAATAATATTTTTAGATGATTATTAGATTAAAATTAAAAATAAACTATATACAATATTTAAAAATATTATATATTAAAAAAATATGTATTAAACAATTTATCAATTTGAAAACTTTATAATAAAAAGAATCTGATAAAAAATCAATTAATCAATTTTTAACTTAATAATGAAGGGTAACTTAGTCTAAAAAGTTGTTAATCCTAACTTTTGGGGTTTTTTGATTGAAAAATTTGTAGAATAGGTTTTTGAAATTGAAAAGTATTTCATTGGTTTTTTGATGCAAAAATTTATTTTAAGGGGAATTTTAGTAATTTTGCCAGTAATATATAGAGGGGCCATGACAAATCCCCGCCCACCATGTCTGGCTTTTTGAGTTAAAAAATAAATAAAATAAACCGTTTACTATTGATTGTAATAGCTGATCAATTGTACTAATAAATAATATGAGAAATTGTACAGAGGCCCTTCATTTAATGTATAATTATTAAAAAAAATCACTTTTTGAAAATTACATAAAATCCCCCTTTTATGTTAAGTCATTTCTTACGATTACACCCCATGTATATTTAAAAATTCATATGATTTTACCCAATATAAACCTTACAAATATACCCTTTGAAAGGGTGTATTGGTAATTTTAGATAAGTGAGGGATTTTTTTTAACTACTTCACAATAAGTGAAGGGTCTGTGTGTAGCTTTTCCTAAATAATAACCCATTTGGGATGGAAGGCATAATCAAGCAGGCTCTCGTTCTCTACATGAAAGCATCACCCTCCATGTGATTAAGAAAACCCCTGATATCCATACATAGAGACGTGGGCAAGTAGTGGTGGGAGTTGAAATAAAGCAAACAATTCACCAAGAATTACACAAAAAATGCAGGACATATAGTTACATTGTATTATGAATCTGAGACGACAAATATAATTTAGGAATAGTCATATGTACAGTCCAATCCATCTTTTCTCGTTGTTTCTCCTACGGGGATAGGGGGACAAGCCATACATAGATATCAAACAAAAACCTCGCCATCAGCAGCAAACATCGTCAAAGCAGATTATATTGTATCAGTTGTCTGCAGAACTTAGTAGGCTCTGCTTATTTCTTGTACATGTTGTCAATGACACTCTGCAAATAAAAGGAGAAAGAAAGAACAGGGTATTGCTGTCGGTCAGATAGCAAGAACGTATAAACTTCCCTAGAAAATTGAGAGGAAGATAAATGTTGTACAACTCAGAATCGGGATAACATCTTCGAAAAATGCCTAGTACTAAAAAAATTGATGAACAAAAGCCATCTCGTAAGTCGTAACCCACCTGGTAGTGCTTAAGCAACTGGGGTCTTTTCTTCTTGAATGTTGGCGTGATAAGGTCACGCTCTATGTCAAATGGTACTGGATCAAGGTGCACAGCTCTAACGTATTCAAAGCCTTTCAACTGCCAAAACAAAACGTATTAGACAGGTTTAGGAAAACCGAAAAACTATCAAAAGTTAACCAGCATCTCCTGGTAACTTTCCATGTCGTCCTAAAAAGATAAGAGATAATTATATGCACACTCCACCGCTTATTGGGTAACTATCACGAGCCTTGAGGGTTTGCAATCTACCATAACACCCTGTTAGATCCTAATAACTCAAATTGTAATCGGGTTTTACTCACCGGGGTCAAACTGTAATATGTTTTTAGTTTTTACTGATGGAGGAAATTATGTTAATTTCTCAAACTTCAGGGTGTTTTTCATAATTAGGATCTCACGCAGGGGTGTCAATGTAATTTACCCAAAAAGAATACTTGCACTAACAAAACTCATCAAGTAGTTTATGAGAGTTGAATCAATAAGGTAAAATAAGCATGCAGAGAAGAAAAACCTTTTTCTCTTTTGCAATCCTTGCGAGCTCTCCGATAAAGTATTCTTTCACTTTGGGATTTTCACAAAGGGAATTGAAGTCTCCTGATATACCATTCTGTTCAGCCCATTGCTCCACTGCTCGCTGGCTTGGGTTAATAATAGCAACAAGAGACGACTCAAAGCTGTTTCCATATATCCATATCTGCAATTCAAAAAGTTATGCATTTTGTATATCAATATCACAGCACATTATTAGTACTCTTGTGCTACTTCCATTTTTGCTCAAAGTATGGCGTGTTCAAACTATCTTGGGGGCATTTACTCTAACAAATGACAAAAGCTGCTTTTTTATTTTTTAAAATGTCATTTAAAGATGACTATACTCATACATACCGATTCAATATCAGTAACTAGACCGTAGATATTTTCCAAGTTCTCTACTGCAACATACTCTCCTTGTGAGAGTTTGAATATGTTCTTCTTGCGATCAACAATTTTCAGGCTCCCGTCTGCTTGCCATTCACCAATATCCCCTAAAAAATTAGATTTTGACTAAAAAGTTCAAGATTCGAAACCTTAAATAATTGATTTAATATGAATTGCATATGATGTGTAGAAGAGGAACCTGTGTGAAACCAGCCATCAATGAAAACTTCTTTTGTAAGGTCTTCGCGTTTAAAGTAGCCTGAAAATAAAGTATCACCCCTTACACATACTTCTCCACGCGGCGTGCTTGAGAGGGCATCATACCCCATTTCAGGAACAGATTCTAGGCGAGCATCCACATTCGGCACTGGGGGGCCCACGCTGCCCAGCTGGCTAAGCTCATCCGGTATTGTAACAAATGTACCAGCACAAGTTTCTGTCAAGCCTACATCATTAGAAAAGGAAATAAGCCAGACACCATCAGTAAGCAGGAATATAAGGAATTAACCATCAAGAAATGAATTTCAAGGTCCAAAAAGCATTAAGACCGGTAGAAACCTATAATAAAAGTTGGTTGACAAGTTAGTAAAAGAAAATTGGCTTATTTAAGCTCTACTAAAAGATACAACATTAGATAAAGTCAATGACAGATTTTTAATAAGGAAGTTTTCACATGAAACCATACAAGGGAGGGCGCTTCCAACTTGAAGATGCCAGTCACGATTTTAGGCGCCGTGATTATACAAATTTTTGAAATCATAAAATGGAAAATTACATATGACAAATAATCTGAACCAAAAAAAGGCAAGGAATAGAACAAGATTTTGTAAGCAGATGTATGAAAGCTTCAGCTGACATCTTTACAGAAAAGAACACATCAAGGGAGGTTTAAGGTGCAAGTCTAGTGTAGATGAAAGAACCACATCATATGCAGAAAGAAGCCAATGCTTATAAACAAATATAATGACAATAAAGGGATAAATGCAAAAAAAAACCCTATGATATGACTTTTTTGCTAAAAACCCCCTGTGATCACGAAATAACCTAAACCCCCCGTGATAACTAAAAACTCTGCTTACTAGCCCTCGCGGTTAACAAATACTAACGCCGTTAAATTTTTCCCTATTTTTCCTATTACACCCCTTATATTACTACAAGGGTTTCTCTTTTACAATTTTTTGTATTTTTTTTTCTTTTTTCCTTTCCTTTTCCCTTCCCCCATTGTCCGCCTTCTTCTTCCCTGTTCCCGTAACAAACCAAACCTTTGTAATACACCCCCAAAAACCCACTTTCTGAATTAAAAATTTAAAAACTTAGTGGAAATGAATAGGGATTTTGTAACCAAAAACCCATTCAGACATTTTTTGAATTTGGGTAAAAATCCACCCCCAAAAACCCACTTGAAGAGCTTTAAATTTCTCATTGGGAAGACAGCTAATTCTCAATCAACTCCAACAATGGATTCTCCTCTTCAGATTGGGACGAAAGGGGCCATTGCCAGAAAAGGGGAAGCTTCTAGAAGCGGTGATGAAAACATGGCTGCTGCTTCAAACCCTCCTCCTCACAGGCCATATTCCACAGTGGCGCCATTCCTCCATCACCTCTTGAGACGTACCAGATTCCGGCACCACCGATGGCGCCGCCTTTGCCGGTTAATAACGCTGGTGGGGGTGAAATAGAAGTGTTTTGGTAGCGACGGTGGTGAGATGGAAGCTTGGTGGTAGGTCTGAAATTGAAATTGAAGTCTGAAAGAGAGATTGGAAGCTATGGTGGATGTGTTGTTGATTGAAGATGGAGGGCAGACAGTGGTTTGAGGTGGGTTAGGAAGATAAGCTGAATTTGCTTCTTTTTTTTTAGTAAGTTTACTTTTTTATATTATTTTGTAAATTTAATTTTTAAAATATTTAGTTAACTGTAAAATTATATTTAATGTCAATTTTAGAATGTAATTTTTTCTTTACAATTTTATTAAGTGTAAAAAATAACATTAATGCAGTAAACTTATTGTTAATTTAGTATTTGAATAATTTGATTTTTGTTATCAATTATTTAATTGTAAAGTGAGTTTTAATAAGGGTTAAATGCAAGCAAAATACCAAGGCTTTATATCATAGGATAAGGGCATAATTGTCAATTGGGTATGTTAAACAATCTTAAAAAAGGCCAAAAAACGCTCCCAGTCGCAGCACCCGCGCGTACAGCACCATTCTGTTAACTTCTAATGGAATGGGGATTTCACGCAGAGTTTTTGGTTATCATAAGGTGTTATTAGGCTATTTCGTGATCCCAGGGGGTTTATAGCAAAAAAAGTCAAATCACAGGGGGGGGTTTTGCATTTACCCCAAAAAATCCCAACATTGGCAGGCAATAAATTTCATAGGACAAAGGAAAATACCATATCCCTGAAGAACGTAAGAACATGACACTACTCGGAGATATTCATCTATATGGGAGGCAAGAGGTGCTGCTCCAGATAAAATAACTCTTACTTTGCCCCCTAAGCCTTGTTTTACCTAAAAGAGCATTCCAGATGGTTCAGTAACAATTTTGTTAAAACTTTGATAGGTATGAATAAGAAAGAAACACTGCGGAAAAAATAAGGCCAATTACCTTACTGAAAACAATTTTGTCAAATAACGGAGCTGCCTCTGTGTGCTTACGGCCCTTCCTCATACCACTTAGTTTTCTGCAAAACAGATTTCGCATGCAGGTATGAGAACTATGGAAACTGCAAGAGTGATGTTGTGCCCAAAGGCCCCAAACAGTATAAAAGTCACAGCTTGAAAGCAGAGTAACAGGAAAAGACAGAAAGTTAAGGCTTTAAAAAGTCTCTAACTATGGTTTAGTCAACCTTAGTAAATTCTGTTCAATAACTTTTTATTCAACAAACAAAGAACTTACAAAGAATAAGCAAGATTGAACAACGCCCGTTTAATAAACCCCCCTGCTGAAATCTTCTGTTGCAAACCTGAAATTACAACAGCTAATTAATAAAAAACCACCTCAAACAAGGTCAATACAAGCATTTCAGAAACCATAAAGTTCGTTCCAACAACCCAAACCTTTTCTTCAAGACATTCAAATTCTATAGACCAGATGTTCGATCTATATTATTTGTACATGGATACTGGAGGCACCGAGCAAAATACGTGAAATAGAATTTTTTACTGGGTTAACATATCCAAATCCATTTATCACAAGAAACCAAGTAATAGAACATATATCTAACATGGGTAAAAAATGATCCATTAATACAACGCACTCCACAGCATTCCACCAAGCCATCTCAAAGGATGCAACAATTTAACCATTAATTCCGTCATATATAATTGTTGAAGGCCGCCAACCTGAATGAATTCTCTCTAATACTCGAGGGACTGCACAGAAAATAGTGGGTTTAAGCTCTGCTATATCTTCAACCAATAACTTAACATCCTGCAAATATGAAATAATGTAACATATAAATCGTGTAGGCAAGCTCCAAGTATTGGAATATAAGCAAAACCTTCTTACCCCACGCCAAAATCCAATTGCAGCCCCATGATTGATGAAACACTCTTCAATGACACGATCAAATATGTGTGCCAAAGGGAGATAAGACAGATATACATCATTGACTGTTAACTGCGGAGGCAAAAAAGAAGGAAGAAAGAAATTGCAACTTTAACCACAATGTTTTGAAATGCTTGTTAGGTGCCTCCCATATTTTCAATGAAAAACCTAATTTATATATTAAATTCTATCCCTAGCATGACTATACAACAAGTGCAAGATAAACAAATAGATTAATAGATGCGTAATCACCGCTTCATTCACACTCTCAAGCAGACGCTTTACTCCAGCTATTAAAGTTACAATGCTGTTGTTGGAAATCATGACGCCCTTGGGGTCTCCAGTAGTTCCACTAGTATACATAATTGTACAAATGTCGGTTTTCTTTGTCACAGGAAGATCAAAATGTTTATTTTCTCCCTGCACAATATCAAATGTAAACGAGTTCAAATCAATACTTCACGTAAGGAACATTACATCAGATGCATGACACTACTGGGTGAAAGGAACATAAGAGAGACGAATATTTTTTTAACTCAAATTAAAATTATATATTCGTATAGACGAGTCCATAAAAACATTGCATTAAACATACTGACGATTAGATTAGCTATATATACACGTCAGCAGATATATCACATCCATTGACTGGATTTACCCCTCCGTACACAAACAGACAACACAAAATAAAGGGAAAATCGTTGAAAAAGAAAAAATAAAAAAAAGGATGCAGAAGAAGAAAGAGAGAGCACATAAGCCCAGAAATGAGATAATTCATGCTTTCTTCTCCTATATGTTCTATTAACTTTG
This sequence comes from Buddleja alternifolia, assembly GCA_019426215.1. Taxonomy (NCBI): domain Eukaryota; kingdom Viridiplantae; phylum Streptophyta; class Magnoliopsida; order Lamiales; family Scrophulariaceae; genus Buddleja; species Buddleja alternifolia. The sequence goes on from CM033399.1 coordinate 31,055,631, forward strand.
CTGGCTATAAAACCCTAAGAGATGACAATCACTTCCAGAGAAGCTTACATCAAGCTAGTCCATTCTGCACTAAGGGTAACAACATAATAAAGCACCAGAACATGGCAGTGAACAAACTCAAGTATGACGGCATGTTTGATTTCCGCAAAGAGTTTGGGAATGCTATCAGTACAAATCAGAAATGAGTTGAAATTGCAGCTAATGAAAAGCACAAGCCATAGTGCTGTTACGTAAAAGTAGCTATTTATTACTCCTTTTCTTAAACAGAATGTCCAGGGTGGAACTTCATTTCTTTGGTTAATTCAGCAGTTTTCTGCACCTAAATGTCAAATTGGTCCACTTGGTGTTTGTTATCCAAAATCCATCCAAATGATTTTAGTTTTCTGGAATCACTAAGTCAGGCAAGCCTTTTTCTTTTTTTCCCCCTTAGATAAATTGGTAATATATTATTCAAAATTCACTTCAGCGGAGGAACTCAACCAAGATACTTGATGTAAAGTATTTTTAAAAAGCCTCCAATTACAACATCACAACAGAAATGTCTGCATATAACGAGGTTCAAAACCATATTGGTATCCATTCAACAGGGACCATGCGAGGGGCATACTGGATAATCACTAGTGACAAACCTCGTGTATAAATAGCTATTTTCTTTTCAAATAACAAGTCCATTGTGATTAGCCAGTTCAATCCCAGTCACATAAGAAAAAATAACAGATTAAATTCATCGGACTTACCAATGACAAAAATTCATCCCAAGAATAAATAGCCACACCAAATTTTTCAAATTCTTCCTTCTGTTGGGAGGTAACTTTCCCAAAGCTTACAATTGCTGAAAATGAGGAGCACATTGATCAATTTCATTAACACCCATATCAATTATCAAAAGGAAATCTGACTCCAAAAGATACTCACTTCTCAAGTACTTTGCTGCTCCAGGAAATGTTTTCAACAGCTGCAAATTCAAAGGTACATGTTAGCGTAAGTTACATGTTTCCAAACCCAGGTCACATTATTAGATATTAACTCTAGAACATGTCTATCAAGTTGACAGACAAAGTTCTAAACCTGTACCCTAGCATGCCAGAAAAATAAGAGATATAACATCAGACCAATATTATTTATCAAAACTTCTTGTAGAAGTAAATTTGAAAAAACTTCCACAATATATTGTAAAAGAAATTTAAGAGAATTTCTCTTCATGGATATAAGTCTATAACAATTGTACCTCAGAAATCTTTTTCTCTTCTACAAAAGCAAGTTCAACTTCGGCATGGCATATGATGAATTCGATTGCTCCAGCACCTGAACCAGCCAAAGGAATTAATCAAGTCTTGCTGAAATGTGGTACTTCAGAAAATACACCCAGCACATGGCAAAAGCCTATGAACTTGTGGATTGTTTATTTACAGATTTCACAGTAAACTACACAAACAAATGCCAATGGATGAACTGTACATACCTAAGGTGTCATATAGAGGAACACAAAAGAGTCCATGAGCATTACAAGCCTGCATTAGTGTAATTTCAGGATGAAGTCAAAATACTTATTTTGGGTAGTGTCTAGAAAACAATAGATATATACACCTTTAAGTTACCAAACCTACCATCAAGAATACAAAAAAGAGGAGAAAAGCTTTAGAATGAGAAATAAGACATGCGAAAAACCGAGTGCAACGATACAAAGATATTTTATTTCTTTCTTTGTATTAATCTTACTCCTGCCTCTTATGATTCTCTCATCTAGAACCCCTTTTATTTTTGCAAAATACCTACAACTACAAGCCTTTAAAAAAATGATAAAGGAACAGACAAAGGAGACGGTAGGTGTATTGACTATTAGCTGACAGAAGGAAAGATAAATGTATAAGTCAGCATCGTATGACAGGCAAATTTTGAGGGCCAGGAGCCGCAGCTGAAAAAGTTCAGTAATATTTATCAGATGAAAGCTTAGTATGACATTGCGAAGGATGAAACCCTGCATCAAGTTTTACCAAAGTTTGCATTAAATCACAAAATATCTTAAACTAGTTAACATTGCCAGGCCATCATCCAGATATGGAGAACATACAGAAAGGACTGGGCAGAAGAAATAAAATTGATTCTCTGATAAATTTAACTTTCTACCTTTTTTTCAAGTCCCCAGAACTGTATCGAAGCAGCCTAGTGTGATAAATGTATGTAATATAAAGCGCACTGCACTTAAAATGAGAATGTGTTTGGGTAGGGGGAACATATAAATAATAATAAGCCAAGTTACCAAAATAGTTTAGGGCTTTCCAGAGTTTCTTCCCTGGAAACTGGATTATTAAATGCTTAGAATTTGATCCAGCTATTGACAATTATGACAACAAAAGATTTACAGGTTCACAAATACGAAAGCAAGCATGCACTCACATAAACAACACAAAAGGATGAAAAGAGAGGAAGCGAGAGGAAATAAAAATTGCTTAAGTACCTCCATACTCATAATCCACTCAGCAGAGTTAGCGCCATAGATTCCACATCGTCCTCCCTGACATTATTAATCATCAGAGGGAGAATGAGATGGAAAATCATTATTTACTGAACAAAAGATACTGGAAAATATAATATAGCAAAGTACATTTACACCAAAGGAAATGAGCAGATGTCAAAGAGATCACCAGAGTAATTACAAGACTGGAAAAATAGAAAAATTGTAACTAAAAACCAAACATCATATGGCAAGTATGTATACATGAATCTAAACGCAACTCACAATACAAGCCTAAACGAACTTGTAACAGCATACAATGAACTGACACCCATCAAGTAACTTTAGCATTGGGATATTTTTTCTCTGTTAGAAGTGATTGACAGCAAAACTAAAGTTTCAGAACAAGTCCAATGATGCTTACTTGCTCGATGCCACAACTGCGCATGGAATTACCAACTTTCACCACAATGTCATACGCTTCTTTGTAAGTCATCCATAAGTATTTACCAGGCTGGTGAGGCAGTCAATGATGAAGATTAGCGAAAGGTTCAATACAGAGAAAAAGGAAAATAAAAGCACGGAAAAATCGGAAGAAAGTAAAATATCCAGTCATGCATGATTCAACCTCTAATAATTAAACAACAACAATATACCTGTCCATTGACAATTTCACGACGACCAAGCATTGGATTGTTGGGATACTTCTCTACTGACAAACTGTGCCACAAAGGAAAAGGTTTCACTCACATATTCATAAGCACGAAAGTTAATATAAATACATAGTAATAGTTAGAGCAGAAGATCCTGTATGTAGGAAGCACATACACTCTCCTAGAGCTATAGTATCCACGTTGGATACGGACAAAATTAAACTAGTATCAGGACACACAAGCACCAGTTCGGACATCCTTTTTCTTATTTTTATTGTTGGCACAGATGAGGCAGAAAATGTGTTGGACACTCAAATACCCATGTCGTATTTACCATTTCCATTATGACGGGAAATTCTCATGTACTTCTCTGGAACTCCTATCAGCTTTTAATTTTCTTTATTAAATAACTGAATCTTCTTACTCTTAAACTTTTCAAATAATCAATTCAAGTTCTCACCACCTTGCTTAAGTTTATCACTATTTCTAGTAAAAGAGAATGGATAGCATAAGATATAATAATTTTTGGATATTTCTGTTATTTGGCATTTCTTGAGGATGAAAAATACTAGAATTTGAAAAAAAAAAGAAATCCATACCCATTTGGTCATGCTGTAGTCACACTCTTAATTATGTACATATATGCCCTTCTCAGTCTAACATTTATGTAGTTAAAGGATTATCATGTCAACTAGAGGAACGAAAAAGAAAATTGGAAATTCCTCTTCTTCTTGAAACTAAACAAGAACTTAGCGATCATACCAAACAAGGATATACAGTACCATACTTAAGTCGCACCAAACTCAAAAAGAACAGCACTATCTCCATACTCAAGGGGCCCATAATATAGCTTTGAACCTTACTCAAACACAAATATAAGCACTTCGATGCTTAAACCTTCCACTGACGAGATCCAGTAGTATTAAAAGTAAAAGAACACTACGAAATCACAATAACACAAATCAAAAACTCCTCATTCAATACGATCAAATCAACACAAAATTTGACAGTTCACAAGCAACAGAAATGTTGACTTCCACCTTCAAACCAACACGATTCACGGATTTAAATCGCACACGAATCAAATGCATCTCGACGACAAAACCTAAATCCTCACAAAATCTACGAAACCGTAATCACTAAATTAAACAGTTAGCACAAAACAATCTCCAAAACTTTTCAACAAAAAATGAAAATTATACCGAAAAATATCCCAGCAGCTGTCGAGTCCCGGCGTCGGAGCAGGAAAACCGTCCTTAGCGAAGATACTTCGATATGCCGGTCCGATCGACGGCTTTCCATCCTTTGCAGGCACGGAAGGCTCCACCTCTGTGATAAAACTCTTCCCCGTCATCTTCAAACCTTCTCAAAAACCTCAACCTGTAGTTACCAAATGTGTATGTATGTGTATGTATTGGTTTGGGAGTAAATGTAATGTGATGGAAGTTAAATACTGGAAATTGATGAGCGCTCCTGTGTAGACTAGTAGCTCTAGAGAGAGAAACGCGAGGCTGGTGTGCAACTGGTTAATGAATGGCCAGCCATACACTTTGACTTGAAGACAAATAGGAGAGAGAGAGAGAGACAAACGGCATAAATTTAATTTTCATAACTTTTTAATAATAAAAAAAAATTGGACAAATAAATTCCGGTATAGATTGGGCGCTCATATGATGCACGAATACAGTTACGAGACACATTAATATTTAAAATAATTAGTACTTAGGGATGACTCGAACACAATTATTTATGTGTATTTTTTTTTTCTCTCAATAGATAGACACGAATATAATGCGTGTTCAATACTACACAAAATAATTTTTAAAAATATACGTGCATCATAAGGGCTTTCATACCCCTAAGGTTTCAGATTATTTTTAAACCATGCCATGTCATTATGGTAATAAATGGTAAGATTGATTGATTTGGATTATTTATTATTAGGGGTTGAGTTTAAGTCGAGCTCAATAAATTATTGTTTAAATTTATTTAAATTATTATCGAATTTCAAAATTTGTGTTTAAGATTGGTTTGAATATTGCTAATCGAGTCGAACACGAATCGAACTCGAGTAGCTTGATTATTTTTTTTTATACGTATTTTATTATTTTTTACTAATTGAATTGAGTTTCAAAACTTATCGAACACAGAAAAATTGTTCAAGGTTCGTTTGATATAATGAGGAGTCGAGCTCAAACGAGATTTTCACTATCAATATCGAGTCGAGTAACGAGTAATTTAATTTATCATTCAGCCATGTTTAGTACTAAATAACCGATCTGTCCAAATAATTTCCGACATGACTTAATATCATTTGACGTGAAAGTTATGCTACAAAAGCGTATAAATGAGCCAACTCTAGGAACTACATCTTCCATATCAAATTTAATTACAAGCTGCAAATGAGCCAACTCTAAACAACTACATCTACTAAACTATTTACAAGTGTCAAAATTCAAGACAATTGTTTCGGTGATGAGCAAAAGGCATTTGGGCACCGCGTTTGGCTAACATGTCAGCGGCTCGATTAATCTCGTAAAGTAAAAGGTCGGTCTAACTCTGTCGAACCTAATCAAGGCCGTTTGGCACTCTTCAGGAAATGTCAGATTACTTGGCGAACCGATATTTTCCGGCAAAACATAGGAATAATAAAAGTCAAGTAAGTATTAACTAGCAAATGATAATGTTCTACTTATTAGTAAATGAGGGGGTCTATGTGTAGTTTTTCCTTATTAGTGCGATATGAAGTTTGGGTAAATGGCACTTCAATCCCAATTTCATTATTTTTTAGTAGATTATTCTCCAAAATAAACTTAAAAGCATTTTGTGTTTCAATTTAGTCATAGCAATATGATTTGATTCAATTGTTTGTGTAAAAATGCACTTCGTCAGCCATCAGCCGTGCCTATTCCTTGGACTTCCTGCAAAAGAAATTAAACCAACCAAAAGGCTTCATAATAATATGACTGTTAATGATAATGATGAAGGCAAGCCAAATGATAATATTTACAAAAGAAAATAGTGATCATACTAAAAGGAAAATTGACGAGGTGGTTGAGAATTACAATAATAAATAAACATGATGTCTATTTATTAATGTGATAATTGAGATTTAAAGTCTCAAATAAGAAAATTGATTTGAAAATGGAGTTGGCGGGGATAATGCCAAAATAAACGTAAGCTAGACTCTGTAAAATGCTACTAGATTACTTCTAGAAAACATCGTTTGAAAATTTGGAGTTGAAATCCCATGTACCCTAGAAATTTAACGTTTGTGGACAGAGTATTAATTATAGACTCTATACACGGATATGGATACGATAGTACGTGATTATGAAATTGGTATTTTAAAATTTTAGGATATGACACATTAACGATACATCTATGTATATGCATATATAGAATTTAAAAATAAATTTGATTAAATAGATTCATCGACATAAATAAAATTTTATTTCTTACCTTTAATTTTTTTGTCATTTGTTTAACTTTTATGTTTAATTTTTGAAAAAAGACCAAAAATATTATCTTTTTTCTTATTATAACCCAAAAAATTTTGTTTAATATTTTACAAAAATACTATGCCTGATATACACGACATGTTGGATATTTCAAATTTTGTATCAGATATAGTATCCAGAACTTTTTCTTTCTTTTTATTTTCGAACACTTCAAAAATGTCCCGAACATGATATCCGATATTATCCATTCTGAATACGGGTATGATACGAATACGATACTACATTTCATCATTTTTTAAAATATCCGTGTGCAATGCAACTGTGGCGGAGAGTTCGGACTTACGATTGCATGTGGGGTTAAAAGTAAATGGATTACTTTATTTTATTTTTTTGGTTTATACCAAAGGTTTCTCTCAACTTTACGTTAGAAATTAATCCCTTCGAGGCGTAGAGATCATCGAAGTGGGTTTGTCTCTCCGAACAAAGTCTTTTTCATACCCACGACCAATGATCGAACCCTGGATAGCATATACTTAAAGAACTCAATTATCTACCACCTATGTTGGAACTTATTGGTGGATTACTTTAAAATTAGTAGAAAAATACTGACCACTTGGTCATTGGAAATTGTATGTCTACGAAGTACGAACTATGACGGTTCCCATTAATTTATATGTTTTATTTTTTCGTAGCATTTGTTGGGTTGTTTTGGCCTGGTCCACATCATCGTACACTCTTGGGCATCTAAGAATAGCACTAGAGACTGTCGGAGATTTAAGAGGATGTGCACATTGATTGGTCATTTTGGTATTAGGCCGACGTGATTCAAGGTAAAATTATTTAAAAGAAATTGACGAACGATTCCTAAATAGTCTATTTGTAATCATTTATTTATGATGGACCAATCCATACGTAAGTTTTAATATATGGATTCCTAAATAGTCTATTTGTAATCATTTATTTATGATGGACCAATCCATACGTAAGTTTTAATATATGGATTATTGTAGTAAAACTTAAAGACTTACTTTGAGTTACATCAATTCTTAAGCATAATATCTCGAGATTAATATAGTTAGGAAGCAATATTGGGTATTCCTATTTTGTTTAAAAAGTCCACTTTCATGTTCGGATTAAAACGTGATTAACTGGTCGCACTAAAGAGTACACTTAAGTGTAAAGAGAAAAGAGGGGCAGGAGATTGGGTTTAGCTCTGCCTTATTGTAGTAAGGGTTAAGTCTAATTTGTCCATTAGGCGTGTTCATGGTGCGGTCTTGCAATTCTTATACAAATCTCAATTCTCAAATGATTAGTGCCATTGTGTGAGATTATGGTCATTTATAACTAGATAATACTAGTTAGATATACGCTTTTTAGATTAAAGCTACATGAACCAAGAAAAAAGTAATACATCACTACATAATGTTAGAGAAGAGCAGCAAGCGTTACAAAGATACAAAATAATAGTATATCACCTCAAAATATCAGTTTATGGAATATAAATGTGATATGTACATATTTTACCACATATATTAAATAATCACCCATGCGCGCGCGCACACGTCCAACTCAATCCACAATTTAGAAATGCCTCTAGCAACACATATGTTTAATCCCCCGTTAAGAGCCACGAGCTCGGCAACCATATTAGTTGATAATCCGAGGTGCTCCTTGAAAGCAAAAATAACTTCTCCAAGATGGTTTGAAGCCCCCCCCCCCCCCCCCCCCCCGTTGGCGCTCTAGCGATCGTTCCCGTAGCAGCTCCATCAGTATTCAACTTAATCCACCAAAATTGGGGCTTAACCCAATAACTAGATTTCATATATATCTAGGGATTCTTTACTTTGCACTGTTATTGGTGCATTCTTTCCGTTTTTGGGTTATTTCATCATGAGAATTCTGAACACCGCATTTTTTATAAATTATGTTTCGTTTTATAGGGGTACCATTTGGATAGTTTAGTTATTAATGAATATTTGAGAGAAAGAAATGAATGTTTTTCCAGGTCAGACATTTGAGTGTTTGCTCACTGTGAGAGATGTTTTGAAGAAAATAGGATTAGATAAAGACACCAAATGGATCGATGTCGGGATTATGTTGATTTTTTTGTATTTTATTGAGTACTTTCCTGGATTTTTTCAGTCCGGATCCTCTATTGCAAATGGTGTTGCATCTCCTATTGCATTCACTTCTATACATGACAAGTGTACAAAATTTAAATCAATTATATATTTAAGGAAAAGATTTATACACTTGTCATGCATAGAATAAATACAATATGAGATGCAATACCATTTTGCAATAGAGGATCTTGTGTGGAATTTTTCTTGTGCGAAAGTTGTCAAAAACGACAATGTAAAATTACGATGTTACACATTAATGATTTACATTTAATGATGGGTCATTCTTAAAGCCTCGGAAGCTTTAGGATAAGTTGGTGATATTAGTCTTTTCAGCTTTGTATAGTTAACCTTTGTATTGCTTAAGAATGTTACAATTGGTTTTATGTATATTTATTATTATTATTATTATTATTATTATTATTATTATTATTATTATTATTATTATTATTATTATTTTCAGTTTGACTGGTTTTGGATATAACTTGTATCAGTGTATTGAATCTTGATATAAATCATTCCTGGAACAAGAATATGCACTCTCTGAATATGTTCATAATTGGAGATATATTTTACTGAACTTTGATTCTAATCACATTGTGGCTTGGAATGCACTTTTTGTTATTACTCTTTGGATAGTGTGATTTTGAAGTTCATTGATGTTTGGTGATCCTATCCATAATTAATCTTATTCCTCCCCCCTACTATCCCATTGCCAAGCATCCCTAATAACCCGTTTACACTCCGAAGAGCGGAACCACAACTTCAAAACGAAATGGCTTCTTCATACGTCGCAGTTGATGTCTCCCTGATGAATCTAGCTCAATGCGAAGAGCCAAATGACCTGAATAGGCGGAATCAATATGTGTCACTTTGGTATTCTAAAAAGATAAGCGCCATCGAAAATTTTCACAAGTTATATCAATTTGTTTTTTCACTGTATAAAGATATACTCTCTATTGTTACTCCAGGTGCATTTGTATCCATTGTAACCCAAATCATGAAGATCAGCATCTTCTAAAGCCATACAAAAATTCTTCATCTGCCAGAATTCCCCATTCGGGCCCCTTTCTTTTTCCCATTGCGAAATAATCTCATTAAAGTCACCGGCAACCAACCAAGGGCCTGACTCATGCACATTCAAGCGGTCGAGTAAATTCCAAGATTTTTGTCTATTCAAAATTTTTGGCTCATCGTAGAAACCCGTTAACTGCCTACCCGAGACCCCACAATGAGCCGACACCAGAACATCAGTATGATTGGGAAAATAGGAATGAAGAGTAACCTCAATACTCTTATCACAAAGAATACCAAGGTACCATCCTATCACTATAGCATTAGACGTTAGAAAGATACACAATAATAGTATATCAAATCAAAGTATCAGTTTTATGCCAATAATCATTTGGTTAAGCGGCATCGCACACTCACTGTTAAATGTGAGGTCAAGTGTTCGAATCCCCATTCATACAATCCCACCATTGTAATTCAAAATACAAAAGTATCAATTTTATGAAATAAAAATATGATATGTACATATTTTACCACATTTATACATTTATCAAATAACCACCCACGCATGTGTGCCCACCTATAAAGCACGGACACTCCAAAAATCACCACGGGCAGTGTCGGGCGCGTTCGGACACGAACACGGACACGGCTCCAACACGTGTCAGACACGGCTATCCCGTGTCCCTAATAAAAAAAGATAAAAAAAATTTGGACACGGATGGTCACTTTTTATAAGATACTAAAACTTTGGGGGGTCAAATTGTAAATAAAAACTTACCAATTTTCTAAATCTACTAAAAACTTACCAACTTTTTATAAGGAATGAATTTGAACAATTGAGTATTTATTTTTGTTATATCATGTTTTGGATTGAAAACATGTTTATTGTTTTATTTAGTTTATATTTTTATTGTTATTTTGTATTTGTTATTGATAAGTGGTTGAATTATTTGCAATATACATAGATTTACGAAGAAACAAGTAAAATACAAATTTATATAATATATATATTAAAAAAAAAAAATTGGACAGCCGTGTCGTGTTTTTTATTTTTTTTAAAATGTCGTTCCCCGGTCCGTGTCGCCATGTTCGTGTCGGTGCATCATAGGCGCCCGAATATATACATTCATAAATATATAAAAAAAAAATCATTTTCTCGTGAAAGTAAAACTTGAAATTCGTTCGTGAACAAATATAATACGAAAAAAATTCAATGCACTTATTTGATTCTTAAAATTTGAGCATTACAATCAGCAAAAAGTAACGTTTTGAAAGTAATTTTAAACAAAAAGATAGAACCTATTATAAATATAGTGGTGAGTGTGAAAAAAAAAAAAAAATCATCGTGCCAAAGTTATTACAAATAATTGTGGGTAAAAATAGAATATCCATTCTAAGATACTTCATATTAATTTTCTTCTTTTTTTTATCAAAACCCTTTAAATTTAAATTTCTATTATTTAAAAAAGAATGTACGTACTTAATTGTCATAAAATATTATTTCGTCTAAAAGTTCCAAAGGCATTGAGTGAACACATTATCTATTCTATAAAAGACGTAACTAGACTAAATCAAGAATAAATATTGTAAACTAAAATAATATTTATTAGAAGGAAAATTATTAAAAGTTAAAGTCAAATAATGCATATATAGGTGGCGCCAGGCCAGTGTCTCCTGTCGCATAAATATTACTTATCCTAAACAAGATCTTAGTGGTTAAGGCTTAACAAACCCTTCTAATTATGAATGGTTTAAGCTCTGAGTTTACATTTTAATATCAATAACTAGACGAAAATTTACCCTTTTGGTGCAGTAACAAACTAATAAGAGCCAAAATGATACATACATAATGTATATCCATACCGGGTCAATTACTTAGAAAACGTAATTATAGTATTTGTTTTATTTTCAAGTACTGGGATTCTCTTCCTAATAAGTGCCCATTATTTTAGTTGAACGAGTTGTGCTTTGTACGATTTTTATTTAGCGTCTAGAACTTTCAGATACATTCACATCTAGAATTATTTGGTCAAATAAGTATTTTTCCGTAGAGGTTCTATTTTGTGCCCAAGTGACGTTATGGATGACCATGTCATATTCGAACAATTATTTTTTTTCCTTCGAAAATTGAATATTCGGTGTATTTGCGTGACAAAGAGATAATCTTTTGAATAGTTCATAACATTGAATTAAATTTATTTGAGATAATAAAATTCTACAAGACAGACAAATTCTCCACTCCCAATTGGCTAATTGTCAAAGTCTCCACTCCCAATTGGTTAATTGTCAAAGTCTCCACTCTCAATTGGCTAATTGTCATTCTTTTTCTTTGGGTGAGAGAATGCTACTTCTCATTTCTCATTTTCTTTAGAAAACATAAGAGAATTTATATTTAAGAGAGTAGATATATGATAGAAGAAGAGTGTTTGGATGAGTTTTTTTGATAGAAAAAAATGTAATGATTAGGTGTGATGTGATATATTTTTTATTTTTTTTTAAGAAATTTTTTTTTTGGGGAAGTTGTTATGGATGGATTTTTATTTTCTAAAAAAATTTAGACATATTTGAGCTAAACTCATATAATAAGTCATCCAAAAATATTCAAATTGAATTTTATTTTGTACCTAACATCATTCTGAATCAAGATTTGTGGTTATTTTGATGACTTTGGTAAAATATTGGTTGAGCTGTCTAATCATGAATATTAAAAAATCTGACTTTCCTTAGAAAAATCTGAGAGAAATGACAATTAAATCAATTTTTCAATGAAAGTTGAGATTTTTTTTTAAGGATTGAGTGTAACATTTTTTTGAAATATTTTTAGGATATGTCAAACATATGGATTTCTTATGAAAAAAATCTATGAAAAATTGAGTAATGGAATATGACATACCATCCAATTAGCCTATTATTTTCAAAATAATGTATATAGTCAAACAAAAATTAAACAAAGAAGTCCCTGACGGATGTACACATTTTCTTGTCTATGATGATTTCAGCTCACTTTCATTATACATCTTATTTTTCAATAATAACACATCATTAGATTTATTGTATAGACTTTTTCAGTTGAATTAGTCAGGAATATTGAAGATCAAAGTGGGGCGCCCCTGCCTCAACTAGGGTTCCAACTTCCGGCTTCCAACCTTACCACATAAATGAAGCCTTCATTTTGTGACATAAAAATTGAATTATTAAAGTATCCTATAATATATTTGAGAGCTTATAAAGTATATAAAAATATTTGATAAACATTTTAGAATGAAATGTTACAATCTCACAAAGTAAGAAGATATCTCCTCTAAGCTTCTTAAATATAGTCAAGATGTTCTAATTTATTTATTTTTAAAGATTATGTGAAGCCTTTTTATTTTCATAATCGATTAGTATGATAATGTAATATTAACTTATTTTTAAGTTCCATAATTTTATTTAGAGGTATTGTCACATTTGGTCCCTTGCGTTTGTCGTTAGATTCACCTTATTATAGGTCAACCATCAACAACTCATACAATACACTTACACTAAGTATTGAGTTCTACATCCTCAATAAGGTACGGATCCGTAACATTCAAATGAAAAGCTAAAGACTTAGCCATTAAACCACCGCACTGGTGGTTATACATAGGGCTGGGCATTGGGGTCGGGTTTTCGGGTATCCACCCGACCCGATCGGGTTCGGGTAATTCGGGTAGCAATTTTTTCCAAAAAATTGGGTATCGGGTAATACCCGAATCCGATTCGGGTATCGGGTAGGAAATTCCTACCCAAATACCCAATTGGGTACCCGAAGTTTCAAAGGAAATATATATATATATATATATATATAATATACATACTAACATTACATAGTGGCATATCACACATACACATATGACATATCCGTAGCCCGTAGGCAGTGAGTGGGCAGTTGCAATTTGCATTGTTACATAGTGAACTAAAGTGTATTAGTGATTTCAATATTTTAAGTTGAGTTGTAATTCTATTTGAATTAGTTGCAATGTAATAGACAATTTACATTTGGTGCTTGATTTGTAATTTGATTGAGTATGTTGAATTTGATGTTTAATTTGTGTTTGACTTAATTTAATCGAATGAGTTATTTATTGTTTATTCTTATTTCTTGTTAATTGTTGATTAGTTGTTAAATTGGAAATAAATTAATTGTTAAATCTTAACTTATTTCTTAATTACATAGTTAACTATTTTTAATAATATTAAAATAAAAAAAATGCAAGCAACAAAGTCTAAAGCCCTCTGTTGCTTGCAATTTTAAATCCAAAACAGAGGCTTCAACACCTCTGTTTTGGTCAGCCTTTGCAATCTGCTTTAAAAGCAGATTGCAATAACCGGGTACCCGAAACCCGAAATTTCGGGTACCCAGTTTTTCGGGTACCCGAAATTATCGAGTATTAATAGGGTAGCAATTTTTGCTACCCGAACCCGAACCCGAATTACCCACCCGACGCCCACCCCTAGTTATACATTATAAATATGGTCACATGTCATTAAGTGCATTAGTGCACATCTAAAGTTTCAAATCCACTAGAATAGCATGAAGTTTCCCTAATATAGGATCAATTTATCGTTCCTCGTAGATTTTTCAATCATAGACACGTACATACCTAGGCTGGAATATAGCTATATAAACTTCATGAGAGAAACTTCAAATAAGTATATTCTTAAACATCAATGCTAATTCTTGGTTGTGGCCGTGGCCATGTAGATAGATATCAAGGCGGCTAATCTTCAAATAAGATTTTACAGAATAAATGATCATTCACTCATCTTAGGTAAAAATTATATAGAATCGAAATGAAGATAGAGATACAATAGAGGCTTTATAGTTCATATGACAAAGCATTATTTTCTGAGACTAGATACTCAAAATTCGTAGATGCCTATAACTCAATATTCCTGCTAACACCATTCCCTATTTGAGAAAGCTCCCCTCAACCAAAACCCTTCTCTAGAATCCCAAACGTAACGGACTCGTATCATAAATACAAAATGTGTATTCATAAAAGACCAGATTTATTATATTGCTACTGTTCTTAAGCCACCCCAAAAAAAAAAAAGAACTTAGTGAAACATATCTTTCACTTAATTTACCCTTTATTACCTTTTCTTCCCTTTCTTTCTTCCTTTGACTTCTTTCTCTAAACTTCTAATCCTCTGATTAAGAACGGATGAAGGGGTGATTCTTTGTGTTGTAGTAGGTTTGGACGATTCTTCCACAGGTGTCGGTAGAGACTTCGGTTGTTGGGCTGCTGCATACTTCTTTAGTGCTTCGAAGAATGAGAAGCCGGGTTTTTGATCAGTTGATGAAGGTGGTGTAACGGGTATAATTGGTATACCCAAGAACTTCTTCACCTCGGGCTTCTTTATGACTGAAAACAAGAGAAAAATAAAATATATAAAGGTATAAGTAATTTAAAAAAATAAGAATAACAATAGTTTGACGTAAATCAAAATGTCTACATATGAAATAATATTAAAGGGAAAAAGCATAGACAAATTAAAGGGATTCACCTAATCCGTATGTGAGTGAGAAAAGGTTGGAGGTAATCCAGTAACAGAATATAGCCTGCACACACACACAATCAAATGGATTGGTTGTGAATTCAACCCTAAATCCTTGTTATATATTAAGAGAGGGAGGGATTATGATCATAAATAAAGAGGCATAATCGAGAAATATAAACAATCAAGCAAAAAAAATGCCCATTTCATGCTCCAAAGTTACAACTGTTGCTATAATTTTTATCCAATTCAAGTTAATATACTCAAGCACAAGGACTCTGTATCATCAAATAAGGAGAACAGAATTGTCAATTGCCAATACAACATTGATGGAATTTAAAATCAAATTAACATTTATGAGCACGATTTGTAGATCTAATGGCGATAGAGGCAAGATAAAATAATTAAGAGTTATTTGATAATATACAAAAACAGAACGGATCAAATTATTGCTGTAAACATTCAATTTGGACAAAACATTACACATTACCCATAGTTCTAGACTAGAGCAAATGAAGCATCACATACCTGAGGGAAACTTGCGGTTAAAGGGACTGTCAGTGCTGCAAAGGCCCTCGAGACATTCTTGATAGTTTTAGCACTAGGATTGCCTTCCAAACCTTCTTGGGCATTGCACTGAAAGGAATTAAAGCTCGACGATTAAACCAGATCAAATATTCAAATACACAAACCTGAGCACTGAGCAGTCAAAACTGACAGGAATAGAGAAGACACTTTAAATGCATGGCAGGATACCCACTATAATTAAAACTTCAAAAAAATAACTCAAAGTAAGATAAGCAAGCACTAAAGTAAAAGCTAACCCATAGTTGAGAAATAAAAAGGGTAAAAAATAGAAATACTTATCATATAAGGGCTAAAACACTAACATGTTCATGATAAATCAAAAAGGTTAAATTTCGGGACATATTTCCTTCAAAATATTGTCAAACTGTATATAAGTATAGGGGAGAACCAGAGTATGGGATCTGTGATCCAATAATTCTGTCAATTGTTAACTGTGAAGTCACAAAAAACCATAATGTGAATATCGAAAATTGTAGATTATTTATCTTCTGTGGTTTAAAACTTGGCTCGTATTACTAAAACACACATCATAGAGAGATTCTTCTTTCCCGTTAACTGGTCCAAGCGGAGGAATTAAACTTCAGCAATGCTCTTGTGCCAAAAGATCTGCTCCTTTCTGGCATATAACACATTTTCAAGGCAGTAGATCTGTATTTTGTACCCGAAAAAAATAGTGCATACATGAAAATTTTGTATGAAGATACTAGGTGTTTGGATTTCAATAATTATGCAGCAAATAATCAAATTGTAAAGCTTCAGTGGATAAACTAAACTTAACACAAGTTTAAAATCTATAAAAATTGGTTGAGTGTTGACAAATGCAAAGTAATCAGATATATAGAAAATGTAGCTAACCTCCACTGTAATCCAAAATGTCAATGCCGTCAAAACTGGGAAAATATACATGGTATCTGGAGTCGTCAAATCAGTAAACCATAATACCCCGCCATCTTTAAAAGATGGAACTTTTTCAGCCATGTTCCTAACCTGCACACAAGATGATTAGATAAGAATGTCATGGTTTGAGGAAGATTGATGAAATAATTGTGAGCCCCAGAAAGAGATAGAGAGGAGAAGCAATTATATAAATAAGGCATGAGGAGCATGATCTTACGGCAAAGAAGAAACTACAAAAGATGGGACCTGTGATTAGAAGTCCCTTCAAAGGGGTGAATGGAGTAACACCATATCTGCAACACCAAGACGCAAACATAATTATGATTTGTTGGAGAATTGTGAATGCACGTATACATTTTTCTTCCATAAGTCAACAAATGAGGCATAGTTATTTACAAACCCTTGATATTTCACAGAAAACGAATTTCCCTCACTAATTGTACTGCATAGACACCTTCATTAACCCTTCACGCACACCTTACTCAATCATATCTAAGCTTTATCATCGTCAATTTCGTCAATTCTGTTACCACCCTAGATCCTTGATGGATGAAAATCAACTCCTGGATTTTGGGATTCGGGAAGCAACACTCATTCACATCAAAATCTTCTAAGAATTGGTAATATTTTCACGCATTGCAATATAACTTTGGCCACTAAGGAGAAAAGAACAGAGGTTTCTATTCCAACACCAAAAGAGTCACTTAGCTAAGTATAATAAAAGATCTTAATGAAGTCCAACCATTTTTTTTTCAAGATGGTACTTTAAAGAGTTTATATAATAGCACCAACCGAGGTCTTCCAAGTTAGCAATAGGTCAATAACTCCTGGGAGCATTCTTTAGAATGACTTAATAAAAGGGAACAGAAGTAATACTGAAGTAGGATAACAATGGATGGGGTCATGTTGGCAAGTATCAAACGACTTGCATGGGAACTCCTTCCTCATGTAAATTTATCCTCTAAACAGAAATGGGATGCATTACTGACAGTTCATCCATTGAAACATGTCATCCGTATTTTATTATTTATATAAGTCTTTGATTTTTGGTACTGCACATAAAATCCTATAATGCAAGAATGCATTAAAGTTTCTATCTTTTTCCTTCTTTTTCTTTTGAGAATTAATTATCTGCTCAATAAATATAAAACCAAGTCACAAAAATACAAATGATCCTGATTTATTAGTTCCACAGGAAATATGGGTCACAGACATTTATGATGGCTCTCTATTAGTAAGAAGGACAAGTTACATACTCCTTGAATAGTTTTTTCATCTTTTCCTGACCTTCAGCAACAGCATTAGGACTCATGTCCTGTAAAACAATTGAGAGTTGAAAGCAATATCAAGTATTACACATAATAATAGAAGGATTAAGGCAAAAAACTTGTTTTTTCAGCAATTGTTGATCAACTTTATACAATAGAAAACAAGAGTCTGAAGCTCATACCCTATTATGCATATCTTCCTTAATTGCCTCCAGCTTAGGCCTTAGAAGCTGCACAAGATGTTCACGTAAATGGGCTTATCCTCAGATGTAAAAGCAATTTGGTAAGCCAAGGTTATGCTTTGAGGAAATGTCAGTAACATGAAACAAAATACATGATAAATCAACACAAAGAAGATGGGAATTGGCAGATAAATGACAAGAATAAAACAATGTTTTATATTATTGCACACAGATAAAACCAAGTGGACAGTTCATTACACATTTGAGTTTACCGGAGCATTTCAAACTAGATGGCAATTGATTGAAATTTCTTTGATATGATGCCAAAATGTATATATTAATCGGAAAAATTTATTAATGACTATGGATAGAATGAGATAGTGGATTTCCAGGATCCTCGAGTGCTGACACATGTAAGAAGACACTTAGACATGCCGCTACAGTAAACATAGCCCAAAAATGCAGAGGCAAAGGAAAGTACAGAACTTACTGTGAATTTTGAAGTGGCTTTCAGCTGATTTACAATAAGAGGAAGCTGAAGCATACGAATCAAAAGAGTTGTCAAAGCAATTGATGCCCACCTAAACAAAAATCCCAAAATTATCACTTTGCCACAACTTAAGAATTTTCTAAAAACAAAACGAAGCACAACCAACCCAACCCAAATTAATTATAAGTCTCAAAGAATCAAGTCATCACAACAAGCACTCAGATTCGCAAAATCATCTCTTTCCATTACAGATGAATGCATGGGCAGCCACATCAATAAGATTATCTTAGTAAAAAAACAGAAAAACATAAAGTGCGTGGTGCATGAGTGTGTGTACACTCTTTTATCATTTCAGTTAGATATGATTAAACGAGGCAACTATAAACATCCAACACTTATCAACTTTGGAAACAACACAACCTTCCCATTAAACAAAAAACTCTCTCATCCAATCAAAATAATCCCAAAAGTAATCCTCACAACATATCCAATCTATGACATATTGAAGTCCATCATAATTTCAAACAAAACCTCAAACCAAAACATTTCAATTGAAGCTATTCTCACCAATTAAACCCCATAGAGGTGTGTACATAATCAATCAAATACTGGAGCGCCGCCACAGGAAAGAACGAATCAGCGGCTGCAATCGTCACCTCACTAGCCACTTGCCCAGCCACCTCCGCAGCCTTATCCCCCAACACATCCACCACATCACTCAACATCTCAATCTTATCAGCCGCGCCTTCTCCGACACTTCCACTCGAATAATTCCTACCATAAAACTGCCCAAGACCAGCCGGAATCGAAAATCTCCTATCTTGAAACAAATTCCTTGACCCATGGAAATTGCTGAAACTATTCCCGGCCCCGAAAAAACGCCGCTGCAAATAGTTTAGCGGTTCAGGGTTCGCGGAGACAGGGGTTTTACGCAATTCTTCACGATCACTATCATCGCCGCGATGAAAATGCGAAAATGAAGGAGCAATTTGATGTTGCTGTTGATAAAACAGCTTCGCTCTAGCGGTAATGCCCCGTCTATACGCCATTAAATTCGCCTCCTATAGAAAAAACAGAAATGAAATGAATACATAAAAAATAAAAAAAAGGTTTAATCTTTACAAACATATGTAAAAATCTATTGCGGATCTCTGAAGTTAATTTGAAGTTACAACAAATCTTACGAGGTAGGACGAATAACAATCAGAGAAATGGAATTAGGGTTTTGGGGGTTTTAGGTTTTTGGGGTTTTTCAGGTGAGATAGATTTGAAGTTCGTGCGCGGATCCAACAGTTTCGGCTGTTCGAAGATTTTTCTTGTTAAGGGTAGTACGAGTGCTTGCGGTTGAAATCGAGTTCCAAATGCACGACACAATAAGACACGGATAAAAAATACGAAAAATCTCAAAATTTTGAAAAACTATACACGAAAAATCTCAAAATCTTGGGAAGCTATACGCTGATAATATCTGTATGTATATATATATATAATATTTAAAAAATAAATTTAATTCAATAAATTCATTGATATTAAAATGCATAAAAAATATCTAAAGACACCGCGGTAATTAAGCTACCCCTGATTCACGTCGGACCTTCTCCGGAGGGCCACGTCCATACATAACATTATAAATAAGCCCACTTGGCTAATGGCTTAATAAAAATGAAGCCCAATATGTTGGGGAAGTTATAATATTAGTTGGGCTACTAAATATGTAAGATAAATACTTATGGGCAGATACTAGGCTGTGTTTGGTTTTGTTTTCAAACCCATTTTGGTCAAAACTTATTTGTTTTGTATTTTTTTGATCAAAAATGATTTTTTTGATCAAAAAAATTGTCAGCTATTGTCTCCCTATTTGTCTCTACTTTAGGGTACTTACTAATTACATCAACTACAATATAATCATTTAAAACTTATATTATATTATATTTTTCAATCATTAACTAATTATAAACACAACTTTTCAGACAAAAACTTACATGATTTGACTGCTACAGTAACTTTTGTCTCTTCTAAAAATAAAATCAAACACTAAACTAAACACATTTTCATCAAAATACACAACTTCCAATAAACTTTTTCACCAAAATTTTCAACAAAACAAACTCTCAAAATAAAACCAAACACAGCTTAAGTTTTCAGTCTATGGCCTACAGCCCGCTTTCAGCTATATATATATACTAGTTGTTAACCCGTGCTGAGGCATGGGAATACTATTTATTTTAAAGTATAAATTATCAAAATAAGGTATTAGAAATTTAAATTTAGTAATATATGAAGCATTTATAATTTATTTATTTTTTAATTTAAATCTTAAATTCAATTAACCGATCGAAATATTAATTGAATTAGTCCAATGAGGCTAAAGACAGTTATATTAGGTATTAAAGATGAAATAATAAAAATGTTTGTTGACAAAAAGGAATTCAATTGTACATGAATAATAAACAATTCTAAAGCACTTATATAAACACATTAATGTAGACAAATTGTATAGTCGACTTTTTTTTTTGCTTGGTTTCTCTTAGCCTAAATTTTTGAACCATTTTAAAATGCTGCATAATAATGAGTTTTTTTCGAAATTCTTATTTGTAAGAATATATAATGTTGTCTTATAAGCATTCATGAGAAATTTACTTCTATATAGAGAAATCTCGGAAGATCCAGTCATACAATTAAGAATATATAAATGAAAAGAATAGTTATATAATTACTATTATACCATAAATATAAATCTTATGGTTGGAATAACATAACAAAAGAAATGACAATAAAATTTGAATGGTTTGTATAGTATGCATAAAAAAGCCGTGATAATTAACTAACGATTAATCATGTAAGAAACCCTTCTAGCAAGTCCATGGTGATTCATGCAGACCAAACTCACTGAAAATTGTTTTCAAGTGGTGTTTCAAGTAACATATTCTCCAATATCTTTAATTTTCCCTGCATGCGATCAAATGTAAGCACGCAATATTGAAACAAATAAAATCATATTTGCATCTCTATGATGAGTAATCATGTGTCTCTAAATATTTATTTTTTACCGATGAATATTAATTGAAAAGGTAATCGCTATATCGAGATATATTTGGCAAAGCAAAAGCAACAAAGCTCTTCAATTTTCACCTGAAAAAAGAGAAGTAGAAAGAGCACAATGAGTTATAACTTTTATTATTAGATTAGAATAAAGTATAATATTTCATTTTAAGCTCTAAAATAATGAGAAAAATAGTTTTGTTTTATGTCATTATTAAGGCCATGGTCACCTTTATGCAGCTTCACCTTTTGCCATTTCCCCGTTGCAACACGAAGTCCGGCAATCGTTACAAATGACCAAGATTCTAATCTCATTTGCAACCCATCACAATTGGTGGAGCGGCAATTAATTCTCTCATCTCCTACTTTTGTTCACATGAAAATCTTATAGGTATTGTTAACTGAGTTTAAACTCTGTTTGAATTTTTCAAAATTTTTACTCATTGCGAGTATAGATAAAAAAAAAAGTATAGAAATCAACATAAACGGGAAATATTAGAAATTTACATATCTAAATTAAAAAAAGAATGGACGTTTCTGTCACCAAATCAAACTATGCTAGAACTTTTATTCTAACAACATGACAATAAAATAAAAATAAATGAATAAAAGAGAAGGGGCAACAGCTAAACATATAAAGAATTTCTGACTTCACTATTATTCAATTTTCTGGAAAAGAGGAGAAACTTGAAGATTGTGAGGGATTTTTCATGCTTTGTAATTTTTAAGGATGATAATTAAAATGTTACAAAAATGTAGCAAACTGTTCATGTATAAGTACGGGTCATAATTGGTGGCCCCCGGGAGTCCAACTCTCTGGTGATCTTCACCACACATGTACTAATACATGTGTAGGGGGTCCATCATCACATATATATGTGATGGTGGAGACCATTCTGAGAGTTGAACACCTCAGAGCACCTAAGTATCACCCGTATAAATACTATCTGATTCTTATTGTTAGAATACTTTAGAATCTAAATCTAGAGGTTGCTAGATACTTTATTAAAATGAGGATTAATTTGTTTCTTTGGAATTTGAAACGCACTACCTTTATCAAGAATCAACATGCAATTTGAAAATTTTAATTAGTTATTAATAACTTTATTTGAAACGATATTAGATTCTTGTGGATAGAGATAAATGATTATAAAATTATTCGTCTTGAAAAATATAACTAATCTTGGCGAAGATTTTTTTTTCTTTTTCTTTTGAATTATTCAAATTAATGTGGATAACAATAAATGTTGACTTTTTTTTTCAACATATATCAACCAATTTCTGTGTCGAAATTGAGTTCAATTAGGTCATCTCATGTACGCTTACTTGAATGGCCTAAAAAATATATAGATATAGTATGTTCCTCATGCTATGCACGGATATTATTACTGAAAAATAAACGTAAAATCATTATTTCAAAGTCTTTTTTTATGAATCTTTCACACGTAATAAAGGTAATATTCATTGATTCATTAGTAACTATCAATCAACTACAACTACTACAATCAATTAAGACATACTAAAAAAGTAGAGAAAGACTCGCATGTTGGTGGGACTAGAACCGAAGACCTTAACATCATGGAACATCAGATTTGTTAGAATTTAGGGATAATTAGGGATTTTGAATATTAAAATCAATACATATGACATAAGATACATTAAAAACACACACTTAATTCAATTTTGAACTTAGAAAGCTAAAATTAAGGGAAAATATATCTGTTTAGATTTTAATTATCTCAAATGTTAGAGCAATCAATGGATTTTTTTCTTGAGAATTTAAAAATAAACAATTCTAGAAAATCAACATTGCGTCTATTTTTGTATAGAAAATGTATGAAATAAAAATCAAAGATACAGAAAATGGAAAACCAATAACTTGAAAATTTTCATGAAAAAAAGGACAGCAATTGCTAGCATTATGATAGGTGTTACATGTGTTCGAACCAAAAAAGAAGAAGACATTAATTAACGTCGAAATACAAATCTTGGGAGCATAAAATCATCTGTATGAAGAACGTGAATATAATGATATGTCAAATAAAGAGAAAAACGTTTTTAACTAAATGATGAAAAAATCTAGTTATAATTTGGTATGTACAAAAACCGTTAATTATACAGTAAATTCATCAAATGATCGTAGATGACATTTTATACAAAAAATGAAATGACAATCTCAATAAGAAAATGTAAAGATTTTAAAATATAGAAATGGAATAATACCAATGAAAGTTCATAATCACTAATGGTTTCGACCTATTAAACCAACAAAAAAGTAAAATTTATAGTTTAAAAAAGTGAAATAATTGAAATAAAGACAAAAAAAATGAGAGGTAAAATCATTGAACCTATGTATAGAAAATGTTTTGAAAATAAATACGTAGACAAAAATAAATGAGAGGTAAAATCATTGTAACTATGCATATAATTTTTTTTTTAAATCAGTATGTTCTAAAAGGTTAAGTAGTATGATTGTAGAAGTATGGTCATTTGAACATGACAATAAAATCAGTATAACCATACAAAGTTAAAGAGAAAAAAGAAAATTTCACCAAATGAGTGCAGTGTACAAATGATATGAACGACAAGTTAAAATGAAGAAAATGAGAGGTAAAAATATATAAATGTAAAATAACAATTAATATAAATTTTAAAAGGAATAAAAAACACAGTGTAATATGAAAGTAAATTATGGTCACTTTCACATCATAGGAAGAAAAATCAATATGACCAGGACAAAACTAAAGAGAAACTATCAAATTTCATCACTTGGAATTCAAAATACACAAAATAATATGAACAACAATATAAGAATAAAAACACAAGATAAATGAGAATATATTAATGTAGAAAAATATATACATCAACAAAAACTTTGACATAGAGT
Organism: Buddleja alternifolia; assembly: GCA_019426215.1. Classification (NCBI taxonomy): domain Eukaryota; kingdom Viridiplantae; phylum Streptophyta; class Magnoliopsida; order Lamiales; family Scrophulariaceae; genus Buddleja; species Buddleja alternifolia. The sequence goes on from CM033399.1 coordinate 31,080,211, forward strand.
AACTTATTGAATGTGTTAGAAATAAAAATCGAAAAGCAAAACAATATGGAAGAAAAAACAAAACAATTCTACCTGAAACGAAAGTGAGGAAAAATAATTACAATTTTGACATAAATAAAGAGAATTTGATTTAGTAGCTTACATATTGAAGAAGCTGAAGTTGAAAGGCAGAGATTGGTTGCTAAAAACTTGAAGATGAAAGTTAAAAGGGCCGGGTACTATACGGTTTAGCATCATGCATTTGTGCCCACTTCCCATTTATATTTTTTCCCTCTAACTTACTACTAATGCTATGGCATAATTTGAGGAGTAGATGCATCAATTTTCAAACGGTAAAAAGTTTTGAATTTTGAACTAACATAATTCAAATTCAAATTACATGAACTGTAGACCAATAGAATTTTTTCTTTATAATTAAAAAACTTAAACTTCTTGAATAATTAGAATTTGAGTCAAAGAATAAATCTAATAGTTATTAACTTTATCCAAAAAGATATGAAGTTGTTAAGAACGATAATTTATTTATTTAAATTTAATATGTATGTATATTCATTCAATTTTGCTTATGTGGCAAAATTGAGCTCAATTAGGTCATCCACATGTGCGCTTATTTGGATGGCCTCAAAAGTTGTATTTTATTATATATAGATTGGGAAAAATACAATTTTGATCCCTAATGTTAGCACCTAAATCAGTTTTGATCCCTCATTTGTTGGACTTGACACTTTGGGTCCCACTTTTCGTCCCTGCCATTAACTTTTCCATTTGAACTTAACGGAAATGTCATAGGTGACAGTTTTTTAATTTCCATTTAATTTTAAATTCTGAAATGGATAAAAATTAAAAAAAACATTAAAAAAATATAAAAAATAGGAAAAAAATTAAATAAATATTACGATTTAGACTTTCTAGTGTTGTCTATTTTTTGGAAATATTTTTTATTTTTATATTAAAGTTTTAATTAGTTTTTATCATTTTTTTATCTTTTATTTTTTATTGCATATTATTTTTTATTTTTATTTATTTTTGTTATTTAAAATAATATTTAATTTTTAAATTTTAAATTTTCATTTTATTTTTAATTACCATTTCAATTAGTTTTTATTTTATTTTACTTATTTTATATTTTTTATTAATTTTATTATTTATTAACTTTTTTATTTTTGAATTTTTTTTATTAATATTACAATTAGTTTTTATTTTATTTTATTTTTATTCATTTTTATTATTTTTTATTTTTTATTAATTTTATTCTTTAAAACAATATTTTAACTTTTTTTATTTTTGAAATATTTTTTTATTTTTTATTCATATTTTAATTAGTTTTTATTTTATTTTATTTATTTTTATTATTTTATATTTTTAAAAATCTTATTATTTAAAATAATATATAACTTTTTAATTTTTAAAATATTTTTTTATTTTTAATTAATATTTCAATTAATTTTTATTTTTTTTAATTATTTTATATTTTTTATTAATTTCATTATTTAAAATAATATTTTAATTTTTTATTATTTTAAATCATTTTTTATTTTTATTAAAAAAATTTACTATTTATTATTATTATTTATTTTATATTAAATTTCAATTAATTTTTTTATTTTATTTTTATTTTTATGTTTTTATTCAATCTCCAAATGGCGGACTGGGATTTGACCACCTAGGCACAATGGGCTTGAAATTGAAAATCTTCAAATTGAAAAACATAACAAAACCCTAATTTTGACTTTTTTGGAGGCAAATTTTGACCAAATAGTTAACGGCAGGGATGATAAGTGTCAAAAATTGAATGATTAGGGATCAATGTTAAATATATTAAATATCTTTGTATAGATTTAGGATATCTTTGTATCTTTTTCATATTTATCTTTTACTTTATTTATAGCTCAGAGTTTCTTATCTATTGTATCTATATATATGTTATTCATCAATAAAGGTTCCTACGGGGTTTTCTCTAATCTAACATGGTATTAGAGCCATGGCTTAGACCCATGGTATCTCGATCTCTAGCTTCCGTCATCCTCAAGTTGCCGTCCCCGTCCAGCGCATCTTCTTCTACATCTCCTCCTTCCAAATTGGCGCTACAACCGTCACTTTCTCTCTCCTTTCTTTTACATATTCTCTCTATTCTAACTCTTCATTCATGGCTACTGCCACCCTCACGGTTGAAGTCACCTTTGGCCCTATTTTTTTTTTGTTTTTTTCTTCTTCTGTTGACTCTTTCTCTCAAACTTTTACTTTAAGCAGCCTTCATACACGTTGCAATCATTCTCCCTCATCTTCCACTGCCCGCAGCCCCTCTCTTTCATTGATGATAGCATTTTTGGAGCAAAGTACACGCAATTCTCTACCAAAGGACTTCCATCTCAGCTTTTTTTTTTTTTTTTGGATTTTTGGTCTAGTCTCAAAGTTTCGAGAATCTCCCGTTTCGACTACGGAGGAGTGTTAAATATATCAAATATCTTTGTATAGATTTAGGATATCTTTGTATCTTTTTCATGTTTATCTTTTACCTTATTTATAGCTCAGGGTTTCTAATCTACTGTATCTATATATATGTTATTCATCAAGAAAGGTTCCCTACGGGTTTTTCTCTAATCTAACAATCAAAAGTGTCGAGTCCAACAAATGAGGGACCAAAACTGATTTAAGTGCCAACATTAGGGACCAAAACTATATTTTTTCCTATATATATTGAAGGGGCTAAGGATACATCATTATCTACTCTCTCGACAAGAATTCCACTAGCACTTCTAGAGAGTAAATCCACTATCAAACTACGAAAGAGTTGATCCCATCATTGTGGGTACGTAGGCAGCTTGCCTATAGCGAGTGCAGTTTATACATTCTTCAACCCATCACCTAGTTTGTCGTGTGTTAGGTCAGGATTCCCTCCCACATGTCAAAACACGTGATATTCACATACGTACAATTTCACCTCGCATCAGATATAAATTAAATTTTGTCTAGTTTTTTAAATTTACTTGTTATTTGTTTAACCTTTATGTTTTAGTTTTTAAAATAGATCGAAAATATTATCTCTTTTCCTATTTTAACCTAAAAAGAATTGTATAATATTAAAAAAAATACTCATCTTGATATCCATGGCGTGTCGAATGTTTCAAACTTTATGTCGGATACAGTATTCAGAATTTCTCTTTTCTTTTTATTTTTGAACACTTCAAAAAAGGTCCGATTACCGTACCAAGGAGTATCCATATAGGATACGAGTACGACATGAATACGATACTGCACGGGGTCATTTTGAGAGTTTCCGTGCATATAGATCCAGTCCAATAAAACCTAAACCTAGCCCAAGACTTCGATTATTATTGGAGGGTGGCTGGATGGGGCCATAACCATAAGCCCATCGAAACTTTACAATTTAGACTAACATATCATGATATCAAGCCCGTTTACAAAGTGCTACATTTTAAGATTAGTTAAAAAAAAAATGCTAAATGTTGGAATAAGTTAAAAAAGTGCCATAAGAAAATGTTAGTATAACTTATTTGCAAAATTGTTGAAAATTTGAAAAAAAAAAAAAGAAGCAGAAATTGCTAGAAGTACATTTGGACTTATTTTTCATTTAACTAATCTTCTCCGAACATGTCGATGTAGTTCCTCTCTCTACATGCTCCATGCAAGCTCCTCCGATTCTCTCTCCACCACCTTTTTGTTTCGTCTTCCACTCATAATTGTAGATATTTTGGAGTCCGACAACCTATTATGTTGATGTGTCTTTGTTCAATGATTGTGTTCGCTAAGGGCACAAATGAGGAGCCAAGCACAAGGACTATTAACAAAGTTATCCAAGTCATACGGAAAATTCTATGATGGATTCGTTCCATTGGTCCTAATGTATTAAACACCACACATTTGGGTTGGGGTGGGTGGTTTGTATCAGCCACCACCTATGTTTTTACCACCCACCCTAACATAAATATGTGTTGTTTAAGGTAGCAGGACCAACGGGATGAGACTGGCATAGAATTACCCCAACTCATACTAAACGAGTTTATCTTATATGTTTATAGATACTATATTTGACTACTTTAATATTATTGTTTAAATCTTCTTTTCAAGGAATAATAACTTAAAATGGGTGGCTTGAGTTTTGTAAATTGTTTTACAAGGCAAGTCAAATATTTAAACCGTTTATGCTCATTAATTCCGTTCAAACTTGTATTATTGAATCACATGTATATAGTTACATGAGAGAGAATACAAGAAAATCATAAACTATAAAGAAGGCAAAAGATGAACATGGTAATAAGAATACTAGTCTAACTAGAAAAACAATAATAATACTAGTCTAACTAAAAAAACAATAATAATATCTAACACTCATTATATCTTGCTCATAAATAATTAAACAATCTCTTGTATCCTTGATACAAATAGCAAAGAAGTCATCACAAACATACAAGAAGACACTTTTACGCACCAACATTTTGAGATGATCTTATGAATCCGACATAAACTTGAGTTACTGTGGAAATTGTGGAAGGTGATCATCTGTCACACTTGAAGGTAGGGACGGAGCCAGGGGACTGGTGGGGGCACCCGTCACCCTCAGGTTTGAGAAATTTATATTTTCACCCTATAATCTTGTGTATTTGGAATCCTCCCCCCCCCCCCCCCCCCCCCACCCCCACCAAGTATTAAAATATCAAGTTTTGCACCTTTTTTATATATATTCATCCCCCAACCAAAGTTTCTGGCTTTGTCTCTGCTTGGAGGGAGGCTAACAAAGTTGTGGATATGTTAGTTAATCTGGGGCACAACCATGATAGGGCCATTCTATACGATCCCCCACCGGTTATCAATGACATACTTGATCAAGATAGTGCTGGCAATACTTGGATTAGGCCTACGACCTGCAACCTGGGTTTATCAGGTTAGGTCTTAGGGTAGCACATTCCCCCTAAAATTAAAATAAATAAATAAATAATAGTAATCAAACAGTGTAATATTTGGTGTGGTTTGAGTATTATTTGAGTTGTTCATAACAACTAGACACATAGGGAAATAACTATTAAGAGTATCAATTTCCTCATCATTTTTTCGAAACGACCAAACAAGTTCAGTTTTTGTATTGCTCTGATTGTGTTTTCTATTTCCTTGCATTTATCTTTCATCACCAAATTTATGAACCGAATAGAGCTTTACTGCCTTCTGCTGTATGTTGTAACTCGCTACAACTATTAACTCCAGGGTACAAAGCCATTTGGCATAATTGTATCTTAATTCACGCTAAATGAAAATTATATTCAAAATGAACATAATGGTCATATAACTATAATCCACTCGAGTATATAAATAAGCCAACTACAGTACAAGTATGTAACTTTAATTGAACATTATTGATTTACATGTAACAAATCTTAGTCCCTCACCTCCTTTATATACACAAAAAAATAGGTTATTCTTAACCAGTCCCGAGACTAGCCAGTCCGAGAATATTTTGGCTCTTAACCATATGAATCATGTGCCGGCCCATACATAAACGACCAAATTATCCGGAAACCGACTAACAATTCACCCCGCAAAATGTACAAATAATGCTATTGAGGAAAATAACAAAACACCTAACGATGATCCGATGTTGTTGACGAGGAAGACGAAGATAACGACGTGGACGAAAAAGGCGTGGCTACCGAGCTCTCTGGTGAATTCCTACACAAAGGGCAAGTGCCATTGAGCTTAAGCCACTCATCTATGCAATCAGCATGAAAATAGTGATTGCATTCAGGAAGACTCCTTAGAGTCTCTTTAGGTTGGTAATCACTTAGGCAAATAGGACAAGTTCCATCATTTGGCTCGGGTAGCCGACGGCTTTCCCCTAGAACCGTCTTAGGGTACGACTCTATAGTGGGTAAATCGAGGCCGCTCGTTGATCTAATGGAGGGCCGGAGATTGGAAGTCGTGGTGGGGAGCTCGGTGTCTAGGTGGCGCCGGATGTTGAAAGCCCTAATCATGCCACAAGCGTAACATGCGAGGCCAATGATGCATAATAGTCCTGGTATTCCGACGCCAATTATTATACCGTATTTGGCACTTCTAGGAAGACCTGTTTAAACAAGCGTATAAATAAGCATATTGTAATAATTTCATGCCATAAAATGACATGTATTTGATAGATATTGTACAAATTAATTTATCCAAGTGATATTAATTGAAAAAAAAAATGAAGGCTAGCCGATATCATCAGAATAGGTCGAGCCGGAAGAGATATTAAGTTATTAACACTATATTTAGAATTTAAGATTCTAGAGGAAAATTAAAGGCAAAAGCATAGAAAATTAAATTCCATCTCGTTTTCTTTTTGTACAAAGTAAACATTTTTTTGATTATTTTTAGATGTGATTTGATCAGGGTAGAGAACAAATAAATATATCGTATAAATCCAACATAGATTTCAATATCTCATAATATATTCAATATTAATTCATATTTTCTTCAAATCTTTAAATAAAAGATTTTCTTTATATTTCTTTCCTTAAATTCAAATATCACCAACCAGAAAGAGGCAATAGCTTATAATCCATCTAAACCTACGCTAGCACATAATCTAACATCGATTCTTACACACACGAAAGCACCATACATATGCAAAATGATGGTTATGATAAACAATATAAGCTTTCTTTATATATGAAATATTATACACTTGTATGACTGATGATTCTGAATGGTAACCTTAAGAAAATTTCATTTTTGGTCTTTTTAGAACTTCGCTCGTTTCAATTTTAGTTTTATTGGACTTCAAATTGCAACTTTAGTCACATAAGACAGAAAAAGTTGCATTTTTGGTCTGAACAGTCTATTTTAACAAAAAAACGTCAAATAGGACTAAAAGTGCAATTTTTTTTGTCTGTCCAATATATGACTCTAATAATGCGTGGATCTCAATCATTTTTTTTCATTGAAAAAATTATACTTTTGATCAAAAAAATAGACTTTTGGGATCAAAAGTATAATTTTTTCAATTCTATGAGACTAAAGTAGTAATTTGAAGTCCAACAAAACTAAAATTAAAACGCGCAAATTCCTATAAAACCACGAATGAAATTTTCCCGGTAACCTAAACTTTCATCCCAACTCAATCGCACCGCCCTAAAGGACCCATTTTAAATAAAAAGGTGTATTCTACTTTAATAAAAAGAAAAGGAAGAATAAGACGTAAAGAAACAAAAAAAAAAGTGCCGGACATTCAAAAAAATTCTTCTTTGTTTGGACTATTTTTTTTTCTTTTGGTAATTTTTGTTTGAATGATTTCATTCAATAAAATAAAAATCATTAGCATCGTACTAAATAAATGACATGTTTTCTTCCCAAAAAAAATTTGGATTAGGTGAAATTTACAATGACTACCAAATGACAATAACTTAATCGCTAAGACAAATTCTATTTGTCAAAACTTGTTAAAATATAATTCTATATCTTAGCTTAATGAGTGCGATTCCACCAACATGGAAATAAGTCTTAGTTCCGATTGAATCAAACAGTATAAGTAGATTAACGTCATCACAAAATATATCTACTAATAATTACACATCAAGAGAGGGGTCGGCGTGTAATTTTCCTTTTTTTAACAGTAACGAGATTATTGTTTGATTCTTGTTCAAAGGTTCAATCATTCATACACTACATTCCAAACTAAAGAAGTCAACAACTAACAATTTAAAGAATCTTATCTCATATTAATACTTTATATTTTTCGTGTGTTGCCTGAATATGTTCAGCAATTACATTACGTTTATATATTTGACTCGTCAAAATATTTTATTTAATTTAAGCCACGGCAGCTTTATTTATTGGTCCAGTTAACATCAAAATAGCACACTAAAGTAGATTAATTTGGCCACCAACAACTTAAGTCGGCAGCTCATAAATTTTTGCTCTCTAGACTATAGTAAAAGATTCAAGTTCAAATATAATTTATTCAATTCAAGTACTCCCTAATGTATTAGATACATTAAATATACTATAGAAATTAAATTAAGCTCACGAACTTCTTGCAAGTTAATTATCAATAATTATTAGACTCGAGATTAGTCCTATGAATTGTTAAGTACATACGAGTTTACAAGAACTCAATAAATTAAATAGAAAAATCGAATAAAGAATTTGCAACCCTAATTTACTCGTACATATTATCTCCCCAATCATACTAACTAGTTATTGTTCGTGCAAAAGGCAAGATGCTCTAGTTCACTCACAGACTGACATTCAAATTAATCACATAAAAAGTGAATTACACTTATCATGTTATTGATGTATAATATCAAAAAATTGATTAAATAAAAGACAAATATATTCATCCCATTGATTGGAAGGTGGGTATGATCGAACATGAAATATAAATTCAATTTAAATTTTTGCCGAATTTAAAGCTAATATTATTCAATTGGACAAAGAACACAACAAAAAATTGAAATATCATTTATTGTAAAAATGCTTCTAAATTTAATTACTTTTAAGTTTTTTTTAAGTTTAAAATTATGTCAATTAGACATTGTAAATAACTACCTAAATTGTACATGTTTTATTATTTATTAGAAGATTTTAATTGGCAAAAGTGTGGAACAGTCGCAACTGTTCCGCGATATTGCAATGAAACTGCAATGATAGTCTCCGCGATGATTGTCGCGACAGTTCCTGAAAGCCATGCTCTCTAGCCTTTACCAGTTAACCAAACTAGCCATATATAATTAAATACCTTTATCCCCGGGAACAGCTTTATACCTTGTTTGGCGACATGAACTCTAATCTTGGAATTGGAAAATAGCTAATTAAATAACTCGTCAAAGGACCAATGATATGAAAATTTTAGATTCTACTCCACCGATATCATGATTATTTCTCTACTTTCAAATTGTTCTTAATTAAATATAATAATTGTTGATTATTATAAATTGTTTTTATTTGATATTCATAACTTCGATGTTCGCTAAGAAAAAATCACTCAAGATAAAACATTAATTTCAGCAAATGTTCCAAAGATGAATTCATAAAACCAAAACTCACCAGATCTAGAAGGCCTATAGCAACCAATTTCCAGACCGGAATCGCTTCTAAACCCGCACAACCCGCCCGAATTCTCACAGTCCCAGCACTCGGGTTCCCTCCAAACCAGCTCAAGATCATCCCTCAAATCCATCGGCGACCAATAAAACTGCGACGCCGACCACTGCATTGGCACCACAACGCTCTCAATCCGCCGGCACGCCGCCGGCACCTGAACCGCCGCCGACGAACGCGAATTCATAGCCAAAACGGTGTAGTTTCGACCACTCATGCAAAACAGAGGCGTGTAACGGGTCGACCCGTAGTCCGTATAATCAAAGGAGCAGTTCAAGAATGTGTAGCTCCTCATATAAGCGCCCCGGAAGGGCGACCCGGACATGGTGAAATTGAGGATCCGATTCGGGAGGCATGAATACGGGTCGTTGATGAATAAGGATTGTGAAGTGTAGTCTATGTGATCTACTACGAACTCGCCCGATTGTGGGAGGTTGAGAATTGTCTGGTTTTGGGCGTCGCAGTGGAGGTCGAAACCCTGGTACCCGCACCGGGCGGGTTGCCGGTTTCTGATCCGGAAAGGGAACCGGATTACCGGCCCAAGAGTGGCGTGGCATGAATCGGGTCTGCATGAATTGGCGGATAGGGCTGGAGTTGTGAAGAGAATGAAGATGGAAGAGGAGAATATGAAGAAGTTTAGAGCTATGGCTTCCATTTGGGTTGTGTAATAAAATTCGTTGTTTTTCATTTTTATTTGTTGATCTAAGTTGCGTATCTCTAAAATATAGATATAGCTTACGGTGGGTGAAATTTATTTATTTAAATGAAAAGGGACCGCTAATTGGTGTAGTTATGTGTATGATGGGGTAATTACACTCACACCTCCTCAATATTGGGTATTGGGGTAATTACACAAATCTTTCCTCACTAATTGATAATTATATACACACCCCTTCAGGGGTCTATTTGTAAGGTTTATAAGGGGTTCAGTTGTAAGAATTGTTGAACAGACATGCGGTGCAATTGTAAAAAATCTTTAACATGAGGGAGTGTGTTTGTAATTATCAATTAGTGAAAGAAAGTTTGTGTAATTATCTCATAGTGTGAGTGTAATTATCCCTATATATTAATACGGATGAAAAACGAAATAAACTATTCGATACTCGACTCGAGATCGTTCGGTAAAAACTTGTTTGAGCTCAATTTGTTCACACATCAAATTAAGTTTGACCAACCTTCTGTTTGTTCCATAATTTTTAAGTTTGGCTTGAGTTCAACACGGTCAATAAAAAAATGATAAAATATAAGCTTAAAAATTAAAGTTACTCGAGTTCAACTCGTATTTGGTTTGCTTAAATCTTGTTTGAATTCGGCTCAATTAACAATCAAATTAAGCCCAAACACAAATTCTAAAGCTCGATAATAATTTAAACGAGGTTGAACAACAACTTGTTCGACTTGGCTCGACTCGTCCCTATTTTGTATATATTAGTATTGATCAAGAGAATTTTTGGGAGGAATTATTATTTTGAATAAAATAGTGGCATCGTGTTATTTGGTGTTTGAACGATCTAGATTAGTGGAATTTTTGACCAAATAATAATGATTTTTGAAATATCTAGAAAATGGGAATGAATGGAAAATGCGGTGAGTTAAAGATTGAAATGAATTATTTATGTGATGGAGGATGGCTTAAGTGAATATATAGCAATTTTAAGGAGGTGTTGTAGATGTTGAAGAACGAAATGAGAGTGGAATATGTAAATTGATAAGAATTAATTATTGACAGAGACATTGTTGGATGATGGTCGAGTGGTTTAGAATTTATTCTAGTATAATTTGTTTGGTTAATTGCCAAAAAAAAAAAATGTAATTTGGTTAGTTACAAGAATTTTGAATTTCTTATGTCCTCCTATCACAAATATTTGTCAATTGTGTGTTCTTTGATTTGAATGAAGATTATAGTCGACTTCTATAGAGTTTTCACTTCTAACGATGTTAAACTGACAAAAGAAGTGCTTATATTTTGATATGTTTGCAAAATGAACACTACGGTGAAAATATGAGGCAATGGAGGTAACAAAGTTGGCACTACTACTTCCCTTTTCATTAGCCAAAAGATTTATTCTCAAAGACAGAATATTTTATTATTTCAATTTTTCATGCTTAAAAATATATAAATTAGTTTAAAAGGTGTCTTACTTTGTTCATTAGTAAAATTTAAAGTTCCAAGTTCTGTACTCCTCTAAGTTCGGAATTACCTTTAACTCCCATTTTTCTATTTTTGTGGGAGATCCAAAATTATTATTGTCCATTCAATACCAATAATGTCATTTTTCAATTACATCAAACTCAAAAATATAAGGAAATTAAACGACCGGTGTTTGTGTTGAAACATGCTACATAATTGTGCGTGGAAAATTCCACTCAAGACTCGGAATTGAACTCCAATGTAATTTAGAATGTGAACATGGACGAAGACAAGTTTTTTGATTCGATGACGAATACAGATTAAAGGGGGCAAAGTTAGAATTAGGTCTTAGGGAAGTATTTTGAAATTTTATCGTCAGGTAGAAAAAAGGAAGAGAAACGTTCGAGAATATGACCAACATATTTACGCTTCTTCTAATTTTGTCCACTGTCGTTAAAATCTTGGTCGTGATTTTTTTTTTGTTTATAACCAAGAGTGTCCCCCAACAAGATGTCGGAGACTAATCCCTTCGAGGCAGAGACATCACCGAAAGAGAAACGTTCGAGAATATGACCAACATATTTACGCTTCTTCTAATTTTGTCCACTGTCGTTAAAATCTTGGTCGTGATTTTTTTTTTTTTTTGTTTATAACCAAGAGTGTCCCCCAACAAGATGTTGGAGACTAATCCCTTCGAGGCAGAGACATCACCGAAGTGGGTACAGACTCTACTAACAAAACCTTTTTCATACACACGGCCAGGGATCGAACCCTGGACAACATGCTTAAGGAACCCAGCTATCTATCAATTATACTCGACCTTGTTGGTATCTTGGTCGTGATTGAACATATGAGAAGACCAATTCAGATTTGCAATCAATCTCGAGTCATTTTAGCAGCTTCATCTATTTAACTAGTCCGAATAGGATAGCAATCATAGCATTGTCAGATTTTAACCACCGAGTTCAGGATGAATTAGTATGCTTATTCTACACCAAGCACATCAGAATAACAAACTATGAAGTAAAACATCAGAAACTATTATGTAGTAATTTTGTGATACCCTAATTTTCGACTAAAAAAGACATCAAAGACCTATTATATTCGCTTTCGTCTCTCTAGGATACATAGAGATGAACAAAAAGCTTTTGGTTATGTCCGTTTAAATTTGATATTCCATTCTTTTGTATTGTTTCAGATCTTTCAAATTGAGATCTTAATAATAATCCACTTCAAAGGCAAGAGAGGGCCCTCATGGGGTACCTACTCTTCAGTTTCATATATTAAGATTTTCGGTTCTATCGTCTACCCCTAATTTATTCGCAAGGCAAGAGTGTTAAACACTAAATTAAGCAATATAAAAAGGGTGTTTTTGAGCTTGACTCGTTTAATAAATGAAGCCATAGATGTTGATTGATGAACTTATTGTATTGATAATAATTGTAATTGTACTAATCTTATAAGTGTACATTTTCATTGATTTGTCTATGCCAAATAAAAAAGAAGTTAGCCTTCGGAATTGTGTTTTTATGGTTTAACTTTTGCACATAGGTGCAATTTTTTCCTTTCCTCATGCAGTCTATGAAAATGATGTGATTTATTTATTTGTTGGTTGTTCATACTTTCATTTTGAATTCTTCAAGCAGTATTTATTTATTTTTCCGCGCCAAACAAACATTGACTAAGTTGGCAACGACTACAAAAGTGTTAGGAAACAAAATCAAACACACAAAAAAAAACAGGAATTACATGATTCCGCGAATAATGTTTACTTCCATGGTTTTACTAGAAATTTTAAGGATACTTTTTTAGATACTAATTATAAGGCTACAAAATTTCTGTAATTTTGAAAATTCTCCTCAAAAGATTGGCCTACACTCGCGTTATGAAAACCCTCCAAACTCGAGTTAGATCAACAATCAAATTCTCTATATAAACTTTTTTTTATATACAGACTCCACAATTCGTCGTATCAATCCATAATTGATGGTACTGATCAATTCATCGTATCAAATTCGTGTGATTGGGAAATTTTTCTAGAACTCAGTGTTGTATACTAAAAAGTCGAAATTAAATTAAATCAACAGTAATACACTGCGTTGATATGGCATAATTCGGCGAATGTTTTGATATACCAAACACTGAACGTACACAAATTTTTCCCGTTTTCTCATTATTTTCTCTAGACATCAAATATACTTCCAAGTTTGTAATTCTTTCATTTCATTTTCTTACCTTATCTATCTTTCTCGTTACCACGTATAAACAATTGTGAAATGATAAAATTACAAGTATCCAACAACAATTACATATCTACTCCGTGAATGATTATACAGTCGTCCATACAAACAGCGACATTTACCAAAGTTTTGATTAGACCATAAATTAGTGTTGACGAAACTAGTAGGGCAGATACATTATTCAACGACAATTTAATCATAAATAATCCTCATTCATTACCTTCCATTTTGTTGTGTCATTCTTATATATGACTTCGTGATATTCAACATTAACGGATTTATAGTTGGGTTCACTTGTAGTCTTACCATATATAGAAGACTTTATTATTGGAAAATTTACGCACAGACCCCTATTTATTGTGCAATCATCAAAACTCCTTATCACTTATTAAAAACTAACACAATTCCTGAAAGGATCTATTTGTAAGGTTTACCGGTATAAAATTATAAGAATTTTTAAACGCATAAAGGGTGTAATTGTAAGATATTTTTAATATGAGGGGATGTGTTGGTAATCCCAATACGTGAGGGGAGTTTCTGGTAATAATACAATAAATGGGGGAGCCTTATATATTTATATTGATATTTGAAATCTCGTAAAAGAGAACTCCAGTTTGCAATTGTTTGCATAAAGAAAATTGCATTTTTTGATTTTATGTGTGACGTTCTACCTACAGAACAAAATAAATAATATAGACTGGAAAGTTTTTGTGTTGTGACTTTTGTACACGTATAATGATATGTGGCCTAACTCACTTTGATAAATATTGAATAACATAGTATAGACATTTGATATGGTGACATTATTGTGGTTGTTTCTAATGAACCTCAATAATGAACTAAGTAAAAAATAACGTCCAATTTTCTGTAAAAAAAGCTAGTAAAAAACCCGACATTTTTATAAAACGTCAAAATATTATATACATATTTTTTTGTAAATTCGGATTCTATAATATAATCTTGATATACTTAAAAGGAACTTATTCTCTTAAACAACATTTCTTTGTTTTTTTTAGATTTGATAATTTTTTTTCTCTCTATATTTTCTCTCTAACTATCCCTAACGCAAACTTCCTTTTTGGTGCATGGCCGACTTAGGCCCTGGACAGCCGCCGACGACGACTGTTGCAGGGGATAGAAGCACGAAAAAACTGAAGAGGGTTTACCCCGGCGACGACGAGATGCATGAAGTGGAACCAAACGAGGAGATAAGAGAGGAGCCCGGACCCAAGAGTAATCGACCGAATGTGTGGCAAATGGACAATCTCCGAGAGGCTTGGGGAAGAAGATCAGAACCACCATATTTCTACATGGGAGAGGGTGAGGAGGAGGACAATCCCGAAAAACCAAGTGAGATGGGCGTTTCACAGGACCAATCGAAAGCGGAACAGGAGGATAATTATCCATGGCCGGTGGTCGTATTCCAGAAAGAGGAGATTCGCAAGATGGCAGCCCCTTACAGACGTGCTCGCGCCGTGAAGGTTCTCGGGCGTACGGTGGGGTTTGCAATGCTTAAACAAAAGATGAAGGTGTTATGTCAAATTCCATACGATCTAAACCCGGTGGATATTGGAAACGAGTTTTATTTACTCCTATTTCGATCTAAGGAAGACTATGATAAAGTACTAAACAAAGGTCCGTGAATGATTATGGGTCACTACTTGACGGTACGCAAATGGGATCCGGAATTTGAACCAAAAACTGCAAAGATTAATTCGACGTTCGCGTGGATTAGATTTCCGGACCTCCCAATTCATTTTTTCAATGGTAAAGCTTTGACTTGGATGGGAGAAAAACTTGGACGAGTGATAAAGATTGATAAACACACCGAGGAATCCCTACGAGGTCGTTATGGCCGGATTTGCGTGGAAATTGACCTGGACAAACGATCATACCCTATATTCAAACCAATAAACGTCTTCAAGTTATTGAATATGAGGGGTTAAATCTGATATGTTTCGGCTGCCGCAAGGAGACATGTAACGCCGGTAAACCCCAAGAGAACATGGAGAAGGAATCGAGCAATGAAGAAGGTCCTCACACGACGAAGAACCCCATGCATGGCCAGCCACCAACCTATGGTACGTGGAACATTGTCCAACCACGCGCTCGTCGAACATACCAAAGGAAGATGGCCGAGGATGAAGGGAACGCGCCACCGAAGAAATCCCAATTTATTTTTGGGAAGGGGACAAACTAAGCAGGAAAAGATACCACTACCAAAAATATTCAACCTCAAACAAGCAAGGAGCATATTTCTAGGGAAGGCAATAAATCCAGTGGTACACAGAGGCCCAAAGACATGCACCAAGGAGGGAAGGGTACTAATGGATCAAGATTCATGGCCTTTTTATGAGGAAAATGAAATCCAAGATCAGGAGGAGGAGGGGGTTGGACAACACCAGACCTTCTACGTCAGCCCAGCTGTAGGCCCAGGTAATACCCAAAAAGCCCCACAAAAGAAAACCCAAAATAAAAAGAAGAACCCACCAAAGCCCACACAAAAGCTACATATAGATCTAATCCAAGCCCCAAAAATTGCCAAGGGAAACTCCTACCCAATTATACAAAATCGAATTAATCCCAACCCCTTATTCGATCCGAACCCAACTGGACGAGTGCAGCCTAACCCAATCAAGCCTCTATATGACCCAGTCCAAGAATCGGACCCATCACAACACTTCTTAGATCCGATTACTGGCCCACCTGACCCACAAGCTACATGCGAACAACTCCAAAATCGGCCGAAAATTGGACCTCAAGCCGACCTGTTCGCACCCGACAATCAACCCCCTCCTCCACCAGCGTACTATACCAACCTGCTAGCCGGGGATGATGAGGATAGCCATTCCTCGATGGACGACGAGGATGGTGGCTGGAATTATGGAGATACTGAGATTAATGGGGCAATTCGGCCTCAGGATAACGTCGAAGGGGAATCTTAACCTCGTCTTTCTCTTTGTTTAAATGCTTTAATGTTTTTAGTATATCATTATGGTTCACTATCACTTGTACTATATGTTTATTGATGAACTCTAACATCATTGTTTGGAATTGTAGGGGTGCCGGTAAACCCGAGATGGTGGGCCTCCTCGCAGAATTAAATCGCACTCATAACCCGCAAATTCTGGTGCTTATTGAAACTAGAATCCCAAGGGATAAGACTGACATTATTATGCGTAGAACTCGCTTTGATAAAGTTGAGTGTGTGGAAGCCCACGGTTTCGCTGGGGGTATCTGGATTTTTTGGAAGTTAGCCGAGGTCCAGTTGGAGATTCTGGATGTTAACGATCAAAGCATTACTACGACTGTCCGCCGGGTTGGGAGGAGGGACTGGGTGTTATCCGCTATCTATACTAGTCCTCAAACGGATATGCGTAAGTATCTGTGGGATTACATTGCGGGCATTAATAAATTTATTCAGGGACCTTGGCTTCTCATGGGGGACATGAATGTGGTGACTAGCGCTTCTGAGAAGACGGGGGGAGCTGCTTTCGACTTTAGTAAATGCCGAGACTTCATTGAATGTATGGATAATTGCGGGTTCATTGATCATAGATATTCAGGAGATCCATATACTTGGGCCAAGGGGGGAAATTCCGCACTCCTCGAACGTCTGGATAAGGCTATTTGCAATAGTGAGTGGAGGACTTTATTTTCAGATGCCACCATTAAACACCTTCCGCGGATTGGGTCAAATCACTCGCTGTTGTTGCTTACTATGGATCATGATACCGAACCGCGGGACAATCAGCGATCCTTCCGGATGCAATTGGCGTGGTTTGCAGACCCGACTTTCAAGACTCTTATTGATGAGAAATGGAAAGAGACTGAGGGACGACCGATGCAGGACCGAATCACTAATATCACGGAGCAAACGGCAACTTGGAGTAAGGAGGTGTTCGGGAATATCTTTAAACGTAAAAGGGAACTTGTGGCCAGAATTGAGGGAATTCAGCGTGCTCAAAGCCGGGGGTTTAACAGCTATTTACAGAAGTTAGATATGAAACTTAAGAAATAGTACTTTGATACCCTACGGCAGGAGGAACTATTATGGAAGCATAAGTCTCGAGTCAAATGGCTGAAAGCAGGTGATATGAATACGAGCTTTTTCCACACAGCCGTAGCCACTCGTCAGGGGAGGTCCCAAATCAAGGCTCTAACGAAAGATGACGGTACTTGGGAGCACGATGGGAACAAATTGGAAGAAATGGCTACTAAGTTCTACAGTGAGCTCTATGGGTTGAATAATGATATTTCTCCTTACACTAGAACCGAGGGGTTTCCTTGTCTTAGCTCAGACCAGATTGACAGTCTCAATGCTCCGGTCACTAAGTAGGAGGTCAAGAAAGCTCTGTGGGATATGCAACCGACTAAGGCCCCCGGCCCCGATGGTCTCCCTCCTATATTTTTTCAGAAAAATTGGAACTCTGTCGGGGACGCTATCTTTCATACGGTGAGCAAGGCTCTCTGCACAGGTATGGTTGAGCCGAATATTAATAACTCTTTAATTGTTCTTATTTCTAAAGAGCCTCATCCTACACATCTTTCGAAGTTCAGACCAATTAGCTTATGTAATGTGATTGTAAAAATTATTACTAAGACTATGGCCAATAGACTCCGTTCTTTCATGGACTCTCTGATTCCTCAGACTCAGAGTAGCTTCATTAAGGGACGGCAAACGGTGGATAATATCGTAATTACCCAGGAGCTTATTCACTCGATGAATTTGCTAAGAGGTAAGAAAGGGTACTTTATTGCTAAGATTGCTTTTGAAAAAGCATACGACAGGATCGATTGGTCGTTCTTACGAAATGTGTTAGATGAAATGAAGTTTCCCATGTCTTGGGTTAACCTTATTTTGGATTGCACCTCCACAGCTAGACTGTCCCTTCTTTGGAACGAAAAAACAACGGAATGGTTCAACCCGAAACGAGGCCTCAGACAGGGAGAACCTCTTTCCCCATATCTTTTTGTGTTTTGCGTGCAGAAGCTAGGTACCCTCATTGACAGGGCGGTCCGGGATAAAAGTTGGCACCCTGTCCCTTCATCCCGTATGGGGCCCAGGGTGTCTCATCTCATGTTCGCTGATGATCTTATCTTATTTGGTGAGGCTTCTGAGGAACAGACTCGTGTTATCCAGAACATCCTTGGACATTACTGTAGTATGTCTGGCCAGTTAGTCAACTATCACAAGTCCAGGATCTTTTTTTCGCCTAACGTGTCGGGCCATCTCGCTTGGGATATTAGTAAGAGGGCGAGACTCAAGATTACGCGGGACCTGGGGCGATATCTGGGTGCCACGCTGCATCACTCGCGACCACGACGATAAACTTATAACTTTATTGTGGAAAAAATCGGGAAGAAGCTTAAGGGATGGAAAATGATAAAGCTCTCGCTCGCGGGAAGAGCCACGTTAGTCAAAGTAGTCACCGAAACAATACCATCGTACTTCATGCAGACTTCCAAAATCCCTGTGGGGGTGTGTGATGAGGTTGAAAAATTAATCGAAGGTTCCTTTGGGGAGGTACGGACGAGGTCCGTCGGATGCACTTGGTTTCGTGGGATCAGATTTGTCAGAGTAAAAGGAACGGCAGCCTGGGATTCCGACGGATTCGTGAGATGAACTTAGCACTGTTGGGTAAGCCGGGTTGGCAACTTATTAAAAGTTATTCGAAGCTTTGGGTCCAGGTTTTGAGACACAAGTACCTCCTAGGTCGGAATGGGAGCAGTAGAAGTCGAACTTCGCATACATGGAGAAATATTCAGGCAGCTCTCCCGATGCATGAAAGGGGGCTTAAGTGGAAAGTGGGGAATGGAGATAAGGTGCGATTTTGGACGGATCATTGGCTCGGAGAGTCTAGCTTGCAACATAGACTCGGACAACCCCTCGGCTTGAATGATGTTGATCGATGTGTCTCTAGCTATTGGATTAGGGGATACGGCTGGGATTGGGCAGCGCTGGAGGGGATCCCGACCGCGGTTAAGGAGGAGCTAGATCTGATCAATATAGATAGACACAACAACCACATTGACACACCTATATGGCGCCATGCATCGTCTGAAGTATATTCATGCAAAAGCGCTTATGGGGTTTTGACGAGGGAGACCACGAATCGACAGGACAAGCTGAATTGGAAACGGATTTGGAAAATTTGAGGGCCTTATAGACGGAAGTTCACCATTTGGATGCTTCGCCAAGGGAAGCTTCTTACAGCCGATAAGCTCCACCACCGCGGAATAAGTGACATGGAGGGATGCAAGTTTTGTGGAAGCCATGTCGAAAACAATATTCATGCCATTCGGGATTGCCCGTGGAGCGCGAATGCATGGCACCAACTTCTGCCACCCCACCACGTGAACACGTTCTTCACCCTTGATTTAAAAGAATGGGTTGACTGGAATGTATCTCGGCCAATTGGACATCAGGTATGTAATGCGGAATGGTCCACTATATACACTGAAGTGATAAATTTCATTTGGCAGGAAAGGAACCGAGCGTTGCATGATGGGGAGGACAAGGAGCCCACGTTCAACTGGCCCTCAGTTATTCAACGGATTCAGGAAGCTTGGAGTACGGAAGACCAAGACCGCGACCCGGAGCTCCTTACTCAGCACATTCAAGTGGGTTGGAAAAAACCGAACCTTGGCGAGATCAAGATCAACGTGGATGCATCCCTCCCGATGCACAGTCACCAGCCCGCGAGTGTTGGGGGGCTTGCTAGGGACTCGGATGGCAAGTGGATTTAGGATTTTCTGGGTCTAGTTGATGCATGGACAGTGCTGCGTGCGGAGTTGCTGGCGATTCAGCACGGGTTGGAGTTGGCTAAGGCGCTGAATGGACTGAAGGTTTGCGTCGAGACGGATTCCAAGGAGGCCACCGAGGGAGGCGAATAGACCGGCGGACTTCATGGCAAGAAATGGGTTTAATCAAAATGTCACAACCATCAGACAACCTATGAGCGACCTTGACTCCCGGCATGTCGGGATAATCGTCAGGGTATCCCCCTTCTCCCCGTCAAAAAAAAAAAAAAAAAACAGCATTTCTTTTTTTTTCGCTTTTTTCCCAATATATGTCAATTTTATTAGATGATATGATTTATATCAACAAATTTTGTTGATAACATCCTCAAATGCAATTTTTGTTACGATGATTATTAGATGATATGATTTATATCAACAAATTCTGTTGATAATATTCTCAAATGCAAATATTGTTACGATGATTAAATCTGACAAGGCAATTTCTGACAACAGTAAACAATGACGGCACCATGTACGTACTAACTAATAACTTGGGAAAAATCCAATTAAACTCTTGTAATTAGGACTTTCAATTAAGTCGGGCTTGCTCAAAGCCCGACAGCCCAAACCCTTATATTTGGGTTTGGGCCGAATTTAATCAAATCTGAGCCGGACTGAATTTGAGTCTTTAAATTAAGCCAGATAGCCTGAGGCAAACACGGTTCAGCCACTCGTTTATAATATAGAATATATTTTATATATTAATAATCTACTTTAAATTGAACACTTCAAATGTCTATTGTCAAGCATTTTCATATTTTGATTTTTTTTATAAAATAAGAGGGTAAAAAAATTGAGCGCAAATGTTGGCTCGCTGCCTTGCTATTTCATGTATCTAATGCCCATAATTAGTATTTTTTTTTAAAAAAAAGGCCCATAATTAGTTAAACAGTTCATGGCTTCATGCATGTGTTCCAAACAAATCCTCATAAAGTGTTGGTAACAGAAAATAACTTTTGGTACTTTAAAAAATTGTGAATTGAGTTTTTACCAACTCTTTCACCTAAGATAGCAAATAAAGGATTTTTTTTCTATTTTTTCTTCTCCAATTTAGTAAGACTTTTCAACTTTTAGTGAGAATACACAGTAAACAAATTATATAGTTTAGTCAAGAATTCGAGATCTTAAAGCATTTTTGGCATTAGATTTGCTAATTTGAGCCAGTCTGAAATAAATTCGAAACTCGTAAAATATGTGAACTGAGTTTAAACCGAGATAAAATAAAGTAATATAGGCCGAGCTTGGATCTATGGTCAATAGGCTCAATATTATTTGAGTTTGAATGAGCTGAAACTCGTAGCCCACCTGCGATCTTAAAAAGGGTGATGTTTGAATATAATTACCAAATTGAAAATCATGATGATTAATACTCCAAGAATAAAATGTCCTCGTTCGCTCTCCTCTCGATTATCTTTTCTTTAAGTGATTCTGATTATATATATGTGTGTGTATATATATATATATATATATATAGTCCTTAACACCTTAACAATCTACAATCGATTCATTTTTGAAATATTTAGAAAGAAAAAAAAAACTACTAATTGCTATAAAAGTGTGCAAGTATCAACACTCTAGTGAAATTTAAACATAGGGCCTCATAATTATCTAGAAAAACATCCACCCAAACAAAAATCTAGATTGTGTATGAATGAAAGTAATTGGAAACTAAAATTTTCAAATGACTTCATTATTAGCTTATTTGAAATCCAACATGATAATTCAAAATTACTAAAACTATGTGTCAATGCTTTGCAAGTTCATTATAACTTCTAATAATCAAAATAAATTCAATGAATTTGTTATGGTTTGATGTCCTAAACGAAGTTCTACGCAACTTAAGAATCAAATTTTTGTGATTTGATAGATTTAGATTACAAGTCCAACAATTTAAGAGTAAATTACAAGAACTCCCCCTCACCTTAGTGCCAATTACCAAGAAACTCAGTCAAGTTTCGAAATTACACACCCTTGTCAAAGCTAACAGGCTTACATATACGCCCTCTGTCACTTTTTTTAGCTCGAAATTCGTTGTTGTCAGCAAAAAAGATGTGTGATAATCCCATTTTGCCCCCAATCAAATCTGACAAAATGTGGTCAAATTTTACATGACTAAAATACCCCTAGGGGTGTTTCTATAATAAACACCATCTGAATTGAAATTGTTTTATATATCAAATTTTTCTTTACTTATTTTTTTATAATAACTCTAATGAGCTATTATTGTTCTAATTAAAAGAAAATCAATAGAACAAGTAATAA
Source organism: Buddleja alternifolia (assembly GCA_019426215.1). NCBI lineage: Eukaryota > Viridiplantae > Streptophyta > Magnoliopsida > Lamiales > Scrophulariaceae > Buddleja > Buddleja alternifolia. The sequence goes on from CM033399.1 coordinate 31,102,738, forward strand.
AAAATTAATTTTAATTGCCTTAAATATTTAAATAATTAGTTAACTAATGATAAAATAATTATTTGATATTTTTATCTATTCAAATAATAAAATAATTATTAAAATAATAAATTAATTGATTTTTTGTTGAATGATACTAGTTAAATTAAACAGTTCGTAATTAAATGCAATGCTTAATTATAATCAAATATAAAAAGTATTCAATGATAGTAATTGAAAGAATAATTTTACTTTAATTATATTTTTTTTTAATTGAGACTAATAACTCTACTATTATGTTCCAATTAAAAGAAAACTAATGAAATATGTAATGAATAATTACTGCAATAATCAGTTATGTATCTTTTTTGTATGGTGCTAGTTGAGTTATTTAACTATAACCAAATAACTATTTATAAAAATAAAATATATATGAAATTAATTCATTGACTAAATTTGAAAGATAATTTTTTTATCTATATTATATTCTATAATTAATTAAGACAAAAATTTTAATGTTCAAATTATGCAACATTTTTAATAACTATATTTAATTATTAAACCAAAATAATTAACACCAATTATGAATTAAAAATTAAAAAAAATTAGATCTGTCAATTTATTGTTATTTTCACTCATTTTTATACGTTAAATAACAATTAAACTATATAAGCATCCCTTGGCAGTTTTGAAGAAATAAAAATAACATTATCATCCCTTATCAATTTATTTAATTTTCTTTATTTTCAGTTTATTCTTTGCTTTTTCTTAACATTTTTCCTTTTTTTATTTTTTCTTCACCTTCTTTGTCAGCATGTCCAAAACCCTAATTTCTACAATCTTCTTCTTCCTTCACCCAACAAAAGCCATCCCCCGTCAACCACACTCACGCCGTCGCACCTCCGTTGCCACCAAAATGAGTCGCCCCCGTCGCTACCACAACGAGACGTCTTTCCCAAAAAGGCTGGCTGCTACCAACAACATCACAAAAACAACTGCTTGCTACCACCTCTAACCCAAAAAAATGTCGCCTACCAACAATCTCTCACTCAGAACCACTGCCTGTCACCGCCCTTCCACTTTCAGTTCGGCTCCGGCATCGCCAGAATGTTCAGCACCACCACAACAACAAGTCGCAACGTCTCCTACAGCCACCATCATCACCCAGACCGTCTCTCACGGCTACGAGAAACAACAGATTTGAACCCCTCCTGTCGGAAAGATCTTAAGCCCCTATTTGCGGCGGGCCACCACCAAACAAAAATAGATCCACTTTCCTCTCCCCCCTCTCCCGACCGACACCTCCCATCACTGTTGTTCACTCCCCCTCTCGACCGCTGCAGCCAATCGCCGTTGTTCCTGGGGGGTGTGGCCCTGATTTTCTTTTTTTTTTTGTGTGTGTGTGTGTGTGTGCGTGTGTATATGTATTGATTTTTATAGTGAAGATGTCAAAGAGATATTCTGGTTGTGTTAAAGGTAGAGGGGCATTTTAGTCCATGCACAAGATTTAATTTTCAATTTAATTTGATTTTTTTAGTCAGTTTTTTCGGAGGGGCAAACATGTCATTTTATGTAATCGGCGATGGTAGATGCTAATAGGGGGTGTACTTGCAATTTTCCAAAAATGAGGGGGTATTTTTGTAATTATGACAAAAGTAAGGGGTGTGCATGTAATTCTCCCATAATTTAATTCACATGTAATGATTTACAAGTTACATAAGTCCATTTCTATTAGAAGTTATTTAATTGTGATATAGATTACAAGTTATTTTGAAGAACCCAAATGAAACTTTGTACTTGTAATCTAACTTGTGTAGCCCTATAACTTGTGTCCATTTCTATTTTACAAGTACACGTTATTTAATTGACATATAATACTTGTAATTTTGCAAGTTATATGTCCATTTCCAAGAAAATATTTTAAAGAACCCAAAATTTTCATGTGAAACTTTGTATTTAAATATTTCTTTAATTTTTCCATTTTTTGCATCGAATTTTTAGTAATTAAAATATCATTCACATAGATTCAGATTGCAATAAACATAGAATTTAAACTTTTCACAAATAAGGAAAAATCATGTTTACTTTGACTAAAACCGATTTCTTTTAATGAATCAGTAAATTTTTCATTTCATTGCCTCGAGGACTGATTTAATCCATAAAGAGACTTTATTAATTTGCATACTCTAGTGTCTTGACTAGAAAAATAACCCTGAGGTAATGACATAAACCTTTTCATTGAGGCCCTATTTAAAAAAGCATTATTAACATCCATTTGGGATATAACCCAGTCTGTAACTACAGCTAGAGAAATTAGACATCTTACAGTTACCATTTTAATAACATGTGCAAATGAAAATCTATTTCCTCTTTTTGGCTAAGAAACGAGCCTTATATCGTTCTATTTCCCCATTAGAGTGATATTTTACTTTATAAACCCACTTACGTCCTATAGATTTTCTATCATTAGGAAGGTCAATTAAAATCCACGTTTTATTTATTCTAGGACTGCCATTTCCAAATCCATAGTTTTTTATTCAGTTACTGTTTTTCATAACTTCTAGAAAGTAAACTGGTTCTTTAACGTTATCAACCGTCGTAGAGGCATCAACAACAATTTTATTATGGTCAGCCATAATTTAACAATAAACCAACAGAAAACCCAACTAATCAGATAGAGATGATGCACAGATCGGTACACATATCAACAACAAAAACAACAAGCCAACAAAAAACAATTGTCGACACACAGATCGACACAGAAAATCAAACCATCAAAAATAACTGTTGACGCACAGATCGACACAAAAAACCAACAGATCAAGGAACAACTATTTTACCACCGTGTTATTTGTTTTCCAAAAAAATGAAAAATTATTATTAAAGGAGAAACCCCAAGGGGTCTTAGAAAGCAAGATGCAAAGCAGATTTATATTAAAGGAGAAACCCCAAGGGGTTGCTTGTATTTAAATGACAAGCCTTGGTCAATTCAGCTTTGACCTCACATAAGAACACTGTTGGAGCTTCTTTTACCACTTGGGCTTATTCTTCACTTTCCAAGCTCAATATTAGGATAGTGGGCTACATCAGCTTGTAACTTAACATATAGACTTGGTCAATAGTGCCTGATGGAATTAGTAATTGTTTGTTGTTGAGGTTAATTGATTTGTGCTAAAATTTGTTTTCTGGAGAACTTTCAAGAACAATGTAGAAGTTTTCCTCACAACTCAATAGCTCATTAATAATCTAGCAATAGGTCTTATCCCCTAAGGCTAGACAATTCTATATTGTCTAATTAACTATTTAATCGAATAGTTAATTAGGCCTTGAATTCATGTACCCAATTAATTCAAGACACCTATTGGTCATCATTCAATGTCTAGAAACATCATCATGACTTCCTAGATATTAATGATGAACATCAAACCTATCCAGATTGCAATCTTCGCGTGAGTTGAAACCCTCCATCATTTTTTCGTCTGAGTCTAGAAGTTGGGTAGTAGTAGAAACTCTAATAACGCAAAAGCTATGATTGTGTTGAAACTATAATGATCTTGTCTTCCAAGCAAGGACCACTAAAATTGTCTTGAAAACTTAGCTCTGACCAAAGACTTTCTCGGTCATATTTAGATTACACAACATCGTAGAAAAGTTCTAGGTATCCTACCTTGGACGGATGACCTATTGGTGACACCGGTTTCGTCATACTAGGAGATTGTAACCAATTTATCCCATTTCGTGACTCACCCTAGAATTTCAAGTTTAACATGAAACCAACATGGAATCTTAACGGGGTTGTTCAGTCTCATACTCACTCAAGTATAGATCTTTTGTGCATGTATTGACCCCTAGATTATCGCTTATGTAATAAGGCACTCTTCCATGAGAATGACATACACAAACAAGTTTTGACGAGACTATGATATCTCATCATCTCATAGTTTCTATGACTTGAAATGGGATTTTAGGATCATAACCCTCGAGAGCATTACACAGCCGCCATTCCCTTGTACCCGACCGCTCCCATAGCCATAAGTGATCCAATGTGTTTTATCTAAACTAAGGACAACATAAAAGATAAAGAAACATTGTCAAAACCATAAATAATATAATATAAGACAAGACTAGATGGCTCGTCGAGCGCCTAACACTATCAAAATCCTCCAACAGCGTTGGCATAAGCCCTAGCAAAGTCGGAAGGTATGTTGTGTTGAACTCTCTCTTCAAAATTATAGGAAGTTGTACTTGGACTCGCCTTGCTTCAGGATCCTGAAAACATTGTAAATATGTGAATACGCTTAATCTGAGAGCAATCGCTCATATATGATGCAAGATTATTCTTTTAAGCAATTGCTAGGCTACAACTTGGCAAGTCCTAGTGATTATGGAAAATATCAGAATAAGGGGCTATTGTCAGGCTCGATAGAATATTGTTCAACTAAGAAAGTGAACAATGAATGTAAAAGAATAAATTAGAAAGTCCAAAGTAAAGTTGGTCAAACAAGAATTGGAAGACAATTTTATATGTGACACAGATATCTGAATCACGAGCTACACATGTCAATTCAAAGCTTACCTAGTACACCAATAAATTTTTAGAAGGCTAATCATTTCATCACTAAAATCTCCTGACTGTGACCCTTGCTTCTTCCTAATATCCATATCTAGTAATTTCACCCTCAGCATCATCACTTTTACTCTCCTGGAACCCAATCTTCTATTTGTCCGACCTGCGATCCTTGTCCTTCGACTCTTTTCCTTCTTTCCGCAAGGACTCCCTGTATGACTTCCTCTTTGATTTTCATCTAGTCTTAGTCTCTTCTTTGTCCATCACTACACATGCTAAACTGTCTTCTTTTTTCTCACCTACAATTCCACTCGTATCTTTTACTCTTAGTCTTGGACTCAACTCTCATGCTTTCATTTTTTTGACTATTTTCCTTCAATTCAGAATTAGCTTTCAAGTTCTCCCCTTTATGCATTTCCTTCTCTATATTTCTATCATTATCCACCCTCTCATCTCCACGGCCATTCCATCTATCACCTCTGAAATTAGATTTTTCTTTCCGCCATTTGCATGAAATATATTCGTCCACCACTCAGATCTTTACTGTCCTTGCCTTCTCGCGCCTGTGATGAATTTTTACTCTTTTGACTAGAAATTGAATCCCTACAAATAATTCTTCAAACTATGTTTGCTCTGTCTATGAGATTTGTGCCTTAAACTCCTTGACATAATTGCAAACTTTACAATAGCTACCAAATTATTCATGAAACCCATGCCACCAAAAAGAACCAGAGCACATGATTTTTATTTGCAAAACCACCACCAACAAAACAAAATCAAGAGAAAACCACAATGACGTGAGATCATCCATAGAAAACTTCCAAAAAGGGCTTAGCCTAAATAAGCCTCAACTGTAATTCAAAATTTACCTAAACCCTATCAAATTAATTCATTTCAGTCTCGCTACAAAAACTTAACCGGAATCTGAAATACTAACACCAAAAAAACAACCATCGGAAGTCTAAGGACTTCAATCCCTCAGATCAGGACTTTTTCTACGCAAACATTGGTCATTGATTCTTAAAAATGCAGTTGCATATGCAATTAAAATAAGTTAGAAAATTTGTGCACACCTAGAAAAGAAATCTTGAAGAAGAAATTGGAAAGTGATGCGACAGAGAGAGGGTCAGAGAGGAAGATTGGAGGCGAGTCTTGATGTTTTTGATGTTTGCTAAAGAAATTGCAAATGTGATTCGTATTGGGTTATAGCGGATAATTGGAGACACAAAATGATGGAAATGACCTTACATGGGGTGATAATTTACGAGGGATGGTTGTTAGAGAGCCATTGGGGCTCCAAAAATGTGTGTTAGTGCGGGCCAAGGCCGAATGGGGAGTGCAAATGGGTGCAATCCTTGAGAGATGATTTGGAAATAAATAATTACTATTTTTTTGTGAGATTATAGTGGATTCTAATTTTATTATGTCGAATATAATGAGCATCTACTCCATGGAAAATGTCATGTATATAAAGAGATTAATTGGTAAATTGAAAAAGCAATCTAGCTTTTTCTCTTGGCGCACGTTAGACTCACTAACGTGCACCACGCTATGGAAAGGAAGAAGAAGATGGCACAATAAAGGGCACGACAATGGCAAAAACACCACCGCAATAATCTCTGGTTAGTGCTTTTGGAGTGAATCAACAGATAAGCGAGAAATCAGGGGAAGGGAATTCACAATTTCGGTGTGAGGATGAAAGTGCCCTGGGTTCGATTGAACAAATAATACACACGGCCCGAAAACTGATGAAGGAGAAGCACACAAAATCAAAAATTGCAGAAGCGTTACAGAAGAATTTGAGGCAGATCTGTGAAAGCCCTAAAAACGTGAGAGAGGAGAAAAGCAGATCAGCGGGAGTGACTGAGGCGCGGGTGGAGAAAACTAGCACAGTGTGGGATAACTTAGATGTTTCGAAGCTTGGGGGGCCGGATGCAAATTGCAGTACATGAAGCCACTTTCAAATCAGAACCATCAAATTGGGAAAATAGAGGAATCAGATGTCAAAACAAAAATTGAGTATTGGAGCTCAGCCTTGGTGTGTTATGTGATTAGGGAAAATCCACCATTTCAGGTAATGAATGGATACATCAGGAGAATTTGGGGCAAATATGGTATTGAAAAGGTGTTACTAATGCCGAGTGGATTGTTCTTAGTAAAATTCAAAGACAACATAGTAATGGTGGGAGTCTATCATTTTGATAGTAAACCTATTATTGTAAGCCCTTAGAATGAACGACAGAATTATAGTAAGAAGACAGTGGAAAATGTTCTTGTATGGATGCAACTTGAAGCACTGGATCTTAAGTATTGGAGTAATAGTGCCTTGAGTAAGATTGTGAGTCTTATTGGTATCCCAATCATGGCAGACAAGATGACAGTGAGCAAAGAGAGGATTCACTTTGCTAGAGTCCTGGTGGATGTTAGTGTGCACAAGATGCCAGATAAAGTATATTTTTAGAATGAAAAAGGAGTGATAATCGAGCAGGATGTGAAGTATGAATGGAAACCAGTACAGTGTTCTCACTGTATGGGATTTGGGCATAAAACCTCTGAATGTAGGAATAAAGTATGCAAGCAGGTGTGGAGGCCTAAACAACCAACACTTGGGATAGAGATTCAAGATGAGATGAACCAAATACCTGAAGGACCCGAGAAGAAGAGTGAAAACAGAGGGATACAAAAGGTGGGAAAAGATGAACAATGGATGACAGTCACACATACAGGGAAAAAAACTTTACTGTTTGAAAAGCAATTAGATGTGAATAGGCCATCAACTTCACAAGAAGGGAGTTAAACACATATTGAAGTGGTTAATGGAGTAGCAACAATAACTATACAAGACTCAAATGACAATAGCAAGTTGGAACATCAGGGGGCTCAACAATGCTAGCAAGCAGAGGGAAGCAAAACTTCTATGTACTAGTTATAACATAGGAGTTTTAGGGATTCTAGAGCATAAAATCAAAAATAATAAATATAAAGCAGAGAAACAACAACTATGTAGGGTTTGGAACAATGTGACTAATATTTGTGAAGTTCCTAGAGGTAGATAAGGCTAATGTGGAGAGAAGACCTATATGAAATTATTGTTATTCATATGACAGCTCAAATTATTCATACTACTATTCAGAATAGAGAAACTCAATAATGCTTTGCAGCCTCGTTTGTTTATGCATACAACTTGCTTGGGGATAGAACTGCACTATGGAATGAAATGAAGAGACTAGCTCAATTGATTCAGGGGCCCTAGTTGGTACTTGGGGGCTTCAGTTGTGTGCTAAATAATCAAGATAGGATTCGTGGAAGCTCAATAAGTGTGAATGAACTAGTGGATTAACAAGATTGTGTGAATGTGTGTGACTTGGAGGAAATGAGATGGAATGGTTGTTATTACACGTGGACTAACAACCATGAGAGGGGACTAGGATTTTCTCTAGAATTAACAGGGCTTTTATTAATCATGACTGGTGTCCACTGTTCCCTGAAGCTGAAGCCCACTTTCTACTTGCAAGAATGTCTGATCACAACCCTATTGTGGTCAGAATTCAAGCCCAGAGAGTTGCTAGGAGTGAACCTTTCAAGTTTTATGATATGTGGTGTGATGCACCTGGGTTCTTACCTATAGTGGAAGGCAAATGGAGAAGTAGAGTGGAAGGAAACCCAATGTATAGAATTGTGCAGAAATTGAAACTTCTTAAACTTGCATTGAAAGAGCTGAATAAGACCAAATTTTCAAATATTGAAAGGATAGCAGAGGAGAATCATGCCATATTAATGGGGTTACAAATGGAATTAAACCAGGAACCACTGAATGCAGAGCAATAAGACAAAGTTAGGGAGCAGCAGAAGGTATCTAAGGAGGTTAATCTGGCTCAGGAGAAATTTCTGCAACAAAAATCTAAGATTAATTGGTTAAAGCTAGGAGATCAAAATACAAAGTATTATCATATGATGTTCAAAAAGTACCAATATAGAACTCGAGTGAGTAGCTATCTGATGGGGAGAACATGCTTACTGAATATGAAGAGGTGACAGCCCATTTTGTGAAATTTTATAAGCACTTTTGCTGCCTCAATTATTGCCTGTTTTCCCACTTTTGCTGGGCAGCATGACCTGCCTCAGCTATTGCCTTTTTTTCCGTCCTTTGCTGGGCAGCCTTGGCCACTCCAGCTATTACCTACCTCTGCTTCAGGTATGCCCGGTTACACTTGCTTACCTGGATCGCCACGCCTGGATTTGCCGTTGATCTACACACACTCCATAAAAGATAAGAGCAAACCATATCTTTCTACACAGATCAATTTATGCTATTTAAGGAATAACAATATTAATGAGGTCTAGATTTTTACCTTTTTTATTTGTGACCTTCCCTTTCAATGTCATAAGATAATTAAGTATTTTAAAAAAATAATATAAACATGGTAAGTGGCTTGATTTACTCCATAATTAAAAATAATGTAATATAAGAGCATGATCTTATTCCATATGTGTCTTAACTTTTCTACTCCACGTAACAACTTAAAAAAGGAAATAATATAAGCATGAAAATTATCTATTATACTCCACAATTTACTCCATGTGTTACTCCAAAGAAAATTACGTAGCATAATAGGATATGGAAAACCAACTTAACTCTTCATTTAATAAAATAACTAGAGAAAGGAAGATATGACAAAAAATCATCTCTAACACTTTGTGAACATATTTTACTGAATTAGACAATAACTTATCAAGAGTTGCTTTTAACATTGCGAAACCTAAGTTACAAAATTGATATTATATCTTTTAATGTGCCTCCTTTATACACTAATTTTCACCACGAATAATAATGAAGCATTATTTGCAAATCGAAAATTTCTGAAACCACGACATCCAATTGAGTGCATGATACAATCAATTAAACAATAAGCATAACTTATATATTCTAAAATAACCTTTGTTGCTCTAAGGTTCAAGTGACTAGATCAGTGGGCTTAGGGAATGAACCAGTTGAAAGAAAATATTAAGTGTCGAAGACACATTGTTACATAGTCATTAATCCCCCCATAATCAAATTTCACAAGATACAAAATAATTTTTGAAGCAATTTTCAATATCAAATTGTGGGTTAAAGAAGGAGAAAGATTTGAATAACATTTTCAGTTTATCTTTTTCTATAATTTGTTTGACAACTACTGGCAATAATCTTCATTGTAATGAACTATTAATTAACTAAATGTTGACTGTTATTTATGTCACCTGTATGCATGAAAAATCAAAATGGTAAACTTGTTAGAACAAACGAGTATCCTTTGTACAAAAATAAGTGCATTTTCTTGGGAATCTTTTTGCAAACTTGATTGATCCGTCCTCCTACACCTCGTTCCACCAGTGTTCTGAAAATCGGACAGGACATCAAACCGGAAAAATTACCGGGTCACGGGTCACCAGTTCAACCGTCGGGTCAATCGCGGTCGAACCGCTGACGTCATAATTATGTCATAAATACTTTATATTATATTAATAATATAACATAATAGTAAAATATTGTTCATATATATATATATATAAATTATTCATATACATATCATATTTTTTAAAGTTATATATAATGTTAAACTAAATATAAAAGGATAGGCCCACCATCCAATTTAAAATCCATTAGCATTTTCTTTGATTAGAAAAAAGAAATTGTAAAAGAAAAAGAAAATGTGAAGAAATATAAAGCCAAAAAATACCCAAAAGCCTAAACTCATCCTTCTCCTTCTACTGAAGCAACGACGCCATCTCCAAATCTGCTTTCTTCCTCATTTCTTTTCTTTCTTTCAATCTTTTTTCTTTTCTATTTCTCTTCTGTTCTGCGTGGCTGAGTGAGTGAAAGTGTTCTGTTCTGCCTTAGTGCCTTTACCTTTTCTGTTATAATCATTTTAATAGGTTGGATTTTATGTTTTTCCCAAAATCGCTTGGGTCAAAGGATTTAGGAACGGTTTTACCGGTTCACCGGTTGAACCGCCAATTCGAACGGTTTTGAGCCCTGAACGTTTTTTTGACATAACCGGACCTGACTAGTGGCCGGTTCCGGTTTTAACCGGTCCAACCGGCCGGTCCGGTCCGATTTTCATAACATTGCGTTCCACCCTCAAAACCTCTTACAAACAACTTATTCGAAAGACTAAAAATAACTCACATCTCACTCAATATTCCCACAAACGGCGCCAATTGATGTGTGTGTGGTTTTCACAGCAATAATAATATGCAATATAATATATAAAAATATAGTATAAAGCACGAGATTAAATGTAAAGAACACAAGAAATTTATGTGGTTCGGTCTAATGAAGGCCTACGTCCACGAGTGTAAATTGGTTGCTTGGTTTATTCATCCTCATAGGGAATATTTATACAAGTAATTGATGGATATGCTAAGTCAATTATGCCTAAAATACATAAGGTAATAAGAATAAATCATGGTCCTTCCTTTTTGAGCTATATCTTTTATGGTATAAATCTTGATTCTACTGGCATGACCTCCGCAGGTCCGGATATGGAAAGTGTCTTGATTGATTCTTGTCTTCAAGCTTGCCTTATATAGAATGCTCTACCTGTGCAGGTCGGGGTGACCGAACCTCCAGCTGGACAGACCTGAATGGATAGTCTTCTAGAAGGATTCAAGCCCACGATGCCATTGGGCTTAGGCCCATAAAGTATGTAATTACCCAATTTGGCCCAAAGACCTATTTCAACCCACATCACATAGGAAGAGAATAATTTTATCAAAGGCATAAAAATTGATTATATAATTACTTGATTGAAAGTACTGAAGAAATTCAATCACATTTTGTATCTTTATTATGTTAAAATATTATCCAAAACCGGGTTTAAATTCACAAATTACTACGATGATGTCATGGCCCCATCTCTAACAAGCCCATAAAAATGGAGCCTATCGCTGACTGCTGAGGGTAAAGAATGGGGCCTGTCCAGAAGATTAGCCCATACAAGGCCACAAATCACATGGGCTCAATCCATTATTCTTTTACAATATTGGCCCACAATTGAAAATACCATGGCTAAGCTAGTAATTTTCTTTTATTATTATTATTATTGATTATAAAAATAAGAAAAATACTTAAATCTGTCAATGGTACTAGACTTTTGGTAATCCCTAGACGATATAATCCTAATAGGGTAGTAAAACATTTACAACCTATTAATCTATGTAATTTTTATGTAGTATATAAAATAATTCAAATGCTATTGTGGGAAGAACGAGGAAAACTCATGGGTAAATATTAATTGCTCAGTTTTAAAATGCATTTGTACGAAATCAAGATAATAATCTAATTGTTCCCCAGATAAAATCGGAAAAGGCCATTTTTTTGTGGCATTAAAATTAAATAATGAAAAGACAGAAGATATAATAGGCATTGTTAAATATGCTTTTTCGAATTTGAGTGAGTCAATTGCACTTTCGTTAAATTTAAATAAAAGTATTTCAGAAGGTGTCTCTCCCTATAATTATTAGTGAAAAATCATACGTCAACTATGCTGCCTGATATTAGGGTTCTAAGAACATTACAGGATTGTCTGCGAACATTAAAAAAAAAACATTTTTGAGTTTTTCATTGAAATTAAGAAGGCAAAGAGTGTTCAGTTGGTATGGAACGAAATACTTCTTATTATAAGGTTATGGGTTCGATTTTCTGTGCAGATTGTGTGGGTGATGTTAGTGGACGATCAATAAGTACCTTTGTAAGCGACCTATGGTCCCAAATGCATTCTTTGACCCGTGGTAGTTAGCCAGAATTGACCATACCCAAATATTCTAACCAAAAATGAAAGCGCTTGGAATACTTGTTTCAGCTTTAACTTGACCAAAAATAGCTAAGCTTAAGCAAATCTAAAAGTTAGCCCATGGATGCCTCTACGAGCTTCTGACATTTTTATTTTAATTTCAAAACTCATTGTCACATATAAATCCTCATTAGTTCTTTAAAAATTCAATTTTACTCATGAATCACGTCATCTCACATTTTTTTTCCATGTGACATATCTAATTAATTACGGTTATTAGTAATTTATTAATGTAATATTAATTGATTTAATACTATATAAATTCATATTGTTTTTGTTCGTATTTGTAGTTAGTATATTATTAATTGAATAATTATTATTTAAAAATTTCATCTAATAATTTTCTTATTATAATATGATGTGTTGGATGTCTTATAATAATAACAATATCATCATCATCGACATCACCATAATACTAATTTTTTTTAATCTATCAATTATTATTAATTTTTCGTGTAAAGATATTCCGAATAATCACAATTAGTTGTTTTAGTTCCAAACTTTCTCATCCAACTTTTTATAACTTATCGAAATTGTTTGTAAATACTCTCAGCTTTTGGTACAAGCCCCTTTTTAGCTCTCGTATTCCACCATGGATTTCTAACAAAGGAAAGCCCTAATTAATCGATCCGGATCCTCTATTGCAAATGGTGTTGCATCTTCTATTGCATTCACCTCTATATATGACAAGTGTACAAAATTCAAATAACTTATATATTTAAGAAAAAGATTTATGTACTTGTCATGCATAGAATGAATGCAATAGGAGATGCAACACCATTTTGCAATGAAGGATCTCGTGTGCTAATTATGCCATTTGATTAAAATTAACGTTTGTGTTGCTCACCATTTCTCGAGGCCAAGGACGAATCAAACTGTCATTGCCCGTTATACTCTTTTATTCTAATCAAATATTCTTTTTAGTCCCCGTATCTTCGAAATTTTCCATTATATCCAAAATTTATAAATACCTCACTCTTTTATTCTTGATTAAGTACTCTTGCTCATCTTTAATAAATTTGTAAAAAAAAATAAAAATCTTTAATGAATTTGTTGTATATTGTCCCATAGTCCCATTGGATTTTTAATTTTACAATTTTGGTCTCATCGGATACAAAGTTGCAACTTTAATCCCATTAAACTCAAGAGTATGTACCTTTGGTACCAACCGTCTATTTTTTGACCGAAGAAAAGAAATTGATTTACACACACCATTAAGTCGTAAAAAAGTACAAACAAAACTCAAAAAATAAATTCAAAAATAATTAAATACCAAATACAAAACAGGAAAAAAGGAAGAAGAAGAAAACTAAAGAAGACGTCTAAAGAAGAAAAAGTATTCTTCTACCCCCAATCCTATCACTGCAGCCACCAGCCAACACCCTCAACTAGGGGCTACGGCTGTAAACGAGCCGAGCCTGATGAAATTTTCAGGCTCGAGCTCGATTATATTTTTCAAATTCAACGAGCTTCATTTTCTAGGGTTCGAGTTCAAGCTCGAAGTAGATGAGCCGAGTTCGAGCTCGACGTAAAAATTCATTTAATTATTATTATTTTGTTTTTATAAAATAAAATAAAATATATTTTGCTTTTTGCTTAGTTAATAATGTATAGTATACATTATTCAGATAAACAATAAATATTATTAAAATAAATAATGATTAAATATCTTATATTCAATAAGTATTTAGAAAATAGAGGAGGGTGTCGTGAAAACATAATTTCATTTAATTATTTTATAGAAAAGTATATCATATCAACTAAAATATATAATCTTATAATTGTTGTTGTTTTTCACAATTTAAACAAAATTAAAAAAAAAACTTAAGTATTATTAAACTATGTTAAAATTGTAAGTATTTTTTTTTATGAAATTCGAGTATTTTTAGTCATACATTAAAAATTAATAAAAAATAATAATAAAAGCTCACGAGCATATGAACAACTATAAGTGAGCTCGAACTCGACTCACGAAAAAGCTCGAGCTGAGCTTCAGTCGAGCTGGCTCACCATACTTATGAGCCGACTCGGCTCACCTTACACCCCTACCCTCAACCTCCGTCGGCCCCCTAAAACCCCATACCAATCGCCTCCTCCGCCCCCCTAAAATCCCCAACCCCAATTCACAACCCTAAACCCCCAAAATCAATCCCCCAGCACCCCCCCCCCCCCCCCTCCCTCCCCCAAAACCTTATCATTATTACACTATGTGTGAGGGAGGGGAGGTTCAGGTGCCACGGGGTGGGAGGATGGGGTTGGGGTTGAGGGGATACGATTTTCTAATTTTTTTTTTTTAAAATTCTCTTATAATTTTTCTTTTTGGTTTTATTTTCTAATAATTTAACAATTAACGACAGGTGAGTACCACACGTCATTATTCGTCTATTTTTTAACGTTTAGGATCAAAAGTGCAACTTCTTAAGTCCAATGGGACCAAAGTTGCAACTTTGTGATCAATGAGACCAATTTTGCAAAATGAAAAATCCAATGGCATCAAGAATGTAAATTTTCCATTGGCGTATAAGCGACTAATTTAATTTGAGCATTGAGGAATAGGCATTGAATAGCCAATGAAACCTAGCTTACTGACACCGGGAAAAATAAAATTTTAGTCCAGTAAGTTGGCCTACTTTGAGTTTTGGTCCTTTAACTTGTCACCTTACAAAATTAGTCCTATATGTTACTACGTGGTTGCAATTTTGGTCCTTTCACAAGATAAATGGCAAAATTTTCAATGTAGCAAAAACAGTCCCACAAATAAATCAGGCCTAACATGTTTCGAAATAAAATTAATACTTTCATAAATTC
The DNA here is from genome assembly GCA_019426215.1 of Buddleja alternifolia. Taxonomy (NCBI): domain Eukaryota; kingdom Viridiplantae; phylum Streptophyta; class Magnoliopsida; order Lamiales; family Scrophulariaceae; genus Buddleja; species Buddleja alternifolia. The sequence goes on from CM033399.1 coordinate 31,117,927, forward strand.
ATACCTTTGTTTGACCGCAGTATCACCGAGTATTCCAAGTCCTCGTTTTTACGGAATTCTTTCCACCACACAACCTCAGTCGATGGTTCGCAGGTGCTTAGCTCGTTCAGCAATAAACAACAAAGTCCAATTTCATTTCCTACCTTTGAGCGTAAAAGGGTTTCAGAATGAAAGATTAATTGGAATTTTGGACAACCAAGTTGAACAAAAGCCTTAACTTTTCATTGAAAAAATAATACTTAATATTACATATGATATTCTACGCCGCTATTGGAGAAAATAACTTCTTAGCCTCTCATGTACAAGAGGACTACAATCTTTGGGGAATTCCCCATAAACTAGTAAAGAAAATTATAGACTATTACACAATATTTTCTCTGTGCGCGGGGTGCATTTTTGCTAAGGTCCGAAGGCATGATACAAAGTTTACGAAATTTTAATACATTAAAGGACTAGAATTACAAAGAGCTAGAAGATAAAGGACCTTTTTTGCAACGTGTCAACTTAACAGACTAAAACGCAACAGAGTCTAAGTTAACGGACCAAAATATTAATTTTCCCCAAAGCTGAGATTTCAAGATACTAGAGTTGTTAGGTGCTACTCTCACCGATACCGTGTGTGTTTTTTCTCAACTTTTTTAATAGCTGCTAGCGGATTGTAATAATTGTTAGTTTGTTATCATAGAATCGATTTATTTAAAATAGTTTGAATGTCCTTCAACATTATCACACCAAGTTTAAAGATTGTGATTCCAAATCTTTCCCAACTCTTTGAATTAGTGACCGATCGAAGTCGTATCCTTTGTCCAAATCAAATGTGCTGGACAATTATTCAAAGCATGTGTATAAAATTATCAAAGACATGTTGTCTCTGGATTAATTACATGATACATGTATAATTAATAAATAATTATAATAATCAATTGGCAATTACTAAAAAATTAAACAAAGACTCACACCTTAGTGGAGTGGAACCCAATGCCTGTAATTAATAGTTTGAGACCTTTGTTTTGCCAACAAGACTAAATTAAATCTGTTGACTAAAGATACATAGGGCCGGATTGCACGGTGGCGAATTTAGAAATTTAGATAAGTGGGGGCACAATTTACCGAGAGTGAGATATAAATTGGAATTGAGGGGGACCTTTAAAAATTTGAGTGGGGCATTAATGTAATTTACAAATTAAAACTAAAAAAATATGTATTTATTAAAACATAGCTTCTAATATGATTGAGGGCACTCAAATATGTATATATGAAAACATAGCTTTTAAAACAAATATGTAAAAATTAAAACATGGCTATTAAAACAAATTACAGTTAACCAAATTTGAGTGGGGGCATTTGCGCCCCCTTCCAAATTCTCATTTTTCATAGATAAAGTAAGAAAAATTATTTTTAAGAAAATAGAGATATGAAAGAGGAAGTGTGTTTGGATGTTTTTTTTTATAGAAAAAAGTGTAATGATTAAGTGTGATATGATATGTTTTTTTTTGTAAGAATTTTTTTTTTGTGGGAAATTGGTATGGATAAATTTTGTTTTTGTAAGAATATTTAACATATTTAAGCTAAAACCATCGATTAAGGCATAAAAAAAAATGCAAAATAGATCTTATTTCGTAATCTACATCATTTCAAATAAAGATATGTGATTATTTTGAAAATTATATCAAGATATTGACAGATAAAGTACTTTTAATTATTGGATGAACTGTCTAATCATAAATAGTAAAAATTCTGACTTTTTGAGAAAAATTTGAGAGAAATGTCAAGTAATCCATTTTTCAAAGAAATTTGAGATTTTTTTCTGAAAAATTGTGTGTATTATTTTTTTGGGATATTTTTGAAAAATATCAAACAAATATATTTTTGATAAAAAATCTCTGAAAATCAAAAAATAATAAACAACATCCCATCCAGCCATAATTGCCTGTTTCCAAACATATTGCATTTACTGTCATGGTGGCTTTTTATCTCTTAGAAGTGCGTACTTTGTGTCAAAATTTTCAAAAGGAGAGGACAAAGTTAAAGTGGGTTTGATGAGGGTTTATAGCAAAGATTATGTTCCCCCATTTTCAGAGTAGCATATACATAGTTTATGTCATTGTTTATGTGGTTTTATCTTTAAATATCCACTAAGCGAAAAAAAAATCTTCAGATATCCATTTAAATAGCATGAGTTAAAATTTCACTGAATGTATAAAACTCGTCATTATATGTTAATTAATATATTATTCGATGCAGTTATTGGCTTATAATGCTTGATCTATAAGAACTTATGCTTATATATATCTTAACTGGTGAAGTTAAAATCAAATTAGATTAATTATTCGTTCTAGAATCTAGTAAACTTTGACAACAATTTTTTTTTTTTAATTATTTAGAGTTACATTCCTTTTATTGAAGTAGTCACAATATATTTAATCGTACGCAGTCTTGATTTCACACATAAAAATCAATGGCTTTTACCTACCCACATTAATAACGGGACCGTCGACTAAAACATCACTTTCTATTTGTTTTAAGAAACGAAAAATATAAAAAAATTCTGGATTTTATATTACGGAAGAAATTATATTCAATTTTAGATTCTTGCTTCCAAATAGCAATATTATTTAAGAGAGAAATCACATTAATACGGACAAAATGAGTTCATTTGGAAATTATTATCATCTTGACTAACCTTTTGTCACATTTCAACAACACAGATTCCCCACACCTACACGATCAATATATATAATTGCATGCATCTCTCTTAATTTGTCTCTTTCTAGCATGTTAATTATTCTTTAATTTTTGTCACTACGTCACATGCAGTCATGCTTATGCAAATTTTCAAGAGATATTGTGATTTTAATGTCATTATACAACATTAATATTAACACATAAATCTATAGGAGATAATATATTTGTTAGATATTCTTATGTAAATTTTTGCACTGGGGTGAAAAACTACTAAATTAATTGTGTACGAAAAAAAGTTCCGATGAGTAAATTGAATATACATCTGCATATATAAAGTATCTGACTCGTCTACAAATCTCAAAAATAATCTCTTAGCTTTTTGCTCCAAAAGAATTAGATAATGTCTCCCACGTCCTGTGAAATAAGTTACATCAATCCACATATCTTACATCTTAAACTCTCTAACTTCTTAATGATGCTCCAAGAAAGAATTAAGAGATCAAATGTTTTAATTTTAAATTGAAAACGCTTTGACATGAAATTGAGTGCAATGTCGTTTCCGAGATCCAATTTCCAAAAAATAAATAGTGTCAAGCGAGTATAATAATTATGTAGACAAAATAAATATTTCCACTATATGAAAGAATAATTATGAAGGGAGCTAAAAATTCTATTTTTTTTATAGTATATTATATATATTTTTTAAAAATAGAATAATAAGTTGTACCTAATATTAGCTTCCTTTCGTCCTTGATATGAGGTCAAGCGCACATGCACTCGCCTCAATTTTTGCAATGTCTATGTGTGTGTGACATATATATGTTTGTTAATTATGATCAAAGTTTTGTTCCTTCTCGCAATTTTTTATTTAAGTTCACACCACAACTTGATTGTTTCCTTCATTAAAAAGTTTATGAGGGTTTTGGTTGAGAATAATTATTTTTATTAGTGAGATTAATTAACTATACAACGAAATTTCTGAATTCATTAAATAGTTGATTAATTTATTAATTCATCTCCAGAAACACACACATAAAAGAAAAGAAGAGGAAAAAGAATCAGGTCTCAAATTAAAATATTAATTATTAACCCAATAAGATGATTTGTGTTTCTTTTAGTCAGGAAATTCAAGTAAATAATAAAATATTTGATCAGGATTTTCCCGTTCCAAATCTAGTGAAATTGATTGGCATGTGAGGGCCGGGGTCAACGACAGCCTCCTGTAGCTATAAAGCTACATTTGTTGACTCTTATACACACTATTAGTAAATGCTCTATCTTATTTTCGAAACTGTCCAAAAATCACTGCACCACGATTAGAATATATATATATATATATATATATATATATATATGAGCTTCGTTTATGATAGTTCCACGTATTCTGAAAATCAGAATATAATCATTTCATATATTAAGGAATACTTTCAGGAGGTTTTTAGAGGTATGCCGTTATAATTATAGGATGATCACTACTAACTATTTACAACAGGCGGTATATAAATTTCACAGTATTTGTGATATATATTGCTTATTTAGAAAATGCAAAACATGAGAACACCTAAAAGTAACTCGGGTTAACCAGCCACGTTAACATGGCTTAATTAGAAGTTGGAGCTACTTTATTGCATAGCAAATCTAACAAGAATTTAGGATAGAGATGTTTATGTGATAAAATATAGTACGTACGTAGACCATTTCAGCCTAATTTAATTTGCTGGCATAACTTTTTCAACAATCATGAATTAGTCTAAAAGACGTTTCTAGAAAATAAAATAATTAAAATCCTACTTTCTATCAACCTGTAAAATCTCAGTACACTCTACGTGGACTATTCGTCATCAATTTGCTGACTGGTTCTTGCTAGTGGCTACGTAAGTGTGTACATTATATATTGAACATTTATTTAAAATTAATTTAATTTGATTTCAATGGCATAATTATATTTAGGTATTTAATAGAGATCACTGTCAAAGACTCAAAGCGACCCCCGCTGCGTTTAGTTGACTCATTTAACGAAGAAATAGTCCATATAATTTGTTGGTTGGTAAATTTACTTTTTGACACAAGTTGTCAAGTTAAAATATTATTTTTTAAGTTGTGTATTCCAATTTTAAATTTGACAAGATGGAGATGGATTTAACGAAATAGATGGATCTGATAAGAGGCGGATGTGATACATTAGATTGAATATAGATTTTTTTTTTCATATTTAGTTTAGTATTTTGTTTTCTCTATTGATTGAGACTTCATTTTCTCTATCAATGAGAATTCGCCTCTCTTAAATAAGAGGACGGTCTGTAGACGAGTTTTCTTGCCCGCGTTTGTTATTTCTTGAGATTTTCTTGAATATATATTTAATATTTAGTATTTCAATTGTTCTTAACTACATCGTTAGAGACAGTCTAAGTTTTATTGCTTTTGACATTGTAGACTTTTCATTGAATAAAATAAAATGACCGTTTTTCCTTTAAAAAAGAAAAAGAAAATTTCAATAAGAATTAATATACTTTTGTACCAAAAATAAAATGCCAGATGATCTCAAAATGTAGAACTGATAATTTGGTGCTAGTATATTTTTTTTTATCGGGGAACGATATCGAACCCGAGTATTTGCTGGACAAAAATTAACTTATTCCCCACCGTCAGGGAATACTTATGCTAATGATAAATAAGTCATCCATGTCTTAAGCTAATAAGCTGGCAACTTATTGTAATCCTTGGATTAACTTACAACTAATTGTTTAGTCTTTTCAAAAGAAAAAAAAACTAATTGTTTAGTAATCTGATTAATTCAAACATTTTGCCTAAAAAAAATTAGAAAAGAAAGTTCTCACTAAATTCCAGGAAAATGCAGTCTATTGTTCTATTCCTCGCCTATCCGATCCCCTTCTACGACTTCCTTAAAAAAGTTCAAAAAAAATAAAAATAAATTAATATCACATGAGTGCTGTAATTTCAAATAAAGTTTTAAATATAGAAATGGTGGCAAATAATCTCTATTTCTAGTATATTGGCTTTGGGCTAGATGAGATGTATCTGCATCTAAAAAGCTCAAAAATTAAATGATGTGTCACAAGAATAGGGTTGTTAGGAGTTACGTATATTTCAATAAATAAAACTTGTGCATTAAAATTGGATATACATTAATAAGTAATTAATAAATAGGGGTGTTTATGTTGCGATCTCGGGTTTTTTTTTTCTTCCCTATTTTGAAAGCGAAGTCAATTGCGGTTTTTCGGTGCAGAAATATCTCAAATTATTATTTTGAAAAATAAAACTAAGGCTGCAATTTTGGCCGGTTTGAGACGGTTTGCGATTTTTAATTAATAAAAAAAAGAAGTCAATCGAAACTAAAAATACATATTTAAGGATATTAATGAAAACATATATAATAATTGTTTTTAATTATTCAACTAATTAAACCTGCCATGAAATTTGACAAAGATAAAAGCTATGTTTAGCATAAAAACAGTTATGGAAACAAACTAAATTACATAATCAAAAGCTTCATAAAAAATGACAAATATTGGACAAAGCTCACCTATAAAACAGTTCATAATAATGAAATAGCCAACAAGGCTAAAACAAAAACACTATAAAAGTTGTCCATAAATAGTCAATTTTCATAGTTAAATCATCTACGAGGCCACAACAAACTTATAAAAGTTCAAATCCTTTGGTACCCAAACATGAATTAACAACTTTTTACTAATAAAATATTAATTTAAACATATATAATAATGGTGGTTCAGTTTGGTGCCGTTTGGTCCAAAACTGCCACCAAATCGATTTGGCGATACAATTTCTTTTAAAAATCTAAATCGCGGTGTGTGTACTAATTCGACAAAATCGATTTGGTTTAGTTCGGTTTCACGGTTTTAAAAAATGTTGCCCTGCATATCAAGAAGAAAAAACGATGAAGATTAGTGTCCAAAAACAACAGGAAAAAATGATTAAAAAAGATAAGACACTGTGGACCAGAAACTATTATTAGTATTACGATGAAGTCATCTACATATTATATAAATTAGTAAGTTCAAATATACATGAAGATGATGCCAAAATAAAAGTCTAACTATTCAATATTCATGAGTTGGTCGGGACGAGCCAAAAATTCATTCCAAAATGCTAGTTCTTTTTTACCAAGACTTTTTTTTTAAAGACAAGTTTTTTACCATAAGTTGAGTCAGCTCCATTCTAGTTCGAACTACATTATTTTATTTCGTAAGCTTTTCGAGCATAGTAATATTTATAAGTGCTATTTTTTTAAAATTAATAATCTAGACTTGCATATTTCATAATATATATATATATATATATATATAACAATATAACATATGTTAAGTTCGAGCTTCTTCCTTTGTTCCTTCTCTCTTAAGCTCGAGATCGAGCCGAGCTCAATCTTTCTACACCTTTAGTCTTAGGTAACCAAAAATTAATCCATCTTTCAGTTTTTCTTTAAAAAAGAAATAAGTCCTAATATTAAGGTCTAACTTTTCTACTTTTTTAATTAAAAAATATTTGGTGAATAAAAATGTTGAGCATATTATTAAGAGCAATTAGGCTCTAAATACACCACTACAAATGTAAATGAAAAGTTGGTTAGAAGAGTTGAAAAATTGATCCCAAAATATAAATAACGACTTTCAATTTTCTTAGATAAATTGGATATACTATTAAATATATACACCATTAAATAAGAAGCAGAATGAGAATGCAGCCAGACAATAAAATATTACTTTCAATTTTGTTTGTTCAATAAAATATACTATTAAATACACCATTATATACAACAAAGAAAACATATGATAAAAGAAGAGGCATGAATACACCATTAAATAACTTTTTATATAAATTTTGTTTGTAATTACTTTCAATAATAAGCGAATGAGAATGCAGCCAGACAATAAAATTAAAAACAAGAACTGAAATCAGGTAGGCAATTGTAGGGAAAAAAAGAAGAAGAAGAAGAAGAAGTAAATATAAAAATTTAGAAGTTATTGAATCATATATAATTATAAAATTAAGGCTGATAAGTTTCACTATCTGAATTCTTATAATGATGGAGATTAAATGACTATGTTTTTAGGGGGTTCTTTGAGGAGAAAAACTCAGAGTTAAAAAAAATATTAGACTAATCATTTAGAGGAGAAGAAAGTATGGAAATTAAAACGAATATATTTTTAGGGGGTTCTTTGAGAAGAAAAACCCAAAGTTAAAATAAATATCAAATTAAACATTTTAGGGGAGAAAATTGATTACGGAGATGTAGAAAAGAAAATATGCAAAGTTTAAAGTTTACATATCAGTAATGTTGAAGAAAGTGGCGGATCTAGAAATTTGGATCAGTGGGGCCACAATTTACCGAACAAAATAAAATATAAATATAAACAATATTTTTAACACAAAATAATCAACAATAATTAGTAAATTACATTTTACAACTGTAGTTTACGAGTTTTTATCTTCTGAAAGAGGCCGAGAGTGAGATGGAAATTGGAATTAAGAGGACTTTTAAAAATTTGAGTGGGGGTATTAATGTAATTTATAAATTAAAACTAAAAAACATGTATATATTAAAAACAAAAAAAATCTGAGTGGAGGCACTACCCGTATTCCCCTAATGTATATCAGCCACTGGTTAAGGATGATTTGTCATTTGGGGGATGAGGGGGAGAACTAGTCCGTGAAAAGATAATTTAGTCATTTTGGGAGGACAATTTTTTAGTACTATTAAATTACTATACTAACTTGTATAATTTATCTCTAGATAGTCCACCGATTGCCACCACCAGCTTCCTTCCTTCCTTCCCCTTGATCACATGTCCAATGAGCCATCCTTAATAGTTTTTGGAATTCCGAGTACTCACAATTACAATTATTTATATAATATATTTATTTATATTTTATTATACACAAATAATTATAATTATACGGTACATGTAGCAATGCCGACACTCAAGTGATCACTCACCAAGGGCATTTAAAACCTATAAAACACTATGAGCCCACACTCACATGCACTTCTAAACAACTCCTAGCAACTCTACTCAATTATTAGCTTCTTCCTTGGCTTCTCTATCAAAATTGGATTTCTTTTCTATCAGAAAAATTTGCATTTCTTTCATTCATTTCAAAAACCCATTTCAAAAAAAAAACAAAAACAAAATCTGTCTCAAGTATGGGAAATTGCATAGAGAGATGCAAAAACCGGGCAGAAACAGAAATCATGAAAACTCATCACCAAGAAGAAGAATTTGTAACATCTGAAGAAGAAAAAAGTGGGAAGATGAGAATAAAAGTACTTTTAACAAAGGAAGAATTGGAATGGCTAACTTTTGAGCTGAAAAACACACAAGGAAAAAGACTTGAAGATTTGTTGGGAGAGATACAAAGAAGTAGAGAAAAATCTGTAACTTGGAGACCATCTTTGGACAGCATAATTGAGAGCCCTGAAGTGTTTGAATCTATGGAAAGATGAGTCTTTTTAATTATGCCCATTTTTCTTCTTTTACTTTTTTTTTTAGTAGATGTACATATATATATATATATATAAATGGGCAGGATGAAATTATGTAACTTTTATTTTAATTACCAATTTACTGTAAAATTAATGAACTTATGTTGGATGTTTCAACTGCTATTTGTTTTGCTATTCATGTTTGTTGGTGTAGTTGATAGTCCTAAATGTTCAGTGTATCATAATTCATAATGGGGTTAACTGCCATTAACCGCCATGCGTAATTCATAAATAGTTAAAAGGTCTCGGTGAAATATAAAAAGGCAATTTACCTCCCCGATTAAAAAAAGAATGAATCACACCGCCCCCTTCAGCCTATTTAAGCTAAATTCATCATAAAAACCAGAATACCCTTACATTACCAGAAATATACACTATATTTCCTTAATTGGAACTTTCTCCTCATCATCTCTGTCTAAACACTAATGACTAACCTCCTTTTTTCTTTTTTTTTCCTCTGCCGGCGATGGCTTAGTAAAGTAATTGTCTACTTCACCACTGTTACCACCACCATCATCAGCGGATTGGGTTGGAGCACCCTTTTTCAAATTGTACATCACATCTTCAAATCTGACGAAAAAGATATAGATCTAACGAGATAGAGACAGATCTGACGAGATGAAGACGGGTGGTACATAAGTTTTTATATAGCGTTTTAGATTTTTTGTTTAGTTTTATTTTCTCTTTCGTATGAGAGTTTGCTTTCTCTCTCGAACGACAGTTTCATTTCTCCTTGAATAGGAGTTGCACAAGAATTTTCTTGTGTGTGTTTGTGAATTCTTAAGATTTGTTATCTTCAAAAAACTTGATAGTTGGTGTTTCAGATGTTTTTATTATATCGTTTGAGTCAATATAAATTGTATTGTTCCAAGTGTTGTAAACTTTCGATTGAATGATATAAAAAACCGATTTTTCTTAAAAAAAAATAATTTATTTTTCTCTTTCTTTTAATTTTTCTTTTTCCATTCACCTTTTTCACCAACTTCCCAAAACCCTAACCATAATCCACAATCCCCTTTAACCCACCATCCACGAAAACAACCTCAAACATCAATCCCCTGCTCACTGCCTACCCTGCCACCGGAGACGGCACTATTCTGCTAGCCACCAGCCGCCGCCGTGCACCGTGAAAAAGAGCCAAAATCCCATTTATATGATTCCTTTATATGAACATATGCGTGTGTACATATATACACACTGTACATACATATAACATACATATATATATATTATTAAATATATTGATTGGTACAAAATTATACTTAATAAAATATTATGTATTAAAATTTAATATATTAAATATGGGCCATTGAGCTCTCAAGATGTATGGGTGGTATTAATCAGTCAAAAAATACAGAGGAATTTTATGTTGATAGTTGTTTTCTAACACATTTGATTCAATGGTAATACAGTTAGAGGCAAAATTGTCCTAAAAAGGTCAAAATAATACAACTACTTGCAAAATGCACGAATGGGACACGTAAGGAGCTAATTTTATTTTTCACAGGGAGTTTTTAGTTATTTACGAATTACACAAGGAGGTAAATTGCAATTAATCCTATCAAAATGACATTTTATCTCTTATTTCAATTAACATACAAAAACGTTATGTACAAGATTTATGAAGTTTATATATTTAAAGAGAACTTCTACATACATATTTCGCATATGAGAAATTGAACATAAAATACAAACAGTCAAATCTTGACGAGTTTTACCCTCAATTTGTTTACGCTAATTAAGCAACTTCTCGACGCCAATTTTGTGATACTTTTGGTTATCCTTTTGCATGAATGTCATGACCACGAGGCACTCGTACGCATGCAGTTTGAATCTTTTATTTCAATCTAATTTGATGGTTACATAAATAATTGTGCTAGAGAAAAAGTTTAACTCAGTTTTCTTTTGTTTTAGAACTTGATGACAGGGATTTTATTTAAATCCAAATCCTCAGTAAAATTCATAAATTCGTTAACACCTCAAATTAGGTGATGTCCGGATGACGTCAAACATAGCAATTGTGATTGACTTGATTCCATGGACGGATGTAAAGATGTGTATTTGTTAGGACCTCGAACCGCCTTTATCCTGAAAAATAATGGAACAACGAGGTTGAATTGTTGTGAATCCTGATTCATGCGCAGCGAAAACGATAAAACATATCGGGATTCATAATTGGATTATTTTTGGGTTTTAATAATTTTACATATTTCGAAAATAACATAATGATGAAATCTAATTTTATCTTCTCTCTAACCTTTTGATTTGATAAAAGACTTGATCTTTCGGGTAGCAGCAATTCCAAATTCCTGCATCTTGAGATCATGCCGAAAGGAACTTTGAAGAAAAATCCACCACCTTTTGCACCACTATGACCGACGGCTTCTATGGGGGGAGGGGAGAGATTTTTCTCTTCTTCTTTCTTTGCTGTCAAGTCTAATGTGAGAGCTAGGTTTTGACTGAACTAGTGTTAAGTATATATAAGGAGTGATGGGCTTGGAATTAACTAATTCCCCGAGCCCATCCAACTCTCAAATGGACGCCTCACACGCCACTCTTCATTGAATATTTGACTAAGTTGATTTTCAACTTAGTCCAATTATTAAGTAGGTCCAACATATTTTAATCCAATTAAAATATAATGCTAATTAATAATCATCTAAATTAAATTATTCAATAAAAGGATGAGTATAATAAATAAGTCTAATTATTTATTATAATTAATTTATTTCCATTAATCTAATTAATTAAATAAATATATGCATTCATAGTAAATACATCTAATTATTTATTATTAATTTCCATTAATCCAATTAATCAAATAAATTAATTTACTCATCAAATAGCAAATTGCCTAATTTATGTTTTTGACAACGAAAGAATTGTTTTCGTTCAATTCCTTTTAAGCGCAACTCTCTAGGTTCGTTTCAATTGGCATTGGGAGGAAATCAAGGATGTGAGTGTACTAAGCCAATCACGTGGACTCACATCGAAACCCAATTGAAATGAATAGATCAATATGAACCTTTAGGTCACAGATACCATGTGAGTATAAGCCATTCACTGTAACATCCCGATTCAGTGAGAGTCATGGATTATGTCAAACTCACAGGACTCGATATTGTGCTTTAGGGAATCATAGAAAGATGAAATTACTGAACTACCCTTATGTACTATACATAAGTTAGTTCTCCTGCTTTGGCCAAAGATTTATAATTTCATTTACCTACGTTCGCACAGGACGTTAAACTCGTTACTACCCGAGACAGTGAATCCCCTATTGGCAATCACCGAACAATTGCCACTTGCCCTTCTGAAACGCACTTCGAGGTTGATCCCACTAAAGAATGAAATGGATCTAACTAGTCTAATAACTCGTTCAGTGTCACAAGTCCAATCTTCGTGAATCCTCAGGTCTAAGGCTCATGCGCACTACCGCGACCAGTAATTCAATCATTGACGATCAAACAGTAATTACTCATGTGATTGAATTATGGCGAGCCATGTTCGAATATATCAAATTCCATTGATAAATCTATGACCAAGCTCCCACCATCTAAAGTGACCGACTGACACTCCTCGTCAAAACTTGCGTCATACAAGTCTGGTCTTAATGCCCAATTAAGACTCGTCGACTTGCAAACTCTAGTTTAAGTAAACAAGGAACTGATACTTCTAGTGTCCATCTCCTCAAACCATTGAAGAGTAGAAGCTCCCTCTTAATTAACTTGGACTTATTTGTTCAATACTTATATTAATGTTAATATAAACAAAACTATGCCTTTATTAAAGAATAAGAGTTTTTACAACATAAAGCTAAATGCGCTATTAATCTAATTCTTCTATGGCATGGAGGGTATAATCCTAACATGAACAACCGTTTTCCACCTCCGAAGTTTAAGTTAATATTTAAGTATAAAGAGGAAAGTTAAAGAAAAACAAAAGAGACTTAAGAGAGAGAATATATGTATTGAGAGTGCAAAATGAGATGTCCTTTCTGCTGAATATGTGCTCCTATTTATAGGCCGACCGGAGTTTGAGGAAAATATCCTATGCAATGCTTAATCGTGTGCAACTTGGGGCTAATTTACCGCATCTGGGAGTGGTCGTAAATAATACGCCTTTCAGTTGGCCTTTAAAGACCAAATCCTTTGTACCTGGAAAGATCGTAGATATTATCTTTTTGTCTGGCATTTCCGTCACATGTAGATTCACTTGTCTGATTTGCTTAGTGGTCATATGCATTTCGACTTTCTTTTACGGCCAATTTCAATGTATCATTTCAATATTTTTTGTCAAAGCTTGTCCATGCAAGTGGGTGTATTGTTTTATTAATTACAACCCCTCTGGAATCATATAATTTTCTAATGCCAAACGGGCGTGTCTTTAAGGTGCAGTGAGGGTTTTATTGTTTTAGACCCGAGATATATTTATATGAAAATAATTCCTTCTAGCATATATATTATCAGGACTACCTCCACTTTCGAATCCTATGTGTATAGGATTTGGAAGTAACTTATTTCGTAAAAACTCTTTTCCCGCGTAATCGATTTTTATTTCGTTTTCATTCAGATAATTTTTTAAATTCACCAGGCTGATGGGGACGTGTGTATCCTTAAGGATTTGTCTTCATTTTTTTCTTTTTTCCAAGGCAGACACGCTTTTACCTATGGTAGGCTAGGTTTTATTTTTACCTCTATTAAATGCTTTTCTCCTTTCCTCCTTCCCCCATAACTCACGCCTTTTCACTTTCTGCCTCAAAAATAAATAAAAATTCATCTCCTTTCTCTTCACTTCTCAAGTTTGGATTTTTAGTTTAACTAGTAAATATTTTCTTGCCACCTCTTCTTTATTCGTTTTGCTTTCTTTGTAACTCTTTTGTAAAAAATGTAGATATTTTGTAACCGATAGCCAAAATCAAAGCATCGCATCTACAGATTCCAATCCGGACGATGATATGATGGAAATTTCTAGTGACATGCTGAGCCCTCCCCGTCCTAGTAAGGGTAGCCTTTGGCTCAGAGCTCGTCGCCCTACCGAAAGGAGGCGCTCTTCTCCACGTAGTGGGAGTGAAACTTTGGGTTTTCAATTTTTAGGGGCTCACTCGCAGGAGGGGGAATTAGGGATGTTGTAGCCGCTTCTTCCAACTTATCTTCTAGTGGAGATATGGGTCGGGGGGCTGTGGTGGTGGTATGAGCGCCAGCGGCGGTAAAAAAGATGGAGGTGAGGGGTCTTCTTCTTGGGTAAAGAAGGGAAAGAAGGTCAGTACACCTCTGGAGGAATCGAGCGACAAGGGGGGGTGTATACGAGTGGTAGTGAAGGAGTGTTGGAGAGTGAGTTGTTGGGAGGTGGTCAGGTTTTGCATTCTCAGGTTGAAGGGGAGTTCGGTGGTGGTAGAAAGGTTTCGTCAGGAGGTCCAAACCTTTCAACAAGAGCTGGTGATGAGTTGATAGGGACTCAAAAAGACATAGATGAATGGCTATTTCGGTCAATGGTTGGTGTTACATCAAGTACTCTTTCAGAGGAGACAGTGAGGTTTCTTTTGCGGTCGATTTGTACTCCGGAATACTACGAGTTTATGCTACCTCTATCGCATCATCGAGCGTATAAACCTTCTTCCAGATTTGTTACGATATATATCGACCAAATCCATTCGGGTTTACGCTTTCCAATTCACCCATTTTTTAGCGAAGTCATCCGATACTTTGATACGTGTCCTAGCCAATTACTCTCAAACTCCGATAGTGTTCTTGCAGCTTTTGTTTTATGCTCAAAATTCTACAACTTTGAGTTGTCTGCGGAGTCCTTTCATGCAGTATGTGTTCCGAGAAACTCTCCCAGAAATGGGCTTATTTTATTTGGCGCATCGAAACAGAATGGCTTTCCTTAGGTCGAAGAATACGTCTTTTGGTTTGTGGAAGTCAAAGTATTTCTGTTTATGTTGTCAGGGTAGCTAGGATTTTACAACTTGGTGGCGGTCATCTTTTTTGGAGCCGGATGATTGTAATCTGGATGCGATGCGAGAAAGGGTGTTGGTTGCGAGTTTGTTGGATCATGAATTTGAGAAATCCGAAATGATAGTTGATGATTTGTCAGTGCTTGGGAGGGGGGCTTCAAATGAGGCTTTATGATTTTGCTGATAATGAATTCGTCCAACTTAAATTCAGTAAGTATTTAGTTGGATTTTTTGTTTTCGTATGTGTATTGTTTGATTTTATGACTTACATTGGTTTCATAGGGCAAATGATAAATCGGGCTGCCATTAGAAAGTTAATTTCCGCAGATACTCTGACTTTCGTACACGTTCCACCTTCAGCTACGAGCTCCACTCAGGGAAATTTTGAGATTTCGGGAAATCTTGCTCCTTTGCCCCCCGTGTCGATGACGTTGAAAAAGAAAATGACGCATTTATCAAAAAAAAAAGGGTTTGGCAGAAGATGAAGGAGAGAAGCCTCCTATTTCAGGGGCCGCGGATGATGTTATTTTGACTGCCGATGAGATGGTTGTTATGATAGGTTCATCCGAAGAGACTGGCAGTCCGCGCGCGGAGGTCGTAGAACTTCAGGCCTCTGCGGGAGGCGATGAGATGAAAATGACAGGGGTCTCTACTATTTTGACTTCTTCGAGGCAGGTTTTAAAACGCCCTTGAGTTGAAGAATTTGATCCTCACAACTGAGTAAGGGCGTCGTTGCCCCCTGTTTATCTCCGGCTTGGGATCCGAAGGCCGCTTTAGATAATGTAACGAGTATCGTGCTTCCAGAGGATGTAGAAATTTAGTCCCCTTGGTCTTTCAATAACTTGGACAAGTCCTTGATGTCTTATATGGGAACAGTGCGTGGGTTTTGTTTCCTATAAACGCGTATTATTTTGTAATAATTTTTCTTCCTATGTGTAATGATTGCTACCATTACTGCTATGTTGGATATGCATCATACGATGGTGCAAAAAAATCAGGCTCTTGCTCGGGAATTGCAGAGGGTGCGCGAGCAATCGTTAGAGGAACATGATCAATTTGGCAAGTTAAAAAAGAAGTTAGCTGCCCTGGAAAAAGACATTGATTTTTTAAAAAAGTTAAAGGGGAAGAAAGGAAGGTTTTCATAGAGCAGAGCAATGCATTTCATTGGAAAGAAATGGATAAGTTGCAGGAATTATCTGAGCGTCGAGTTCGAAAGACGTATCGAAAGTGGCAATCTGATGGTTATGCGGCTAGGAGTATGAAAAGGGTGCAGCATTTCCAAGCCTCTCAGGAGTACGTTGATGATATTCTCAAGCAAGGGACTTCTTTTTATTTGGATGGTTTTCGAACGTGATTAGGTCAATTTCAACATTCGGTTCGTGTTCTTCCCAACATCGATTTATCTTTCTTGGATGTTCAGGCTAATGCTTTTGGATAGAGAGATTTTGGGGACAATGATGTTGGGGAATGATAGGGTGCGGGTGGTTTGGTTCCGGCTCAGGGCGAAGGTGCGGGTGGTGCGATCCCTGATCAAGGGGAAGGTTAGCGTGTGGCAATTTTGGATCCCGTACCATGATGATGATGCTATCAACGATGCCTCCTCCCATCTTTTTGCTATTTTCGTCGCATTTTGTCTTTGATATGATTTTGGTTCTTTGTTCGCTTAGTGGTGGGAGATGAAGAATGAATCTTTTTTTGTATAAGTAGTTTGGAGCGCCTATGTTATGAACATTTTGCTTTGGTTTGTTGTTTTCATTTTGAAACTTAAGCATGTCGCCTAAAATATGCATCACTGTTTGTTTTGAAGTTCTTAGTAAAATATTGCTTTTGCGCATGCTTTTTGTGTTTTATTCTTTGCTAAAAGTCCCTTTTTCCTAGATCATACTTTTTGCTGTAATTTGTGATTGAAAATCATACCTTAGAAATTTTGTGGTTGTGGTGATGTTATTAGAGCAATGTTTGTTGAAGATTGCCCATTTAATTGTCAATTCTGAATGGAGATGAGTCGCGCTTCGGACCCGATGCCAGTTGAGCTTTATGGCGGCTCGTCTGAGACGAGTCGGGCCTAGGCAATGATGTCATGAGAACAACGCCTCATCTAAAAAATGTCATTTACGCCAATTCTAAATGGAGATGAGTCGCGCTTCGGACCCGATGCCGGTTGATCTTTATGGCAGCTCGTCCGAGATGAGTTGGGCCTAGGCAACGATGTCGTGAGATCAACGGCTCATCGAAAAATGCCATTTTCTAAAAAGACAAATTTCTGCAACATAAAACATTTTATTCATAACATGTGAGTTTTAACAATAAAATCTCCTTAGATTTTGAGCATTCCACGTGCGTGGCCTTTTGTTACCCTCCAGATCATCTATTTTATAAGTGCCCGACTTAATTATCCTCGTTATCTTGTAAGGTCCTTTCGAGCTAGGTTCTAACTTTTTCACGTTCGAGATACTTCTATTTTCTTGAGGACCAAATCCCCGACTTGATGTAAATTTTCTTTTACAGATATGTTATAGTATTAGGAGACCCTTTGTTTGTATTTTTTCATTCGGAGATGTGCCTCTTGTCTCTTCGCTTCTATCAGGTCAATTGATACCCTCTTATTTTCTCCATTGACATTTTGATCATAGGTGATAACTCTCCAGGTGGGTATGGTGATTTCAGTTGGAAACATGGCTTCTTCCCCGAAAACCAGGCTGAAGGGCGTTTCTCTTGTACTAGCACGGGGGGTGGTTCGGTATGCTTATAAGACTATGGGAATCTAGTCGACCCATCCCTTCTTTTTTGTCCCTCGCCTCTCCTTCAAATGTTGCAATAGAATCCTGTTGGACACCTCCGAAGCTTAAGTTAAAATTTAAGTATAAAGAGAAAAATTAAAGAAAAACAAAAGAGATTTAAGAGAGAGAATATGTGTATTGACAATAAAAAATGAGATGCCCTTTCTGCTAAATATATGCTCTTATTTCTAGGCCAACCGGGGTTTGAGGAAAACATCCTCAGCAATGCTTAATCGTGTGCAACTTGGGGTTAATTTACTGCATCTAGGAGTGGTCGTAAATAATACACCTTTTAGTTGGCCTTTCAAGACCGAATCCTCTGTACTGGGAAAGGTCGTAGATATTCCAATCTTTTTGTCTGGCATTTCCATGACATGTAGATCCACTAATCTGATTTGTTTAGTGGTCATATACATTTCGACCTTATTTTACGGCCAATTTCAATGTCTCAAATCGTCTTTCTATATTTTTTTGTCAGATCTTGTTCATGTAAGTGGGTGGATTGTTTCATTAATTATGACCCCTTTGGAATCGTACAATTTACTAGTGCCAAACGGGCGTGTTTTTAACGTGCAGCGAGTGTCTTATTATTTTAGACCTGAGATATATTTATATGAAAATAATCCCTTTTGGTAAATATTTCATAAGAACTATAATAAGGTTTAAACATAGCATTAAATGGTATGCATTATGTCAAATTCTTGCTTTGCAACTCTAATTGTATTTTTCTTCTAACTACAAGATTTGGCAGTTGATGATGAACAAACTCTAGAAAATATCACAATTTTACAATTGAACTATATTATTTGTTTTCACAAACTGCAAAATTGCGCTAGATCACCAAAATCCCACATGGTTTGCAATTTTTTATCAAGTCAACCCGATTCAACAATTCTAAATATGGATCGTGGAGTGTTCAAACAAAAAAATGGATCGTGGATCATGCCCATATGATCGTTCTATCAGACGACACTTGTTCTCTAAGATTGCGTACACCATGAAAAGTCAAAAACACTATAAGCACCTTCAAACCAGACATTATTGGTGGCGATGATTGATTACTCAGTTCTCTGACATAGAGTACCTTTGTTACCCAGATTCAAAGTAATTCAAATATTTTGGAGCTCGGATTGTGACCTTGCACATGATGATGTTTATCACCACTCTGGATAAATATGAATTACATTTCGATTTGCTCCTCCAATGAGATGCGTAAACAATTTAGCCTAGATTCAAGTGCACTCTAAACCACCAAAAGCCTAAGACGTTCCTGACCCAAAATTCTTATTGGTGAAGGTAGAGACACAATCCTATTGATCATCACGCTTAAGAAATATAAACTATATTATAATTTGCGCATCCAATAAGATGCGTAAACAAATTGATCTAGAGTTCAAGTGCTTTCCAAAGCACCAGAATCTTGCAACGTGTCCAACCTGAAACACTTACACATGATTATATTTAGTACCACACTTAAGAAATATGAATTACATTGTATTTGATCCTCAAAGGAGATGAATTAATTGCTTGGCCTATGATAAGAGGCATTTTTACATGTTTTTAAACCCGTGGGGCTTATGCTTTGAATTCATTTATTGCCTAAATCATGTCACATTTACGTTTAATCGAGGTGTTAAATGGTTACAGGTGATAAACGAGAGCACATGAAGAAAAAGGGCAAAAAATGATGCACAACACAAGTTCATTCTGCTTACCACGTCCAAGCGTCCCTCAGACCATGCCCAGTCGCCGTTTCTGCAACACTTACCACGGTTGAGTGCTATTTCTATATATTTTAAGACCGAATTGAATGAAGCTTCCTTCTACAAGTTGTAGATCAGTGTCTTGTCTTCATGCGGAAACTTGAACCATCCAAATTGGAGGTTTGTAGAGAAAGTTATGAAGGAAACAAGATTGCTGAGCTGAAAAAGAAGAAAGAGTCGATGGTTTTGCGCATCACGCCTGTGCACCAACACTACCACGCTTGTGGTGGCTTGATTCACGCCTGGGCGTGATTGCCCGATTCTGCCATGCCTGTGCGTGGATTTCTGCGTGTCTTGGCGCTGATGTTCTGTTTTTGAATCAATGGTTCTGCGCATCACGCCCAGGTGTGATGAGAATCACGCCTGTGCGCCAACACTACCACGCTTGTGCGTGGCTTAATTCACTCCTGGGCGTGATTGCCCGATTCTGCCACGCCTGTGCGTGGATTTCTGCACGTCTAGGCGCCGATGTTCTGTTTTTGAACGCTTATAAATACAACATCAAGAAGAGTTGCTAGGGTAAGCTTTGGGGTTCGGTTTTTAGGCCCTTTTGGGACTAAAACTAGCTATATACATCATATTTTGGAGGACAAGAAGGAGGAAGGGTAAGAAATTGAAGCTTCCAACTTGATTTCATCATCAACCAAGTGTTTTCCATTGCTTTCATTATATATTTGTCTATGAATATATACATGTTTGCTTTAGATTTTCTTATACCATTGATTATGAACTAGATCTATAAGACTAAGGCCGAGTGAAGGTTTATTTGTGAAGTATCTATATAATATTTGTTTGTTTGAATCAATTCATGTGTTGCTATGTGTTGTGAATTTGTATTTGTTCTACGTACATGTGTTTGATCACCATGTATCTGATAAATTGCTTAGGTGAATGTTTCGAGAGAAAATTGATCTAGGGTGCATGAGATTCACGACATAATCCGCAAACAATAAGCAATTGCCCGTTAAGTGCCAAATGGTAGAGATTCTCGGATGTAGTTAGCCGGATTAATCCGAGAAAATTCTAGAGCTTGAATGCATGATTGTTGGTTAGATTCTCGGATAGAGATATTTTAGGGACCGTCAATTAATCATAGGATTATTGTTGTCGAGACATTGGGTAGTAATTATTTAAGGAACTTTCCACCATCGTAACATAGGTTTAATGATTCGACAACTCACGTTATAAAGATATTGTATCAAATTGAGCCCTAACATGCGCCTTAGTCTATTTTCACACTTGAGTTTCAATCTATTGCTCCTCCTTACTTTTGTTCTTTGTTTACTTAATTATTTTACTCTTACTTTACTTTAATTGTCTTTTCTCTTATTGCAAATCATAAACTAAAATCCAAGTTTTCGTGGTTCGACAACCTGGACTTATTTTGTCCACTTTTATTACTACACACGACCAGTCCACTTGTTGTGCAAACACGTGAGGTTCTAGCGTGTTAAGTTATTGGCGCCGTTGTCGGGGACTTGTTTATTTTAGTTTTTGATTTTATTGTACATATTTGATTTTTATGTTGATAAGTAATAAATGCTTTGGATTCATTTATTACTTAAATCATGCCACATTTACGTTTAATCGGGGTGTTAAGTAATTACAGGTGATAAACGAGAGCACATGAAGAAAAGGGGCAAAAAACGATGCACAACACAAGTTCATTCTGCTTACCACGCCCAAGCTTCCCTCAGACCACGCCCAGGCGCCATTTCTGCAACACTTACCACGGTTGAGTGCTATTTTGTATCTTTCAAGACCGAATTGGATAAATCTTTCTTCTACAAAGTTGTAGATCAGTGTCTTGTCTTCATGTGGGAACTTGAATCATCCAAATCGGAGGTTTGTGGAAAGTTATGAAGGAAACAAGATTTCTGCAATGAAAAGGAAGAAAGAGTCGATGGCTCGGCGCATCACGCCTGTGCGCCAACACTACCATGCCTTTGCGTGGCTTGATTCATGTCTGGGCGTGATTGCCCGATTCTGCCACGCCTGTGCATGGATTTCTGCACGTCTCGGTGTCGATGTTCTTTTTTGAACCCCTATAAATACAACATCAAGAAGAGTTGCTAGGGTAAGCTTTGGGGTTCGGTTTTTAGCCCCTTTTGGGACTAAAAATAGTCATATACATCATATTTTGGAGGACAAGATGGGGGAAGGGCAAGGAATTGAAGCTTCCAACTTGATTTCATCATCAACCAAGTGTATTAGGGAGTTTTTCATTGCTTTCATTATATATTTGTCTATGAATATATACATGTTTGCTTTAGATTTTCTTGTACCAATGATTATGAACTAGATTTATAAAACTAAGGCCATGTGAAGGCATATTTGTGAAGTATCTATATAATATTTGTTTGTTTGAATCAATTCATGTGTTGCTATGTGTTGTGAATTTATATTTGTTCTACGTACATGTGCTTGATCACCATGTGTTCGATAAATTGCCTAAGTGAATGTTTCGAGAGAAAATTGATCTAAGGCGCATGAGATTCACAACATAATCCGCAAACTATAAGGAATTTCCCGTTAAGTGACAAACGGTAGAGATTCCCGGATGTAGTTAGCCGGATTAATCCGGGAAAATTCTAGAGCTTGAATGCATGATTGTTGGTTAGATTCTCGGATAGAGATATTTTGGGGATCGTCAATTAATCATAGGATTATTATTGTCGAGACATCGGGTAGTAATTATTTAAGGAACTTTCCACCATCGTAACATAGGTCTAATGATTCGACAACTCACGTTATAAAGATATTGTATCAAATTGAGCCCTAACATGCGCCTTAGTCTACTTTCACACTTGAATTTCAATCTATTGCTCCTCCTTATGTTTGTTCTTTGTTTATTTAATTGTTCTACTCTTATTTTACTTTAATTGTTTTTTCTCTTATTGCAAATCATAAACTAAACTCCAAGTCTTCGTGGTTCGACAACCCGAACTTATTTTGTCCACTTTTATTACTACACACAACCAGTCCACTTGCTGTGCAAACACGTGAGGTTCTAGCGTGTCAAGTTTTTGGCGCCGTTGCTGGGGACTTCTTTATTTTAGTTTTTGATTTTATTGTACATATTTTAGTCAGCCTCTTACACCACGCCCCACCCCCCGACTCCCCATCCAAATTCTTTTAATTCGTCGTGTCCAGTCCACTGCGCACCACCAAATGGCATCACGAATCAGCTCACTACATATTACACCAAAGATGTACGATTTTGGAAAGTTCAAAAAATGAAACAGAGATGAAATTTTGGTACAGTGAGGAAGAAAGGTAAAAAAAGGAATAAATTGAGAAGAAAAAGGGGGAATATATATAAATAGATAACGATTTCCTTTTCTTTTTTTCCTAATAATTTTATACTTTTTACAAAATATTCTAATTTTTTTATTTTTTAGAATTTTGTTTAAAATATTTTATGAGTTTTTTGGATTTTTTTTTCTATTTTTATTGGTTTTTTCCATTTTTTTTCCTTTTTTGAAGTCTTTTGTAATTTATTCTGAATTTTTTAAATTTTGTTTCAAATCATTTTTATTTTTCTAACATTTTTAGATTTTTCATGATTCTCTTTTTTATTATTCAGAATTTTTATTGATGTTTTCCTAATTTTTTTTAATTTTCTGGATTTTTACCTAATTTGTTTTGATTTTTCTGAATTTTTTACCTAATCCTTTTAATTTTTTTTGTGATATTCTCTCTTTTTTCTTTTTCTAATTTTTTTGGTTTTCTTTTCCTGAAAATTTTGTGATTTTTCGTTATTTATTTTGACTTTTTCAAATCTTCTGGGTTTGTTTTTCATTTTTCCAACTTTTTTCCTGTTTATTTTTTTGAATTTTTCCAACTCTTTTGACTTCTTTAAAGTTTTTTCTCAATTTTCTCCCAAATATATTGAGGAAGCTGCGAAAAGACCGAACTAACGGACATGTAACTTTCACGTGAGGATTTCTATCGAAAAATTGACGAGAGGACCTGGACATTTTGAGCTCCTGTTGGACTAAAAGTGTCGAGTCGAAAAAGAATGGGACCAAAAATACAATTTGCCACATCCTACGGGACCAAAATTTTTTTTTCTCTCCAATAAGATGTGTAAATAGCTGGACCTAGAGTTTAAGTGTACTTCAAATCACCAAAAACCTAAAATGTGTCCGACTCGAAACTCTAATCGAAATAAATTTACCTAAATTTGAAATGTGTCCAACCCGAATCAACACCAAAGGACATTTGATTTTCAATTTTCATTTTTTAATTTCTTTTCTAACATTTATATGCATTTCAAATTTGTATTTAGGAAATATTGCATTTTTAGTCCCATAACTTAGGATAATCAATATTCACTCCTCTCTCTCTAAACCCTAACCTTATTTTTCTTCTATATTCCTCTGCCGGCAATGGCTTGGTGAAGCAGTCGTCTTCTTCACCACTGTTACCACCACCATCGTCGGCGGATTGGGTTGGAGCACCCTTCTTCAACTTGTACATCACATCTTCAAATCTGACGAGACGACTATGGATCTAACGAGACTGAAACAGATCTAACGAGATGAAGACGGGTGATGCATAAGTTTTTATATAGCATTTAGATTTTTGCTTAGTATTTTACTTTCTCTCTCGTATGAGAGTTTATTTTCTCTCTCGAATGAGAGTTTTATCTCTCCTTGAATAGGAGTTGCACGAGAATTTTCTTGTGTTCGGTTGTGAGTTCTTAAGATTTGTTATCTTCAAGAACTTGATAGTTAGTGTTTCAGATGTTCTTACTACATCGTTTGAGTCGATATGAATTGTATTGTTCCAAGCATTGTAAACTTTCGATTGAATGATATATAAGATCGATTTTTCTTCAAAAAAAAAAAAGTCCCATAATTTAGGCTATGTGCAATTTTGGTCCCAATATTATAACGTTCACCATATTGCATCATATATCTTCAAAAAATGTGCAATTTTGGTCCCACTCCTAATGTCATTACTTCTTGGATGAAAGTAGCACGTGTTTATCACGTGTATGGTTAATTGTGCAATTTATGTCCCGTAATATTGGACCAAAATTGGACATGACCCAAGTTTCGAGACTAAAATGCCACATGACCCAAGTTTATTCATTTTTATTTGAAAAATCGTGAATTGTGCAGGGTAACATCCATAATAATATAATATGAGATCATATTTCTAGAAATGATATGCAAATATTTTGTTTGTCTTTATATATGTTCATTTATTTTATTTTACTAAGCTATATCATGGCATAACTAGTTAATAGAACAATTAGTACAATTTCAATCAAAATTAAAATAGTTGTGACTTTGTGTTATTTATTAAGTTTTTATCATATTTGGACCAAAACAAAGGAAAATTAATTAAAACTAAAAGAAAGAAAAGAAAATAAAAAGAAAACAAGATTAGGAGAATAAATAATTACTTCAAAAAAATCAAATTGAAAAGTGTGCAATTTTGGTCCTATAACTTATACTTTTGTACAATTTTGGTCCCAAGTGCGAATTAATGGTGTACGTGAGAGGCACGCGCTAATTCCATCTAAATACGAACAGAAATGGGTCTTGAGGCTAAATTTGCACATTTTTTAAAGATATGGGATGCAATGTGGTGAGTTTTATAATATTGGGACCACAATTGCATGTAGCTCAAGTTATGAGACTAAAAATGCAATTTTCCCTTTGTATTAACGAATATTTTGCCTGCAAATGAAAACAAGTAGGAACTAGGAAGAAGAAAAATCTCCACCCACACAGAATACACACATTATACACACACAATACGCACGCAGAGGCAGAAATGGGGCCAGGGCAGGCGATGAAGCGAATCCCACTCATCAAATTTCCTCAAAGGCATCTCAAATCCTCTGGTATTTCCTTCACACATACATCTGTTTGATTTTTATTTTTTGTTTTAATCAATGGAACTTTTAATGTCTGATTGAGATTCTCTTACTGGAATTTTAGTTGTTGATTTTATCGAGGTTTCTTAATTGTTTTCGTGAATGAATGATGAATCTGTAGTATACTGAATCGATAGCCCTAATTTTGAGTCAAATTAAAGTTGAAATTGTTGGTATCTAATTCGAAAGCAGTTATGAGATCATTTGGAAGTTGGAACTTTGAACAAATTTAATGCTAATTATTGTTTATCGCATAAAGGAAACATATGAATTGTGTTTGTCTTGAGAATGCAGATAAGATAGTTTGAATTCCAATGAAGCTTTATCTATTCTAGACTGAGGACTAAGGAGAGAGTTCTTTATTCTTCGCGTTTTCACAATGTGATCGAATCTTGCATTTCCACAATATGTATCCATGTTTATTTCTGAAAGTTTAGTATAGTTTGAATTCAATAATCTAGAAATGTTACTCCTTGGTGAAATTATAATGACCAAAATGAAAGTTATGAATCTATACATTTTTATCATCAACCGAGAAATGGTTTGGTTGACATTAAGCAATGTCTGTTTGGTAGTTCTAAGCTACATAAACTAAATTTGAATAACATCAGGTTGAACGGGATTCACGGTTTAATATCAAACAACTTGGCTTGGATTTGTGATACTTTCGAAAAATATAAATATGTGAATATGCTCTTAAAAATGTGATTCTTGAATAGTGGAAGGAGTACAGTTTACAACTTTGAGTCAATCGCGGAAGGAGTAGTATATTATACGTGTGCTCCACAATGGATAAGTGGTGATTCCTTTCTATTTAATACTTCTGGCAACAAGCAAATAATTTCTATACAAAAAAGGAAAAGCAAGTTAATTTCTTTGATGGGTTATTATTATGCCTATGCATATGTTTGGTCTAACTGGAAGTTATATTGGGTAAGTAATTTACTAAATTCCTACTTGTAAGTGTACATGCTTGAGATTTCTCATGGAGTTTTACATGTCCATTCTTCAAAAGTTTTGGCTGGGGCTCATCTAAAACACAGGCTAATTAAAGAATATTATGCTTAAGCTGGATAGCAGGACGAATACAATTGAAGGTGTCTGGATGTGGTATTCCAACCCAATTAGTAGCGACCTATTATTAGCTGTTAAATCTTAGATCATATTAAGAATGTAATGTGACTTTGTATGTTATTAATAAGTCTTTAGAGACATGGGAATTAGAGATTTCTTTGGTACCATATGTGTTCAGAAATTTTGTAAATACCAGACTTGTCCATCCTTACCTTAGGGATCTCCCTAATGTTCTATTTCTTCCTCTGTTAATTGTGTCTTATTCTTCGCCTTAACCGTGCATTCATGATTTTACTTTGATAACTTTTGAACATTGTTCATTACACTACTAAATAGCAAAACTATTCATCTTCAGGTGCAACGCGCCAGATTGAAGATATATCTGTAAATGATGAGGTTCAAAAGTTTTTCTCAAGGTCGCCATCCAGCACGTCTGTGGGAGGAAAGGCTTCCGATCAGCCCAAAAGAACTCCTGTGTCTCAAGAGGAGATTGAAGCTGTCATGGTATGTAAAAACCACTGAATAGAGATATAGGTTATGTGGAAACATTTTTATCTGATACTCCTCGAGTCTTATATTCTGTTATGTTTCTCCAATGTCTTCAGTCAGTTAGCTGGTGATCTTTAAGTGCACTAGTCAGTTATTTGCAAAACGATACTTGAATTTTTATGTTTTTTTTGTTTTGGCCTTTCTTAGCATGCATAAATACTTCTAATTTTGAGGAAGCATTTTCAATTGTATAGAGATTGATCATCTTTATGTGTTAGTTGTATGTATTCCAAGTTTACTGTTGGCTAGATATCATTGAAAAGAAAGAGTTCCGGTTTATGGTCTATAATTATTGTCATTGGTCGCACTTAAGCCAAATGTTTGTTAGACTCAAAACTCGTTATTTTTTCGGTTCCGGGATTCGTAGTTGACCTTTTTTTTCTTTCTTTCTTTTTGACAGTTGGGTGGATGCATCTGACCTCCACCAGATGTTGCGAATAGTGAATGAAATTGAAAAAAGTGAACTGGTTTTCACAGCAATCCTTCACATTTGGAGAAACTCATGGAGTTCTTTTGTCTTGTGGATCCTTCCTGAGTGTAATTCTGTATGCAATAAATTCTTTTTACTTAATGTTTTCGCTTCACCACTTTCATAAATTTCAGGAGTATACTTGCTGAACTTTCTCTTAATCATTCAAATGGAAAATACATTGAATATTGAGGTCGGAATTTAACATATGGTATACTAAAATTTCGTGTCTATATTACCAGAATTTTGCTGTGATAAGGATCCATCCGTGCATGTAAAATTGTCATTAATTTAACTAACTATTTTCCTGTAAGAACATGAACAAGTTTCACTCTTTAAGAAACAAACAAGACCTGATTTATATCCGAAGGTATTTGCAATCCTGGATTATTACATAATAATGTACTTATGCACTAAGATTTTCACCTTAGAAAAACTCAATCTTGAGTTATGTACATGCTAACAAGATCAAATCAAGAACTTTGATCCACCATTTGTTCAAGAATCGCAGATCTAGGATTCACCATAGGCGGGCCCTTCTCGCGACGCTCGAGCTCTTCAAGCCTGAAAGTGACGAGCCTATCCCAATTCCCACCTTCAAACAGCACCCCTGCTTTTCCATCAGTAATCCTCTGCACAATCCCACAATACATATAAAATGGATTGCTTGGGTTCTTCACGATAGCGATCATTCCAGGTAAAAGCATTGGCAGTTCTGGCGGTTTCGACTTCTTCACAAGGCTTTGATCAAAACTTGTTGAAGATGAAGAAACCTCCTTTTTGGGAGGTGGGTTTTGTTCAATGAATTTCTGTAACCCTTTTTCACCCCCTGGAAATCCACCAGTTAATCCTAATAGCTCCTTTCCAAAGCCATCTTCTGATATTTCTATAACTACTGATTTTTCCTCTGATGATGATGATGGTGGTGGTGGTGGTGATGATGATGTTTGAACTTGTGATGCTTCTTTTGAGATGGGTTTTTTCAATTCTTTTTCAATGCCCTCTTCTCCGTTACAGAGCCCTCGGCCCCCGAGGCTTTCGAAGAGGTTGAACTTGGCTGTGGGGACATTTTTGAATGATTTGGGGAGTGTGAGATTTGGTTTATGAGTGGAATTGGTGAGATTGGTTTGGCCAAGGAAATGGGATTTGTGCAAAAGAGGGCTTTGGAGATGGAAAGAGGCAGCCATGATTCTTTTTTGTTGAGAAGGTGACAGAGAAGAGTTGAGAGAGGAAATTTTGGAGCTTCAAATTTTGGCCACAAATGAGTTATTGCTCATATCTTATTCATTGGTTGTGTGGTCCACTAATCTGAAATCATCATCTCTCCATTGGGTAAATTAAGTTCAACCTTACTTTATGATCCGTTAAGAAAACGTAAGCTAGACCAACAAGTGGTTGGTATGAGTGGTTCAGCACTCTCATCCTTTAAGTAAAGGTCGAGTGTTGTGAGTGGTTTAACACTCGCATTCCTTAAACAAAGGTCGAGTATTCAATTCTTTGTGGTGTGAGTGGTTCAACACTCTCATCCCTTAAGCAAATGTCAAGTATTCAATTTTTTGTGAATGAGGTTCTACTCGTTGGGAGCACTTTACCCTTTTGTAGGCCGATCGGGTGCGAACAGGACTGTTTTACGCCAATGTGGTTAAGGGATACCTGTGATTTAGACAAAGAAAAAGTAAGCCAATAAAGTATGACATGCCTTCCAAAAAATCTTTTTACATCTATCTACTCTTTTTGAATTGAAGAAGGGTGCACAAAATCGAATTTTGGTGCATTCTGATATGGTAATAGGAAAACTTTTAGTTAAATGAATTTGGTGTTCATGCAATGTGCAACTATTATGGTGTCACGTTATGAGTTCTCTCATTTCTTTTATTTTGCAATTTTTCTCTTCTCCGACTTTTAATATTTTGCATACGCGCACACCTTCTAATTTTTGCATAGTCATTTTGTCCGCATTACCGACTAGTATAATTTGCTTAAGTTTGACTGAGTTACATTAAGCGAATGAGACCATACTAAACTGCAAAAAATTGCCTAAGAACTCTACAACAATAAATGGCGAGTTAAATCTACCACTTGAGCTCTCAAAATATCATTGGCAACAAAAATATAAAATTGGATATTAACATATATCAGATCAAAATTGGATATTAACATCACTTTCTGAATATTAACATATACCAGAAAGTGATGTTATCAAATATCAGATCAAATCCTTTACAAGATGTGAAACATTTTGACATGATTGTGCAATATATTTGGATATTAACTATTTCTATGGGAGTTGATGTTAGCACTTTCAAAAATGATAACTACACTCCAAATTCAATTTATTTCTTACTATAAATATAGCTTACACTATACTATTCATCCTTTTTAATATTTATCTTCACATTTTTAATGTTTGAACTTCATTATTAGCTATTTAAAATAATAATTAGAAATAATAATATTAGCTTACTTATATAAATTAGTTAAAACCAGGTCAAATTTTTACTTCCTATTTTTACATCAGGTCACATTAGGAAAAAAATAAATTAGTTATAAATTATATTTGTCTAAAATAATAATATTAGATTTATTACACCAGGTCAAGAATTTACTTCACATATGAAGTTCACGATCTATTAGATGAAAAAAGTAATTAACTCTTTTTTATCTTTGGGTGGGGGGGGGGGGGGGGGGGGGGTTGAAGAAGTATTTTTGTTGATGTCAAAAGAAATCACATGAAAGAGTGATTTAAATTTCATATCAATGGTTGAATTATAAATGTTGAACTTATGATACATAAGAGATTTCTTAATGAAAAAAAGGATATTTACTTCACAAGCTTGTGAATGAAAATACAATTTAATAAATGATCCGAAATTCAAAGAAAATGATCCTTTATATTTCAAAATTGCCAACATCTCATGATTTCTTAAATTTTAATAGCTATATATATGCCTCTTAAAATGTATTAATGAAAATGAAAAATAAGTTAATAGAAAGAAAAAAATGAAAAAAAATATTACGCTAAACTTGTAATATATATTATCTAGTTTATTCAAATATTAAAGTTTGAAGATAAACCTTAAAAAGAATGATAGTGTATTATAGTGAAAATTATATTTGTCTTATATATATTTTGAGAAATTGTGTGTTCAAATTAGGGGCGTTCAAGAATTGATCGGACCTCCCGAACCGACCGAAAAACGAACAGAAAATTTTGGTTCGATTTTTGGTTTTTTTTTAGGGAAAATTGGTTTTTCGGTTTGGTTTGGATTTTCAGGTTCGGTTAGCCGAACCGAACCAAAAAGCCGATTTTTTTAAATTAATATATAATATATTGTATTATAGGCTTAATGTTTGGTAAAAGGGGGAAAATTCTCTTCATTTTTCACGCAGAATAGAAAAAAGCCCCCTCTTCTCCCTCAATCTCCACTCTCTGGAAAAATCGATAACCATCTTCTCTTCTAGTCACTCCACCGCCAACCACCACGCTGAGAGATGCGACTCCAGTCACTCCGCAGCGGACGCCGACCACCACCATCCATGAAAGCGCCACCAGATCCAATTATTTGGAGTATGCTAGTTTTCTTTTTCCCACTTCTTTGCAATGTTTTTAAACCCGAACCGGACCGGCCGGTCCGGCCGGCTTAACCGGGAACCGGCCTCAAGGCCGGTCCGGGTATGTATATTCAGCGGTTCTTAAGGTAATTTTTTTCCTTCACTTTTTTTTCCCTTTTTCTTCACACTTTTCCCTATCTGCAGATCTGAAAAAAAAAAAAAAAGGAAAGAGATGTAAACTATTAAAATTAAATAGTTTAAGTTGATTTTCACAAGTTGCACACTTAAAAATTAAAATCATAATCCAACATCATCTTCAACTCTCAATTTGAACGAAAAAACCCTAAAAAAGTTGCTAATTTTTCAGCTTATACTCGCCTTTTTAGTGTTGTAGTAGCCGTGAAAGAGACCTTTTTCTCCCATCTGTTGAAGAAATCCTCAAACTTTTGTTTCGTGCTTCAGATTTTCTTGACCGAGGTGACTCTGCTTCTTGAATCTGCAATTTTTTATAACTTCTCCATGGGACTTTATGTTTGCAGCAGGGAGGAAAGAAAACCTTGTTTTTACTTTAAGCCTTTTATTGTTTAATAGTTTTCACAAGTCAATCCTAATAAATGTGCATGAAAGGCTCTAGTCCCTAGCTAGGTGCATGCATGTGAATTTTCTACCACTCTGTCCTTTGATAGTTTGATGTGGCCGTTTGTTACACCCCTAAGAGTTGGGTCCTTGACACGGCGGGCCAACGTGTCAAGATGGGACAACGGGTGCCGAGAGTAGGCGGCATTGGCTCAGGTTCCGGCACAAGTGGGCAAGTTGCGGGCAATAGTGGGCAATGACTCGGAGCAAAATGGGTTTGGCCGAGGAAGTGCAAGGTTGTGGCAATTTGTGGGCAAGTTGCGGGCAATAGTGGGCAATGACTCGGGACAAAATAGGTTTGGCCGAGAAAGTGCAAGGTTGTGGCAATTTGTGGGCAATTGTGCGGGAAAACTCGACGGGTGCTTGAGTTGGGCATCCGGCGTGTGGGAGATTCGGACAGTGGCCGAGAAAACTAGACCGGGTGCACACGGTTGGGCGAGTTCAAGGCATGTGGCCGAGAAAGCTAGGCAGCGGGTGCACAGTGGGTCGGGATCTAGGCAGACTGGCCGAGAAAACTCGGCAGGGACCAGGCTCCGTGCGGGAGGCGCTGGGCGAATCGAGTGACCCGACGTGCGGACGACGGGTCATGTGCGGGACATGTGCGTGGCAGTTGGGCGAAGCCTTGAACAAGGCCAACTGCTGGACAAGTGGACGCATGGAAGCTTATTGCTGGAGTTAGTGGGCGGTTGCAAGCGGTTTTGGTGGTCAAAACCGCCCGACACTTGGAACTTAGTGATAGGCCGAATCCTAGGAATGGGGGATGTCCATTCCAGGCGCCTGATGCCTTTAAAATCAGATGGTATACGCCATTTTGAGGGAGAGAGGTGTGTACGAGTTAGGGATTCCTTGTATTTTAATTGATGAGCAATAAAATATAAGGTTGGGCGTTGGTCGCCCGTAAATGTGATTGTGCCCTTTAAATTCAGCATGTGTGCGTGAGTGCGAAGATTTATACTTGTGTGTGCGTGAGTATGAATGCTTAGACTTGCGGGGTGCTGAGTTTGCTCGTGGGAAAACACTAATCAATCGGGAAACACGAGAGTTGTGCGTGTTGGGAAGGCTGACTGATTTTGGTGGGCAAAATCAGGCCGCACGGTGTCCTTGGAGGTGAGAAATTTATGCTCGAAAAATGACCCCGTGACACCGTGTGTAATAGTGTAAGATGTTGTTGGGTGGCTAATATATAATATATATTTCAAGCTTTTACCTTTTTATTTTTTAAGTTAAAAGTTAACTTCAAAATTAATTTTTCAATAACTATTAATATGAATAAAGTACAAAAAAAAAAATAAAGTATTATAATATTGAAATTTGAATGAAGGTGGAGAAAAGAAACTTTAATAAGACAATTCCATTAATCATTGGGGGGGTGATGTCATTCAAGAAGTTTGTGGTTGGGAATAAATTCTTTTACTTATTATTTTCATATATATATAATGCATATTACGGGTCAACCGGGTTTTTTAGAGTGGTCTTTGGACCAGTGACCCACTAAATTAGTCGGGTCGATCACCGGTCCGGGTTTAAAAACATTGCTTCTTTGGTGAATGTAAATCACAAATTCAAATTATGGATATATCTATTGAAATTTGAAATCAACTTTATCAGTTCCATACGGCAGACTTTCAGCTATTTTTCGCAAAATGGAAACTTGATTTCCCTGGTTCCCTTTTTCATGAATTGTGTGTGTATATATATATCGTGAGAGAGAGAGAGACAGAGACAGAGATGGATGATATTTGATTTTTTTACTACGGATATAAAACACGTTGCCCTGAGGTCTCCTATTGGTATATACTCAACCAAGGCCTTTTGGTCTAAAGAATGCCGGCATTTTAAGTTCGGTTTGACTGAACGGAGGGTCGAGAGAGGCTTATTGCACGATCCACCCGGCTCTTTTGGTTTTCTTTCTTTGGCTATGGTTAACCGAACTGAAAAAGTTTGGTTTTTAACCGAACCGAACCTAAATTTTTCGATTCGAAACTTCAGTTCTGTTCAGTCCAAAAACCGACCGATGAACACCCCTAGTTCAAATAATACATGGGCAATTTAGTAATTTGGTTAAAAGTAAAATGAATTTGGAATGTGGTTATCACTTTTGGAAATGCTAACATCATCAACTACCATTTCTAATTGGGTTATTGATGTAAAAATGCATTTCATTGAGTTTCACTTTGTCATCGCCACTGAATTAAAACTTAGCAAATTGTACTCTAATTTAGAAATTATTATGATTAGCCTCACAACCATTTTCTTTATTTTCGACTGTTAAACACATTTAGGCCATGTTTGATTCTTGGAGTTTGGAAAAGAGGAAGGGTAAAAAACAAGAAACATCAAAAGGCAAAACACAAAGTAATAGAACAAAATCCATTAATAGAACTAGTTTATTTTTCTATTCCTCACCAAAACCCAAGAACCAAACATAGCTTAGTAATGGAAAAACACCATCAGATAATATATATATATATATATATATTATATCCCTAAACCGTGCTGGGAGGGATAACGAGGATTAATACCTAAACATATAATGTCTACATATATATGTAAGTTAAAAAATTAACACTAAATACTAATTTATATTATATACACATAACAACAGTTTAAATATCTAAAAATATTTACATATAATATTTAAAAAAATTTCTAAAATACCTAAATTCTACTACAAAAATTCGAAAATAATACCTTAAAATTTAAAATTCTACCATAAAATCCGAAATTCTACCCTAAAATTGAAACATAAACCCTATAATTGAAACATAAAGCCTAAAATTGGACATTCTATACTACAATTAACCAATCATTCCTAAA
The DNA here is from genome assembly GCA_019426215.1 of Buddleja alternifolia. NCBI lineage: Eukaryota > Viridiplantae > Streptophyta > Magnoliopsida > Lamiales > Scrophulariaceae > Buddleja > Buddleja alternifolia. The sequence goes on from CM033399.1 coordinate 31,152,624, forward strand.
ATCCTAACTTCTCCCCTAAAATTCAAAAATAATTTTAGAGATAATTACTAAATTAAATAACAATCACAAATTCTCAACAACAAACTAAAAAATTATATCTAAAAATTTATAAGCATAAAACTATAAATTAAATTAAAATAGATATTTACCTTTAATTAGAAAAAGGAGGAGAAATGAAGATCGATCAGTATAAAAGTTAATTTGTTTTGCGTGAAATGAAAAGAGATGGTGTAGATGAGGGAGGAGATGAGATGAGAGTTGATGAAGAAGAATTGCAGTGGATTTTTTCGGTGAGGAAGAAGAAGAGAGAAGGGGGAAGAGAAGAGAAAAGAAAAAGAGAGGAAAGAGAGAGAGACAGAGGAAAGAGAGAGATTTTCGGCAAAGAATTTTTTTTTTTTTTTTTTTTAATATATTAGAGGATCCGCCATTAGTAATAGCGGATCCTGACCAAGCTGACAAAACGTGTCAGGCTCCGCCATTACTAATGGCGAATCCACATGGATCCGCCATTAACAATGACGTAGTGTGCCATTTTCGGAAGTTATTTTATTTGTGTACTATTAATATAAATTTTATTTAAAATAGTATTATTTTTAAAAAAAATCCTTCTACTAATAGAACTAGTTTATTTTTCTATTCCTCACCAAAACCCAAGAACCAAACATAGCTTAATAATGAAAAAACACCATCAGATAATATATATATAAATATACACACACACACGTATATAATTTCCCCTATATGTCAGCCTTCTGCAGAAAAACAAAATTGGAATTTGACAATGGCGTAGAATAATCTAATACTTTATCAGATAAGAAAGCCAATTTTTTAGACCCATACCCCACTTCAATATTCACCCCCTTCCCCAGATGAAAAGATGGAGAAAGAAGAGCTCTAAGTACCTGTTTCTCTGCGCAGGTGAAACAAGACCAGAAGTTCCCCATCTAGAAAGAGAAACTTAGACAGAGATAACTGTAGAACAACTCCAGAATTTTATTCATTATGACTAGATAAGCAGGGCAGCAAAACACCAACAGACGAGAAATAACTGAACGGCATTTCAAAAAAAATAAATTGTCTCAATGTGTACTTTCGGGAGAATGATGTATCCGACTTAAATTAACCGACCCTGACATCATTGCCTCAGAAGACACATCATCACTATTAACCAAACTACCACATTTAGTATCTACTAACTTCTTTTCCTCATTGTTACTGGCATCCTCCATACCCACATCTTTCACCTCAGATGGTAAACAAGTATCACATCCTTCAACGCTTTCCACCGACTCCCTTTCCTCATCAACAAGATTTTCATGTGGCCCAAAGGTCGAATTTACCCCCATGTTGACGTGGTTCGAGGCAGGAACTGGTTCTTTCGATTTGTCAATTATATTAGCAACTGGGATATCAATCTGCAACGGATCTTCCTCGATATCAAACTTTGGAAGAGCATCCTCTACACCCTGCATGTCAAGCTTCTTGGTCTTATCATCGTCTACATTCTGATCAGCCATTGGAAAGAACTCGCTCAAATTTTTGACTTTCTCATCATCTTCAGCCCAAATATTTTCTTTCAGCCTCTTATATAGGGACATTGATTTCTGCAGTCACGAGGGCTGACAAAGTTAGCAACAAATATTTAACACGACCATTCCATTAGTTTAAGTCTGCACTTATTGTTTCATTGAGAAAGACGGTAGATATGCAATAGTACGCAGCAGTAATAGAGCAACATATGTAAAGCTAGTATATGACAATTTCACTTTTCACAACAGATGCATATGCAATGTCCACAACATTGTTGTACCTGGAAAACAGAATCATCAGTATATGCAAACAGTGCATAACTCGGAAGTTTGTGAGACGCCATTTTAGCTTCTACAGCTTCCTGTCATGCAAGAAGGAACAAAATATTAGGATTAAATCTATTGATATCTAAGTAAATGAAAAACATAAAGTACACAATATGGCTGTCAACTTTACCTCCATAAACAAAATCTTTGCATCATCCACATCAGAGGGATCCACATCAATCAAGCCAGTGCACTTATCATATAATAATTTAGGTTCAGCAAGATCAGCAGAAATGTCGAATTTGGAAAGGTAAAAATGGGAGAGGCGTTCATCATCCTTTTTTGACATTTCAGCAACAGGACTAGTCTCCCTAAAACTAATAACCGGAGTCTCAAAGTCATTCTTTTCAGAATTTTTCAACAACTGACTAATGTCTGCCTGCTGATCACCTGGAGTTTGCTCATTATTTTGAGCTGATTGAATAGACTGATCACCCAAAGTTTCATCTGCATTTTTAGCCAAGTTATTCTCTTTCTCTGAAGATGGCATCTCCAAGCTCACACTTCCATTTGGCCCTCTCCACAAATTTCCACTTGTCTCCCAGCCTCGATTACTGTGCAGATTTCTAGAATGGTCCCAATCAGACCTCCCATAATCTCCAAAGACAGCATTACTTGCATCCCAAGGCTGCAATGGAGGACATGAATCATCAACCTGATTGTGCCACCCCATTGGGCGACCAGGCCCAGAAAACCGGTCAGCATCGGGCATGTGATAAGGAGAAGGATGGTTTAAATCCATTGATGGTCTGACACCAAACATTGGTGGAGCAGGAAACGGCTGCATAACTGAATGAAAACCCACTGGAGGTGGAGCATGTGGAAAAGGCAAGAAACCATTTCCCACAGGAGAAGGCCAGCTTGGGACCCCTCTCCAAGCATTTCCTTGCATTCTTCCCGTGTTAGGATCACCAATCCTCCTATGACGCATGTTGGGAGGGCTATCTACACCTGTCCTAAAGGGGGGAGGCCCCCTAAATGGCTTAGAACTGCCGGAAAAATGGCTGTTTCTCATAAATGGTGAAGAAACAGAAAGAGTATCTGCATCAGGTTGTAAATGTTCATCTCCAGGGAGTACATCAATGCCCAACTCCCGTTTACCCCTACCTTCCTTACCAGAATACTCCTTCATATTTCGAGAACCTCCACTTCTCTGTGTTGATTCTTCAACATCAATACTCCGCCTCACATCAGGCCTACTGAGTTGTCTCCTATCAGTACTTGATGATGGAGATTTATCCACTAGTCGTAACGGTGATGAACGAATATCAGACTTAAGACGTCTTTCAGCAGACGGTTCTCCCAAGTGGCCATCATCTTTCACGCCAATTTTCTCCGATGACCGAGATGACGGAGTCTTCTCAAATCCTCCAGCAGCACCACTATAATCTCTACTAGAATTTGTGTTGTATCGAACTCTCTCTTCATAATTATAGTCTTTATACTTGGACTCTTCTTGCTTCAGGACCCTGAAAACATTATAAATGTGTAAAGGTTTCCGCTGAGAGCAGCCACTCATATATAAAGCCAGACTAGACTTGAAAGCTCCAACGAAGGCTGTTCAAATTATGATCTAAACATCCCTCTTCAATTATATAAATATATATACTAAAACAACATAGAACTTGACAGTTTTCAAAACAAAGGCAGCATCAATTTGATATATTTGAATACTAACAGTCAAGTAAGACTCCAAAAGATCTCACACTTCCAAAACATGCTTTTACATAAAATCCTTTCACATGAAGCAAATGAAATACATTGAGGATGTCACTTTCATCATTATTTTCTATCTTTTCCGATGCTTTCTCATTTCTTAAATAATTTATCTTTTTTCAATATAGCATCTAATTTCGAATTCTGTAACATGCAACTCAAAATTTTGCAAGATAGCTTTTATTGGTCATGCCAGCCATCCAAATGGACAAAACTTTCACACGACATGGCCTGTAATCAATTCTTTACAGTAATAATAATCAGAAACATTGCAAGTTTATTAAGAGAAGTTCTATGTACTTGTAAGTAATAAGAAGCTAAGAAATGATATCACTGCATGTATAAAAGTACCTATACTGATCCCTTGGAGCATGAGAGCTTGAGGTGGGTGAACTCCGCCTTCTACTGTGACTAGAAGAAAGTTCTTTGTCAGCATTTCTAGAAGTAGACTTTACTCTTTCATCCAGGTCTATTCTTGCATTGCTTGCACTTTTCTTTTCGGCATCAGATTTTTTATCCCTGGTACCTCCAGATCTAATATCACCATAATCCTCTTTCTCGTTATTTCTTCTTCTACCTTGATCATCTCGGTACCTGGCTGTACGATCATCACGGGTTGGACTATCACCATACGCAGTAGACTTCCTACATTGATGATCACCAGCATAACCATCATCCCTCGAACGATTAGGGTCAGACCTGTCGCCAGATCGGTCTCTCGAGGTATGTCCTTCCCTATATTTGGTGTCTCTCAGTCTCTTCTCCCTATCAAAATCATCCACTTGCTTCCTATCCTTATGCCGAATGTCTCGTTCAATATCTTCTCGATACTTTTCTTCCTTATGTCTATCATTTCTATTGCCATCATCTCTATAACTATTGTCCCTGCGCCTATCATCTCTGTCTCCGTCTTCATAATACCTTTCATCCCCACGCCTGAGATCCTTGTCACCATCTTCATGATGTCGATTGTCCTTATGTCTGCCATCCCTATTCCCATCTTCATGGTATTTATCATCTCGTCGACCATCTCTTTCAATGGCTTCCCGATACTTGTCATCCTTCCGCCTGCTGTCTCGTTCTCCATCTTCGCGGTGTTTATCATCCTTGCGTCTACTGTCTCTATCACCATCTTCACAGCGTCTATCATCTGTATATCTGGCCTCATTCTCACCATCTTCTCTATGCTTATCACCCTGAAGTTTACTATCCTTGTCAGCTTCTTTCCGGTACTTCTCATCTCGCCGCTCTTTGTGGCCATCTTCCTGATATTTATCTGCATAACTTCCATCCTTCTGCTTATCATCTATGTACTTCACATCCTTGGCACGATCACCTCTTGTGGACAATCTCTTCTCATCACCTTCTTTAGAATCATCGTAATATTTACCTTTTTCACTAGAACCTTCTCTTCTCCGACGTACCCTTTTCTCAGTTTCCTTCTCCAACTCAGGATTTCGCAAGTCCTCCTGCACGGTTCGCTCTGCAGAAGTAAATTAAAGCTGACAAATTAGATATATTAACTAGTCCTTATATTCTACTTAGTTTCTGCCAAATTTAGTTTCTACCAAATACTGGAAACACCAAGGAGCATTCAATCTCCTTGACAAGTAAGCAATCAAATTTCTAAAGCAACATCTTGCAACCAATGTGTTCATGGACCAAAGAGTATCACAAAAGAAATCCTAGCAGATTATACGGAGTCACTAAAGCTAGAGTCTCACCTTTTTAACATATCAGGACAAGTACTTAGGAGTACATGTTTGCTTGTCAAAAAATAGGAAATCCGAACTAAAACATCAAGACAATATTAAAGTCATTCTAAGACCGTATCAAACCCTTAGTAAGGCTCTCATAAAAAAAAATCTCTTAGTAAGTCCTTATACAAACAAATAGATGTCATAACAACCAGAAAATATGACCTAAGATCCCAACAGAAGAACCATAATCTCGCAAGTTCTACATATCCACAGAAAAAAAGTCAATCACACAATTTAATTAAAAGCAATCATTTTCAAGAATGAACCACTTTGGAAAAGAAAAAAGGTGATAAGAAAAAAACTCTAAACCCCACATTGCCAGGAACTGAAGAGCATCTATTGGCAATTAAGAATAGATCGCTATATTCTTATACCCCCAGGGGAATGATCTGAAATAAAGCTTCTACCTCATCTTCTGAGTTATCCAACTCTCAAGCATTTGCCTATATTTCACGAAAGGGGAAAGAAGAGGATTATTCCAATGAGAAGTTGGACAAGCCTCCACATACATCTTCAGAAGTTCAGCACAACCGTATCAACCAAAATTTTGGAGATTAAGTTAGAGAAATAGAGATATAGAACATCTATTCAAGGCAAACTACATTCTCCTCTTAATAGGCTTAATAAAAATAACAAGACCTCATAGGACTATCTCAAGGCTTCTTTTTAACAGGGGGCAGACCACCAGAACCAAGGACCTAACTCATTCTTAAGGAACACTCCCCCCACCTTTCCCTCATTCAAAGCCCAAAACAAACTTCAAATCCTTGCGATATATTTATGTTAGCTAAGCATCTGAACTGAACTAAATGGGATCACCAGGAAGTCAAATTGGAAAATATGACTAATTACCCAAATACAAGATGAAGTTAGCACGCCCAAATATAGAGCTTGTTGAACAAGTAATGATTTAATTTTTCAAGAAGCATGAAAAGAGTGGAGTGGGTGCATAAATAGCTATCCAACATTAAAAGCTCAAAAAACAATCCAAATTATTGATACCACTGGTATCAGACACGAAAGTGTAAAAAGAAAAGGTTGGCCTGTAAAACATCAACAAAGAAAATATGTTCATCACCAATGTCAATACCATCAATAAGAGTTACCTTACCAGAATTTTCTCGGGCATGTTTACCCTTTCTCTCCTCACTGAAATCCCCAGGCTGAAACCCTTGCTTCTTCCTAACATCCATATCCACTAATTTCACCTCAGCATCACCACCCTTACTCTCCTGAACCCCATTCTTCTCCTTGTCCGACCTGCGATCCTTATCCTTGTCCTTTGTTTCCTTCCCTTCTTTCCTCACAGAAGAATCCCTATCAGACTTTGACTTCGACTCCCCTTTACTCTTACTCTCTTCTTTGTCCATCACTACAGATGTTAAACTGTCCTCTTTTCTATCACCTGCGCTTCCACTCCCGTGCCTTTTACTCTTATTCTTGGACTCAATTCGAGTTTTGCCTCTACTGCTATTTTCCTTCAATTTAGAGTCAATTTTCAAGCTTTCCCCTTTATGCATATCCTTTTCCACATTCCTATCACTATCCCCTCTTTCATCTCCACCTCCACTCCATCGATCGCCACCACCAACGACATCAGATTTCTCTTTTCGCCTTTTGGATGAAACATACTCCTCCAACACTTCCCCATTCCCATGACCGCCCAGATCTTTACTGTCCTTGCCTTCCCTCACCTGGGACGAAATTTTACGCTTCTCACCAGACGCTGAATCCCGAATAACCCTAACAGTATTCTCGTCTTTATTACTCTTCTCCTTCATCCTTACAACATCCTCCTCAGAGTCCGAATAATCCTTCGAACTGTGTTTGCTCTGTTTATGCGATTTGTGCCTCGAACTCCTCGGCATAACTGTAACTTCACACAACTCACCTAACTAATCAAAAAAAAACCCAATCCCTTATTCCCACACTCCGGCCACTCAAAAAGAACCAAACCACAAAACTTTTATTTCAAAAAACAACACAAACAAACACACTGAGGCGAGTCAGTTCACCGCAAAAACTACCAAAAAAAGGCCTAACCGTTCAGAATCCCGAAACCCTAATTCAAACGTTTCCTAAACAACTTCCATAAACACATCGACTTCCAGTACGTCTCTAATAGAAATACATAAAAATTTCCGGTGCCGGAAAATAACCGTCGGCGGTCGGAAGAATCTCAGATCGCTCGATTGCGGCGGAACAAAAATGGGGAATCTAATCTATATACGCATACATCGCTCTCTTATTAAATGCATTTGCATTAATAAAAAGAATATATATATATATATATATATATATGTATGTATCGGCCTGTTAGAAATTTATAGAGGAGAAATAGAGAAAGTATGAAGAAGAAATTAGAAATTTTTGCGACTGAATGAAAGGGAGAGAGAAATCGGAGGCGACGAGGATTTGATGTATTTGTTGTTGGCTGCGAAATTAGAAATGAGCGTCGTTTTGGGGTGTAGGCGTATAGCGGATAACTGGTCTGGCGAAATGACGGAAATGACCTTCAGGAATAAAATATGTGTGTGTTGGTATGGGCAGGGGTAGTCGGAGTGCGACCTTGTCTCATGATTGGGAAATAAATATAACTCCGTTTTAATATTACACTCTTTTCGTAGATACCTTATTTCTATTAAGAAATCATTCGCAATTAATTAAATTTGACGGATTTAATATAGGAATTAATATGCTCATTCTAAATTTATAGAAGATGAAAAGACGGTAGTATGAAAACAATAATATATCACATTTTTCAAATAAATACTTAATGATTTTGGTGGCGGGATTTTATTTTTCTATTCTTAAAGACATAGAGATTTTGGTATTTGACCAAAGAGAAAAGCATTTGTTATGAAACTAATAGACCGAACGCACGAAAAAATGTGTGGGGGTGGGGTTTAGAGAGTAGTTAAATTGTGTTAAAAAAATGTTTGAATGTGTTTTTCTAAGAGAAAACAAATTATGATAATTAATGGGTTGGTATGTTTTCCTGTGAAAAAAAATGATATGACATATTTTTGTTGAGAAATATGTAGTTTAGTTGCTTTATAAAAAAATCTTTATGAGGTTATATAGACAGGGATGGATCCAGGAATGATACGTTGGGGCGGCCTAATTACCATTAAAGCATTTTTTTTAGAAATATTTGTACATATATCAAGTTTATTTTCGTTTAAATATAAGTAAAATAACAATTATAATGTGAAAAAATAACCTTCAATGTAGTGGTTTCGAAATATATAAGCAAATTATTAGGAAAAAACATTATCGACGTCATACACGATATTTTTTTATGTCATAAGATTCATTATGATAAATTTTTAATCAATTTTCATTGTAATTTTGTCTTTATTCACGTAATCAAACAATATGCAATTATTCATCTTCCTTATTATTATAGACTCTCTTTTTTTCACTAGTTCCATGGCTGAAAAAGACCTCTTAGTCGTTTGAAGTTGTAAAACTAAGAGTCAACATCAAACATTTTTAACGGGTAATTAGAGGGTACATCACATCAATTCGTGTCATGCTTGTATCTTCAAATACATCATCTCTTGCTCATGATATTAGTTGTGTAAAACTTATCTGTATCAGAAATATGCTCAATATTAAGCAACTTGAAATCATCAATTAGAGTTATAATGCTTTAAACGTCCAGCACAGTTGGTATATCTTCAAATGCATCATCTCTTGCTCATGATATTAGTTGTGTAAAACTTATTTGTATCACAAACCCACTTCAGTGATCTCTACGCCTCGAAAGGAAATAGTCTCCGACGTCCAACTGGAGGAAACCCTGGTATATATTAGATCAAATGTTAAAGGGGAAGCTTCAATTCTTTTCTCATTGAATATAAAGTTATAATTATTCCACTGATTTAATAAATACTAAATAATTGCATGTTGATAAACTTTTTCTTGTCTTTGAATTTGCTGATGCCTTGTATTTTTTTGGTTAAATAAACTAAATAAATAAAAAATTGTTAATCAACATTGCTTTTTATTTGATATTTTTAATTTAATAAATGTAGAAGATAAGTTTGACAAGAAAATAAGAATTAGATAATTCAACTTATCTTTTCCTATAATTGTCTTTTTCGATTAAAATTATGTATTTTTGATCGACAAATAATTAAAATTTGATAACTCAGCTAATCTTTTTCATTCCTCTCTTTTTGATATTTTGTGTTTTAAATTAAAAGATGTGCTCTTTTGTCTTTTTTTTTATATTTGTGTCTTTAATTAAAAAGATCTGCTTTGAGCAAACAGTATGGCTTGAATAAAAATAATAACAAAGTGAAACCAACTAGAGTCGAACCTGTGTCCTGCGGAAAAGCCCAATCGTAAAATTACATACACCCTCGGTGTAAAATTTGAAATCTTGCCCCCCCCCCCCCTCCAAATCTGTCCTTGTATATAGAAGACATTTCTCATTAATATATCTAAGTCAAATTAATCGATTTTATGCAACACTTAATTTGAAGCCTAATCTCGAGATATTGTTTGATAAAGTCCTTCTAAGAGTTGCGAACTGTCTAATCATGAATAGAAAAATAAATCTTTTTATGAGAAACGAATGCAATGTCTGTCCAAGACTAATTCCATCATATTTTTCAGGAGATAACATTCCTTCTTGTTTTTTTAATAAGAATCAGATTCATACCATCTGAATGTTTATTTTAGAGAATTTTATATGAACACACATTTTCCAGGAATGAATATGTCACCCAATTACATTCTTCAAATTTTGGTATTTAACCTCATTACAAAAATACTCCTCCTTCCTGAAAAATATGTCCTCAGTAATGATTCAAATATATATATCAGGTAAGCAAACCTTGTTACAAAAATACTCCTCAGATAGGAAGGATAAAGGAATTACACCCAACCATTTTTTAGAATACAATTGTATTCTCTATTAATAAGAAAATGACTCCACCCCGGCTTACAACCAAACATCTTTTGAATTTCCATAGTTAGGACTTCATATCTCCAATCCAAGCTTGTCTGGATATTATTGATGAAATGAACCGCACCTCAGTCATTTGCAAAGGAAATAGAAGGGAAAGGGGCATCCTTAAGCCATATACGCGCCAAATGGATGCCGAGAAGCTTAGCATCTATGGATCTAAGGCACAAGACCATTTTGATGCTGCAAAAACAATATGATCCTTGTGATCACAAACCGTCAAAGTCGTGCAACATTCCATTCTTAAAGGCAGCATCAACAAGCACACGAATGTGAGAATTTTCTAAATTCACCTTTACAACTTCATTGACAACCACTGATGATTGTTTGGATTTTTTCAATTGAGATTGGAAGTGGTCTTGAGCTTTTGATTCCACACAACACGAGATAATATCAACATAATAAGGATCATCGCCATGCAAAATTTTCTTTCGATTTTTTCAAATACCTACGATCAAGCATGCTACAAATTGCATGAATTCCATATGGATATCGAGAAATTAGAAGAAATTAGAAGGCTAGTTTTTTTCAGCCCAAAAATAAAGGATATGAATTTGAAGATATTCTTACTCTCAAACGAGTCCATTGGCAGGCCTTATTTTGATCTCCATCATGCATTACGTGAAAATGGGCATCTCATGAAGATATGTCTCATTGTTTCGTTAACCCCTTTACACACCAAATATGTTGGATTAATTTGGGGGATGAGATGATATGTTGGGTTGGTAATTTCCGTGGCTCGTAAGCAACCAACTTTAAAAATTTAAATGGACAACCACCTAAAATAGAAATTTAATTTGCTCAATTAAATTATTATAAGAAAGTATCGAGATAACTACCAACAGAGATTTATCCTCGTTATGCAAGTTCTGATCTTTTCAACCTCGGTAGCAAATCTGAACCGATATACCACCACGAATGCACGATCCATTTTTCGTATCCTCTGGTTGTAGCGCTCCATGTGTCGCGCCTCTAAGATGTATCTATACCTCTTTCAAATCACCAGTTATTTCATATATGGTGCTAGCCAATGAAATAACTCTAGAACTAAATCCTAGGCTTATATGTGAAGTAATGAATATTATGTGAATAGTTAACTCTAGAACTAAATCCTAGGCTTATATGTGAAGGAATGAATATTATGTGAAGAGTTAGGTTCAAGACTTTGAGGAGAAAAAAAATCGATTTCCTTCTCCACCAAGAATTCGATCCTCCATCCCCCCCCCCCCCCCCAATTTTTGTCCCCCACCAAAAGGCTTGGAGTCCAAGAATTTAATACTTGGCTCCATATTTAATTATAGGTCTAACCCATTAATTAAATATATAATTAAATATAATTTAATAATTATTTAATTTAGGCTTAGCCCAATTAAATAAAATACTTAGACTTGTCAAAGTCCATGAATTTAATAAATTCAACTAGATTAATTAAAAATTCCAATTAATCGAATCCATCAATTAATTAATATTCCATATTAGAAAGTACTATGACTATGTTTGGTTATGTTTTGGGATGGTATTTTGGTGAGAATTATTGGTGAAAATTTTATGGGGACACGTGCAATTTTGATGGGATAATGTTTGGTTATGTTTTGGGAGTTGGTTTTTGAATGATTTTTTGGTGAGATAGTGTTTGGTTTTGTTTTCAGAGGGAACATGAATTACTGTAGCTGTCAAATCATGTAAGTTTTTGTCTGTCAATAATTAAAAATTATAATATAATATTGAGATTGAAATAATTATTATATAGATAAATATATATGTATATATGTAAGTAATAGTAGTGTGTGTATATATATATATGTGTAATAGTAGTAATAGTCGTTTATATAAAATTAAAAGAAAAGTATATATATATATATATATATACACACACATATATATATAAGTAATAGTGTTAATAATAGTTGATATATAATTAAAAGAAAAGTATATATATTCATATATATATGTATCAGCGTGTGTGAGAGTGCGTGTAACAGTGTACGTGTGTGACTGTGTGTGTGTAATTGTGTGTTTGTGTGTGCGTGTAATAGTGTGTGTGACTGTGTGTGTTTCTGTGTGTGTAATTGTGTGTGCGTGTAACAGTGTGTGTGTGCGCGCTCAAACTCTGAGTGTGTGTGCGCGCGTGGGAAAGGGGTGTGAGGGGGGTTGGGGGAGATTGGGGAAGATGATGAACAGTCCCCCTCCTCTTCTTTTTTCTTTTTTTTTTCCTTTTTTTTAAATTTAATTTATAAAAAAAATATTAATAAGTAATTTATTTTAAAATTATTAAAATACCATCTTATTCTTAGATAATTAGGTCACTCCTACTACAAGTCAATTACCAAATCCAAACTAAAACTACGAAATAAGAAACCCTTGCTTCAAGTCACAATTCACGCGGTCAAATCCACGTTGACCACGCAGTTGACTAGGTCAAACCCGAGTTGACCGTGGTCAAATTGCCTTTGACCGTCCCAAGACCTTTTTTTTCCACATAATATACATTAAGAAAACATACACATATAAATATGGGTAATATACATGCATTTCTCGATCCACACACACAATCAAATCACAAATTTAGCAATGAGATAAATTATACACAGCCACACACATAAAAAATAAGTAAAACTTTAAAATAATATTTACAAATAACATATATATGTATATAAATATAGATATATATAAATCCACATACTTTCACTATAACTAATTTGAAAAACAAAATTTGAAGAGAAAATAGCAGATACCCCCCCCAAACTATGGGGTGATGTGCGCTTTGCCCCCCAAACTATTAAAAGTTGCACTCAACACCCTAAACTATCATATATGTGCACTTTGCCCCCTCGGTCAGCTTCGGGCAACACATAGGGGGCAAAGTGCTACAAACCGCATAGGTGAGGGGGCAAAGCGCACATCACCTCATAGGTTGGGGGTATTTGCTTTTTTCTTTTTCTTTTTTAAATTCAAATATTCTAAATATTAACTTAACCCCCCTCGGTCAGTTTCGGGAAAATTTTTACTCATTCATCATTCAATATAAATCATGCTTCGGGAAATATTATTTTTAGGTTTGAAATAAATAATTATCAAATGTGAAAATAAGAAAAATAAAAATAAAACATGAAAATAAATAAGAAAACAATGAAAAGAAGTATAAATTCAAATATTCATAATTTTTTAAAAACAAAAAAGACAATTCAAAAATCCGGAAACATGAAAATAAATAAAAAAAATGAAAAAAAGTATAAAAATAAAAAATTTCAAAAATGAAAAAAAGTATAAAAATAAAAAATTTCAAAAATAAAAAAATTAGTAAAAATTTTAAAAAAATAAAAAAATTTGGTGATGTGCGCTTTACCCCCCCCCTCACTATGAGGTGATGTGCGCTTTGCCCCCTCACCTATGCGGTTTGTAGCACTTTGCCCCCTGTGTGCTGCCCGAAGCTGACCGAGGGGGCAAAGTGCACATATATGATAGTTTAGGGTGTTAACTGCAACTTTTAATAGTTTGGGGGGCAAAGTGCACATCACCTAATAGTTTGGGGGGCATCTGCTATTTTCTCAAATTTGAAAGTTTTACTTTAAAAAACTCCACAAATTTTAATTTATATTTTTATCAATACTATTTCTCATGATAGAATTACAAACAAACAAACTTTTTTCTATTTTAAAATTTAATGGTACACGGTCAAAGATATGACAAAACATTATAAAAAAATATTACAAAAAAATAAAAAAAAGACACGGTCAAAGAGAAGAGAAAGAGTGAAGAGAGAGAGTGAGGAGAGAGAGAGAAAGAGGAGAGGGGGATAGAGAGAGGAGAGAGATAGTGGATATTAAGAGGAGAGAGAAAATTTTTGTATAAAAAATAGAGGAGAGAGAATGAGATAGGGGACAAAGTGAGAGAAAGATGAAAAATAATGATTATGTTTTTTTGGATGAAAAAAGTTGTGTATTTTTGATGAAATATTGTGTGAAACAAACATTGTTTGGTGAGAATTTTAGACCAAATATGACTTGAAAACATAACCAAACATAGCCTATACTTTTCTAATTTTCTCAATTTTCATAAATTGATTAATCATACTATTAAGCGGTAACTCTTTAGAATTAAATGTGTGACCCCTTAGGCTCGTTTATGTGTCATTGGTAAGTACACTTTTCCAAAGTGTCAGTGTATTTTCCTAAAATAAAAATACTAAATTAAATCATTTCTTGATTTAATTAGGCCTCAAACTAATCACCATATTAATTCTCGGCACTTACAAATCGTAATTACTGTCTAGCAACGGGCCACGAAGACCTAGACATAAACGAAGATAAAAATATGCATTTCATAGTCTTGATTCTCGTGTAAGTAAGATCCCTCTATATGACCTCCCAATTGGGTCTAGAGCAGTGGCTAAGATCGAAGCTCTATCAGCTCAATAACTATGTTTCCCAAATATGGTGGGCTCGACTTTGGTCGTCTAAACAAGGAAACACTCCGCCTCTTTAGATATTTTACTTCGCCTAAAGTTTCCATTAAGTCGACTTACTATGTACACATAGGAGATTCATTGACATGGTCCCTTCTTGAGTTCCATATGTCTTCATACATAATTAGCTCGTGTCCAAACTATCCCATTTATGATCATCAAAGCAATGGTAGGATAACTCAAAGTATGTTCGATTATGTATAAGACAACTTATGGAATCTCAGGTTCATATAGATTACTCTTACACTACGAGACTATAGGAAGCTCCAGATTCGAGCCCTCATACATGTACATGCTTTTACCATGCCAGTATTTATGGAACGAGGTTTGCTTCTCCAAGAGTATGCATCATGTTAGGAATTTCATGTTAGAAGTTTTGATGATGACAATTAAGTTTTTGTTAGACCCCAAAAAGTTGTAAGTTTATTTTCGTAGAAAACTTGTATAGGCTTTGAAGCGTTAGACTTGTAATAGATTTATTAGGCTTTGTTATCTTACTTTAGAGTGTTAGGCAAAATAGTCTTAGGCTGAGCGTCTGATGATTTCTGAGTGAGTTTATCAGTGGTAAAGTTCGAAGACTCAAGCGCCTGATCTCAGAAGATAGATACAGTCTCCAAGCGTCCACTTTGGCCAGCTATATCAAGCGTTACCTTATGGGACAGAAGTGATTTCACCTGAATTTACTTCTAAGTCCAGAAGGAGTTTAATGCAAATATTCTCAAAGCATTAAATACCAACGGGTATTAATTTCAAATGCATTAAATGTTGATAAGAGCATTTAATATGATAAGCAATGTCAGACGTACGGAGAAGCCACCCTATTGGACTGTCAACTATCTCAGACTGCAGCACCAACTTTCGTGCAGCAGATTTTCAGGAAAAAGGACAAAAGCTGTTCACTCGCGAAAGTGAGAGACACGCGCCAGTGCATGTGTCAAACGGACACTTTCTCCAAGAATACCTATAAATAGGACTTCAACAACAAACAAACAAAAAAAAGCAACAATTTTATCAAAGCCAAATTGCTGTTGCATTAAAATCTCATTCCTTAAACTCTCAGAAAAGCCAGAAACTTCAAGAAACATCCAAATTGCTTTTCTTATATTCCTGAGACAGTCAACAAATATCTCAAACATTCTTTTTGAAGAAACCAGATTCCTACTGAGATATTACCAAGTTGTTTGAACTTCATCAAAATCAAACAAACCTTTTAGAAAATCCCATCCAAGCCTCGCGATCTGTGTGAAGTCGAAGTTGGATACTTGCATCATTTCTGGGTGAAAGAAGCAAGAGGGTTGAAGTGATTTGAAGCAGAAATCTGTGTGATCAAGGAGCTCAAGTCATCGACATCCATCTCTCCCTAATTTGTAGAAGATTCTGTGTGATTCTTTGAGAATCATTTTAGTGGATTGCCTCCAAGTGCAAAGGAGAAGAAGGACGTAGTTGGGATTACACCACCCAACGAACCTTACAAATATTGTGTTATTTACTTTTCAGTCATTTCATTCATCTATCATATCATTGCATAAGTAAAACACAATCAAAAGCTAAGCACCTAAGAAACATCTTGTGACGCTAAAACTTTCAAAGAGAAGACTCCAAAATCATTCCGCTGTGCTAACCCTGATTAAAAGAACTGAACGCTTAACCTACAAGGTCAAAGTATTCAATTCCTGAAGTCTAAGTTAACTTTATAAAACAGTCTTCATTAGACGCTTCAGAAAGTCTCAAATATCTTATGTGAACGCTAAGGTGAAGCGTCACACTCTTCAAGCGCCTATCATTTCAAGCGTCCAAATACGTTTAATACGAAATCCTTTTTAAGTCGAAAAAGACTAAAGGGTCTATTCAACCCCCCCCTTCTAGACCCTTTCGTATGCCACTTGGGACCAACAAGTGGTATCAGAGCGGTTAATTTTGAAATTTTAAAATTTCCAAGCATAACTGCTTGTTTAGATCTTTTTCTTTCAAAATCTAGTTGCTTTTTAAAGCTTAGATATGGCATTTGCTAAAGTTCCCAAATTGACAGAATCAAATTTTGACACATGGAAAGTCAAAGCATTTACGTATTTATGTTCATGCGATGATGACATGTGCGATATTATTTCAGATGGGCCAATCAAAATATACAAAGTTATCACAAGAGCGCCTGGAGCCACAGAAGAAACCCCTGATGGTTACGTTGAAAAACCAAAACAAGAATGGTCTCCAGATGAGCGTCGAAGAGCTAACTTGGACAATGTTGGTCGCAACGCTCTGTATACGGCTATTGGTGATAATGATAACTTATTCAATAAAATCAAATCTTGCAAAACGACTAAAAAAATATGGGATAAGCTGGCTACAATCTGTGGTGGTTCAGCTCAAATCAAAGAAAACAAACTTTGCATTGCTAAGGAAAAGTTTAACGGATTTAAGATGCTACCCAATGAAACACTAGAGCAATTGGATATAAGATTCACAGCTCTTGTTACAGAACTTACGTCGTTGGGAATGGACTTACAGAATCGAGAAATGGTGGTTAAGATCTTTAGAAGTCTACCAAGTAAATTCTTGATGAAGACAACAGCTATGAGAGAATCAAACATGCTGGATCTCTTAACTCCAGAAGACGCCTTTTCAGAGATAAAAGCTTTTGAGTTCGAGTTGAACTCTGCTAGTGACATTGTGAGTAATCCAGTGATTGAATCTGGAGCGCTCATTGCATCAATCAAAGGCAAATCGGGTAACAAAGGAAAGAATTCGGACATTAATGAGGAAGAAGAGTTGGCTTTGCTGAATAGATTCAGGAAGTTCTTGAGATATGAAAAGAAAGGAAAAGGTCCTAATAGTCAAGGACAAAGTTCATATCAAGCGCCTTCTCCCATACAACAACAGTTTCAAGCGCCTCAATATTCTGTTCCTTTACCTCAAGCGCCTGCTCAATATCAAGCGTCTACTCAAAATCTCCCAGCTCCAGTGGTTTCAAAACCACACACTGCAAGGCTAACAAGTGAACAAAAAATGAAAACCAATCTTTGTTATAATTGCAGGAAACCGGGGCACTACCAGGTAAATTGTCCCTATCCAAATGTATCCAAGCCCTCAAGGCAGGATTACTTGGATAGAAACCAATTCAGGAGCAACCTTCGACAACAAGGTTTGCTTGCGGAATCAGAAACCAATTCAGGAGCACATGGATTTGTTTGGACCTGTTCAAACAATCAGTGTAAGCGGTAAAAAGTATACTTTAGTGGTAGTAGACGATTTCTCTAGATTTACTTGGGTGGAATTTCTTTCATCCAAAGATGAAACATGTGACAAGTTAACAGCGCTTATTCGGCAACTTCAAACATTGAAAAATCTTAAGGTTGCAAGAATAAGAAGCGATCACGGTACTGAGTTTACTAACAAGTTTGTTGAGAAGTTTTGTGCAGAAAATGGAATACATCATGAGTATTCAGCTCCCAGAACTCCCCAACAAAATGGTGTTGCTGAGCGCCGGAATCGAACGCTTAAGGAAGCCGCTAGGACTATGTTAGCTGAATCCAAGCTTGCTCCTAGATTTTGGGCCGAAGCGATCAACACTGCTTGTTACACTCAAAATCGATGCATGATCAACAAACAGCATGGAAAAACTCCATATGAACTGTGGAAAGGACGTAAGCCAAATATTTCATACTTTCACGTCTTTGGTTCTAAATGTTTTATCCATAATAATGGATCCCAAAGCCTAAAGACTTTTGATCCTAAAGCGGATGAATGAATCTTTCTAGGCTACGCCAAAAATGGAAAGAATTTTCGCATTCTCAATAAGATCAAATCGAAGGTTGAGGAATCTATTCATGTTGTGTTTGATGATGCTAACCAAGAGCCGAGTAAGGTAAATGTAAATGATATAGGAGTTGAAGATCTATGTCATCAAGCGTCCAAAATTACTATTGATGAAGATACTGACGATGATGATGAGATCTCAGTACCTCCTCCTAAGAATACTCGTGAAATCAATCTAAATTATCATGTAAGAAATACGGATGATCATGAAAAGAATGATCATCAAGAGCAAAGAAGGAATCGTGAACTTGAAGCGCCAACGCAGGAGAATGGTCAAGCGAATGATTCTCAAGCGCCTGTTCATTCTCAAAACCCCTTCCAAACAGATAGACTATGGTTACGTGACCATCCACCTGAGCAAATCATTGGAGATATTGAAGCACCAGTTAGAACTAGAGCCGCTACATTTAATGAGGCTATGTTTGCAAGCTTTCTATCTCAAATGGAACCTAAGAAAGTGGATGAAGCGTTAAGTGATCCAAGTTGGATTGAAGCTATGCAAGAAGAGCTCAATCAGTTTGAGCGAAATAAAGTTTGGATGCTAGTACCAAGACCAACTCATCAAGGAGTTATTGGAACTAGATGGGTATATAGAAACAAGATGGATGAGGACGGCATTGTTGTAAGAAACAAGGCCAGACTCGTAGCTCAAGGATACTGCCAAGAGGAGGGCATTGACTTTGATGAGACTTACGCTCCTGTTGCTCGTCTTGAAGCAATCCGCATGTTTCTAGCGTACGCAGCGTTTAACAAGTTTACAGTATTTCAAATGGACGTAAAGAGTGCCTTCCTGAATGGTAAACTCCAAGAAGAAGTGTATGTGGAGCAACCTCCAGGATTCATCAACAATCATGGTAAGGGTATGGTTTACAAGCTAGAAAAAGCACTTTATGGGCTTAAGCAAGCACCTCGAGCATGGTATGACACTCTCTCTATCTTTCTTATTGGTAAAGGTTTTTCAAAAGGCAGCGTTGACACAACGTTATTTAAAATTACCAATGATGAAGATATTCTCTTAGTTCAAATTTACGTTGATGACATTATATTTGGTTCTACTAATAAGCGTCTGTGTGAGAAATTTTCGAAAATGATGCAAGAACAATTTGAAATGAGCATGATGGGTGAATTAACCTTCTTCTTAGGACTACAAGTTAAACAACTCCCTAATGGCATATTTATCAACCAAGCTAAATATACACGAGATATGATTAAGAAATTTGGTATGAAAAATGCATCATATTCAAAAATTCCAATGAGCCAAACGCTTAAGTTAGATAAAGATGAAAGTGGAAAGAAAGTTGATATCACTAATTATAGAGGTATCATAGGATCACTAGTTGTAGAAAGAATATCAAGAGAACAAGCACGCGAGAAAAAGCAAGCGTCTGATCAAATCAATCAAGAGAGCTAGCTTCGGTCTCACGTAGCTCGCCTAAGCAAGGACGGACGAGTGAGGATTGGGCGAGGGAAGTCCGGGGTACAAATACGCCAGTCAAAAAAAGACAGGTAGAAGCCAAGCCCGGTGCCACGAAATGATTGAGAACTACGACGGGGTCGAAATGCATTTTGTTCTTTGTATTACATCCATGCCCCATGTTGAATAGGGGACAAGGAAATAGGTCTAGCCCTTACATCAGTTCAATGCCCTTCGAAAGAGTCATCACCTGAAGCCACGAGTACGTTCACCCACTCCGCCAAATAGTCCGATTTTTCCCCCACGTCGATAAGGGGCTAAAAATTCTTCTTCTTTTTAGAGTTCTTACTAGTGAGTGAAGTCACTCATAGCTAGGGCTTTCGATTTCATCAGGACGGCTTCTCCTCCACTGAGCTCATCGCCCCTTTCTATCCCTTGAGTGAGCTTGAGCGCTGAGTCGTTTACAGGAAAAGCACTTACTTACTTCTTTATCTCACTGCCAGTAGACCTGATATTATGTTTTCGGTATGTATGTGTGCACGATTCCAAGCTGATCCTAAAGAGTCACACTTGACTGCTGCCAAGAAAATCCTTAAATACCTAAAAGGCACACAACATGTGGGCTTATGGTATCCCAGGGATTCTCCTTTTGAACTAATCGGTTACTCAGATGCAGATTTTGCAGGTTGCAAAATAGATCGTAAAAGCACTAGTGGTACTTGTCAATTCTTAGGTGATAGGTTAGTTTCATGGCATAGCAAGAAACAACAATCCATAGCTACCTCCACAGCCGAAGCTGAGTATGTAGCTGCAGGAAGTTGTTGTGCACAAGTTCTATGGATGAGGCAACAACTTAGAGATTACGGAACAATCTTAGGACCAACTCCCATTCATTGTGATAACCAAAGCGCTTTAGCCATGACTCAAAACCCTGTTCTTCATTCAAGAACCAAACACATTGACATTAGATACCATTTCCTTCGTGACCACGTTCAAAAGAAAGATATCTCCATGCACTTCATTGGAACTGACAAACAACTGGCAGATATCTTCACCAAAGCACTCAATGAACAACGTTTTCTCACTTTGAGAAGTGAACTAGGTATGATTGATTTAAACGCTTGATCATGAAGCATCATACTTTATTAGGCATATAATTTAGGGGGAATCCACTTAAGTTATATCTCACAATATTCTTTAAAAAAAAAAAAAAAAATATTTTTACGTGATCATAACTGTAAGCGTCAATGATAAAAATTTTCAGATGCATAATCATCAACGCTCAGCTCTATGTTTGCATAAAATATTGAATGCTCAAAATATTCAAAAGTCTTTTGACTTCAAGCGTCCATTTTATCAGCTAAGCGCTGAATAGTTTATCAAAAATTTATAAAATATTTTCGTTACAAGCCATGCATAAAATTTTCAAACTTCTTTCAAGGTCGTGGGTAGACTCAAAGGTCTATTTTGTACTCTACTCACACGCCTCTATCACATCAAACTGGCGGGTACTCAAATTTTTTAAAAATGACGGTTCAGAGATAGCACGTGTTTGTGTACATGTCAGTGTACAAACATGCGCGTGTGTTACACTCTGAAAATACCAAACGTTAATTTTTCTTTAACTCGGATGTCAAATCTTTATATATGAGAATTACCAAATGTAACTTCTCTCTTTTACACAAAACTCGCGTCCGCAGTTAATAAATTTATGGCTAAGATTCAACAGTTATTACACGTGTTTAAATCCTACTCAGACTACATAACACAAGTTTCAAAACTCTTTACTGTATCATTTAAAACACAAACTCTGCAGAAAAAGTAACTTACTTTCTATTCACGCATATCTGCAAATCTCTCTTTATCTCTCTCAATACAACAGAAAATCTCAGTCCATCTTCTTCGTTTTAAACAAAAAAAAAAAAAAATGGCACCAAAGAAATCATCATCTACTTCTGCTGAAATTACCATCAAGGTAACTGAAGGTCTTGTTGTCGACTGGAAATTTCTATATGAACAAACTCAGATCAACCTGACGGACATAATGGACATGGTCGTCCAAGCTGGGCTCAAACCCTTCTTAACCCAATACTCTTATATGTTTCCTACTGAAGTTGAAACTTTCTGGAAGACTGCTACACTTTCAGAGGACAAGAAGTCCATCTCTTGTCAAATTCCCTTCTCCAAGAAGGAGTCTCCAAAGGAATTCATCCTATCTGCTTCCACCATTGCCAAGAACTTCAATTTGCCTAATGAGGGTGAGGCACTGGATTCTGTTACGTTGAAACAAATTAAGGAAGCATGGGCAATCATGAGTGCGTACGACGATGTTCCTTACACTCAGTACTTCGAGAAGAAAGACCTGGTGTCCAAATACCGGTTATTGGCTGATTTCTGCAGCAAGATCATAGAATGCCGCGTGGGAACCTTTGATAAGGTAAATCCTGTTCAATTTCAGATGATGGTTGCTATACTCTTCAACATCAAAATCAACTGGAGTGAGTACATCTTCGGACGGTTTCGGGACAGTCTAAGCGCTTCAAATAAGCCTTATGGACTCATCCTGAGTGACATCTTGTTTAAATCGAATTGTGTGTACTCGTCTGGACTTCCGTTGAATAAGTCCAAGTTGTTGGGAAAAAGGATTCTGACCAATATGTTCAATCCTCCAAAAGTCAGTGGTGCGGCTAGACCTCTATCTGAGCGGCTGGAAGAACGCCAACTGCTTGCTCAAAAGGCTGAGAGACCAGTGCCAGAGGAAGTTGTGAAGCGTCCAGCAGCAACGAAGAAGAGAGCCCCCAGAAAACCCAAAGTTAAAATTGCCGTCCCCTCTCAAAAGATTGATGAGGAAACTGATGAGGATGCCGAGGACAAGTTGCTTCTCAAAAGACGAAAGCTGGAAGGGATCATTAAGCAAATAGACTTTGAAGAACCAGCTGCTGATCCTCCCGCTCCTCCGGCTAAACTAGTTGAAGGAGTCAACATTAAGAAAATCTTTAAGCGTTCCAGGACTAGCAAGCGTCAAGCTACTCCTGAAGAGCCTGAGACTGTTGAGCCAAGCGCTCAAGTTGTGGTTGAGCCAAGCGCTCAAGATGTTGCTGTTGAGCCAAGCGCTCCAGAGACTGCTGTTGAGCTTAGTTCTCAGGGTAAGTTTATTTCTTCCCACAGCATTCCTATTCCTACATCTGTAGAAGATCCTGCTCTTATAGAGGATGGCTCTTGTTTTTCAGCTATAGTTCCAGCTGCTGCTGAAGTGTCCACAGATGTTCTGTTGGATGTTGACCTGACTGGAGTTGTAGCTATCGCTCAAGATGTTGCCGCTGAAGTAGCTGCAATTGAACCTGAGGAACCTGCTACTTTAACAGAGGCACGTTCAGAAGGTCAGAACGCTGCTGAAGACGTTAGAGCTCCTCGTCACTTCTTTCAACTCGATCCGCTGAAGACAATTGATCATTCAATTAACTATATGCCCCCAGCGCTCGACGAAGATTTCATTCCTGCAGGATATAATATAGAAAGATATATTGCTGCAGAAGCTGACGCTGCAAGACTGATTGACTTTGACAGCGCAATCAAAGCAACCGTTCTAGACAGACCAGGAGACAGACCTCCTAGATGTGCCGTGGATGTGGCTTACTATCTTGACAATGGCCACAGCAGACCAACTGGGTTCGCGCTAAGGGATTACACTGTTCGTGTGTATGATCCTCTCCGTCCTAGCTTTCTCAATCCCTCAGAGTCAGTCTTGAACAGAGAAGGTTACACACATTTCCCACAGACGGCTCACAGCCCTGAAAATCTTGCATCGGTCCGTCCTCTCTGTCTATGGAAAAATAAAGAGATTCATGCTGGTGAGCGCCTTGAATCGTTGACCGATCTGCTCCAGACTGAAGCTGATGCTTACTTTGACAGCGTCCGGAATGCCAACTATCAGCCTGATAAGCACCGCTTTGAAGCCATAAGAGATATTCATCTTGAAGGTATTCGTGCTATGGTGAATGCTGGCACAGACTTCTGTATAAATGAAGTAAATTGGGTTGAAGCGTACATGGGACATAAATACACCTTCCCAGAGTTAGTCCAAGCTCCCCATCTTTTCGGCATAGGCATGCATGACAAGAAGCGTCAATTCGCCAAGTATTGCCTCCTGAAGCGTCAACAAAGACTCGGACCTGTTCTCAAGCTCCCAATTATTAGACATCAAATAGAACAATGTCTACGTCAAGAACTTCAGAGATTATCCCTCACCCCTCTTCGGTTTAATGCTCAAGCGTCTTCCAGTGGTACAGTTGGTGAACGGTGCTTAAATCTTGCTCCAAGCCACTGTGAAGAAAACTTCAATCTGATGGTAAAGATTCTATCTCCCGTATCTCTCTTTGATAAAATCTTCACTGCCAATCTCAGATCTTGGAACGGCTCAGTGATCAATTCATTCAAAGGATATCCGCTGCTCCCTTCCATTCGCAGTGAGGTACTCAATCACTATGAGTATGTTCTTTCTCTGCTTGAAAGGAATCAAGAGCTCGCTCAAGCCATTTATCCGTATCTTGAAGAGTACTATGCGGACTGTGTGCCTACACATCGGCGTCCTGCATCTCTTCCCTCAGATTGCTTGATTGGATTTTCCCGAACTCACTGCACAGATTCACTATTCTCCATCGCTCAAACGCCGTCCAAAGTTTTCCCAGATCATGTGCTGGATATCATTGGTCCAATGTACATCAGGGCCATTGATAGTCCTCTTCGCACATTTATCTCCGGTACTTGTATGTCCAGGACCAGACTCATTGAACTCTTGGATTCTACATCCACCTCTTATGCCGACTCAGCAAGCTGGAACTTCCAATTCACTGACTTTCGCCAGCCTGAGTCAACGCTTGAGGAAGCGCCTGCTGAGACATCTGAAGCGTCCAAATCTGCAGATACCAGTATTCCTGACGCTCCTGCACATGCTACCATTGATAGTGCTGCAGATACTTCCCTGGATATTCGAGGTACTGTTTTTGATCCAGCCTATCAAGTTCCTTTTGACTCTCTCAAACACTCATCACGGTTCAAGCGACCAGCTCCTCAAGCGGTTCAATCAGATGAGAGTCAAGCCTTCGGTCCCCTGCTTAAATCTGTTTTGGAGACAATTAGCGCTCAAGCTACTCAGAGTGAAGAATATTTCCATTGGATTAAGGAAGACCTGGCAAAGATTGAAACTCACATAATGAGCGCTCAGATTGCTCATATGCGTAGTTCAGCTCAAGCGGCAGTTGGTGAGTGCAAACAAGACTTTCAAGAAATGCAGGATGCTGCCCACGCCACCCAACTTGCCATGAAAGAAGAACTTGAAAAGCGCCTTGCAACCCTTGAGATCTCTGTGAATGACGCCACCAGCGCTAAGCTTCTTGTTATGCAGGAACGCTTCGACAAGCGTCTGGATGACATCACAGATTCCTTATCTCAGATTGCTCATCAGGTAAGTGTACTCACAAACCACTTCTTAAAATCTGATGATGGCAATAAGGGGGAAGAGAAGAAGAAAGGAGAAAAGCGGAAAGCGTCCAGTTCAAAAGTTGAAAATCCTCCGTCTCCTAAGCGTCAAATGCCTCCTTCTCAGTCTGCGCTTAATCTCCCGTCTTGGATAACTGCTCTGAAACAAAGTTCATCCGGAGCGCCCAGTAGTACACTAAGGGAACCTCCTAGAGCGTTATATCCAAACCTACCAATTCCTACAAGAGCACTGCTTGAACAGTTTGACATTCCTCTTCAGAGAACATCCATTTCAGAACCTACAGATCCACAGATCTTAGCTGAAGAAAGGAAGATGACTGATTTTAGCCAAGCTTTTCGAATCTGCCTAAGGTACATTGGTATCGACCCAACTGACTGGGATAATCACTTTAAAATATTCAAAAAGAGACAACAAGAAGAAAACAAGCTTATCATCAACAAAGATCATGAAGCAATGATGATCTTGGAAGACAATCTGACTGAAGCTATCCGAGCTGAAATGTCCAAGCGATACAGAGTTAGACCAAGTCATTAAAGCTTTCTGATTTTACATTATCTATATTCTTGTCTCTTATATCTTTAAATATTCAGCTGTAAAAATGCTTGTAATTCTCGATAAATATGAAATGCATTTTCTTTGCTGAAACATCTCGTTGAAGCGTAACTAACTTTAACTAACGTCTACTGATCAAAGCTAACTTTTACTTTTGGCTATCTAACTCTTGAACTATAAAAGAGTAAGTATTGCCATCATCAAAAAGGGGGAAATTGTTAGGAATTTCATGTTAGAAGTTTTGATGATGACAATTAAGTTTTTGTTAGACCCCAAAAAGTTGTAAGTTTATTTTCGTAGAAAACTTGTATAGGCTTTGAAGCGTTAGACTTGTAATAGATTTATTAGGCTTTGTTATCTTACTTTAGAGTGTTAGGCAAAATAGTCTTAGGCTGAGCGTCTGATGATTTCTGAGTGAGTTTATCAGTGGTAAAGTTCGAAGACTCAAGCGCCTGATCTCAGAAGATAGATACAGTCTCCAAGCGTCCACTTTGGCCAGCTATATCAAGCGTTACCTTATGGGACAGAAGTGATTTCACCTGAATTTACTTCTAAGTCCAGAAGGAGTTTAATGCAAATATTCTCAAAGCATTAAATACCAACGGGTATTAATTTCAAATGCATTAAATGTTGATAAGAGCATTTAATATGATAAGCAATGTCAGACGTACGGAGAAGCCACCCTATTGGACTGTCAACTATCTCAGACTGCAGCACCAACTTTCGTGCAGCAGATTTTCAGGAAAAAGGACAAAAGCTGTTCACTCGCGAAAGTGAGAGACACGCGCCAGTGCATGTGTCAAACGGACACTTTCTCCAAGAATACCTATAAATAGGACTTCAACAACAAACAAAAAAAAAAAGAGCAACAATTTTATCAAAGCCAAATTGCTGTTGCATTAAAATCTCATTCCTTAAACTCTCAGAAAAGCCAGAAACTTCAAGAAACATCCAAATTGCTTTTCTTATATTCCTGAGACAGTCAACAAATATCTCAAACATTCTTTTTGAAGAAACCAGATTCCTACTGAGATATTACCAAGTTGTTTGAACTTCATCAAAATCAAACAAACCTTTTAGAAAATCCCATCCAAGCCTCGCGATCTGTGTGAAGTCGAAGTTGGATACTTGCATCATTTCTGGGTGAAAGAAGCAAGAGGGTTGAAGTGATTTGAAGCAGAAATCTGTGTGATCAAGGAGCTCAAGTCATCGACATCCATCTCTCCCTAATTTGTAGAAGATTCTGTGTGATTCTTTGAGAATCATTTTAGTGGATTGCCTCCAAGTGCAAAGGAGAAGAAGGACGTAGTTGGGATTACACCACCCAACGAACCTTACAAATATTGTGTTATTTACTTTTCAGTCATTTCATTCATCTATCATATCATTGCATAAGTAAAACACAATCAAAAGCTAAGCACCTAAGAAACATCTTGTGACGCTAAAACTTTCAAAGAGAAGACTCCAAAATCATTCCGCTGTGCTAACCCTGATTAAAAGAACTGAACGCTTAACCTACAAGGTCAAAGTATTCAATTCCTGAAGTCTAAGTTAACTTTATAAAACAGTCTTCATTAGACGCTTCAGAAAGTCTCAAATATCTTATGTGAACGCTAAGGTGAAGCGTCACACTCTTCAAGCGCCTATCATTTCAAGCGTCCAAATACGTTTAATACGAAATCCTTTTTAAGTCGAAAAAGACTAAAGGGTCTATTCAACCCCCCCCCCCCTTCTAGACCCTTTCGTATGCCACTTGGGACCAACACATCATATAAGCAAGTCTTTTTAGTTTATCAATATTGTTTCATCTCGATGAACCCTTTTAGTTCTTGGAACTAGATTCAAGGATCACGGTCTTGGAGACATATTTCATCATCACCATATGCGATGTGTCATGATGTTCCATAGCCATGTGTGATCCTTCAGGGCTTTATTCTAAACAAAGTAAGACTAATTAAAAATAAAGATGACATAGTGAATAATTGACTTTATTAATGAAAAAGACTGTTTCTATAGAGTTCATCTAATACTAAGAATGGCGCGCAAAATTGGTACACTGGGCATAAACTGATGGTCAGTAGTGGGAATCGCGTTGGTTACCCTCCTACTTGTTTCGAAAATAAAAACAAATTTGATTAGAGTGGATCCAACCGCGTGTTCCGAGCCCTGCGATAATTCTCCACTTAGAATTATCTTTCAACCCCCGCATTCGAGTTCGATATGCTAGACGGTGGTTCAGAATTTAACACTTCGTCATGTTGTTTAAACTAATTATTCGGACCGCAATTGACTAAAATATTTATCGTCTTCGAATGACACAATAATACAATAAAGGAAAAATTCAAGTACAGGTAAAAACTATCTCTCTGATACTTAAATCTGACACAAGATAATATTATACCTACGTGAGAATCTCTCGATCGAATGTATTATTTTAGATGTTGATTATTGTCTTCGAATACAATAATGAGATGAAAGATAAGATTCAAGTTCAGATAAAAATTATCTCTCAGATACTTAAATCTGACAAAAGATAATCTTATACCTACGTGAGAATCTATCTCTTTTCCATACTTTAATCGTGATGATTACAGATAATTACGAATACATGCTTCGCAGCTGCATCCCAGTGGTTTTCGATAAGCAACTATTACATTTATTCTACTGTTACTCCTAATTTACGCTAAGAGCTACTCCTACATTATGCTATGAACTACTCTTAATTTACGCTAAGAGACAGAAAATGTAGAAGTCTAATGATCTTGCGATGTCTTCTTCTCTTCTCCGCGGTTCGTATATATATGTGTCTTTGAGGAACCCACGTTTCTTTTCTTCGGGAACCGCCTTCAACCATCTTCAACTGCTCTTTTAAATAATTTTAAATTAGCGTGCCTCTGCAGATGATTGGAAATTAGGTTCATTATGGACCTAATTTCTTTCTTTTCGAACGCCTACAATTCGGGCTATTTGGGCCTTGTAATTTCGACAACCCAAATTATTTTATGATGTGCTATTCGAGCACTCGCTCGGACTGGAACTGAGCAACCTACTCGAGCTGAAATGGTTGGAGCGCTCGAGCACTTTTTATAGTGTAAGCTCGAGCACTTTTTATAGTGTAAACACCTCCACAAGAAAAACTTGAGACAATCATGCATCTTAGCCTTCGAAAATCTTTTCCAGAACAATCCATTACCTCTATTATTTGCCAAAAAATGATTGTGGTGCTCGACATGATACGATCTAGACACTCAGAATTTATCATTTTTTAAGGGTATCCAAAGGATCCCTCGGGGATTCTCCAAGAGAAGGGATACGAATTTTCACAATTCGTCCACAATATCCGGATGAAAAGTTCTTTTGAGTTCATGAAGTTTCCATTCATATGTGGAGGATAACTAGCATCAACTATGTGAGTGTAATAGCGTTTCTGTTTAATGATTGAATATAATGAGCATCAACCATATGAAGTGAGTTTTTGCAACTTTTTATTCTCAGTTAAAAATAATCGATTTCAAAATTCTCTTTCTCAAGATGAAGCTAAAAGCGAACAATTCGAAGAGGCAACTCATAAGGTGCTTTTGTAGCTTATGAATTGCTCATAAATACGTTAACCTATTTTAGGATAATATTGTATACGTAAAATCAGCATTGTTCGAATTTTCTCTCAAGAATACTCTAAAATCATAATACTTTCATCTAAATCACTCTAATATGACCATTACCATTGTTTCTTATTTCCGCACACAACCATACCGCATGCAACACAAAATGTTCCCATAATCTAAAAATAAATAGTGAACTTAAACTCTCAAATGAGTCATGAATAAAAAACTATCAAAATGAAAATTTTGCTCGTTCGAGGATGATGTTGTAAATCCTGGTTCATGCGTAGCAGAAAAGAAAACATATTGAGATTCACAAACGGATCACTTTTAGGTTTTAATAATTTTTATGAACTAAAATGATGAAATCTAATTTCATCAATTCACTAACCTTTATGAAGAATCGAATTCTTGATCTACCGGGTAGCAGCAATTGAAAAACTCTTGCCTCTAAATATCAAGTTGGAGAAGCTTGAAGAAAAATCCACCACCTTTGCAATCCTAGAGGCCGACGGGTACTTAGGGAAGGGAGATAATTTTTCTCTTCTTTCTTTGTTGTCAAGTTACTTATGAGAGTATTAGGATTTTGAGTGATGGACTTGAAATTAATTAATTCCTTGAGAAAATAGCAGATACCCCCCCAAAACTATTAGGTGATGTGCACTTTGCCCCCAAATTATTAAAAATTGCACTCAACACCCTAAACTATATCATATATGTGCACTTTGCCCCCTCGGTCAACTTCGGGCAGCACACAGGGGCAAAGTGCTACAAACCGCATAGGTGAGGGGGCAAAGCGCACATCATCATATTTTTTTTATTTTTAAAATTTTTTACTAATTTTTCTATTTTTTATTTTTAAACTTTTTTTCATTTTTTTTACTTTATTTTCATGTTTCCGAATTTTTGAATTGTCTTTTTTGGTTTTAGAAAATTATGAATATTTGAATTTATACTTCTTTTCTTTGTTTTCTTATTTATTTTCATGTTTTAATTTTATTTTTCTTATTTTCATATTTGAAAATTATTTATTTCAAACCTAGAAATAATATTTCAAGAAAAATCCAAATAAATCCCAATATACATCATTTAAATTGAACGATGAATGGGTAAAAAATTTCCCGAAGCTGACCGAGGGGGGGTTAAGTTAATATTAAGAATATTTGAATTTAAAAAAAAAAAAAGAAAATAGCAGATACCCCCCCCCAACCTATGAGGTGATGTGCGCTTTGCCCTCTCACCTATGAGGTTTGTAGCACTTTGCCCCCTGTGTGCTGCCCAAAGCTGACTGAGGGAGCAAAGTGCACATATATGATAGTTTAGGGTATTGAGTGCAACTTTTAATAGTTTGGGGGGCAAAGTGCACATCACCTAATAGTTTGGGGGGGTATCTGCTATTTTCTCTAATTCCATGAGCCCACCAAACTCCTATAATACACACCTATTACCATCCTACATGGGCTAAGTTAACTTTCAACTTAGTAAAATTACTAATTAAGTTCAACATATCTTAATCTAAACAAATATGATTTTAATTAAAATCATCTAAATTAAATAGTCCAATAATTAATTTAGGATATGATGATTATAGTAAATACATCTAATTATTTATTATTAATTTATTTAAATTAATCTAATTAATCAAATAAATTAATTTGTCCATCAAATGACTAATTACCTAATTTATGTTTTTGACAACGAAAGAATTTTTTTTGCTCAATTCCTTGAAAGCGCGATACTCTAAATTCTTCTCAATTATCATTGGGAGAAAATCAAGGATGTGAGTGTCACTTAGCCAGTCTCGTGGATTCACATCGAAACCCAATTGAGATCAAATCTAATAGATCAAATACAAACTTTTAGGTCATAGACACCCTGTGAGTATAAGCCCTTCACTTTAACATCCCTATCAAGTGAGAGTCATGGTTTACATCAAACTAACAAGACTCAATGTTGTGCTCAAGAAATCATAGTAAGATGAAATTACTAAACTACCCTTATGTACCATACACAAGTTAGTTTTCCTGTTTTGTCCAAAGACTTATAATTTCATTTACCTACGATGGCACAGTACGTTAACTCGTTTACTACTCGAGACAGTGAATCTCATATTGGCAATCACTGAACAATTGCTACTCGCCCATCTGAATCGCAATTTGAGGTTGATCCCACCTAAGGGTAAAATTGATCTAACTACTCTAATAACTCGTTCAGTGTCAAAAGTACAATTTTAGTGAATCCTCAGGTCTAAGGCCACGTACACTACCGTGACCAGTAACTCAATCATTGACATTCACCGAGTAATTACCCATGTGGTTGAATTACAGCGAGTCATGTTCGAATATATCAATTCCATTGATATATTTATGGCACAAGCTCCCAATATTCCAAAGTGACCGACTGACACTCTTTGTCAAAGCTTGCGTAATACAAGTCTGGTCATAATGCCCAACTAAGACTTTTCGACTTGCGAACTCTTATTTAAGTAATCAAGGAACCGACAGTTCTAGTGTCGATCTCCTCGAACCATGAGGAGTAGAAGCTCCCTCTTGATTACTCGGGACTTATTTGTTCAGTACTTTATTAATGCCATTATGATTGATATGAACAAAACAAATGTCTTTAATTTATTTAAAGAAAGTTTGTACAACATAAAACTAAATGCCCTAAACAATTTAATTCCTCTATGGCATGGAGACATATTCCTAACAGATGAATCAATCTCATTTTTTGGAGATTTATGGAACGGGTAAGGTCGATCTTAAAGAGGGGCAAGACTAAGGTGCGGAATAAGCGTTAGGCTAGGAAATGGTTGTGAGCACTGCCAAAGGAAAAAAAATCGTCGCAGCGGTTCGTTGGGATAATGAGAGAGTCATGCCTGGCTTTAGGAGAGAGGCGGCCGATAATGCTTGGGGGGATGGGAATGGGGTTGTCAATTGCTAGAAATAAGGGTTGCAGCAGTGGTGGTCTCATAGTGACGGAGGGACCCAAATTTTGAGGTGCCAAAGAAGAATGTAATACCAGGAGAGAAAAAAATAAATATTTTAGTTGACATTTCCAACAACTAAGAGCACGAGGTAATCAAATGCTCCTAGATTGCATTTTGCGCCTAACACCCCCAAAGAGCATTCATAGTATTCGTATTTACTCCTCGCATAGTTACACATTTACATATCGTACTGCTCATGTGCGCCTCGACTACCTGGATAGTCTTTAACTCGCCAAGTCTTAAGGACCATGCCCACGGTGCGAGTGCAACAAGTCTAACTTTGAGTATCCATCTAGATCATTCAGTCATGTCGCACCGGATCCTGAGAGTGTTACTGCTAACAACACCTCAATCAAAGGTTCCATTTGAGTATCATGTGTCACAGAACCAACACATTTCTATAAGTTGAATGCTTCCACATGTCGCACCCAATGCAAACTGGCTGATAAGCCCATTGCAGATGGCCCAGTGAAGTGGTCCAAACATAAACTTGCAAACCCAATTGGACAGAAGGTTATAAGATTTAATGTTAAAATTGAATTTCTATTATTGTAATTAGTAATTTCAATTCCAGCACTTTATTAATTATCTAGTGGGTGGTTTCAATTTAGCATTATCTCTTAGTGATTCCCACTTTTGGGGAACACAACTATCGTAAGTATGAAAAAGATGTTGAAATAGATATCAGAAGTTTAATTCCAAATTTTAGATTAATCTCTCATCTCTGTCAATTCTGGAGTTCTTGCCTTCTATCCCAATTGCAGGCTAAATTTGGATTGTAACATTTTGTTGCTCTCGTTTAGAGAGATGACAATGCAGAACCAGGAACAAATTCCACTGATGAAACCTTCAATGGAGGAAACACTTGCGGCATCAATTGATGTATTAAGGGCTTTTAAAACAGAATTTGAGAAAGAATGGTTGTTGCGGCAATTCCATGAGTCGTTGACGTCAACTGTGGCGGCCTTACAATCACAGTCTTTTCACAACCTCCGCCAGTACTGCTCCACCCCCATTTTTACCATTGCATTCTCGACAACACACTTCCCCAAGTACAAACCCAAACTTCTACAACCAGGGACCATTAAACCAAATAGCCACTCTTTCCCATTCATACACTCAAATTGATAGTGTTAGGTGCCCAGCGAGCCATCTAGTGGCTTGACCACTAGATTGTAAATACTTTGACAGTCTTGTTGGAATTTGTTTTATCAACCTTTCTTTATCACATATACTTTCATTAGTTTAGATAAAGATCTCATGGATCACTTATAGCTAGGGGAGTGGTCGCGTACGCAGGGAGTGGCAGTTGTGGAATGCTCTATGCAGGGAAGCCAGGAATTGATGGTTTTGTGGGGGGGGGGGGGGCGAAGTACCATTAACAACAAAAAAAAATTCAATGAATTAACAAAAAAAAATTATTTAATGTTTAAATATAGTATATTGTCAAACTTACTTTATTTTAATAGAAAGCGTGTAATAAAGAATCAAACAAAACCAACTTTTAATAAATTTAGTAGGTTCAGAAAATACAAGTAATTCCTCAAAAAAAATTATCGAAGTTGTACACGACATTCTTTCATGTCATAAAATTCATCTATGATATACTCTGTATCAATTTTCTCTGTGATTCTTCTCTCTATGTAAGTAATCAAACAATCTGCAAGGTATGCATATTTCATCCTTTTAAAGAATGCATCAATTGTGGTAGATTTTTCCATACTTTGATTGCCTATTTATTATATGATTGAGTAAGTGAATACACATAAATATATATATTAAATTTTAATACACATAAAGTTATGCAACCAAAATTTTTTCAATAATATTATTACACCTTTTTCAAAATATTATAAAGCAATATATAATAGAGTCGGTTCGTACCTTATGGTGGATAAACTCTAATTATTTGAATGATAATCAACCTTTCTTGTCTTTAGATTTCTTTATGTTTTGTATATTTTTTTGTCAACAATCCTTTATATAAGTTCTAGGAAAAGTGTTTATTAATTCTAATCCTAATAAGTTTGGAAGACAAATTCAAAAGGAAAAAAAATTTGTTACTAATTCTAATAAGTATAGAATAGAAGTTGAAAAAGAAAATTAAAGTTGTTAATAATTTTATATTTCTTCTTCATGGTGGTTTCCTTTTTAATTAAACAAGTTAAATATAAAACTAAAACTTACACATGGTGACAGTGACAGAGAGTGGTGCTTTTAATTTAAAACAATTTATAATTACTATAACTAAGAAGTGGGTCTTTAAAAAAATAAAAAGTTCATTAATCTATAAGGGATTCAAACCCAGGCAACCTGCTTCAAAGCCTTAACATATGGCTTTGACCAACTGCACCAACCCTTTCCGTGGTTTATACATACACGATATATTATATATTCTTGGGGGGGGCTATATCATATAATTACATATACCCGGTACAAAAAAATTCAAATCTTGGGGCCCCTCGTAAATCCGTCCTTGGCTTTATGTTTGTGATCCTAAAACCCTATCCCAAATCATAGAGACTATGAGATATGGGAGACTGAGATATGGGATATCATAGTCTCATCAAGACTTGATTGTGTATGACATTCTTGTAAGAGAGTGCCTTGTTCCATGGGCAATAACTAAGGGGTCAGCGCATGCACAAAGATCCATACTTGGGTGAGTATGAGATTGAACAACCCCACTAGGATTCCTTGTTAGTTTCGTGTTGAACTAGGATGGTTATGTATGTAGGTGTGAGATTAATCCTCTGATATGAGGTGTAATGGCTGAGAAGTGTGTTGCCCACTGCACTTTGATAAATCTCGTGATTCCGGAAGAATCACCAAACGGGATATGTTAGGTGTAGACTAGTAGTATGATAGAACAGATTAACATTAGATACGGGATTCATCCACGACTTGTTGCTTGGTGTTTCATGTACTTTTGTGTAAGCTGAATGTTCGATAAAAGACTTTGGCTAGAGCGAACTCTTAAAAGAAGGAGTGAGGTTCCTGCTTAGAACACAATATCTTTAGCATTCCACCACAATTATATATTCTGAGTTATTAGGGTTTCGACCGTCCCCAAACCCTAAACTACAGATGGGAAAAAGATGGAAGTATTCAACTCACATGAAAATCATACCACAGAGAGGTTTATTTTCATCGTTAATATCTAGGAAGTCATGGCATTGTTGGTAGATATTGATCCATGACCAATAGGAGTCTTAAATTAATATGGTGAAATTAATTCAACTCCTAGTCAAATAATTAATTAAGACAATGTGGGACTTGTCTAGCCTTTGGAGGATAGGACCTATTGCTAGCTTACTAATGAGCCTAAGGGGTCATACACTTAACTTGGCGTAGTACCTAGTGGTGAAATTAATTCCTTGTGAATTAATGGAGAAATTGGTTTTTTGGAATTAAATAATTGGAAAAATAAAAAATATTAATTAAGTGATCTTAATTAATAATAGTCTTATAATTTAATATTGAAATATTAAATTTGAAATGGACTAATTAATTAACTAGTTGTCAAATTAATTATAAAGAAAAAAGAATAAATTAGTCTTGTGATTCAATTTGGTGAATTAAATTGGAGTAAGACTAGTTAATTAATTACTGGACTAATTAAATAATTGAACTTGGACTTGGAACTAAAAGAAAAGAGAGAAGCTCACTAGGTCTTTTGAACTAGTGGAGGACGCTCACTCTAAGAATAAGTATACCCAGTGCAGGCGTCCTTTACACATAACATAAGTTTTGTCTTCTCTTTTCTTCCTTTCTCTGAATTAGAGCCTATACACAATATTCGACTCTTTTCTTCATAAGCCAAAATGTTCGATTTATAGAGAAGATCGAGGGTATAAGCTAAGATGTGGATACCGTTAAAGACGCATTTTACAGTAGGAGCGTAGAAGCAAACAAGTCAAGAGAAATGTTCGAGCAAAACCATTCTCTCCATAAAGCAGATGTTGTTGCTAAAGGTTTTGTTGATAGGAATCTTCAAAAAGATAATTCACGAAAACCCCCATGTATGTTTTGCGAGAAATCTGAT
This sequence comes from Buddleja alternifolia, assembly GCA_019426215.1. NCBI lineage: Eukaryota > Viridiplantae > Streptophyta > Magnoliopsida > Lamiales > Scrophulariaceae > Buddleja > Buddleja alternifolia. The sequence continues at coordinate 31,189,314 of CM033399.1, forward strand.
GGTACCATGTCTACCTAATCCCTGTTTTGGGGTTGTGATTTGTTAATTTTTTTATTCTCTATTTCCGTTGCTCACAATAACGCGTTCTATTACCAACAAGAAAATTGCCCAAACCACCTAAATCTACCTTACCTTATTTTGACGGAACCAGCTTGTTGGATTGGTTGCAAGGAATGACACTGAGTTGGTATAAGCGGATGCACAATAATCATCAATTGATAATGTGGGATGAATTTACATGAGCGTAGGAAATTTAGTTTGGACCGTCAACATATGAAAACTATCAATTAACCCTCTTTAAATTGAGACAAATTAGTATAGTTTTCGACTATCAAATGACTTTCGAAAAACTTTGTAATTGTTTCATTGGGTTACCTCCATAAGCAATTCTTAACTGTTTCTTGTCGGGATTATGACTGGAAACCCCACAAGAATTGGTCATATTGCGACCCCATTCAATAACTCAAGCCATAGACTTAGCCAAACTTGTCGAATCAAAGCTAAAAAACGCACTACCCAAACCCTCATATTATGCATGCTCCAGCAACTCCTTACAACCGTCACCACCAAAACTCACACCACCACTGCCTATTCTCCGTCTCATGCCCATAGAGATGTAGGAACATAGGTCTAAAGAGCTTTGCTTTAATTTCGCCCCGGCCATAAATGTAAAACCCTTACCCCACAAATATTGCTACCTTCACCACATGGGCCCAATGACATTAGTGCAGCACCAGATTTGGCCCAATTTAGCGAAATTGGTGAAGTACATCCCATTGGATTTGAAAGTAAGACGTGGGAGCATAAGGAACACATGATCGGGCTTTTATCTAAATACGTTCGGGCCGCCCTCAACTGAAATGCAAGCTGGGTCTTCAAGGGCCTAGAGGACAATGTCACTTTTACGGAGGGGAGTAATGATAAGCCCATAGCAACCAGCCCAGTGAAGTTGCCAAAGTGTTAAACTTGCAAACCCAATCTATATATAATAAACCACAACCTTTGAGGCCATCCAAATAAGCGCACATGTGGATGACCTAATTGAGCTCAATTTCGCCACGCAAGCAAAATTGAATAAATATACATAAATATTAAATTTTAAAAAAAAATCAATCTTAACAACTTCACATATTTTCCGATAAGATAATAACTAATTATAGATTTCTTCATTCCAAATTCCAAGATTTCAAATTTTAAATTGATAACTTAAGAAAATAAAAAAGGAGATTTGCACGGCAATTTGCCGTGAAAGTGGATCCATTCTACCACATTATCCAAATGTCAAAGATTTCAAATTTTAAATTAATAACTAAGAAAATAGAAAAAGGGGATTTGCACGCCATACCTGATGAGCAAATACTAATGAAATCTACTAACACTTGATTGAGCAACTAATTTTTGAATTTCAAAAAATATTCAAACAAAAATTTCAGTTCAAAAAATTTAGAAATTTATGATATTCAAATTTCAAATTAGATGCTATCCATGTATTGCTATTTATAGATGAATAGTTCAGTTTATTTTCATTAACACATTTTGCTAACACAAATTATGGAGAACTCAACTCACCAGACGATTTATCAATCCATTAAAGTCTATCCCAGTAGCTTAAATGATGTGCCATTATCGCATAATCGAAGTTTGTTAATTGAGTATATGGAGGTGAATATTTTTATATTTATCAAGTTCATTTTGTAATTTTTTTCTCATTCTTTTCATTGAATATATAGAATTTTTATATATATATTTTTTTACAGGAATCTAACAATACAACTCACGTTTATGTGGCGGTGCATCGTGATTCGAATATTAGATACAGTCATCTGAGGTCGTCACTTGGAACTTTTTATGCGGAAGAGAGCATGAAAATGAGCCACTAAAATACTTATATGATTATATAAGTCAAGGTCCAACAATATAAGGTATTGAAGACATATAATATTAGTTTGTGGAAAGAGCATTATATATTTATTTATCTTTCATTTAAATAATTTTTATCATTATTAATGCTTTGTACTAATGTCTAATTTTTCTTCATATATGCAGATGTAACAAATTTTATGTTGATTATGAGCTTCAGAATAAAGATTATCAGTGGGAGATATTCAAAATAATGCAACAACAACTACTTTTGAAGTAATAAGAGCAATAGGATATTATTGAGTTTGTTGATATAATCTTTGTTTTCTAATTTAAATGCTTAGAGATTTGTGTTTTTCGAACTTGATTTTTTTTATTTTAAAGTTTAGAGCTTCTTTTTAAATCTTTTACTTGATTTTTATGCAGTACAACTATATAAGAGAATATCCGAATTTGGAGTTGGAAGGGGCACAATGTACAATCTATATATTAGTATATGATTAATTTGTTCATTTCTTTGTACTTGACACAAAAGATGCACAATAGAGTATTAACTAATTAAGATTGTGTTAATGGTTGGATTTTCTACTGTGGTAAAAAGACTCATAATGAAGCTACTAAATTATCTCTGATGTCCCAACCAAATTATCTTACAGCTAGCAAAAGAGATAATATGCATATCTTTATAATACACTCTTTGATTTACCAAAATAAAAAAATAAAAGTTGCGATAGAAGAAGTTTGAATTAATCTAGAATGGGCAGGTAGAAAAAGCTTCGGAGTTTACTCATTTAACTTAATTCTAATTTTTTAACTTTAATAATAATATCAAATGACAATTGAACCCAATTAACTTCATATTAATATTTAAATATTAAACCCCCAAAATGTTGCTGAAAAACGTTGACCATTAAAAGAAAAGAATGGTGCGAATTTGGAGAATTCGAAAGAAATCCTTTCTAATTCCGGTGTTTGTGTCGCTTTGAGGTATTGAGGGATGCCGTTGAGTCTTTATTGTGAGAATCTTAGAGGATGAAAAAAAATCTAATGAGGTAGCGTAGTCGGAGTCGGGGTCGGGTTAGCACTGCGAGCAAGCTATGAAATGTTCTATCCTGCAAATCACAGATAAGTCATCAAGAAGAAAGTTCAATTGATAAAATAATTTTTCTATTGGTATTCTATCCTACTATAATATCTATATATCCCCAAATTAATTTGTGCTCTGTTAAAATTACTAGTGGGTGCTAGATATATTTTATTGATCTTAATATGGAAAATAGATGTAGATATATTTTATTCGTCTTAATTAATATGGAAAATAGACGAAATGTCAGATATGTAATGACATTTGTTTTTTTTATTTTTTTATTGTAATATAAGTAATAATAATTTTATGTAAAATTATTTAGAAGTTTAATCTCCTAATCACATTCAAACTCTACTTTCAGTATAAAATGACTAATTAAAAGTATTTAGACGTTTAATATCCTAATCACATTCAAACTCTACTTTCAGTATAAAATGATCTAAGACTCTAAGTGTCCTACACTAAATCACATAATTCGCACATATATAGTGCCGCTCTTGCGCTCCGGGCGCGAATTAGCTAGTCGAGAGCGGGAGGGGCGCTCTAAGAAGAATTAAGAATTGTTAATTCGCGCTTTAAAAATTAATAAGTCGCACTCTAAATTTCACCAAGTCGGGGCTTAACTTTTGTAAATTCGCTGATTAGTTTTCGTAAAGGCGCGTCTTATCAGTTGCTAAGTCGCGCTCTTAGTTATTTTATTGTATATGTGCATTACAATAATCGAATTTTGACAAGGTTTCAGGATGATTATGAGAAGTCATACAAGAATTGGGATAGAAATACGTACGAAGATTTCCTTAAGATGATTTGGAGGCTGTCGAAAACGAAGAGCTAACTAACGAAAACATTCTTTTTGTTGAAAAGAAATAGGCAACATTGTCTGAAGAATCGCAAATGTTATTATTGGAAATTTTAGTGCTCAATGAAAATAGTTTTTGGATATTTTTCTCTATAATTACATTTTATATATACTTATATATATATATATATTATTTTTAAAATAGGCGCTCTAAGGCGCTCCCGCTCTCAAATTTTTTTAACCTTTGCCGCTCCCGCTCCCACTCCCACTCCCGCTCCCGCTCCCGCCTTATGTGACTTAGGTTCTACACATAGTAAACGCTTAGTGATATCAATGAAAGTTTCATACTTTCAGTAAACTTCTTATATCATCTTCATGTCCATTTCGTTGTTTCAAGGAACTTTTTCCATACGTTGCTTCTAACTTCTCTCTGGTAAAAATATAGTCAATAGGACAATCTATTTATGAGAATTGACTACTTAACTAATCTATTTGTGTATTGCTGCAGGATTACAAGTTTTGTTCGTCGCAAAGACAACGAGTTATTCCACGTTGTGCGTTCACCAGGTATATGATTTGTATTCTTTGAAAAATACTTAGCATAAAATACTAATCACACGTGCGCAATGTACGTTGTACGTACATTGCGGTTCGCCTCGATTGTCTTGATTCTCTAGCTTGTCGGAATCGATCCATCAAACTATATACACTTAAAAGACTACTTTCACTCAAAATGATGTTAGTACGTCTTACGGTTCCAATCATGTCATTTGAGCTTCTTGTTGCACGATGTTCACTTGATTCGATCAGTAGTAAATGCAGATGGTTCAGTTAAAACTTCAACAAGCCAAATTGATCCATTATCATGCATTACCAACTTAATTGATGTGTCAATCAGTTACTCAACAGTTATGAGTACTATTTCTGATTCTCAGTTCACTACATCCCAATCATGTGTCCAACAGAACTTTCCAGCTCTATCCATATCTACTTACCATAACGTCCCTAATGATTTTTCTCATGCTTCCACATTACAACCATGGATCCAACACGGTTTTCCATTTTCTCCCGACAACATGACCAATTTCCTTCCACATTCTGAATCCCCTGTTTTGAGAACTTCCAGTCCAATGCCACTCTCCAATCTTCCGTCAACCAATCAAGCTAACACCACACAAGAACATGGTAGAGATTCTTCCTCACCCCACCCCATGGAGTGTGACGATGATGGTGACTCTGATGCCACAGGTAAATATTTTCTTAAGTTCTTTTATTATGTGTTTTATTACGATATGATATTATACCAATTCTAATAAGAATTTGATTGATATTTCAGAATAATTAGTTTTATTGTCATTAAGCAATTTCTATATTTCCCATTTCGAGAGATGGATAATGAAATTATATCTATTAATATATGTTTAAAATGCTAGAATTATTAGTCATTTTAATTAGTGTGTTACAATGTTTTTTTGCTGTAGATGACCAAATAGATGACCATACAATGATTGACAATGTGGAAGCTTCCACAAGTATGTATCATGTTTTTAATTAATATGAAGTATGAAAAATGTTGTATTTGAAGTTTCAACATGTGGCAATAAATGAATTGTACGAAAATTCACTGAAGCATGGAATTTTGGTCCACCAGCTGAAATTTGTTGCTATTGTAAAGCCATCTTATGGTATGAAGAAAGATTCGTGAAGTCCAAAAATTCTACTTCTCCAAAGTTTTCTATTTGTTGCCGCGAAGGGAAAGTAAAGCTGTCACTTCTTAGAGATACTCCAAACTTCTTGAAAGGGCTACTCGACTATTCAGGGGGGCGTAGAAATTGAAATTTCAGGGAAAATATTAGAGCTTACAACTCAATGTTTGCATTCATCTCTACTGGCGGAACGATTGATAGAGAAATAAACAATGGAGGTGGGCCTTATGTGTACCGTATAAATGGTCAAAATCAGCACAAAATTGGTTCGTTGCTGCCTCCCCTAGGTAGAAATGCTACATTTGCACAATTGTATATATATGACACGCAAAATGAGATAAAGAATCGTATGCGTGCTATAAATCAATCAGATGACAGTAGCAGCTTGGATCCCGGTATTGTACATGGATTGAAAGATATGTTGGATGAATACAATCCACTTGCTAAGGCATTCAGAATGGCCAGAGACCGTTTTCAGGATAGTGATTATACGCCAGTGAGTATTAGATTGATCGGTCAACGAAATCATGATGGAAGGCAATATAAGCTACCAACAGCTTCAGAAGTGGCAGCACTTATTGTTGGCGATGGCCGCCAATCCATGGGAAATAGAGATAAAATTGTGGAAACACAAACTAACCGCCAGCGTAGAATAAATGAGTTGCATCCCAGTTTCATGGCTATGCAGTATCCAATTCTTTTCCCATATGCAGAAGATGGTTTTCGAACAAACATACCAAGGAATACAAATTTCAGTGCCCAGATCCCTGCAAAAAGAAAATGGGTAACCATGCGAGAGTTTCATGCTTATCAAAATGAAAACAGAGAATGTGAAGGTGATACATTAATTCATGGCGGTCGGTTATACAATCAGTATATTGTTGATGCTTGGACTTGCATTCAGGAAAACAACCTAAACTGGGTTCGAAACAATCAAAAGAAATTGAGAGCAGAATTATACAAAGGTTTGTGTGATGCAGTTGTAGGAGGCGATACTACTCCATGTTCTACTGGTAGAAGATTCGTTTTGCCATCAACTTTTACAGGTAGCCGAAGATACATGGTACAAAACTATCAAGACGCAATGGCTATTTGCAGATGGATAGGCCCACCTGATATCTTTCTGACTTTTACTTGCAATCCAAAGTGGCCAGAAATACAATCATTTTTGGACTTGATACCAGGTCAAAAGCGTGAGGACATGCCTGATGTTGTTGTACGAGTTTTCAAGATCAAGTTGGACCAATTGATGAAAAACTTGCGCCATGGGAAACATTTTGGTAGAGTTATGGCAGGTAAGTTTGTAATTCTTAACTCTTTACAAATATCTAGCAAATCAATAACATTTTTTTGCATAATACATATAAAACAGATGTGTCATCTATTGTAGTTATCTCTAAGGTAACATTATAAAATGAGTATAAGGTAGTTTATCATGGTTCCTCATGTGATGCATCAGACAATATAAAACATGGTATTTTCTGCATTTTATGTCTATGTATAATAATCCTTTTGGTTATGATTTATTAGAAACTGTATGATACTTGAAAAAGATTATAATAGAATATATGTGAACAAAACTAAAAGAAAATCTGTCTTTTCTAGGTAGGTGCAGTAAATAAAAAATCATATAGTTGCTCATTTTGAATTGTTTTTCTTTTTAACTACAAATTATTAAACTGCAAATATTTATAGTTTAAATGTTACTTAGTTGCACATGTGTAATATATTTTGGTTTGTGTATTCTAAATCACTCACAAAAGATGTATAGAATAAATTATTTTATTGTGATATGGTATAAGTTCTCATTCAAGTCATCTAAAATTTAGTTTCAGCAAAACTTGAAGACAAGTATTTCTACTGAACAAAAATAATTTTTAATTCTATTTCAGAAGCACAATAAATCTGTTGATTCATTTATGTTGTCTTTGTGCTTTTGCAGCTATCTATACAATTGAGTTCCAAAAAAGAGGGCTACCACATGCACACATCCTTCTGTTCTTGCATCCAGATGATAAACATCCAACAGTAGCAGACATAGACAAGATCATATCTGCTGAACTACCAGATAAGAACTCTGACCCTTTTGCATATGAGTCAGTTGTACAATTTATGATACACGGACCATGTGGTGCCAGACACACAAACTCACCATGTATGATTGACGGTAATTGTTCTAATCACTACCCAAAAATATTTCATAGTGAAACCACAATTGGCCAAGAGGATATCCAGTATATAGAAGGAGAAATGACTGCAAAAGAGTGGTGAAAGACAGGGTTGAAGTTGACAACAGATGGGTCATACCACATAACGTTGATTTAATAGTCAAGTACCAAGCACATATTAATGTGGAATGGTGCAATCAAGGAAGATCTATAAAGTATCTATTCAAGTATGTGAACAAAGGAACAGATCGAGCCACTGTCGTAATTGAAAAGAATATATCACGTGATGGAGTGAGTCAAAATCCAATTATTCGAGAAGTTGATGAGATAAAAACATATTTAGATTGTCGTTATGTGTCAGCTTCAGAAGCCTCTTGGAGAATTTTTGATTTCGATATTCAATTTAAAAGACCAGCAATAGAGAGGTTATCATTCCATCTTCCAGATGAAAAAACCGTGATATTCAATGATGATGACGAATTAGATGATGTTCTGAATCGAGAAACTGTCCACAAGACAATGTTTACCGAATGGATGGAAGCCAATAAAAAGTATGAGTCTGCAAGAGAACTCACGTATGCAGAATTTCCTACAAAATGGGTGTGGAATAAAAAAAGAAAAATATGGCAAAAGCGTAAAAAAGGTCAAACAATTGGCAGAATCTATTATGCACACCCATCTTCTGGGGAGAATTTTTATTTGCGGATGCTCTTAAATAACTAGCTTGCCAAGCCTTTGGATTACTGGGAGGTGATGATGAATGGCATCAAGCTTTACAAGAAGCTAGAAGTTGGCAAACAGGTCACCAACTAAGAGAGTTATTTGTTACAATGTTGCTGTTCTGTGAAGTTGTAGATCCATTACAACTATGGGAAAATAACTGGGAAAATCTTTCAGATGACATTTTGCATCGCCAACGTCGTATCTGGAGAGATCATGATGTCAACTTAACCTCAAAACAAATTAGAAATTATGCGTTATGTGAGATTGAAAAATTGATGAATGGAAACAATCGGTCACTGAGAGAATTTCCAACAATTCTGTGCCCTGACTTTGCATTGCTAAATGAAGTAAGAAATATATTAATTGCAGAGGAGTAGAGTTTTGACAAAGTTGCACTATCAAATGAGCACATGCAATTATACGGTGGGTTAAATCTTCAACAAAGAGAAGTGTATGATGTTGTCATTAAAGTTGTACAGTTGGGTAATGGTGGGCTCTTTTTTGTGTATGGCAGTGGAGGCATAGGAAAGACTTATTTGTGGAAAACAATTATTACTCGATTGCGTTTGCAAGGAAAGATTGTGCTAGCAGTGGCATCTTCAGGAATTGCTTCACTTTTGTTACCTGGTGGTAGAATGTCTCATTCCAAGTTCAAGATTCCAATGACTATAGACGAGGACACAACATGTAAAATTAGTCAAGGTACACCTCTAGCAGAACTTATATGCAAGGCAACTTTGGTGATTTGGGATGAGGCACCAATGGAGCACAGAAATGTCTGTGAGACAGTGAGCAGGACATTCCAAGATATAATTGGCTATAATTTTCCAGAAGCAAAGCAAAAAGTATTTGGTGGGAAATCAGTTGTATTGGGTGGTGACTTTAGACAAATTTTGCCAGTGGTTATTCGAGGTGGTAGAGAAGATATTGTTGCTGCATCCATAAATAGGTCCAAAGATATTTGGCCATATTGCCAAGTTTTCCTTTTGACAACTAACATGAGATTGAATGACAAATCTTTAGACCAAGTTGAAGCAGAAACGATGAGAAATTTTGGGCAATGGGTGTTGGATCTTGGAGATGGAAAGTTGCCGGTGTATAATTTTGATGATGTGGATGAGCCCAGTTGGATTAAAATTCCAGATAACTTATTGATTTCTAGCGGTGGTGATTTAGTAAAGGATATTGTTGACCTTTTTGGTATCAAATCTCGTTTGGTTTTGAAGATGACAAGTAGCTTGATTATATGCTTATATTTGTTTCTTTCCTTGTGCAGATTTTTGGTAAATTACAGCAAGCTATCATATCTTTGGCCTCACGTTTAAGGGAAGTACACATCACCGATTTTCAATCTTATTCTCTCATTAATTTTGTCTATCTAATCTTTGTCATATTATAAGATGTATCCTTCTATAATCTTATAATATCTTTCCTTATCTCTACCACACTTCAAAAGGGAATATACATCTCTAGAATATTATCACTTTCATATATAATCCTGCTTTATTAATGGTTCACTATTTTGGTATGTTTGCATCTCCATATCCCTGCTGCATCAATTAAGATCCACTAATTAAGGATAGGAGCCTATTGACTTTGTATTATGGAAGTAGCCGTTTTCTATTTCCTTATTTTCATTCACTTTTGCTCCTCATATAAATATATGCTCTTCTGTTCTTTATAATTACGAATTCCACAAGCATTTGATAGCAAATTATTAATATCAAATTATTCTTGTTCATAGGTACCTTCTCCGACAAGTCCCAGTGAGGAAGGAGTGGTACCAGTTACTGCTTAGAATTCGGAGTGACAAACACGAGTGATCAAGAAGTGTTTTTTGAGTCTAGTCTCTCATAATTCCCAGTTGGAGTCGTAGTTGCGGATTAACCTTTTGGTTCCGCCCTTTTGTTCCTAGGGTATAGTAGAGCGAAGCTCACTTCTTCATAATCGAGTGTGTTTTGTCTTATTAGTATTTGTGGTGTCTGAAATCTTTCAGCACTTATCTTTTTCATTGTGTTTTGTATTAAATTTTCATTTGGATCTTGTTCTGGAACTTTTAAGTTCCAAGCGTTATTTCAATATAAGTATTTTTTAGTTTTACCCTTTGGTATTTATCGATTTCGCTGTGCATTTAGACACAAGTTTTAATAACCTAATTCACCCTCCTCTTAGGCATATCTTGAGTTACAGATATTATCTTCAGCACATATCCTGATCTAGCTTTCAACTATCGTGATCCATCATATTTGAGGGAAAGGGTGATCTTAGCTCCAACTATAATGATATTGTGGATGAAATAAACTCCTACATTCTATCATCAATTCCTGGTGAAACAAAAAAGTATCGTAGTTCTAACACAATATGTCGCAGTGAGAACATGGTGGTAGAAGACCAATTACTTTTATATCCCACAGAGTTCTTGAATACATTGAAATTTTCAGGGATACCTAATCATGAGATTGAGCTTAAAGAAGGAGTTCCTATAATACTTTTATGAAATCTCAATCAAAGAAGAGGGCTATGCAACGGTACAAGGTTGATTGTCACTAGAATGTTGACCACCGTAATTGAGGCAGAGATTATAACTGGTAGCCATGTTGGTGAAAGGCATTTTATTCACAGAATAGAAATGTCACCAATTGATTCGAAATGGCCCTTCACATTTAGGAGACGACAATTACTTGTGAAAGTTTGCTTTGCAATGACTATCAATAAGAGTCAAGGACAAACTTTCCAGAATGTTGGAGTTTACTTACCAAAACCAGTCTTTTGTCATGGCCAACTTTATGTTGCTGTGTCCCGTGTAGCTTCGCCTTCAGGTTTAAAATTGTTAATCAATAACAGTGGAAAATGTGATGATTGTTATACCAAAAATATTGTATATAGAGAAATTTTTAATAATCTGCCAAGAGGTAATTATTCTTATTAAAAGAATTCCATTGAAATTATTCATAATACTTTTTTAAAATGCTTATCTTTTGCCCAAGCTAACATTAAAAATGATATGTGTTTGATATGGTTTGTTTCTTTTTTCCATTATTTTGAACAATAGGTGCTGCAACTCGGTCATGAGTCTTGGATATCATTACGTGGAACAACTTTCACCAGAGAGAGATGGGTGGAAGATCAAAGTTAGGGTTACAAGAATGTGGGATGCGATAAATGTCAATAATGGAGAGTTATTCAGTCTTGACATGATTTTACTAGATGAACATGTGAGTATTTTCTCCATCTAATGACTACTCTTTAATTTCTTCACCAAGCCTTTGAGTAGTAATCAATACTTATCTCCTTAATCAATTGTTTTATCATAGGGTGATCACATACATGCTTCTGTTCATAAGAGTCAAGTTTCAAAGTATAGAAGACAGATGCGTGAAGGGGGCATTTATATTATTCAAAACTTTCGTGTTTGCCCCGGGAAGAGAAAATATCGTCATGTTCATCATGACTACATGATGAGCTTCACATATGTGACTTCTGTGAAATGAGTTGATGGGGATAATGAAAAAATTAACAAGCATAAATTTGAATTAGTACCGTATCAAGATGTCCCTTCCTTTCGTGGAGACCTCATTTATGCTTATGGTTAGTAAAATCTGAATATGTACCTATCTAAACTTTATCTATATTTTATGATTTTCTTGAAATGTTAATAATGATTCATGTTAATTGCAGATATAATATGCCCCCTAATCAAAGTATGGCCTATTGAGTCAATTGAAAAGGGACAAAAGAGATACCAGCTTAGAGAAATTCTCTTAAAGGAAAACAGGTAGTTTTTAATGTTATCTATCTATTCTATTGCTTAGGAAAAAAAAAATCTAATAAGATTGAGGTTTAGCATGATACTTTAAAACATTTGTCAATTGGTAGGACACAAATTTAACTCTATTTTTATTCTTTCATTCAACATACCATAACGAAAGCAAGACAAAGTGTTAAATTATGTAGTTGATGCATGTATAACTAATTTTCTTGTGAATGGTTCATTTCATGACTAAATCATATAATAAAAGTCAAATTATGTTCCCTAAAAAAAAAAGAAGTCAAATTATGTTTTATATTGGCTCTCATTAAATTAATTTAGTTTTATTAGTGAAGTAGTAGTATCTTATATGGGGAACTGTCTTTTTCATATGAAAATTAGTTATGATTAACTTAGGTGAGACTTTTAACAAGTTTAATCATATCAATGCATATGATCTTATCCAGAATTACCTTTTGAAACAGTGGACATACAATGAAAGTCGTTTTATGGGGTGCTCATGCTTCTCAAGTTGGCAATGACGTAATTTCAGATGGTACCAAACCTTATATTTACATCATCACAACTACCTCGGTTAGAGAATACACAGGTGAAAATTATATAGAGTTAAAAAAATTCAATTATATAGCATTAACGTGTAACCATTATGTATAAATTCTATTAATATCTTCCTGATGTTAAGTTTATGTGAAATTCATTGGGTTTGAATATTTATTCTTCACTACATAATAGTTTTATATTGATTGTAGGCACTTGCTACTTGCAAACTACGCCGGCGTCTAGAATTTATGTGAATCTTCAAGTAGAAGCGGTGTCTGAATACTTGAACATGTACGGGGTTACTCTTATCTATCTATCAGTGTTTTTCCTTTACTTCGGTCCATAAATACAATATTTAAACACTTCTAATATATTATTATATTGTACTAATGTAACAATTCTGCCTAAGATTTATCGTTCTGTTGATGTTTGCCAAATTCTATATGAACAGTTTTACATAAGATTCTCATCAAGTTGAGTTAATTGCATCAACTCCAAATTCGCAAATACCAATTGACGAGTTAATGTTTAAGGATAGGATGACATTGTCCGAAATATTTGGAATTTGTAGATCTGGCTTTGAGGTAAAGTTTCATTTATAAATTCAAATTTGTGTATATCTGTTCTGCTACAATATTGTAATTGTTTATGAATCTCCATATTATAAAATAGGAAAAGATTTACACTTGCAAGGCAACAATCCAAAAGATTGAGTACCAGTATAATTGGTATTACAAGTCCTGCCAATGCAAAAAAACTGTTCGTCAAATTGGCTCCACCATTTGGTGCGAAAAGTGCAATCGTGAAGTACAATATCCAACACCAAAGTATGTATTATACTATATGGTCATATGTTTAACTTATTTATGGTATTTATCTACCTTTGTTTTAGATGTAAACTCACGGTTCAGGTAAAGGATTTTAGTGGTGGTGCTTCATTTGTCATTTTCGACAAAGAAGTAGAAAAACTTATAAAATGCAGTGCGTCATCATTTCTTGAAATCTCTGAAGGTAATGAGCTGTAAAAAATACATGTGTTTTATGAGATTCATGTTTGAATTGATGACTTGTTGGAACATGTGTTTTTAATTGTTTTCAAGTTGATCCTCATATATCTTTCACAACTACAGGCTGGAGATCGAGGTGAAGACATTGTGCTTCAAGCATTCGAGCAACTACGATGGCGTCCCTTTATTTTTCAAATAAAAGTTTCCAAGTTCAACACTCAACAAGGAAGCAGGAAGTTTACAGTCAACAAAATTATTGATATTGATTATAAGAGAGAAGGTCATTACCTTTTTCAAAAGGTTAGACCTTGAAATCAGGTCCATTACTATATTCGAATAATAAAACTTTTACCTAATTATACTTTTCAATGGTGCCTCTTTGGTATAGATTGGAGAGTTTTCTCAACTTGGTTCGTCAAAATATTTCCAAGTCCAGCAACTCCAACTACATAACACCACTTGCAGACCGTTTCAAGCATCTAATAGGAGCAAACTTAGGTGCAAGCTCAAGTAAGGATCCTTTAGTTAAAAAATGATCTTTTGGATGAAGAAAAGCCGGCAAAGAAGATATGTTCTAGAGAGTAAGTCTTATAATACTATTGAACAAATTCTTAATATTTAATGTCAATTTACTCAATCATTGACATTGAACTTGAATTGATGATATTTAACGGGATTTTGAAATCATTTGGTCAATTATGCTTATGTCTTGCTAGATTGATTTAGTTATTTTAACATTAGATACTAACATAATTGATATATACAATTTGATACAGGAATTAAGTGGTCACCAAGAACAAGAACTTAGAGCCAACTATCTTCATTGTATTTGATTAAGTTTCTTTCAAGAATAAAGAATGTGGAGCATTCTGGAAGTCATGAAACTCAAGCAAACCTTATAAAGAAATAATGAACTCCATTTATTGCTTCAATGTTTCGATTTTTTTAAAGTAATCAATTTTATTATGTTATTCGAATAAAACAATTTTGTTATGTACTTCGATTTTCATGTGTTTTGGTTTCTAGATAATTATTGACTTGATGATAATTTGTTATTCATTAGAGTAATAAATAATTATTTGTGCACTATGGGAAGCTTTTCTCCTTTTTTTGTTATTAAAAAAATGACAATTTCCTTGAACACCAGTTCAAGCTATGGGAGCTTTTGCACCAAGATCGTGACTTCACTAGATGAGGATTGATTAATTGAAGGAGTTATATGGAAATGTTTTAGTTGTTGTTTTCTTCACTTGATATTACCTAAATGTTTTTCAGAAATGAATTTGTATTTGGCGTGAGCATAGGGACCAATTTATTACTCATTATTATTTATTCTATTTTAATATTCATGTACCCGTGCCTTGGCACGGGTTAAAAGCTAGTTGGATGAGAAATTATAAGATTTAGTGTTATAATTGAATTTCTATTATTGTAATTAGTAATTTCAATTACAACAATTTATTAATTAAGGGTTAAGACCACTACCCATTCGTATTTTGCGGGTTTTTGCACTTTTTAAAACATTTTTTCAAACATTTGGATGAGCAATGGTTTTTACCCCTATTAATTATCTAGCGCGTAGTTTCAATTTAGCAATATCTCTTAGTGATTCTTACTTTTGGGGAACACAACTATTGTAAGTAGGATGAAGACGTTAAAACATATATCATAAGTTTAATTATAAATTTTAGATTAATATCTCTTCTTTTTCAATTGTGGAGTTCTTGCGTTCTACTCGAATTGAAGGCTAAATTTGGATCGTAACACTGACACACAAATATATTGTGTCAAAACACCCAACACCCTAAGGGGCTACCGATTAGGGGTGGGTGTCGGGTGGGTAATTCGAGTTCAGGTTGTTCGGGTTCGGGTAGCAAAAATTGCTACCCAATAAATACCCGAAATTTTTGGGTACCCGAAATTTTGGGTTTCGGGTACCCGGTCATCTATGCAATCTGCTTTTAAAGCAGATTGCAAGGGGCCAAAACAGAGGTTGTTCAGCCTCTATTTTGGCTTTGCAAATGCAAGCAACAGAGGCAACACGGCCTCTGTTGCTTGCATTTGTAATTGTATTTTTTTTATATTATTTATATTAAATTAAAATATGAAATTAAGAAATGAATTAAGATTTAACAATTAATTCATTTACAATTTAACAATTATTCAACAATTAACAAGAAATAAGAATAAATAATAAATAGCTCATTCGATTAAATTAACTCAAACACAAATTAAACATCAAATTCAACATACTCGATCAAATTACAAATCTAACACCAAATGTAAATTGTCTATTACATTGCATAACTAATTCAAATAGAATTACAACTCAACTTAAAATATTGAAATCAACTAATACACTTTAAGTAGAGTATATATATATTTTTTAATTTTTTTTCTTTAAAAAATCGGGTACCTGATCGGGTAAATCGGGTAGGAAGTTTCTACCCAATACCCGAACCCGAATTATAGTTTGGGCAATACCCGATACCCGATGTTTTTTAAAAATCCACTACCCTAATTACCCGAACCTATTCGGGTTGGGTGGGTACCCGAAAATCCGACCCGAACGCCTACCCCTAGTAACAAAGTACCGATAACCTGCATGATATTATGATTTCCATAAAAAAAAAACTTGCAATATAGCATATAAGCCCTGTTTGGGAAAGCTGGAAAAAGTGATTTTGAGGTTTTTGTTAAACTTAAGTTGCTTTTTGTTGTTTGCTTTCATTTATGCTTCTACCTCTCTGGAGAAAAACTAAAAATAAGCTTAAAGTAAAAATATGTATATGACAACTTCTACCAGCTTCTTCTATACCTTTTACTTTTAAGTAAGTCTTACAAATAAACTCAACTTTAACTTTTCTATTATTTTTACAATTTTTTTAAAATTCAGCACTTTTTTAAAAGCACAAGTTTTGCAAACAGGTCTACAGTACAAAGAGTCCAACCAAACGACATAATCATAATTAGAAAAATAAAATAAAAAAATAGTCCAGGTAGATAAGATAGTCTAATTATTAAACTGCCAGCTAAGGAAGATGTCAAATGTCATTGATATAATTATTAAAAAAAATGTCATTGATATAAAGTAAGGGGTAAAAGTGTCATCATGCAAAATCCACCAGCCACACCAATTCTCAAGTCTTTTCCTTTTTGTCAACAACTACAAAAACAAAGGAACTTTACCTTACTTCTCTTCTTCTTCTCTTTGTCTCTGCAAAGTTAATCACCAGCAATATATTATATACAGGTCCAAACTCTTTGCCTCTTTAACTCGGTCTTTATATCCAAGTTATAGTTTATAAGGGTTATATATATATTTTTTCGTTGTTGTTAGTTTTTGGGTTTTAAACTTTCTGAAACAAACAACATCTTAGTAATATCAGTAATTAATGTATAATTTCCCCTCACCGCCCGTACGAGCATGAGGTAATCATAAATTATAAAGATTTTAAAAGGGGTTTTGACCCTTTTGTAGAGATCATGTATAATTCGTTTATTTGTAGTGATCAATTCAACTATTAGCTCAGGGCTTCTGTGAAATCTTTTTGTGTTTCATATTCTTGAAAAGTTTGTTTTTTATGGGTGTATTGCAATTTGCAGGGATTGTTTATTGTATGCAAATTTGATATAGTTTTATTAGTAGATGTTTTAGCATCATAGAGGTAACAGAAGTTATATGTTGTATCTATATTGTTTTTTCATGGATCATGACGGCTTTGAGGTTTTGTATCATCGAAATTGCTAAAGTAATCCGATCGTTTAGATTATACGGGAGTATCGATCAATTTATATAGGCGAGGAGTTCAACTGATAAAATTATTTTTATTAGATGTTTAAGTGAGGCAGAATGATTGTTGCTGATATAAATGCACAATTAGACCGTTCTTCTCAGATAAGCTACAAATATTTTCGGATAATCTTTAGAATTTTGTTGTAATCGAAATACAAATTATGGCATTGATGCGGTTAATTGTGGTATACGAGATGGGGCACTGCTTTCATTAGGAGTTTGAAAATTATTTATTAGTAGTTGTTGTAGTAGTAGTAGTAGTAGAGTAGTATTAGTATTATTATTATCATCATTATTATCTATTTTTTCCGTATAATTTGGTATAGATTTTATGAGTTGAAGTTAATCTTCATGGGTGATGGTCCTCGAGGAATACAAGTATTTCAAGATCATTTTGTAGCGTCAACTTCAGGCTCACCTCCAAGCCAGACATCTTCAGTCACAGATTTGAGGTAGTTCTTATTTTTCTTCACAGAACCATGATAAACAAAATAAATTGATGTAACTTGAAATTTAATTATTGTCATGTTTTCTTTGCTTTAGTTTAGGTCTCATAGCCATACGTGGGCTCGGATAAGATTAAAAAGTGCAGCATCTATGTTAAACTTGTTTAATCTAAAGGGGGTATCTTGGAGATTAGGAGGAAATGATCAGGAAAAGGTAGATTGAATAAATTTTCAGCTTCTATCATTTGAAATTTCGGTTATCACTTATCAGTTTTATGACGACTCAGATTCTTATAACTTTCAGGTTGTATTAAGTGCTGTGGAGGTGGCATCTCTTCGTTCAGAAATAGCCAATTTAGAAGAAAGAGAATCTCACTTTAAAGCTCAGTAAGCAAGCCTTCATTCTCCAATTTAACTTTGAAATACTTTGCCTTTATTTGCTTCACTTTTTCTAATGTATTTGAATAACTTCTCTCTGCCTTTCTGTTTATGGAAGAAACCGATATGTTCGCCTGATTAGTGCAGTTAATCAAATATGGCTTTAAAATACCTCACTCTTATAGGCCTCTGGCAGCTATATATATATATACAATTTATTTATTATTATTTATTATTATTATTATCTGTGCTAATAAGAACATAAGAGGGGCTTAGAGAATTGTTTCTGGACTGACAAATCTTTTTGGTGATGCAAGAGAAATTTCTTTAATAAATCAGGTGTTCATGCACCATGTGACTGTTGTAACATCACATCATATGTTTCGATGAGATGGCTTAATGACAATCACATGGTCCATAAAGCCTGATATGAAGAAGTTTTTGCCTATATTTTTCTTTATTTATTCTTAATAGTTCAAACTTATTTCTCATCTTCTTTTTTCTATTTCTTTTTACCTTGCCTCATCTCTTACATAAAGGGAAAATTATTGTTAAGGGAGCTGGAAATTTAAAAATTTATAACGACACAAAAACTTTTAATTAATTGGGGAGAAGAGACTAACAAACTTTACAAATTAAATAACTAAAATGACAAATTTAATGCAAAACCATATTTGTGTAACCCATTTCATGTTTCTCCTAAGAAAAATACATATTCTCCACTAACTAATTTTTTGTTTGAAGTTTTTTTTTTTTTTTACAAAGCTAGCTACTTATTAAGATTGATGAAAAGATGCAACCAATATTCTATTGTATATGTTGGAAACAAATGTAAAACCTTTAGAAAATTTTAAGATAATTAAGAATTACATGAAATAAGTCGTTGTTTTCTCTTCTTTTCTTATTATAAACGACTTCAAATCGAATTGAAGTCATGCAACAAGAAATAAGAAAATACTAAAAAAAATATTTTCTTGCATGATAAAATTATTCAAATTAAAACTATTAATAAAAATATATTATTCAAATGAAGTCTAAGAATTTTAAATTGATACGGTTTAAGGAATATGCTAAAAGGCCTTAAATTGAAAGGCTAAAGATGGCGTAATTGTCAACAAACAATTTCCGCTTGTTGCAGGAATGAAAAGTCGTTATTTATATAAGAAAATAAAACTTACATAAAGTTGCTTTCAATTATTTAAAAAAAGTTACAAGCGTTTCATTATTTTCCCCAACTACTATGGAATTTCGTATTCAATGTGATGAGTTGATTTGTTAAGAAATTAGATGCGAGTGGAGAATTAATTCATTAGAATAGAATGTAAGTAAATTATTGCATTACAATCAACCTTTTAATAATTTGTAAAGTTTAGTGATCTTTTCTCCCTAATTAGGTAAAAGTTGGTATGTCTTTCTTAATTTAAAACTTTCTATTCCCTTAAGCCCCAACTGTATTTCCTCTTACATAAACTTAATTAATAATCTCCTTATCAACTTTATTTTTTGAACACACATCGAGTGTGCGTTACCGGCTAATTATTATAACTTCGAAACGGAATCTAACTCATTAGGTTGCTAGCTCTAGCTCAAGAGCTTATTAGCTGCTAATCGGTAGGCCAGCTTATTCTATTCCTCCTAGGACTCGGAACCCAACTCCCTACTTGGGTCTCAAATCCCCGTCCTGTCTGTTCTTGGTGTACCAATTCCACTATCGGGCTACTGGCTCGTCACACACACTTGTACGCGCGCTCGTGTCTCACCTTATAATGTGCACTAGTTCAGTTCTGAGATTTCTTTTGTTTTGGTACAGGTTAGAGCATATTGATGAAATACTGAGATCTGCTCGTCTATCAGGCTATTTGTTCATAAGAACGGTACTGTTTGTCTTTCCCTTGTTAACATTCTCTTGTCTTCTGGACTTCTCTATTCTATCTGCTTCATGTCCTCCGTTATTTTTCGTAGAGATGGGCAGCATTACCGGGTGAACCTCTTCCTATAGATGATGCTGAAGTTGATGATTGGCTTCCACGCTTCATTGTCCTTCATGGATCGTGTATCTATTTGTATATGATTGCCACAGGTATTCGATTTAACCTCTGGGTTTTTATGTAGTTGCATAATTTTAAATAGTCGTGTATCCTAACTGTTTGTAGTGAAAAAAGATTTGGTATTAATAAACTCTGCTATATAGAAACAAAAAATACATCTACCCTTGTTACATTTGACAAAATTTAATTCCATTTTTGAGCTTATAAGTGGTCCTCTCTTTTTCTTTTTGAGTAAATTAAATAGACATCTCCTGCTTGAGATTCTAGTTACGAAAAACACCCCAAGGTGAGAAAAATTACCATAACTTCCATGGCAGCAGAAACTAGCCACAATTTCCCCCTCTGTCTATAAAATACAAATTACAAGTTCACTCCCTGTTTTTCGAGCTGTGAGCGTTTGATAGGGGTATCTTGGTAATTTGCAAAACTTCAAGGACCCCTATAAGAGAGGAGGGTGTGTGCAATTATCCGACTTTTTTGTGTGTAGACAATGTTATATACCGAGGATCTGTACTATGTTATTTAAATCTTGGATTTGAACCGTTGGACTGTGTGTGATAATCTATCTTGCAGATTTAAGTCCCCAGGACTCAACTCTCTTATCTGATGTCGTTGAAGTTGGTCCTCTTCCTTGCCTAACACGAGAAGATGAAGAAATTCGATATTGCTTTTATATTTTAACACGCCAAGGGCTGCGATACGAGTGCTCAAGCACATCTAAGATGCAGGTACTTCACTATATTTTTAAAGTGCTTCTTTTCAATACAAGTTTGTTTCAATATACTATAGCCTTCTTTAAATCATCACAAGAATATATATGATTGTGATATGGTCAAATATTGTCAAGCTTTGATTTCAAGAAAACAAGTGAAAATACTCAATAAATATTGCTAGGAAAATGAGATAGAAGTTAGAGTATGAGTGATATAAATTTTGCCAAAATTCCCGCTTTCTTTACATCTACCCGGTATTTATAGTTAAGGAACCCTCTAGTCTTCATGTTCCATTCCATTCTATCCGCAACGGTTATTTGGTCGTGGCTGGAGAATAAATCACCACGTTGTAGCCACATCCCTAAAATGTCAAGAGGGGATCACGTCGTGGGCCTTCAACCCCGCATTCATATTATAAGCCTCGGGTGATACTTGGTGGATCCGGGAGTCCAACTCTTGGGCAATATCCATCACACGAAGTGTTAAAACATAATAATATATATATATTTTTTGGTGGAACCCCCACATGTTTTAACACTGTTTGTGGTGAATATTTGCCCGGGAGTTGGACTCCCAGATTCACCAAGTATCACGGTCTAACATATCAAAGTGTTCAATTTGAGCTTCGCGACCTTAAGTCTTGGGTCTAACACATCAAAGTATCCGACTTGAGCTTCACGACCTTAAGTCTCTGGTCGAACACATCAAAGTATCCAACTTGAGCTTCGCGACCTTAAGTCTCCGGTCGAACACTATGGCAATTTTCGACTTGAGCCGGGTTGTACACCACGAATTATATATGACGTTTCATTATCTGGGTTCTATTGTAAGTCAAGGCCTATATTTCATGGTCTCTCTAATACATATAATAAGGAGAGTTTAGGCCTTGGGGGAATTTATATTTTACCCGTATCACATTGGGACATATATGAAAAAAGATAATGGGAAAATCGCTTTTGGAGTAAAGATTCTACTCTTAATAAAAAGTAACTTTCTGGTGTGGCATTTCGGAAACCAACTAAATGTGACTATTCCGAAACGAACCATTACATAAGCTTTGGATGCAACAAAATCAGAAATAACACAAGTCGTTTGTCCGGTGCTCGATTTCTAGCTTTTGGCTTTTGGCTTTCGTGTTATTCTTTTTAGTGCATGCCCTTTATCAACATATTCCCGTGTGTTTCTTCAGGTCGATTCATGGTTGGCAGCACTAAAGATTGATTGCAAGTTGACATCGGACTCTGAAGATCTTAACGATCCTGTGAAGGCATAAATCGATTCAGTTACTTGTAATTTTGTATTTTTATATTGTCACCTGTGCATATGTCTAGATCTGAATTGATATGTGTGGATCAGTAGAAATTAATCCTGGCACCAAATAAAGGTTTGGTATATTTTGTACATAGCCTATTTCAAGCTGGAAAAAACAGCACTATTGTAGTCGCCGGTTCTAACTCACGGACTTTATAGAGCTCAATTTACTCAAGGTCTTGTTCTTGTTTCTTGCAGATACTACAATTATATATCCATCACCTATATATAAACATATATAAAAATATTTGGTGCTAGGCGTAAAATTACAATCATTCGTGTACTGGGTTTCTGTTTCACCACATGCACATTTATTATTGAGTCTCGTGTGACTTCTTAAGAATAATTGTAGTAGAATAGCATTGGAATTTGTGTATTTTCGACCTCACTAAGATTTAATTTTTCCTACTTTCTAGAAATTTCTAAACATCTATTCTTATGCTTTTCTCGCAAAGGAAAAAAGAAATGTTCTTGGGGTGATACTATGGTGGACCAAGACCATTGGTCCCGATCCACAAATCATCATTGGATTCCCCATTAGAGGGGACAATTACAAAATTACCCCCGATCCAATGGTGATTTGTGGACCGGGACCAATGATCTCGCTCCACCATAGAATTTCACTATGTTTTGTGAAAAAGCTTTCATGGCATCTTTCACCTTCATTGTCTTCTTTTTACAAAATCTTTTCCCAAAGGTAATGCAAAGAAAAAGAAGGGAAAGTATAAAAATTCCCTCAATTTTTGGGCCAAAAGCTCATTTTGTGATTCTTTAGGGATCAATTTTGCAATATGCTCTGTATTATTCTCAGCCCAGCAATTCGGGTAGGGTTTTTGATTTACTTTTGCCCAACCAACCAAATCGTTACCTAACCCATTCCTCGTAAAGCGTGATTCTGCAGCTACTATATTCCACACCCATGTACAAATAATGAATGAACAATGTACAACCATTTGTTGCGTTCCTTGGTCTGCCATTAGTGATATTAATTTAAATCACCGTTACTTTCTGTCCTCATTTATATTCTAAAGATGTGTTTGGGAGGAGTTGCCTCTTGGCAAAATTCTATCGCCAATGGCATTTGTGTCCAATATTTTTGTATAGGTCCTTTTGGCAACACATTTTCAATTAATTACTTTATCATTATTGTATGTACTACCTCCTCCATCATTTTGTCACACGTCCTTGCTATGACAATATAGCAATGTGTTATGATGATTATGAATTATGAATATCCTATCAAATATACATTTATTTCATTCATTTCTTATCAAAATTAAAAAAAAAATAACAAGAAAATAAAAGCTAAAAATATGGTATATAACATTATTTTTCTATATATGAGCCATTGTTTGTACTTTTGATCTTGTGTTTATCACATCCATAAAAATAAAATTAGTTGCTTAGCATCACATATTATGCAACTAAGTGAAATTATTTTTATGTTTGTTTCATTAGAGATACATAATTGAATTAGTGATCCCCCCCCCCCCCCCTTGCAAAAAGTCAAACAAATTTTTAGAGCAAAATACAGATTAGTAATTTATGAAAGTTTCTTGCTCATAGTTGGCTTGACCGAACCCCAACAATAACATGATAAGTGTAATACACTTTAGGTTTCGTCGCTCTACTTGAAATTTACACTTTACACCAACCGCATGTGATATATAATTCACTTTATCCTGTGGATGTCTTGGGTTCCACCAAGCTCGCTGCATGCTAGAATTTCCCATAATTTATACAGAATCATGTTATTAAAGTCAATTTTTAAATGAAATATGTATCAAATAAACTTTTAATGATTCATATTATATTGATTGCATTACAATTAGTAAAAGCTACGGACTCTTTCCCACCCTAATCAATGATTTAGAAAGCTCCCAACCTTTAATGCTTTTCACTTTTAAGGGAAAAATTAGATTAATAATATATAAAAAAAAGAAAAATCAGAAAATATCGAAAAAAAGGATCCAATCAGATAATAGTGCGTTACGACATAGCATATGTCGTCTCTTGCAAATATATTTTTTTTAATTTTAAAATAAGAGACGACATAAGGATTGTTGTCTCTTGTAATTTTTTTTTATTTATTTAAAATGAGAGACGACAATTGTCAGCGGTCAACTGCCCGCTAACAAATGGTTGCTGCCTTTTGCAGCCTTTTTCATTGTTCCGGAAATTGTTGCCTTTTGCAGCTGTTTTCGGAAATTGGTTTATTGCTCCAGCAGAAAACAGCAGCAAGCCTTCTCTCTTCACCTCCATTAGCAGGAAAAAAATAACATTCATCTCCATCTCATTTATTCAACCTCTCGCATTTCTCTCTTTCTCCTTCCCTTCTTTCACCATTATTACAAAGAGATTATACGTTTAAACGAAATTCTCCCTCATCAACTAAGAAATTAAGGTAATTTTTTTTTTCATTCATTCATACTTTTAAATTTATTATATGTAGAGTTTGTATATGGCCTTATTTATTATAATGGTATTGTAATTTAGGGTTGAAAACTTGAATTTGTAGTGATAAATTGGATTTGTTAGCTATAATTTTTGAATTAATTGGTATAATTCTTGAATATATTGGTATAATTTTTGAATTAATAGGTTGTTTTTTTTATTTATTTTTAGGTTTAATTTTGACTTTTAGGCATAATGTCAATTTTTAGTGTTATATTTGAATTATTTGGTATAATGTTGGAATTGATTGGTATAATTTTTGAATTAATAGGTTGATTTTCTATTTTTAGGTTCAATTTTGACTTTTAGGTGTAATGTCAATTTTTAGTTTTATTTTTGAGTTATTTGGTATAATGTTGGAATTGGTTGGTATAATTTTCTAAATGTACGGTATAATTTGAATTTGTAGTGTTTAATTTTGAATTGTTAGGTTTGATTTCGAGTTGTTAGGTTTAATTTTGAATTGTTAGGTTTGATTTCGAGTTGTTAGGTTTAATTTTGAATTGTTTGGTTTATTTTGGAATTAATAGGCTTAATTTCGAGTAGTTAGATTTTTTTTTTGAATAGGTTGGTATATTTGTCCATTTTTTTGAATTGTGCGGTATAAGTTAAAATTTATTGGGCTTAATTTAGAGTAGCATTTTGAATTGGTTGCTATATTTTGGAAATGTTTGGTATAATGTTCGAATTAGTTGGTATAATGTGAATTTATAGGTTTGATTTCGAATTGTTAGGTTTGTTTTCGAGTAGTTAGGTTTAATTTTGAATTGGATGGAAGAGTTTCCGAGTTGTTAGGTATATTTTTTGAAATCTTAGGTATAATCTCTAAATTTTAATTTGTATGTATAATCTTTATTGATTAGGTATTATTTGTAATTAGTGGGTTTAATTTTGAATTAATTGATACAATTTAATGTATTACATATTAAGTGTAATTTATATCGTAGAATGTAAATTAACAATGTTGTGGATATGTAAATACAGAATGGCTGAGCGTAATGTATATGGCCCGGTTGATGGGAGCGTACTGTATGATCAGGACAATCATGTATCTGAGGCAGTTGCTGATCATCCAGACTTCACTTATCGTGTTCGGCGAGCTGACTCTGCATATTTTCCAGTTGCCTATGAATCTCATTTGCATAACCGCGTCAAGGTAAAGCTTGATGAGATGGGGTTTTATAGGGTATACCAGTTACCTCAGTTTAGAAACGACCTGGGCCTTGTCAAGGCCCTAATTGAGAGATGGCGCCCAGAGACGAACACATTTCATTTTAGGACCGGAGAGGCTACGATAACTCTCCAAGATATTGCTATTTTATATGGTCTACCAGTTGATGGTAGAGTTGTAGTTGCACATCGGCACTTCGAAGCAGATGAAGAATACGCCTTCTATGTATTTGGACACTTAGGACTGTACTTATTGCCTACAGATTTCAGGCACGGTCATAGAATACCTGTTAAAAAACTTGTTACCCATGTTCTGAGTCAGCCTCAACAAATAAATGATGAATCTGAAGAATTTGTAGTTGATCAGGTAGCCCGTTGTTGGGCCCTTTTGTTGCTCGGGAGTGTGATGTGTGCCGACATCACAGGAGATGTTATTGCTGTAGTGTGGTTGAGTTTGTTTGAAGATATCAACTTAGCACGCACATACAGTTGGGGGAGTGTTGTATTGGATTTTGACACGACAAAATCCTAGCAAGAGAACTAGGTCGCGTAAGTAGTAAAGTGGATGGTTAAGTCCGGGGTTATCGTATCCGCAGGGACAACTATAATCTAAGTACCAAGACTACTATATTACTCAATTCTAAGTTAAATCGGTCGATAAAAGGTTGATTAACTAATTAATAAATACTAGAAAATAAACTAAGGCAACGTCACACCAAATAAAGGGAGGAAACAATAGAGAGAAGCGATCAAGGCACATGGTTCAACCAATTATGCATTTCGATTGTGGTTTAGGTTCTATTGGATTATTAGATTGATTTAGCTAAGGCGAAATTCCCTAACGTACGTACTACCCAATCTCTTGGCATAGCAACCCTACCCTTGGTAACGATTTCCTATATATCTCTATATGAAAACCCGATTAACGAGGATGCATTTAGGGTCTAGGAATTCCCCACGTGAATGGAAAGCCACCTAAAGAAACCGAGTCTATCTCTAGTCGGTTTAACTATAGGGTATTCAATGTTTATATCTTCCCTAGGTTATTACCTCTCGATCTCTAACCTTGGCATTTTATCAAACACTTGGTGATCAAGCAAATGTAGCATTGTAATCAAATATTGAATACATAGTTAAAACCAAAATTAATCCAATAAACACCAACAAAACAACAATCAAAATAACATAAATGGCCTATCCATGGCCTCAATCAAACAAGTTTAGCTCATTTTCATGTCAAAAGTGCAAATATAAATCATACAAGTCATAGGAGATTTGAACAAATTCAAGAAACAAATATGTAAAAACTCCCTAATTCTTGTAGAGATGTGGATTCCTTATTGAATTCTCCATGTTTTGACCTTCAATCGTCTCTTCTAAGCTCCCTCTCTCTCTATTTTCGTGTGGCAGCTGCTATCCAAGGTGAGTTAGGGTGAAAAATGGCTAAAAGGGGTATTTATAGACCAACCCGCTACCTCGAATGCCGCGACGTTCGCTTGTTGAACGCCACGGCGTTGGCTACTGCATGTGAACGCCGCGGCGTTCGTGGATGAACGCCTCGGCGTTCGTCCCCTACTGCTCCAGCTAGTTTTGGTAAACTTCGCATAACTTTCTCTACCGATGTCGGAATAAGCTGATTCAAGTTGATATAGAATCCTTAAACAAAGATCTACAACTCTCAAGAAGACACCAAGGTCTAAATCAAACATTATAAAGGGATAAACATGTCTCACAAGTTACTGAATGAGAAAACTCCGTCGTAAGACGTCTCTTCCGATGACGTTTTCACTTCCTTCCCTACATATATGATCTTTGTCTTCAACATAAGAAATGTACCTTTCCCTCTTATATTTCCATTGGTATACCAAGTGTGTAATTTGGACATAGGTAAAGAAATCTATTCCATAAACTCTAGCACTGCGCATACAGCATTTTACCTTGTGTTGTATCTTTATTCATGATTTACCTTCAATCCTTGTTCTTTTTCTCCAAATCATATGTTATTCTAGAAAATATGAGAAAACAAGGATCAAAGCATCAAATGTGATCAAATTATCAAGGAAACAATCAAAACCAAGTCGATAAACGGGGGGAAACTAGTGTAAAAATAACATATATCAGATTTTGATCTGGTATTTTGTGCCGCCATTCAACAACCGTCCCCGGATTCCACTTCTGGATTGCTCCCAAAAATTTAGGCAACCTTGTAACAGAATCCTCCCACGTCCCGTATATAATCTCATTTGCACGTCGCAAACTGTACCAAGCCTTCCCATATGAAATATCAAATTTCCATTTTTTCGACACCGTTAGCCTAATTAGACCGACCTTATACGAAGGATCCTTCCTAACTTCTGGTAAAATTTCATTTGCGATCATGTTTATGTCCAAGTTAAAGTGATTCTTGTTAGGAAATTTTTATAGCCCCCAGATCTCCGAACTTCATGATAATCACGTAATAAACATTAAATCGGAAGCGTACCTGAATCAGCCATATCAGATTAGTTCTTGAATTCTTGATTTTTCGCGGTTGGTCTTCCAAATCAATACGTAGTCCTTTAAGTTTCTCTAGGAGTCTCTCAATTCTCTCTGAAGATGGGGAATCAGAAGAATAGAACAACACGTATGATTTGGGGACCACAACCCTTTTATAATAAGTTATTATTCTTATTTCCAATTTAGCCCATCATAAAAGATGAAATAAAATAATTGGCTTCTACACATAATATCCCATAAAATCCCATATTTTCCTTAATTGCTTTAAAACCCAAAATACCATATATCTTAATTGATCACATAATCGTGGTTCAATTAATATGATGACTATTAATACACGACTTTCACATATTGCCCATATATAGATTGGATTCTAAATCCAACAATTCTTTGAACAATCTTCGAAGAAACATTCGTGTGACCCTTCATACTTTGTAATTTTCCAAAAATTAGTACTCTTCTTTAAACTTCCCCGCAGTTTAAAACGGCATCCATTTTTGCATTCTACAGCATACACTGTAGAATTACTAATTGTCACCTTAAACTCGCGCCGTGCATGTTGCACGTGGTAGTCTTTTATCGCTGCTTGCAAGCTGAGTTTGTTGTCAAAAACTTGGCCCAAACGAAGATTACCTTTTGCATGATCATAAATTATTCTCCGGCTCAAACCTGAACTTTCTCGATGTAGTGAATCTCCTTCTACTTCTGGGTATATGGTGGAATAGAATGGGATCACTTCATGAAGTCTTTCTTCGTGACTTGTGGGAGGGACATCTTCATTCATCGGTACATTAGTCTCAACATCTTCATCCCCACCCATCATTGCATTGTCCAAGTTTTCTTCCAACTCGCAGTCTGAAAGATGATGGATCGAACAGTCAGTATCACTTTGATTGTCACTCCCAATATCATCATTCTGAACGTTTGCAAAATCACTAGACCCAAAATTGGGATGCTCAAAGTCATGACGGCTTTGTCTAGACGGGCCTGCAATTAAAGATAAATATGATGCCGGTATAAAAAAATAAGAATAACAAGTCATGAATCAAAAGGAATACAACAATTATGAAATTTATTAAAAAATTCATAATTACCTGCTCCCACGTCAGGAATTACAAAATTCCTCAAACGAGAATTTTCCAAAGGGGAATTTTGCATGGACGGACCTACAATTAAAAATAAATATGATGATAGTATGTAAAAATAAGAATAACAAGTAATGACTAAAGCGAATACAACAATTGAAGAAACTTATTAGAAGATTCATAATACCTGCTTGCATGTTAGGAATAAAAAGGGAATTTTGTACATTTTGAAAACGCCCAAACAAATGACCCGTTGTAGAAGCACCTAAAAATGCAAATCACAAAAGGTTAACTTATTTTACAATTCCGCGAAGAAAAGAAAATTATCTACACAAATATGAAATTTAAAAATAAACTACACAATGTAAAAATAAGAATAAACTACCTTGATGAACATTGTGAATTGTAGAACTCCCCAAACCACTTGAAAAAAAATCGTGATACTCACGAGTTCCCAACACATTTGATTGCGTCTACGTATTTAAATCCGGTACTGTGGCCTGAGTAAAATACGGCATCAATTGGGATTGTGACTGCGTATTCAAATCGGGAACTGTGGGCTGTGTGAAATACGACATAAATGTAGGTAGCATTAACGGCGTCACTTGGGTTAACAACGAGTTGTCTTCACCCTAATGTTGGATTGGTTCTTTCTCGATATAAAGCTCGATCATGTCCTGAACAATGTTAGGATCCAAGAAAATCCCTAAAGTCTCATCATCTTTGATCTCCAATGTGCTCTCCCTCATCACATTTCTCTTTTCAAATTCAAACTTTATAATTACTTTTAATGAAAAATGATTCTGATAAGTTCTTGTTCTCGCATATAACTTCTCCAACAATTCAGCGTATGTGATTGTACGACGTATCCTCATGTTAGTGCTTGGACGAGTGCTATATCTAACTGAATTTGAGTCTTCAATAATTTGACCCTCCGTGTATACTAAAACATCAACTGTGTTCGCCCTTGACATTTTCTATATAATATCAAAATTCAAACCATAAATAAACACTAAATTTAAAATTATAGTCAAAAAATAAAATTATACCTACAAATTATACATAAGATTGAAAATTATATACCTACAAAATTAAAATTTATATATGCAAATTATACTTATATATTACAAATTATACAGAAAAAAATTAATTTTATTTTAAAAAATTGAATTTTAACATACTAATTTAAACTGCTGATCGAATCTACACCTAACTACTCCAAATTAAACCTATTAATTCGAACGTTTACAAAACTCTTCCATCCAATTCGAACATTATACCAAACAATTGCAAAATTTACCAATCTATTCAAAAAAATAAATCTAACTACTCAAAATTAAGCCCATTAATTCCAACTTAAACCAAACAATTCTAAAATAAACCTAACAACTCGAAATCAAACCTAACAATTCAAAATTAAACACTACAAATTCAAATTATACCGAACATTTAGAAAATTATACCAACCAATTCCAACATTATACCAAATACTTCAAAAATAACACTAGAAATTGACATTACACCTAAAAGTCAAAATTGAACCTAAAAATAAAAAATCAACGTATTAATTCAAAAATTATACCAACCATTTCCAACATTATACCAAATAATTCAAATATAACACTAAAAATTGACATTATGCCTAAAAGTCAAAATTAAACCTAAAAAAGAAAAACCTATTAATTCAAAAATTATACCAATATATTCAAGAATTATACCAATTAATTCAAAAATTATAGCTAACAAATGCAATTTATCACTACAAATTCAAGTTTTCAACCCTAAATTACAATACCATTATAATAAAAAAGGCCATATACAAACTCTACATATAATAAATTTAAAAGTATGAATGAATGAAAAAAAAATTACCTTAATTTCTTAGTTGATGAGGGAGAATTTCGTTTAAACGTATAATCTCTTTGTAATAATGGTGAAAGAAGGGAAGGAGAAACAGAGAAATGCGAGAGGTTGAAGAAATGGGATGGAGATGAATGTTATTTTTTTCCTGCTAATGGAGGTGAAGAGAGAAGGCTTGCTGCTGTTTTCTGCTAGAGCAATAAACCAATTTCCGAAAACTCCGGAACAATGAAAAAGGCTGCAAAAGGCAACAGCCATTTGTTAGCGGTCAGTTGACCGCTGACAATTAACACTAAAAAAAAATGAGAGACGACATAAGGATTGTTGTCTCTCATTTTAAATAAAAAAAAATATTACAAGAGACAACAATCCTTATGTCGTCTCTTATTTTAAAATTAAAAAAAAAATTTGCAAGAGACGACATATGCTATGTCGTAACGCACTATTATCTGATTGGATCCGTTTTTTCGATATTTTTTTATTTTTCATTTTTTTATATATTATTAATTTAATTTTCCCCACTTTTCAGCCACCTAAAACTTTGTTACCATATCAAAAAGCTCACTTTCTGCGCTTTCGCTCACTCCCAAGCGCACAATTTTCAGTTCTCTCCGTCGAATCAATCAATATTTTCTTGCAAAATGAGGTCTCAGATTGTCAGATCCGCGAGGTCTTTCATCTCTGCCGCCTCTAAGCAGACCTCTCGTTCAATTTCCGGTAAATTACTGTTTTTTTTTCCCATCCTTTTTGGTGCGGAAATGGTGAAATTGACCTTTTTCAGTTTTAGTTTTATTGTCAAATTTATGTATTCTTTCGGTTGCGGTTTTTGTTGGGACATAATATTTTTAATGCATGATGTTTGTTAGATGTTTATTAGAGTCTGATCTTTATTTCATTTTTCAGTTTCAATTGCATTCTTTTCTTCTAAAGAGCTTATTAATCATTATTTTAATGGATTGTTTTCGATATTGATTTGTAGTAATTTCGAAGATAAGACGTACGAGGTTCTATAGATGAAGTTTTGATAGAGATTGTTTTTTTGGTGTGTATGTGGATGATTTTGTTGTTTGACAATAAGATTAGAGAATATTGATCTACAAAGAGGCAACTTTGGTCCTATAATCCAGTAACATGAAAAGAAGCTAAGAAAAAAATTGTATTTCAGGAGGGCGAGCAGCAGCTGCAGGGGCCGCAGTTTCATGCCGAGGAAGAGTGTCATCTCTAGCCACATATGGTGCATCTGAGTCAGGAAATGCATACAGGGCTTTGATTTCTGGAGCCCTTGCCCTTCCAGCGGCAGGTTTCTCAAACACACTTTCTCCTATAAATGTTGTTAAATGATTTGCCTTTCCATATGTATGCTGCAATTAGTGGGAAACATGTCTATTTGAGCTTTATAAATAAGTGGACTGTTCGCGAGTGTTCTTCTCCATACAAGTGCATTTGCTATATATGTTGGTCAAGCATTACGCATGTGTTTACTTTGGTGAAATCGCAAGCAAGTAGTACATGCTTCTGCATAGTAATAGGATGAAATTGCTCAAATTGTGGTGGGAATTTAGTTTGTACATCTCTGTGCTCCTGTCAATCCGGATGCGACAATTACTTTCTGTTCATAATGTTAGCTGCTCCGCTCCTAAGCCTCCTATGACCATGCACCCCCCCCCCACACCCCCCAATAAAAAACACACGAGAATAACTTGGGGTCATAAAGTAACTCTCTATCAAATTCATAAGCTTATGTGTAGTGCAGAAGTTAACTGTGGTTGATGAATATTTTTTTTGATTGTATCATGTTTCAATTTCCACACTGTGAAATGTAAGTTTATAAAGAGGTAATGAGCATCTGAATTCTCATTTATCTTTTGTTTTCATTTCCTTTGTACCACAGCTTTCATGCTTCAGGAACAGGAGGCACATGCTGCTGAGGTACTTCAGTCAATCCTGCCTTGTCTTATGCACATTTTTCGTTGTTCATTCTTTTCTGCTAACTGATGATGCGTCATTATGCTTTTTCCATAGATGGAGAGAACTTTTATTGCCATCAAGCCGGACGGAGTGCAGAGAGCATTGGTATCTACTGCCACACTTATTCTACTAAAGATTTTTTCTGCATAATCTGATTAAAAAACTTGATGGGTTGGGATTCTGATTCTGCTCTTTGCATTTTACATGGTTAATATGTGGTACAATGTCTAATTTTATTTCCTTAATCCACTAATACAAAATGGCTGCCATCTATATTTTAATCCAAATGAAAGAACACTACATCTATGATTGGATCCATCCTCCTTTCATTTCTCATAGAGGACACTTGCCTTAGCCTGCTGCATGTTTGCCCAAATCCTGACCAAGGTTTTATTGGTTTCAGATTTCAGAAATCATTTCCCGTTTCGAAAGAAAAGGATTCAAGCTTGTTGCCATCAAGATTGTGATTCCTTCAAAGGGCTTCGCCGAGAAGCATTATCACGATCTCAAGGAAAGACCTTTCTTTAATGGGTTGTGCGATTTCCTTAGCTCTGGACCAGTTCTTGCCATGGTTAGAAGAGCTCAGCTCCCATCTGCTTTCTTTACATACAAAATTCAAAGAGTAGTTAACGGGTATCTTTGCATTCATTCAGGTTTGGGAAGGCGAAGGAGTAATCAAATATGGGCGTAAACTCATTGGAGCCACAGATCCTCAGAAATCAGAACCAGGAACCATCAGGGGAGATTTAGCTGTCGTGGTCGGAAGGTATGTCTTTAATAATTCGTCTTTGCTGCAGAAATATGCAATTTTTTCTTATGGATACAATTTGCTTTAGTAGCTACACCTTTCTCGGTCTGATAATATGCCATTCTGGTTCCAGAAATATAATTCATGGTAGTGATGGCCCCGAGACTGCCAAGGATGAAATCAACCTATGGTTTAAACCCGAGGAGTTGGTTAGCTACACAAGCAATACTGAGAAGTGGGTGTATGGTGACAACTGATGACACTATTTTTGTCGTTTCTTCAATTGGGAGGAAGCAAAATGATCTGAATAATACGCTTCCTTTAGGTGAGTAACAATACTACTTCGGGACAACTACCAGCTGAGGAGCACTGCTGCAATAATTTATAAACAAACTTCTGTTTCGACTTTATTCAATATTTGTTTCTATTAATGAGCATTTTTTGGTATTTCTGGATTTTGCTGCTCTTGAGAGTTTTATGCAGTAGTATATATACACAGGAAAACAAAAGAAAAATTCCACTTTCACTGTCAATCTGGTTTCTGTAAGATAAAAAATGGATTTAATCAGAAGCCACTTATAATCATTCTGAACTTGTGCGTTCCTGCGAAATGCTTGAATTCGTGATTGCATAGAGAGGAAAGCTAGTGAAAAAAATCATCTTAGAAAGAGCTGAGTAGAAAAATGAAACCAAAATGTTGTTTCTTGTCGGGTGATTCTATGATGCACCGGGTCTAATGGAGCCGGTGCATCACACACTATTGGATGTAGCAATGCTAGGAGACAAGATGGTAAAAAACACATAATTCACTTCTAGAATTTTGCTTCCGTGTCTAATAGTCGAGTCATTCTTAATAACATTAGGAGTTTCGGATCAATCACAATCATTTAAGGGAAGAGTAATTGAGAAATTAACTTTATATGAACATTTATGATTCTATAAGAATCACTCCAGCTCATACGGTACTGTTCCTATCTTTTCATTTTTCTGGGAAAAATAAAAATAAACACGGGACATGGGTACTTTTTCACAAGCACCATTAAATCTTGTAATTTTCGACAAAATCCATATAGATAAATTCCATATTTCACAACCCCAATTAAAAATTTGAGACAACACATTACATTTTTTTAGTCAAACTACGTGCATATGTATATGATAGGAATCAGTAAATAATTAGTGAAATGCCAAAGATATTATTCATGATAGCATTTATCAGCTCCATTCCAAAAATAAAACAATGTGAGGAGATTTAATTTGTTGGAAAGAAAATATACCAATTAGGGAGAGAACAAATGAAGAAAGGAAATGAAATTAGTTAAGAAAAATTATTTTTTTCTACTAAATGAGGAATAGTTTAAGATTCTATTTCATAGATCTCTTTAAATGTAATTATTAGCTATCAGGCTATCACAAAAAGAAATAATGAAAGAAGTATATTATGGATGTTTAAAAAGGATAAACCTAATTTTTGTTGAATGAATCAGTTACATTATATATCTCATGATTATTAAATAGTAATAATTTACAACTAACTAATCTACTATACAATCAATTAACAACTATTATAAAAGTAGATAAATCCCCATACGCATGTGAGAGTCGAATTCAAGACATCTAATATCTTGAGATTTCAACGTTCTCATCAAAACTAGGCTTCATGGCTTGATTGGTACACTGGAATAAGGTGGGAATGGAATGGGCATTCTCAAGTTCATTTCCAAACCTATGATTGGTACGTGTTAATATTGGGAATGACCATTCCCATAAGAATCCATATTCCCAAAAGTATGGAATTGCCATTCCTTCCCTTCTCCATGGGTTTAGCCATTCCTGATTAATCAGGAATCAACTTATATTTATTTTTGACAAAATTATCCCCTCCCACATAGTAAAATGGTCTTAAAAAATTAACACAAAAGTTATATTTTTGCTCCCAACGTGTAATGATTAATAATTTGCAATTATTTTAATAATTATGCTAATATGTTTGAGCTAATAAATAATAGTCTCATTATGGAAAATTATTTTAACAATAAACTATTTAATTAAAAATGTGAAAAAAGGGGGAAATATGAAAAACTACTGAAATGCATTGGAAAATTTGGGGAATAATATATATTGTTCCAATAAAAAATATTTTCATTGTAAAGTAGTCCATCAACTGTGAAAATAATACAAAACGTAGATTATTGAGTATAATCAATAATGCCTTCAACTTTTAGACAACAAGATGAATTCTATTTTTTTTCGTCTCTCACTTTCTCACTCATTATATTCATTTTGTCTTTTAATAGTTCTTTCTTGAAAATAAAAATAAAAATCAAAAGTCTAAAATTTTAGGTCTTCTAGTATAAAGAAAAAAATTAAATTAGATACAAATTTATTTCGGGTTAATGTATCGTACAAATACATTTATAAATAGAACATAATCCTTGAATAATTACTAAAAATAAAGAATAATTTTTGTCAACTTCGAGAAGCAGTGATATTTCCAAATTTTTTATTATACTAGATAAAATGCAATATCAATGGATTAATTGTTACATTATTATCAACCTTAGTTTTTTCATAAGTTGCAAACTTTGAGGTGTTTATTAGTGCTAATCCTGTATTTTATACCTTGAATTATAAAACAAGTAGCTCATAATGCATAAATGAAACACGTGCTTTTAGATTGACACACTGATCAAATTTTAAGCTTACCGCATAATAAAAATTAAATATCAGTGTAATGTCAAATTCTTTTTTAAGTGAAATCACAATTTTATTTGCATATTCGTATACAATTTGAACTTATTACGTATTACATGTTTAAAAGGATAAATACTATTTGTTGTACATTAATGCAATTACCATATATTTAGAAAAAAGAGTATAATTTAAAGAAATCAAACTAAAAGGTACTTTGGTCAAAATAATTTTTTTACCTTACAAAATTTTTTATATTTGAATTTCGCCCCCCTCAAGATCGAAAAATATCACGTTTTCTCCCTTTACTTTGAGTTCACCTCCCTAAAACCCAAAATCATGGCTATAACAAAAGAGGTATAAGAGTATAAATTATATCAAAAGTTGTAATTGAACCTAATTCCTTATTATATCTTTCCCAATAAATATAGCGTACCGTACCGCGGGGGTCAAGCCCGCACCCCCCTTAACATATTGTATAGCTATATCACAACAATCTCATCCCCCTCGATATAATCCCCGGTGCCCCCACTAAACAAAATTTCTAAATCCGCCACTGTTATCAATCATGAGACTAGAATAAACTAAGGAATGATGATTCCATTTCGTTCTCATATCTTGAACATACCAAGCACATGATGTGTTACATTAATATTATTTATTTCCCACCTTCATTCCATTCTCACTCACCTCCATTCTTCCATACCAATCGAACCCTAATCTTAATACTCCACATGCGTGTAGCATGTGTAGTCCACAGACACAGTGACAAACTCTTCAACTTTCTTATAAGCAAGTCTCAAAAGCTCAACACTTGTTCAAACCGCTATTAAACGAGCAGGATTCTAACGCGACTTTTCACTTGCCAGATTTGACTAAGCAATTAAAACAATTTATATTAGGGAAAATTGCAAAAAACTCCCTAACTTATGGGCTAAATACAGCCACCGTCACCAAATTTGAGTAATTACTTCCACCTTCCTAAATTTAATATCCGACTTACATTTGAGGTCCTTTTTGTACGAAAATTTATGATATCATCACCATTTTTTTTATAAAAATCCAATTTTGCCCTTGGGGTTGACTTTTGTGATTGTTGACTATTTTTTTAGACTAGTCTATTCTTTACATATGAGGAGTTGGATGCAATCTTTTTCAAATTCAGGGAGGTCATTGTAATTAGTTTAACAAAATAATTAAAAATACTAATAATACAAAACTAATTTTTTAAATACAAAACTAATTTTTTAAACACAAAAATTACAAAATAATATATATTTTCTGGGAGGTAGTTGAAAATTGAG
Source organism: Buddleja alternifolia (assembly GCA_019426215.1). NCBI lineage: Eukaryota > Viridiplantae > Streptophyta > Magnoliopsida > Lamiales > Scrophulariaceae > Buddleja > Buddleja alternifolia. Next base: position 31,227,441 of record CM033399.1, read on the forward strand.
ATAAAATAAAAATAATTGGTTTTATAATTTTTTTATGATATATATATATATAGGGAAAACACATAATATATGTACATATATAAATATAGTAATATATTTTTTATGGAAAACACATAAATATAATACATATATTCATAACATATGTGTACATATGTATATTTATATTGTACTTATGTAGTAATATTACACGCACACACACACAAATATATATATATATATACAAATACAAAAAGTATATAAATATTATATTTTTATATATAGATATAAATAGCAAAAAACAATAGAAAAGTATTGTTCATCGTCTTCCCAAGAAGACGATGAACAGTAATATATATGTAAATAACAAAAAGGGAAGACGATGAACAGTAATATATATATGTAAATAACAAAAAAGAAAAGTATTGTTCATCATCTTCCTATAAATAGCAAAAACAATAGAAAAGTACTGTTCATCATCTTCCCAAGAAGACGATGAACAGTAATATATATATATATATATGTAAATAACAAAAAAGAAAAGTAAATATATATATAGATATAAATAACAAAAAACAAAAGTCCTTTTGTATTTTTGTATATATATATAATCTATATCTATATATACATATATAAGTACTGTTCATCGTCTTCCCATATATAGGTACTGTTCATCGTCTTCCCAGGAAGATGATTGAACAGTACTTATATATGCATATATATATATATAAAAATAAGAATAAAAAATCAAACAACGACTAGAGCCATGTCAACCATCCCTCTTCCCCACCCCCGGCGACGCCTCCCACTCAAATCGTGAATCTGAGATCTATCCATTTTTTTCCTTTTTTTTTCAATTTCATTTCTTTTTCTATTTTCAATTTTATTTTCTTTTCCTATTACACATGGGGTAAAAGTGTCTTTTGCAAATTTTTAATTTTTTTTTTGGGCTGTTTTACTTAAGGGCAAAATGGACATTTCATCAGTTTACATTGGACATCCTCATTTTAAGGAAGTGAAAGTAATTAGACAAAAAAAGGGAGGTGCTTGTATTTAGCCTATAAATTAGAGAGTTTTTTTGTAATTTTCCCTTTATATTATTCGAAATCACAACTCCACTAATCATCATTATATTAATGGATAATTCCCACTTTGCACCCCTTGAATTAGCATATTTTGGTACAATGCACCTTCAATTCCCATTTCCACATATTATATCGTGAAATTAGCATTAGCTTGACATATTGCACCTTCCATTTTGTCCAGATCACATATTTACGCTGGAAAAATGAGTTGGCTGAGTTTCAGGAGGACAAAAATATCAATTTTTGACTCATTTTTTAACCTGATTCACATGCCTTGGTCGTACATCTCGGACGCAAATAAAAGTGTGTAGAGACCGCACACAATACTAGAAGATATAGACACTAGGATCATTGAACATGGTCTAATATTGATTTTTCCGGGTGCATTGTGCTAAAAGATGTTAATTTGGGGGTGATGTACAAATTACCTTAATTTAATGCGCTTTCCTTCATAATTTCACATCTCTACTATTTCTCTTCGTTTTTACTCGGACCGTCTCTCTCTCTCTCTCAAATTTCTCCTTCTATATTTCTCTTCAATCCCTAACCCTAACCCTAGCTTTCGCCAGAATTTGTCCTTTCGGAGTTAATAGCATCTTCTATTAACAGGTAATTCTTCCTCTCTCTATTCTTGTAAAAATATGTTGTGTTGATAGTTGTACTATTTCGTTTGTTCGCAGTAATTAGCAATGAATTATTTGTGATTTATACATGTAATTGGTTATATTCTTGTTAATTGGGTGGTGAGTGGACGGGGAGTGAAGATTCAACTTTCCGTAGTAGGCTGTGCAGTGATGTTTTTGGAACCCTACTTTTCCTAATTGGTATATTCTGATGATTGTACTGGCAGTTATTTAGATAACAATAATTTTCTGTTTTAGAGACGAAAATATATTAGGATAACCAATTTAGGAACAGGTTGTATTGTTTACGTAATGGCTGGTTGTTTGCAGTAGTTCTTTTTTTCCTCTTATGTTTGTTGTTTGAGGAGAAAACGTGTCTCGACTATTGTAGTCTCGTGCCTGGTACTTTTTAATCTTGTAGTTGTGTTTGTTCTTTTAATTTTATATTTTCCTTCCATTTTAGTATATAACAAAATCAACGAGTTATGTTGTTTCTCACTAAGTAAAAGTAGTCATAATTTAATTAGTTGCATGACATCGTGTGGGTTCAATTGTTCTCCGAAAAAGAAAACAAGTTTGGTGTTGTTAACAGGTCCCAAGATAGAGTTTTCGAATTGGTTTATCTGTTTTGTGGTGCTTTCATATAATGTACGTCGTTGTGGAATTGTACCATTGACAATTTGTTGAAGACAAGCAACTATTTTGCAAGAATAATTTTAGTTCAGAAGAAGATATATGTTATTGATACCAAAAAATACTCTCTTGTGCCTTCTCTTTTCAGTTGGAGCTTCAGTCTTTGTTAACAAAGTATAGTTTGGACTTTGATGTATGTTTTTCTTAGGGATCTGTTTTGTTATGGCATATATGATGGTTGCTTGACCTTCTTTCCTCTCTTTCAGATGGCAACTAAACCCTTGACGAGTGAAGCCATTGCTATCACTGAGAAGAAAATGGATATGTCATTAGGTTTGTATATGGGCAATCCTGTACTCAGAGTTACTTATATGAGGACACTTCTATTTATTACATTTTCTTGTTTTTGTTCCATTTTTGTGCAGATGACATCATTAAAATATCAAAGACTAATGTTATGAAGCCTAAGAACCAAAGAGTTTCAGTAAGATACCCCATTTGACTCTTTTTCTTTCTTGCCTAATTGATTCCCAGTTTAAACATCCATTATACTATTTTTGAAATTGTTCCTTGCAGAATAGGGGTAAAAAAATTGTTAGCAATGTTGCTCAAGATAAATCTTCGAAAGTCCAGAGGTTTATGGACACAAGATCATCTCTCAGACAGGTATGTTGCAATCCTATGGAAATCTAGTTTGTCTTTCGTGTTGATATTCCTTTTTCTTCCTTTCTTTTCTTGTTTTGGTTTGTTTGGGTAGTCAGCGGTGGTGGTGCAGTGCGGAAATAGCATCTTTTGCGCTTGTTATTATGGTATGATTTTTTATTATCTTCTGGCGGGGAGCTCTTGCTCAAAGGAGGTCTAACTTTCAGGGAAATCAGTTCCCTTTATCAACTGAGGCTGCTAGAAAGGCTGCTGGTGCTCCTATTCGCAACAGAACTTTCAACAGGAGCATGCAATTCAATGTTAATAAGCCAATGAACTTTATTGACTCTATCTTTTTTTTTATAGACAATTTATTGACTCTATCGATTTGTATGTCTAATTGAAATGAAGATATTCCTGAAGGTGAAAAAAACTTTGAAATTAGTAACTTTACTAGAGTTCATTGACTCCGTGGTAATGAGATTAATGGTTTTTCGCTTTGTTGCAGGTAATTCGTGGTCTTTGTTTGGTTTGGCATGTGTCTCTGCTCTTATATTTTCAAAAGCATGCAATTATCTGCCTTCATTTGGTTCGGGGGAAGGGCACTATCTGCTTAAAGCATTTATACTGGAATAGAATGGATGGCCTTTCACCCATAGTGTACCTCCTCCTGGAAGTTGGTTTGGCAATGCATGCATGTAGAAAGTTTGGAGTTCCACTTTCGTTGTCTGTTGAAGCCAAGGAAAGTTACTTTGCTGTTGTATTGTGAAGCATAAATTCATGCATGGAAGTTTAAATGTGAACAAAGATAGACCTGCCACAAATTACTGTTCGAGGTGGTACTTTTTTGGGTTGTTGGTCCAAGTAGATCACATTCAAGTCTCCTTGTGCTTCTATCATCTGTGCATTTATTGAGGAACTGGATGATCTGTATCAATTACATCAGTCTTGCAAAATTACCTTGTTAAAAGGCTTAATCTCTAGGATGATTCTCTTTATCTCTTAAAAATTGAAAGCTTTTCATTTTTCCGTTTATCTGCTCTGCAACTCATCTGTTGACGAGCTTTTGGAACGGAAGATCAAGCGTATCAGAGCATGCCAACTCCTGTAGTCTTAGTATCACAGCGCCTACAGGAAGCTGTCCATTTCACCATCTGAAGTAGTTTCTTAAATTTCTATGCAGTGTACTATCACGTGTTTTCCTTGTGGGCCACATGTTGATGGGTTTGAGTACTGGATTGTGGTTCCCAGGATAACATTTATGTCTGATGTGGTTATTGTGCTTAAATGCAAGTCATTCATTGGAGCCCTTTGAACTTTGGAGTTGTGCACAGGATTGTCTGTTGGAACTGCATATACAAGTCAGCTTTTTAGTAACTTCTCGCTAGTTTGAAGCAACGTATATAGTCTTCGCGATTTGTCCCATCAGAGCCGTGTGGCTAGGACAGTTGTATTTCTAAAATCCTGCCAAGGGGGTGCATCAATTTACTTGCCAAGATCAAAGTAGTTTTAGTGACTAATATTTCAGACTTTTAAGGAAAGGGGTGACCTTTCCAGTACTTGTTCATGGACCTGTATCTCTAGGTGTTGGTCTTAATTCAAGTTTGTATATATGACTAGAAAAATAATGTGGTTCGCCTTTGGTTCCAGTAGGTTTTGTTTTTGCCTTGTCTTGCTTACAAACGGCGGGATAATAAAAAAGTGGATGCTGATCCACACTGCTTTTGAGTCATGGCGGTTGAGTTTGTTCACCGACTGATTGCTTATCCCAACTCCGGACGCCTTCTAGTTTCCTGGTAGGATTATTGTACCTCACATTTTTATATATACTTCCATTTTCGTTTATTATGTCATTGCAGGTTTGGGGGGCCGAATGTGCAAAAGGTTGCTGCAAATGGAGGTGACTTTACTGTGAAGGTAATATTCTCATGTTCAATACCCTAGTAATTGTTGGGACATATTATATATTTCTACTCATTGGTAAAATTTAGGGAAAATTGCCAAAAGAACTCTAAAATAAACTTTTATACTCAAAGCTAATTTATGAAAATATTTCTCTATCTAAACTATCCATTCGACAAACTTTCGATTCGAACAAATCCAACAGATAAGATTAACCCTTGAGTTCTAGGCTTCAGAATTGACCAATTCAATCTTTTTATGGATAACGTTTTGTTTTGATTTATTTTTAAAAATAAATTGTACATTATACAAAAATTAAAAAAAAAATGAACTTAACATAGTAAACAACACCAGTTAACAATTTAAAAACTTTAAATGATAAATCTGTATACAAAAATACAATTGGTTAATTTAAGTTATAAGGCTAAGGTCAATTGGGGCCATGAATTTGTAAACATTGTTGGGTTTTTTTGGATGAAAATCTTGTGGAATAAGGATAATATTATACGGATTTGGATTCAAAAATTTATTTTAAGGGTTCTTTTCAGTAATTTTCTCTAGAATTTATTATTCATCATCACTCATAACGTCCATTAGAAGAAACCACATGCCTTGTGAGCCAGCTTCTTGGGAATGGTTCAAGTTGTGGAAAAATCATGTTATGTTTGCGCTTCATGTAAGTTTTTATTATGTACTAGGTATAAATATTTACAGTTTAGTAGTCATGTCATTATTGTCAATATGCAGAAACCAGTGCACCAAGTGAATGTAGCGCAGAAGCAGAAGCCTCAAACCCTAGACTCGCTTTTTGCTAACATGAAGGAGCAAAGAATGAGAGTCTTGTCTCAGCAGAATAATGCATCAAGAATGAGGGTATCGTCTCAACAGAACAATTGATCAAGAAGAAACGGAGGTAGCCAGCAGTCTAGAGTGCCATGGGCAAGGAATCATTTTCGCAATTGATACTACCAACCAATTTGGTTCTCCCATATGGAAAAATGTTGTGTTCCGAGTCTTTGAAAACTAGGGAGTACTGAGATACTGAAGCACAAAAATTCCTTCTCTTTTCTATCATATTTGTTGGTTTTTGCAGTTTTTGACATCTTTATACTGAATGGTATTTGTACAGTATTTTACTTGTGGTCATTTTTGACACTGTTCTTTTGCTTTTTGAATGAATATTAGTCAATCTTTTGAAGTGTATTGTATCGCCTATGCATTTGTGATTCTAATTAAACTATATATTTTTTGGTAGACCATTAAACTATAGTTTGAACGAAGGTGTGATGTCAAAGACTTTCTGATTGTACTTTACAGCCGAACAAAATAGGTATTAAGCTTTGAATGTAATAGTGTCCCTTATTTCCATCGCAAAGAACATCACTCCCTATGCCCGGATACTCGGAATTTGGATTGTGCTCTACCGTTTGGCGTAAGGACACTTTGGTTATGTTTGATTGTATTTTCAAGTATCTTTTTAGGATTTTGTACAGAAAATGTAAATTATCGGTGTGTGAGAATCTGGGGGTTTGTATGGTTTTGTTTTCAATTTCAATTCTCATTTCTCAGTCACTTTGAGACTCCAAAATCCAAATCGTGGGGCATTTGTTTTCATTCAAGATTTCGATTCTCAATTTCAAATAATGTCTCTCATGTCTCATCTCATTTTTAAATTTTCAAATTCCAATACCAAGCTCTCTGGCATCTTCCCAATGACAACATCAATCTCATCTATCACTTACACCCATCACAATTATTATCACACACTCCATTCTCATCCAATATAGCTAACCAACTTCATTAACAACTACATATCAATTTTGCTTTATGTCTAATCAAATACCCACATTTTATAATATTTTATCTTATTTATTTAAGAATGTACGTCTTTTCATGTTAAAAAATATCTCAAACGACATTCATCCAAACAAATTTTCATTTTCAACTTAAAAATTAATAATCCAAAACAACTCATTCAAACAAGTTTGAAAGTCATGTTTTCAGCATTGAAAATGAGATTTGAAAACGAAAACAATACCATACGAGCCCTTGAATTTTGTAGTATGTTAGGTTGTATTTTAGAAAAAAGGTTGGAAGTGGGATTAATGTGATATAAAAATGATATTTTACTGGGATTTAACGTAGTAAATGATTGATTTAGTTACAAAGTATGAGTGATAATGTGTTATGCTCGAAAATGTGTAATAATGAATGTTTGTACAGAAAAATGTGTAGTAAAAAATGAGAATAAATATTTTTTTTGAAAAAATGGATTTGGAAGTAAATTTATATTCTTCTCCAAAAGTGTGGACAAACATAACCTTTTCTTTTCAGTTTTTAAAGCCTTTATCATCCTTGAGAGATTAAGGATGTGTTTGGAAATACTTTTGGAGATGGAAATTCATTTGTGAAAATGTTAGTTGTTTGGTAATCAAATTTAAATGAATTTTTGGAATAAATCACTTTTGATTGGAATAAGTTTGTGAGAAACGTAGTGTATATATATACTATGTATATGTGAAGGTTTTCCATATATTAGTTTCCTGCCTTATATAGGTTTATGTTTTTGGCTAGGTTTTACGTTTTTGTATATATATATATGTACCTTCTGCCTCTTGGCCGTGAATATGAGAAATACAAGAAATTATTTTCTCCCAAAGAAATTTATCATGGCATCAGACTAAGGTAATCTGACAACCCTACATAAGATCGATGAACATGGCTGGAGACGAAGGAAAGAAACCTACATCGCCATATATCTTGAATTCCAACAACAACCCGGGAAACATAATTACCTAGGTGCAATTGAAAGGTGATAACTATGATGTAGATGTGGGTTCATGCGATTTGAACCTCGTTAAGAGCCAAGAAGAAATTTGAATTTATAGATGGAACGGTGAAACAACCTAAAGACGATTCGCCTGACTTGGAGGATTGGTGGACGGTGAACTCGATGTTGGTCTCATGGATAATCAACACAATTGAGCCAATTTTGAGATCTACCATAACATACATGGAGATCGCGAAAGATCAGTGAGAAGATATACAAGAAAGCTTTTCGATTGCTAACGGGCCTCGAATTCAGAAAATCAAATCCGATCTTGCGGAGTGGCAAAAGGGGGTTTCGATCATGATCTACTATGGAAAATTGAAGCAATTGTGGGAACAATGGCAAATTAGGATTGAATCCCGACGTGTAGATGCGGAGGTTGCAATTGTAATCTCTCGGCTGAGCTTGATAAGAAACGTGAGGAAGAGAAACTTCATCAATTTTTGATGGGTTTGGATGACGTAATATATGAAAAAATTTGTTCCAATATCCTGAGTAGTGAGCCTTTGCCTAATGTGAACAAGACATACTCACTATTGTGCCAAGAAGAACGTGTGTGGACCATCACGCGAGGAAAAGGGGAACAAGGAGAACCTAGCTATGAGCTTCGCTGTGCAAGCTAATTTGGGAGGCTGGAAAACTGGAAAGGAAACAAAAGACAAATCTGAGGAGGTGTGCTCGATTTGCAAGCGGAATGGACAAGGGGCTGAAAATTGTTTTCAACTTATCGGGTATCCTTATTGGTGGGGTGATCAATCGAGAGGAGCCAGACGATCCGGACGTGGAACAACCCGAGGGCAAGGAGGTCAGAACCGTTGTCGTGGTGGTCCCTTGAGAGCCTATGCTGCTCAGGCTGCAGAGTCGTCTTCCCAATCAACGATGGTGACAAAAGGGGACCGAGTAGCCCTGGGGTCATTGAGTGGGGAGCAATGGACAACTTTTCTGAACTTATTGAATTCTTGCAAATAGGGTGCAAATGAAAAATTGACTGGTAAGATAAACTTAAGCTGGATAATTGATACAGGCGACTCGCATCATATGACTGGAAATTTGGCAAGTTTGAGTGACCTAAAAGATATGACACCTTGTTTGGTGGGACTACCGGATTGGTGATCGAGTACTGGCCCTGAAAGAGGGGTCAGTTTACTGAGGAGAATACATGAAATTGAATAATATTCTCTTTGTTCCGAAGTTAAATTGTAACTTAATTTCGGGGTCTCAATTACTTGTCGAATCAAATTGTAGTATCCAATTCACTAATAAATTTTGTCTTATACAGGACCGCACTTCGAGGATGGTGATTGGAATGGGTGAATTGTGCGAGGGGCTTTATTATCTCGCAAGCATCGGTTAAAGCTTGCAAGGCTAGTCGCGATTCTTCCTTATTGTGGCATAGGAGGTTGGGACATCCGTCTACAAGAATAGTAGGATTAGTTTCTGATGTTGAATTTAATATTTTAGATTTTGTGTTGAGAATAAAACTTGTGATGTTTGCTTTAGAGCCAAACAAATGAGAGAAGTATTTTATCCAAGTGAAAATAAATCTCATGAAATTTTTGAGTTAATTCATTGTGATATGTGGGGACCATATCGTGTCAATTCTTCTTGTGGTGCTTCATATTTTTTTACAATTGTTGATGATTTTTCAAGAGCAGTGTGGATATACTTGTTGATTGATAAAACTGAAGTTAAGCATACTCTTAGAAATTATTTTACCATGATTAAACGCCAATACGATAAGGATGTGAAAATTGTTAGGAGTGATAATGGAACCGAATCGTGCTTGAAAAACTATTTTGAAGAAAATGGGATATTGCATCAGACCTCTTGTGCAGGAACACCCCAGCAGAATGGTCGTGTAGAGAGAAAGCATCGTCATATTTTAAATGTGGCTAGGGCTCTTAGATTTCAGGCTAATCTTCCCATCGAATTTTGGGGAGAATGTGTTTTAACTATGGGTTACTTGATAAATCGGACCCCTACCAAGCTTTTAGGGGGTAAGTCACCCTATGAAATAATGTTTGGGGAAGCTCCTTGTTATAAACATCTTCGGGTTTTTGGTTGTCTTTGTTAAGCAAAGTTTTTGAATCGTGATAAGTATAAATTTGCTAGTTGAAGTAGACGTTGCCTGTTTGTAGGGTATTCTTTTGGTAAGAAAGGTTAGAAACTTTATGATCTTGAAACAAGAGAGTACTTTGTATCGAGAGAGGTGATATTCTCTAAAATGAATTTCCATATATCAAAGAAAGGAAAATTGGTGACCTTGGGATAGTTAGTGGTGGCGAGGATAAGTTAATTGGGGATGACGGGGCAAGTGATAAGGCACTCGGGAATACGGGGCTGAATGATACGGTTAGTGATGTAATGGGGGGCAAAGTGGACGTAGGAGAATCGAGTCCTCACGATGAGCTGCTTGGACGCGGTCATAGAGTGAAACGTCCTTCAAGCCGATTGACAGATTTTGTGACTCACACTACTCAGTACATAAGCCCTTCTGTGCGTTTATCTCAACCATTGCCATCCTCAGGTACGCCTTATCCTATAGCGCATTATGTGATTTGTGATCATGTTTTTGTGCAACACTTATCCTTTTTGGCAGCTGTGACTAGGGGTGCCCACGAGCCGAGCTCGAGCCGAGCCTGGCCAAAATTCTTGGCTCGATCTCGTTCGAACTCGATGTTGGGTCGAGCTGAGCTCGAGCTTGAGCTAAAACAATTTTTTTTATTTAGTTAATATATATTATATTATTAATTTTGTATTAATATATATAATTAAATATAATCATCATAAATATTTAATATTTAATAACTAATACATATATAATATTATATGTATGTATATATTAAAAAATAAATAAAATATTATATTATATATATATTAAAAAAAAGCAAAAATTTTTTTTTTTTTACTTCGAATAGGCACAATCAGGCTCGAGCTTTTTTCGAGTCAGCTTGGCTCATTGCACACCCCTAATTGTGACAAAGGGAAGAGAGCCAAATTGTTATGGTGAAGCGGTGAAGGATGTTAGATGGAGAGAGAATGAAATTGAGGCACTTGAACATAATCAAACATGGACGGTGGAACGATTGCCACCAGGAAAGAAAGCTATAGGAAGCAAATGGGTGTACAAAATCAAATACAATTCGGATGGTACCGTTGAACAGTATAAGGCGAGATTGGTGATTCTAGGCAATCATCAAGTCGAGGGAATTGACTACAATGAAACTTTTGGTCCCGTTGCCAAGATGTTTACTGTTCGAACATTTTTGTCAAGGATAGAAACTTCACCAAATGGATGTTCACAATGAGTTTTTGCATGGAGATTTAGGGAAGAGGTATATATGAAGATGCCTCCTGGTTTTGCGACTTCGCAGCCAGGGGATGTGTGTCGCTTGCATAAATCTCTTTATGGGTTGAGACTGTTGTGAATCTAACCAGCGGATAAAAAATTTTCTCGATTCATAAAGCCCGGACTCAATTCATGTTTTGATAATTTATTTATACATAAAATCAAAATTACAAGTTGAAAATGTAATCCAATTACCTTTTTTGATGAATTTCTTAAGCCAAGCTTTGAGAAGCAACATATTGTTCCTTTCTCTAGGTTATCACGCGAAAGATGATCTTCAATCTTGAAGCTCGACCTCCTCTACCTCAGACTGGGTTGGGCGACTAGGGTTTATGGGGAGGGAGAAAAGATTTTAGTGTTTCACTCTTTTTCACTCTCTAAGATGAAAAATCGCATAAAAGTTATATTTTTAGTTAATCACCTAGTGTTTAAATAAAAAACAGCTCCTTTGAATTAGTGAGAAGGGGCGGCCGACTTGACCTAGGGGATGGGTTTACTGGGCTTCATCTAATTCCAAGCCCAGTGTTAAGTATTTAAATAATATTCCCAATCCAATCCAATTGGTAATTAATTAAATACTAAACTCCTTTCATTAATAGCACTTTATTAATTCTAAATTAAAAATACTATTAATATTGATTGAATAAAATTATTTAATTATAATAATTAAATATATTTATTATAATCAATACACATTCCTTTGATAATTTCCACTCTAAGTGAAATTATCAAAATACCCTTCATGAAGTAAAACTTCTTTATTTTATCATCTTTACATAGCGTGACTCTCTAGGCTCGTCTTGATCGGCATTGGGAGGATTCCAAAGATATAGTTATCACCAAGCCATTCCCGTGAAGCTATACCGAAACCCAATCAAGTACGAGATGAATATTTCATCACGAACCTTTATGTTATAATTACCATATGAGTATAAACTCTTTACTGATGCAACCCAATCAAGTAAGAGTCATGGAACATCAACCTCATATAACTTGATACTATACTACAATCATATTGATGTATAATTATCAAACTGCCCTTTATATTCAATACAAGTCAGTCATTAATGATTTGGCCAAAGAATTTAATTTCACAACACCTATGACGTACAGGTCGCTTCTCGTTTACTTTCAAGACAGTGAATTCCTTATTGGCAGTCCACTTCCCATCGTCGAACGCTACAATTGAATCGTACTTCAAGGTCGACCCTACCAACCGGTGATTGAGTCTAACTACTCTAATAACTTATTCAATGGTACGAGTACAATGTAAAGGACTCCTTAGGTCGAAAGTTTACTCATACTATCATAACCGGTAATCCTTATCACTGACTGTCACCGAGTAAAACTCATGTGATAGATTACAACAAGTCGTATTCAAATATGTCAACTCTATTAATCATATTCATGAACCAACTCTCACTATCCAATCAGTGTAAGACTAGCACTTTCCTTGTCAAAGCAAGTGTTATACGAGTTGAACCTAAACGCCCAATTTAGATTCTTTAACTCGTGAACCATGTTTATAAGATCAAGCACTTAACTCCACTAGTGCTCATACTGGAAAAATTGCAGTTTTCGTCCCGTAAGTTGCCCACTTTTCGATTTTGGTCCCATTGGATAGGGATGTGCCACATTTAGTCCCATAAGTTAAATAAAATCTCAATGTTGGTCCCATTGGATAGGGATGTGCCACATTTAGTCCCATAAGTCAAATAAAATCTCAAATGTTGGTCCTATGGGCAATCTGATTTTCCATCTTTTGTAAGCCAATTTTTTAGCTCATTTCAGTCCAAGACGTGTATTTTTCCCTCTAGTTACTATTCCTAACTGAAGTATGCAATGCACGTGCCTTGTTTCGTTTAATTTTAGACGAAAACTTACCCATGGGACCAACATTGAGATTTTATTTGACTTATGAGACTAAATGTGGCACATCCCAATCTAATGGGACCAAAATTGAAATGTGAGCAACTTACGGGATGAAAATTGCAATTTTTCCTGCTCCTACTTATCAAATAAGTAGTGGTGAGTGCACCTTGATCTTAAGGACCTATTTGTTCACTACATTCAATGTCACAATTAGATTTATAAGAACAAACTCAATGTCTTTTATTAATTATTAATAATATTCATACAATATAAATAAAATGCCCTCTTAAATCTAATTCCTCAATGGCATAGAGGGCAAAACACCTAACAGAGATAGGCTCCACATTGCTGGTTTGCTAAACTGGCGTCTGCTTTAAAACGGTATGGGTTCTGTCAATCTCATTCTCATTATTCATTGTTTACTTGGAATCGAGGAACGATACAGTTAAGTATCTTGGTGTATGTTGATGATCTCGTCATTGTTGGGACTCATGGTGGTGCGATTCGAGAGTTCAAGAAATATTTGTGTCAATGTTTTTGCATGAAAGACTTAGCAGTCTTGAAATATTTTTGAAGTTGCCAGGAATAAGGAGAGTCTTTTTCTTTGTCAACGCAAGTATGCCATGGATGTTATTGCCGAAGCAAGTTTGTTAGGTGGCAAACCGGCTGATTTTCCAATGGAGCAAAATCATCATTTAGGAATGATAGAAGGAGCATTCTTGAATGATTTCAAAGAAATTTATCAAAGTCACTTCTCCAAAAGTCCATTTGGAAGTACATTTTAGTGACTTTTAGATTTTTTTTTTCTTCAACACTTTTATAAGAAGTTACTTAACTGTAATTTTGCTAAACACTTTACATTTTAACAACACTTATTTGAAATGTCAATTTTGAAAAGTTCATCCTATAAATAGACTTATTAATTGGGGAAATTCTATAATAGATCGGGTCCAATGAAGCCGATTTATTTAACATCATTGGATGCAAGTGTATTGAGTAATTTTTAATATCTTGTCCTTGCATCCAATAGTATATGGTGTAATGGCCCTCTTGAATCCGGTTTGGCATATAATCACCCTATTAATTTTTAAATGAATCCAAATGTAGGAGATGTTATACTTTCTGATATAATAAAAAGTAGCAACTCCACATCATTCATGGGGGTGTAGCTCATATGGTAGAGCGCTCGCTTCGCATGCGAGAGGCACGGGGTTCGATTCCCCGCACCTCCATATCTGTTTTCATATGTATATATAGATATATATATTCATATTTTTTTAGCCACAAAACAACAATCTTTGTCCGTAGCTTAACGTCGCCTTAAATTCCATCGATTTTTCTTCTGTCTTCCTTACAACCTCTCATTCCTCATCTCCGACTTCTTCTTCTTCTTCTTCTTCTTCAGTTCTCGCTCAACTCCATAATCCCACCATTTCTTTATCAAAAAATCAAATATTACACACATATGTGACATGACACTTGTTCACTACTGCTGCCCCTCCCATTTACTCCCCCTCCCCATTCACTACCCCCTCCTCAAGCACAACCACTTTTGTTACTTCCTCCTCCCCACCAAGGCCTACCATACGCCGTCGTTTTCACCTCCCCCCATTTCCAAGAACTTCGTCGCCGCATCCAAGAGCAACCAGGTGTCGCCGTCGTCGTCTGAGGAAGGGAAGTTGCGGGCTTCCGAACTTTTCGATGACGACGAGCTGTTGGGTCGGGTTTCCGCCGCCAAAGACGCGGCCGAGGTCTTGTTTTTGATCTCGGAAGTGCGAAGGAAGAATGGCGGCGTTGTGACTGCTTCTGATTGTCGTTTGATTATCTCGGCTGCGCTTGATCGTGGCAATGCTGACCTGGCTCTCTCTGTCTTCTCTGCCATGCGTTCCAGCTTCGAACACGGTGCGTAAACGGTAAACCTTGCGTACGAGTAATGTTCTGTGTGTGTGTTTTTGTGATTATGGTCATAAAAATTGGGAGTTATAGTGAAGACCGGTTCATTTTAAGGGTGACGATTCATTTTTTTCTTCTTACGGACGTGAAGAGAGTGACCATTAACTTGCTGGAACTGATTGAATTAGGAGTCATTATCAAAATGTAGGCCTTGTTTTGTTTATGTTTTTGAGATAGTATCCAGAAGATTTCTCGGGAAATGTGTGTGAAAGAGAAAGAGGAAAATATTAGTTGGAGTAAATGATTATTGATTGATGATTGTGTGAAATGATGAATGTAATGACTAGGGAAAAGGGAAAGCGAAATTGAGAAAATGTGAATTTGGATGAAAATAGTTTGTATTGTGGTTTTTTAGGATTTGTGATTCAGAATATAGAAAATGGAATTCAAAAACATAAACAAACAAGACCTTAGTATTTTAAGGGACATTTTGATGGTAGCCTTTGGTTTATTGGTTTCTTATATGAAGCGTTCTTGGTGCTTACCTTGCTTAATTACCTTTTTTTAATCTCTAATTCTCTATATTTTAGAATGTTGATATGGTTGGTCATAGTATTGGAGTTCATAATAGTGTTGAAGTGGTACGGCTTGGCATCCTTGTTGAGTGGATTGTCTAATAAAAACTAATCTTTTGAATGCTTTACTTATGTCTTTGAATTGTTTCTCTGCAACAACGATGAACTTGTGTTCTATGGCACACAGATGATCCACGGCTATGCTTGTAATCATAGACCTGTCATTCGTTTCTCTTACCCAATATATGCTTATTGCAATCTACCGGATTTTTCTTTTTTATTGTTGATTTACTCATTCGGGCGCTGGAAATTTCATTCAAATTCCAGGCTGGGGTGAGAATGCTACATCAGTTGATAGATGGAAGTGGTCAAGGCCAGATGTACATACTTACGTATTATTAGTCAAGGGTCTTGCAGCATCACTAAGGGTTTCAGATGCCCTTAGAATGATTGATTGTGTTTGTCGTGTGGGAGTGTCTCCTGGAGAAGAGGTATTCTTTTGTATGATTTACATTTGATTTGCCATGGTTGTATAACAGAGACCTGTATGAGATTGCTTTAAAGATTACCTTTGATTACTTTTGGCGGTTTGTATGCAGCTATTTTTTTTAGGAAGTGAGATTTTTCTTATTTTTATATTTATGCCTAGAATTATTCTTTCTAAACCAACTGCTAATAAAATCATTGTGCAGGTCCCTTTTGGTAAGGTTGTGAGATGCCCGAGTTGTATGATAGCTGTTGCTGTTGCTCAACCACAGCAAGGGATTCAGGCATGTGTATTTAATCTTCCTCATATGTTCAATCTTCTCATAGTTGACACATGCTTTCGGAATATCTGCGTTTTCTGGAATAAGATACTAAAGACTCACCAAGGATAAAGGACTCAAAACTTTTCATTATAATTTTTTACTTAGAGCTTGTATGGAGGGTGGCAATGGGAGCAGCATTTGCGCTTTTAATTCAGAAATTCCTTTTTCTCAGTATTGTGGATAATAAATGATAATTGAAAGTGTTCTATAGTTATAGTCGTGTGCAAACTGATCCTTTTGGGACTGAAACTATTTGGAGCATTCACTTATTATAAAGAATTTTATGTCCCTGCTTCCACTCTTCAGTTGATTGTTTACACATGAATGCCCATTATAGTTTTCATCATCTTTAGAGATTGGGACCAGGTCCTAATATTTATACTATTTTCAGAAAGTTTTGATCATCATGTGATCTGATCGAGTTTATTGGTTTTTGGTACAATGTGTTTATTTTCATTTTAATTATTAATATGGGCACTGCAATTTGCAGCTTGTGTCCTGCTCAAAGTGCCGGTACCAGTATGAACTAGTTTCAGGTGACATCCTTGCCATTGAATCAGAAGAAATTAGGTAGGCTATCATCATTTTAATATGTACTTGGTTCATGATTGGGAACAAATCATTTTTAGTCGGTGACAAACATGTTCAAAATCACCATATCCATCTTCAGCGACAAGAAACTTATATTACTTATCTTTTGCTTCAGTTGATAATAGAAGAGTATAAATGTGTATGATCTTGATAAGGATCTCCTCCTGACGAACGCAGCATGGATGTACCTGCATGGAAACGTGGGCTACAATTCTTGCAAATAATGAAACAAAACATTCCAGCTGCTGTTCACTCAATAGTGGTACATATTTTCAATATATATATTTTCTCATTTTTTGATTTGGAGTATAGATCAATTACATACTCTCGCTCTTGTAGGTGGAGACCCCATCTGGCATGGCGAGAACTCACAGGTTTGCCACTGAGACAGTTGACCTCCCCGCCCAGGAAGGAGAAAGAGTAACTATTGCTGTAGCAGCTCCAGCGAATGTTTACAGAGAGGTGGGTCCACTAAAGCTCAGCCCGCGAGCTCCCAATTTCTACCCCGGCGAGCCAATTTGTTTGACAAATCATAAGGATGGTCGAGAATCTCGATTACTAAGAGCACCCCAAAAAGACTTAGGCAAATCCATGCTGAACAACCCATCTATGCTGTTTACTATTCTAGCGGTGTTTGCCACTGGAGACGCTGCTTCTGGAATACTTGATCCTAGCTTGCCTCAGTTAATTGCAGTTGCTGCTGTTTCTTCACTCACTGTTGGGGTGACTTTTAACAGTCTCGTTCTTCGACAACTTAACAAGGCAGGTCTCTTTGTGACTAATCATTTGTTATGTTTTGTTTTCGGGGTACTATGATGAATTGTCAATTTTAATTTTCCTTTTCATGAATATTATTTAATCACCTTGCTTGTGAAATGTGATAGCCTGAAAATTTTGAAGCTGTAGGTAGCATTAGAAGATACCACATAGAACATTGAATTAATTTTCTCTGAGTTTCAATTTGAAGGACCAATTACTTAATCCTTGATGTAGTGTTTGTCTGACATAATTACTTATTTTCTTGCCAGCTACCTCAGAGATCAGTGGATATAACTTCCATTAGGCAGCAGCTTCTGTCTCAGTACGATGTACTTCAGTCTCGCATCAAGGAGTTGAAAAAGGCTGCTGAAAATGAGGTTCGACCGTGGAACGTTGTCGACTTTATTGATTGTCATGGTTGAAGAAAGTGTTCTGAAAAAATCATTTATTTCAACTTGGATTGCAATAAAGAGCAACAAAGATATTAAATAAAAGTAATTTTTTGCTTTTCGTCCTGGTATGACCAGTTTCAATTTATATGAAACTTAAGAAGGAGCAGAGTTTATGAAACTCATCTTATAGCTATTAAGAGAACCGAAAAAAGAGCTGATGTTTGATTTATTTATGCGAACAATTCCTATATGATTTAATTGCCCTGATTATAAATTGAATCAATCTTCAGGTGTGGATGCTTGCTCGCATGTGTCAGTTGGAGAACAAAATCTATGCTGTTGGAGAACCATCTTACCGGTAGGCACTCTATACCTTTCTTATACCTCTTCGTCAACTTTAGCATGAATCTCCACATGATGAAATAGATGAATTTTCTTCTTGTTGTTCATCTTTAACGGGCTTTTACCTTCGTTTTAGTGCTCGAAGAAGTAGAGTGAAAAGGGTACGCGAAGGCTTGGAGAATTCCCTCAAGAATAGGATTGAACTGATTGAAAGCTATGCTAGAGTATGTTATCCATCCCGAATGAGCATCGGATCAAATAAGAAATTGAAGCTCACTTTTTGAATTTCTCTGGACATTAGGTAATGAATAAAGCATAACTATACTTTACATTCTTGTCTATCAGATTTCTTCAATGATAGAAATTGAGGTAGAACTCGACTTGGACGTTATTGCTGCCGAAGCAGTCAGTAATACGGTATGTTATGTGCCCATATATCAGTTAGATCAAGAAAGACTTATCTGGCTTGGATTTCATATTCATAATGGTTGTGCAGGAAAATATTGCCGAGCAGATAAACCAAATCATGGAGATTGAGAATCTCGAAGAGGTTTGTAGGGTTAACTTATATAGACACTCCATGCATATGACTGCCATTACGAAAATGAAAAACACCCCGGGATTTGAGAAATTATTGTAACTTCCCAACATATTACAAGTGCACCCCCTAACAATAAAAGCAAATTACAATTTCATTCCCTGGTTTTCTAGTTGTGAGGATATGGGGTGTTTTGATAATTTGTAAAACATAGGTGCCTCGTGGTAATTTCCCAGTAAGTAAGGAGGTTGCATGTAATTTATCCCTATTATTATTCACTGCATTAAACAATCCCTCCGACCCACACACGCCACGATCATTCTACCGATGGGTTATTCCCGGTCTACTACTGACCCTTGGATCGTAAGGGACCAGGGTGTTTTACAACTCAATGGGAAGATTATTCGCTATATAACAGTTCGATTCATCTGTGATTGCAGAAATGGAGAATCCAAGCCGAGGCAAATGATGAAGCTGAAAGACTTCTTAGTTCTGAGCCTAATCCAACTGAACAGGTCTTCGACACGTAGTTGTTTAAGAACTCCGCGCAAGTTGGTATCCTTTTCATTAATATTTGCCCTACCAAATGTAGCCATGATCTTTCCGGTTGAAGATATTGCCTCTTATGCAAGAAGAGGACATTGTCCTCACTTCTAGGTTATCTCACATGATGTTGTTGAAGGAGCATCACAGCAATGCGTAAAAAGTGCCCGGTTTTTTCGAACCAAATTTGGATGGAATTTTTTTGGCAATTCTTTGTACTTAGAGATGGCTTGCTCAAGTTAATCTTTACTTTTGTAGAAGAAAACTAATGTAAATGAAATTCTTGATCATGTAATTTATCATTATGTTTCCCTGTGTACTGTAATTGAGTAATGTGGAAATTTTAGCACTTATTCATAATGATTTGGGGGCAACCCAGCGGAGTTGGTCGGGTAGCTGAGACTTGTACCTTAGGGCACAGGTTTGATTCCCCTTGAGGAAATGCCTATTAGCCTCCTCTGTTGTGAGTCTGTCAGCTATAGACAACCTATGCGCTTATCTCTCTTTTATGGTTTGTAGACTATTGCACAAGAGTGGAGTTTACCTAATGCGCACCCTAAGGGTAGCGGTTGTGGGTTTCTCTCGTCATCCAAAAAAAAATAAAAATATTCATAATGATTTGGAGTATGAAATGTCATATTAAAGTGGAATTAGCTGGAAGATGAATGAGTAATATAATGAAGGAATTTAGCTGTCTTATATATTTGGTGTCACAAAACAATCATAATTAGGCGATGAAGTGACAATCCGACAACAATTGCGGTTGCTTCAAGTAATCTTCATGAGTCGATACTAATTTGTTTGTTAGAATGTTTTACGGGTCATTATTAGAGGCTCTAAAGGACTCTGGATACTTAAAAAATAAAATAAAAAAATCGTAAATGATCTTTTCTTTTTACAGGAACTCATCGTAAATGATTTTTATTTAACAAGAACCCATCGTATATATGATTAATAGTGACTGTTTTGGATTAGGAGTTACGGGACTCGCTAAAAATCATTGACACTTTGATGTTTTCATTCTTTTCTTTTCTTTTCTTTCTTAATTAACAGTGTTTTCAAATTTCATCCTTCTTTTTGTTACTTTGAAGAGAAAAACAGAAAAAAACAAGTGTAAGTGTAATATTTATTCTGAACAAAACACGTATATTTAAATGCATTTTGTAAGTAATTAAAAATCATAAAAAAAAAACATACTATTAAATATGGGAGGATAAATACCTCTCATAATTGTACTCGTCTATTAGTATCCACTACATTTTATTCAACAAAATTCAAGATTATATTTGAAGAGATTTTATTAGTTAAATACCGCACCTTCAACGTTTTTGTGCTCCAAAGTGGTAAAATTGATAATGACAGAAGAATACGGTAGAGGCTGAGAGCCGAAAAATTCTAAGGTGGACCGAGAGTATTGCTCCCGATTCATTTTACACCACACATTTAAAATGAGTGAGGTGGTTTTCACATCCGCCCACCCTGTATAACCCACTCCACCCCAAATGTTTATATGATAAAAAATAGACCGAGAGCAACTCTCAGTACACTATAGAATTACTCCCTTTTTTTCTTCTTTTGATCATTGAGAGCCTTCTTTATGTTCTGTCTAAAAGAATAAAGCCACGTCATTTTCTGCTACTTTACTTTGAAGACTTATATATGAACTTTCGTAATTCAAATTAAACTTCTATACTTCTTCCTCATTGGACAGAATCTTCTATCGCGAACTCTATTGTGCTCAGTAGAAGATCCTATGTGCCCTCCCGGACCTTACACTTCACCTGTATTTTGTTTAGTCCGGTAAATTTCAAGTTATCCTTCTGAGTTTTTGGAACAATGTCTCGGAATAAAATTGTGAAACTACGTAAGGTTCATCATATTTTATTAGTTGTGATTATTAGGCCTGTCATTCGAGCTTTATGAGTCGAGTTTAGGGTGACTCAAGCTTAGAATCATCGGACTTAAATATTATAGGCTAAAATCAGCTCATAATTTTTTTCTATGGCTCGACTCAAACTCAAACTCACATTTTTCATAAACTTTGGATTTATTTCGGGTCGGCTCATAAATTTTTGTCAAATATTAAAAACGTACACAATAAAATCATATTAAGAGACTAATTCTGAATAGTACACTAAATAAAAGTTTACGCTTATGTAAGATTATGTGTAACTTCAAAATTTTCTAATAGAGTCGTGAACTTTACAACAATGATTAGTAAAAATTAGAATATTTCTCAATATACATGAAGTGACATAAAACAATAGAAAGTTCATCCAAAGTCTCTTTAGACAAATGTTTCTCTAGCATTTAAGTGCATTTTTGTATATTAAAATATTTTGTTATGACATTAGGAAAATTGCTCTGTCATTATCACTAGTGACAAGCCTTAACAATTATGAGTTTGAGCTCAACTCACAAATCAATCGGACACATTGTGTAAGTTCAAGCTCAACCACCCTCACATTTAATTAGGCTGAACTAAAAAATAAACAGTATGAACAATCAGCTTTCGGTCGGGCCGACTCGATTGATAGTGCTAGTAATTATACCAAAATTTTGTATCTCGAAAACCACTAACAATATTTTTTTATATTGTAAAACTAAGCAAAATTCACCATATTTTATTAGTTGTAAATATACCAAAATTTTATATCCCAAATACCACTAAAATCATTAGTGAAATTAGGGGAAAGAATAAGATGTAATAAAATTCAAATTCAAGGATGAACTCACTGGCTGGCTATTCAATTTCAAAGCCCTATTCTCTCTGTCTCTCTCTCTATATATATATAGGATATGGATCAAATACATCTCATTATATTAGGTAAGATATAAGACTCAATCTACACCATTGATACCATTTGATCCCAAGATCTGGATTTAATCCATTTTTCAGTTTGTATAATTTTTTTTAATGATGACAGGGGTATTTTAGTCAATAAACGTAAATAAGATGCAGGATCAAAATCAAATCCCCCTTATCACGCCCATAACAGATTTTTTTTCTCCAATTCATTTTTTCTTTCCAATTTCAATTCGATCAGTTCACAGAACTCAATTAATCATCCACAAACTCAATATACAGAAATCAAATTCCTCTTATTTACGTTATTCATCATCAAACTCAATTAATCATCAAGCTCGATTCATCATCATCGTCAATTCATGCGAGATAGTAGCTGTAAAGATCGAAAGTTTGGGATTTAAGAATTCGTCTTCTGTTAATTTTTGTGAAATGATTATTAGGTCTTTTTTATTTCATGTATGGGTTAACTCCTTACTGAACATAGTACCATGTGGTTTGAATTGATTATTTATGAAGTGAATTTGATTTTTGCATGCGTAGAGGTTCATTTGATATTGTTTTCTTCAAAAAAAAATTACATTAAACCATTATACAGTATTTTATACACCATTATACAGTAGCTTATAAACCATTATACAGTAACTACAACGGTGATATACAGTGTGTGATTAGTCACATACAATTATTGAATTCAAACCATTATACAGTATCTTATAAGCCATTATATAAGATACTTTGGGACGGAGGGAGTATTATTTAAGCTATTATATACTGTATATTGGATACAAAAAGGGAATTGATGATGATATTATGTATTTGTGATTTACAATCTACATTATACTGATTTTTTAGTGTATAATACACTAATATTTGCTATATAATAGCTTAAATAATACTCCCTCCGTCCCAAAAAGGATGTCCACTATTCTACTTTTGTCTGTCCCAAAAAGATTGTCCCTTACTTTAAAAAGTAAGTTTTTATTAGTTAAATATCTATTATGCCCTTGACTTTATATCTAATGTTTTAGCATTAATATCAAAAAAAATTGTTTTAGTATTAATTCCTTTTATATATATCAACTCATTAATTTGATTTTGGTAATATAACCAAAATAGTCCTAAATTTCCATAAACAAAAAAGTAGGTATGGAATCTGGTAATATGTAACCTCCCAATTTACACTAAATTTCTATGTATATGGTACTTTAATTTAGGAGTAATTAATAGGTATGCAACACAATTTAGGAAAGCTTGATTGTAATATATAAACAATAAATATTTTATTAATTTGCATAGGGGGTAATTTGGGGATAGATACCTAAATAATTGACTTTTCTTAATTCCTACAAAAAGTCAAAGGGGACATCCTTTTTGGGACGGAGGGAGTATTGTAATGTTCTTTTATGACTACTGTGTGATGTGTTAGCTTACACTGTATAATACAATTACTTTATTATTTATACAATGCAGCAAACACAAATTACAAAACTCAAAAGATTGAGAGGCCTTTATATGGAAAAGATCCTTACTTTCGAGCTGAATACATTCAGAGACGACGTCATCAGTTGATCAAAGGAGGTGGAAAAGGCTCAAGCCCAAAAGAAAAAGGGATAGAAAGGGAAAATAAGAGCAACGCGTAATGGACACAAATTATGAATTGGTGTTAGTATAATGTAAACAATATATTGGATATATTAGAACGAAGGATAGCACTTCATCTTACGGTTTATTGTTTGACTTCTTTAAATTTCAGTGTTGGTGTTTTTTAATTTATGAGTTCTTGTTACAATGTAACTTTCATTTGGATCATTTGATTCTATACAATTTGTTCACTGCACATAACATGATATTGTAATGCACATTGAGTGTGTCATTTAGTGTTCATACATAATTTATACTGTGAAATTTTGATTCATATACAGTACATACATAAATGTTATACAATAAAGTATACTTCATTATACATTGACTAACACTTCATTATACAGTAAAAAGAATGCATTATAAAATGAAACATATTCATTGTACAGTATACAAATAACAATACATTATACAGTGAATGTGATGTAGAACAAGAAGCCGATGCATTTTTGGAGAAGTTTGAAGGAAGAAAAGTGAAAAATAAGCGAACAGTTGACGGTAAGACTTCAAACAGCCGTAACTTTTGATCCGCTTGGAATTACGGGGCCCACAAGATACCAAATCGAAGATCTTTTGGAGACGAATCCAATCAAATTTCTAGGACCATCTTACATTAGCGGATCGACCCCAAATTCCATCGTTTAGGCCTTCGTTTGGTCCGTTTAGTATTTTTTTTTTCAATTTTCAGCGTTTTCATTTTATTTTTAATTAATTATCTAGTTGTTGGATGGGGCCCAAATTTCTACACGTGTCATCTCATAGGATGAGGAATTTTTGGGTAAAATTTGGTGAATTTTTGGAGTCTTTTAGAATTATGTCAGTTTTTTAGTTGGATTAGGAATAGAAGTCCTAATTTAATTAGAATAGGAGTCTTTGCTATTTTTTATTTAAATTCCAGCAGTTTGTAGTTTTTGGAGGATTATCATTCATAATTGTCAATAAAATCTTTGCTTTTGCAATTCTTTGAGTGCGCTCAAATTTATCCGTAAGTTTTGAAGACGTGATCTTCAATTTTTACACAATTGATTGCTTCCGCTTCGTCAGAATAACACTTCATTATTCAGTAGATCATTAAAACTGTATCTACAAAAACACTCAATTAAACATTAGACACTGTGACAATTTGTTATACAATGAATAACACTGCATTATACAGTTAGTAACGTTTCAACATACAGTGAATATCAATCATTATACAGTAACCAATATAAAGACATACAAAAATTTCTAAAAAATGATCCACTTCATTATATATTCAATAACACTTCAGTATACATTGTATTATAATGTATTATACAATGAATATTATTTCATTATACAGTAACAAACTATATAGAAAAACATCTCTATTTTTCCTTTGATGGACAAGTTCTTGCATTATGCCCATCAATTTTTTCACACGCAACACATTTTCTCCTCTTAGGAACATGCTTGGATATCTCCACACTGCTCTTAATTCTTTTACCACACTCTTTAGTTCGGCTCATTTGTATCCTGTATATCATCATTATATGTACTGTATATTGTTATATAATATACTGTATAATGTAATACAAAATGCTGTATAATGTATTCAACTGACTGTTGGAAGGCGCACAATCACATGTTGTATATCCCTATTGTATGAACTGTATAATGTAATATAATACGCTGTATAATGTGTTCAAATCACTACTGAAAAAAAGTAAACAAACAATATACTGTATATCACCATTATAGTTTAATATATAATGATGAATAATCTACTGTTTAATATATACAATACATTACTTGCAAATGCAATTAATCCAATTCTATATTGATTTATTCATTGTTGTATATCACAATCTATTTAATGTATAATGGGTTACGAGTCCCTGTATATAATAAACATTAATATTCCAGTAACTCATACGATTTTGAAGATAATAACATAAATTGAAATGGATGATGTTTACGCATACCCGAATCCATCTCACCCATGAAAAACGTAATAAAAAACTATTGATAATGGAGGGAAAAAATGCAGAATTCGCGATGACGATGAATTGGCGATTATGATTCGAAAGAAAAAATGAATTTGGAAGCAGAATTGATGAATGATGAAGAGATTTTACGTTCTGGTAATGAAATTGATAATTTCTGTAAATAGATCGAATTATAATTAGAAATAAAAAATGAATTGGGAAGTAGAATCTGTTATGGAGCAATAACAGAGATTTGATTTTGATCCTGCATGATAATTGCATGAGTTTGTTACGTTTAGTTGACTAAAATGCCCCTACCAGCATTAAAAAATATTATATAATCTGAAAATGGGTTAAATCCAGACCTTGGGATCAAGTGGTATCAATGGTGTAGATTGGGTCTTATATCTTACCCAATCCAATAGAATGTATTTGATCCATACCCTATATATATTATTCTAGACAAAGGGACACTCTGACCCGACAAATTTGGGCCGATAATTTTTTTAATCATGAGCCACACATGCCTTATAAAACTTCAAATAAGGAGAGAAAAGTCACAACTTGTGACAATCTGAAATTGAACCCAAGACCTCCCAAATGAAAGTGAAAGGTAGTACCACTAGGCTAACATGCTTCGGGTCAAAGCCCTATCTATGACTGAGAAATCTATTGGATTGAGCTAAATGATGTCCCAAACCTGGGTGTTTCTTGAGTGGTCATTGAAAAAGTCTCAAAACATCCACACTTTTCTAAGTGTTGGAATTTCATGTGGACTTCACACAATCAAAAGTGTGAATGTTGAAGGTCCTAAAGTCTCATGACCCGCCAAGCAACCCCTTAGAACCCCTTCTTGGAGTCCAAAATCATATTTGCTAAATCAAAATATACTTTATTCTCTCTTAATTCCACTTTTTTAGCAAAAAAAAAAGAAGAGAGAGACTATACTTCTTACGAAATTTATATGAGAAATTTACCCCAAAATCAATATTCAGATGAAATTTTTATCATAATCTTGATCACGTATCCACCACTGTCTGTTTGTCAAAGAAGTTATTTTTTTATCTTCGCACCAAAACCATTTTTGTCCGATATATTTTTGCCTTAAAAATTATAATTTTTTCCTTGTAACATATATTTTTCAAGAATGCATGGAGCCAACTTTAAGAACTTAGGCATGCACTTAATTACTTGTGATGCCAATTCACATTATGAAAATAACTGATTTGCACTACACTAGAGATATAAATGATATTTATAATCTTATAAATGCACAATGATTAACATGCGTCTGAAATTCCTGCCAAAAGGTCATTTGAATATTAATTTTAGGGCATCGAGCTACATATTTAGATTGGATAGAGGGCATAATCTCTTTTTTGAGGTTTGTAAAAGTTTAAATGTTACAAAATAAAATTTAGAGGGGGTGAAGTGCATTTTGCCCTAGTTTATACTAGTTTTTTTTAATTATTATTCAACTAGTCTAACAACTGAATTTGGTAAGTAAAAAATGTTGAAAAGGAGACAATTATGATCTCAAGGGGAGCAAAATGATTCAGGTTGCTTATAAGTTATATATATTATTATAAAAGTGAAAGAAGCCAAATCCCAACTCAGCACCTTAATTTATTTATTATTTTCCTTCAGATAGTCTGACACATCTAATTATACAGTTTGTAGTTTAAAATTGATTCCATTTGTGAAAAACAAAATAAAAAAGAAGAGGGATCCGACACTTTAGAATAAAGAAAAAGAAAAAGAAAGAAACAACAAAATAAAATGGATCCGATGCCTCACTACGCGATAAACCGCCATTTTTATGCCGTAATATTCCCTATTATCCTTCAACTTCACAGAAATATTCAAAAGATCTTTCAAGAAAAAATCCTTCCAAAAATAATTTCGTTAAATGAAATAATTTTTTTTTAATTAAGATAAAATAACCCACATAAAAGAAAAGTAAAAATTGCAAAATTAGTCCGTAGCTATGGAGGTGGCAAAATTGATCCCGTGTTTCTTGAACGGACAAAATTACTCCTATATCTATAAAAAAAACTCGCGAATTGAGGACAAATTTGCTGGAAGCCTTTATTTGGCCAGAATTGGCAATGTGCCCTGCACATGACCAATTCAATTTGTGGGATTCAATTTTCGAGTAGGTTTGCCTAGGTGGATACAAAATTTACCAACTTACAAAAACATGACAAGTGGATAAATCCTAACATGCCAAGGGCAATTCCTTAAATTCGCAAGTTTTTGATAGATACACAATTAATTTTGCCAATTTGAAAAAAAAAACATGCAAACCAATATTGCCACCCACTTATAAATACGACACTAATTTTGCAATTTTTCCAAAGAGAAAATGCAGAGCCCATCTTTCTTTCTTGGGCAAAATGCAGTATACCCTCTCAAAAATTCATATTTTAGCACTAAGCCTCCTCAAAACTCAAAAAAAGAGATACCCCCCTAAAAAATTAAACGTGTAGCACTTTGCCCCCCAAACCAATGTTTAGATGATATTTTTGTCAGATACTCAGTTGCATTCCAATCATAAAAACTTCTAATATCATTTATCATCTCCTATACAAATCAACTACAGTTGATAATCTAAGTAGGTGCCACAAGTGATGAGGTGAAAACCTAGATTCTGAACCGACTTTATATGTTCTTGGAAAACGGCATAAATTATGCTCGTAAAAAAAATTAAGGAAAAAATATGCTGGTTAAAAAATTATATTGACGCGAAGACAAAAAAAAAACTTCTATGACCATATAAATAGACAAGAGTTGATACGCGATTAAGATTCTGGTAAAATTTCACCTGAATATTGATTTTGGAGTAAAATGTTACACATATATATTTTCTAGGGGGCATGATCTCTTTTTGAATTTTGAGGGGGTTTAGTTCTAAAAGATGAATTTTAGTAGGGGTGAAGTGCATTTTGCCCTTCCCAGTTAGGGTCGGACAACAATTTTGTAACACTGACCGAACCGAATCGAACCGAATCACACCAAACCTTTTTTTGTCAAATTCTTATGCAAACTACGGTTTAGATTTTCACGCACCACCTAATCGATTTGGTAGCAATTTTTACCAAAAAGGAACCACCATTATTATATATACTTTATTTTAATTTTTTTATGTTAGTAGGATGAGTTTGTCCAATACTTTTAATTTTATACAAAGTTTTTTAAATATGTAATGTAGTTTGTTTGGATTAGTGCTTTTGTGCTAAGTTTTACCTGTATAAAATATATTATCATGTTAGTTTTTTAAGTTTTTTCGTCACGTTTAGTCAAATAATGTTAAAAAATTACTGCTTTTTTTTTTTTTTTTGCTAATATCCTGAAATATGTATTTTAAGTGTGTTTGGCTCATTTTTTTTATTTATTAAAAATAGCAAACCCCACAAAACTACTTAAAACCGCACCCTTGATTTTGCTTTTTAAATTAGCCATTTGAATTTTGTTACTGAAAAACCACACCTGACAATTCGACTTCAGATGATTGCACCATGAACACACCTGCTAGGGTTGTTCACGGTTTGGTTAACAGACCGAGCCGAACCAAAGCCGAAATCTTTGGTTCGAACCAAAACCAAACCGATCAGTTTTGGATTTTGAAAATTTTGATTTTCGGTTCGATTTCGGTTTTCATGGTCGGTTAACCAAACCGAATCGAAAACTGAAATTGTGTATAAATTATATATAATTTTATATTTATAGGGGGGACTATTGTGGAATTCTATAAACTTTAGGGGCTAAAACCCAATTATCAATCTTTCCTAATCACCCTTCACGCACACAAATTCCTTTTTCCCTCAACTCTCTGCCACTCAACACGCACAGACATAGTCAACTCTCCGCCGCATTGCCGGCTGCCGCTGCCGTCGCTGTCGCTTTTCCACGAACGCCGTCACCGCCTCCTTCAATCCTCCTCCTTGCTCGGCTCGGCTCTCTTCTTCGATTTCATTTTTCAAACCCTAAGTAAGAAATTAAAATTAGATTATTTTAGATGTGTTCTGTAATGGAGGGTTTTGTTGCTCAAAACTCATGCCCCCCTTTTGATCTTCTTTACGAATGAATGCTTAACCGAATGGAGAGATTTTTGCTGAAATTTATTTTGAACCGTCTATGTTGAATTGTTTTGGGTAAAATTTGGATTGGGTCGGTTAAAACCGAACCGAACCAGTCTTTTTCGGTTCCAAATTTTTCGAAAATTAAAATTTCGGTTCGACTCGGCTCGGTTAGATTTTAGCCGTTTGAAAAGCCCTTCGTGAACATTAGAGATCGGTCTTTAAATGATAAAGCGCACAAGACGACAACAAACGCCCCATCTCACGTGATCCCATCTCAAATTTTCTCATAAAAATAAATTTTCATAGATTCTTCCCACCCACCCAATACAAAAAAAGTGCATTTTTAATAATATTTGTTTTTTTGATTTGTACGAAAAGGTGCACCATGAAACAATAATGAATAAACTACAAATAATGTGTTGAGCCTAATACCAATGTCCTGCTCGCTTCGTCCCCACATGTGTATATATATATTGTATATTGTATGCACACACACACTCTGATCTAAGCTCTTGCTCATTCTAGAATTTCTTCTCCTGTTTTGATACAGAATCATTCATCGGAGCGATGTCGGCGAGTATACTAGTAACAGGGGGTGCTGGGTACATCGGGACACACACCGTGCTGCAGTTGCTGCTGGGCGGGTACAAGGCCGTGATCGTTGATAATTTGGACAATTCTTCCCAAATTGCCGTCAAGAGGGTTCAGGAACTCGCCGGCGATCGTGCCTCCAACCTCACTTTTCATAAGGTTCCCATTTTTTTGTAATCAAGCTCCCCTTTTTTCCCATTTTTGTTTCTGGGTTACGTGTTTTTATGATTCTTATTTGAGTTAATACTCTGATTTTAAGAAGTATTTGGGTGTTTTGGTGGGAGTGATGTGGTAAGTGGGATTTTATTATGTGTTTGATATGTTTTTTTTAGAAGTGATGACATATTTGGCAATATATATGTGTGTGTATATATATATATATATATATATTGTTTGTGATTAGTGGTGGAAGTGATGTGGTAAGTGGGATTTTATTATGTGTTTGATCTGTGTGCTGTTTTGGTGTTTTTCTGATGATTTTGGTTTTCAAGGTGGAGAGAGTGGTATTTAGGTGTAAGAAATAACTTGGGTTGTGATTGTTTAGAAGTGATATAAAGTTGGTGGATTGATGATACATGTGATGTTAAGGAGTGACATATTTGGCAAAAAAATGTTGTTTGTGATGAGTTTGATGATTGATCTGCGTTTTCTTATATTGGAGCAAAAGTTTCAATTATGTTTCTTGATTTTTGCATATGTGGACTGGAGAGAGCAATCTGATTTAGAGAGTTGGTGTTTTTTCAAATTTTTTGGCTTAGTTGTGTTGATATTAATCTGTGAAATCTTGTAATGTTTGAAACTTTGATTTCATCATTTTATGAATTGATAAGTACTTGGGTGAGCTAAAAGGGGGTGAAGATAAAGTGAGATGCTGAGGGGAATTGCGTTTGCTAGAGATGCAATCTCAGTTTATAGTGCAGTTATGTCTTATAGTAGGCCATTGCAAAACTGTATCTTTTTCGATGAGGATGTTTCTGAATTTCGTTTCTATGGTTTTTGCTTGCTTGCAGATTGATCTTAGGGATAAGCCCGCGCTTGAGAAGCTTTTTGCTTCTGAAAAGTAAGTATTTCGTGGAGTTGTATCTTTTAATTGTTCTCTATCCTCAAGAAAGCTAGTTATTTTATCTAGTTTCGACTGGAAAAAACCCTTGATTGATGGGTCTGATATGTATTCGATCCTGTTCTTTTGTTGGGGGGAAATGGACTGAAGTATCGTGATTGAAGTACTTAATTTTCTTGATAGTTCTTATGATAACGGTCATGTCTTATCATTCTCCAGATAATCTGAATCTCCTGGAAAAGAGAGCAAAGACAATATGCAGAATTAATTTTTTTTGGGTGCAAATATACAGAATTAACACTTTTGTCTTGTTTATGTTCAAAGTTCAAATTTTAATCTGCTTTTCTAAGATGTGATATAAGAGAGAGACATATTACTTTAACTGAAATTTAGGACACAATATGTATAAGTTTATTTACTTAGAACTGCTTTTTGTCTATGTTGGTTTCTGTCATTCACTGTAAACTATTCAATTGTTCCAATTTAGACCTCTTGGATATATGACCTGGGCATCTGGATGTCTACTCATTCATTATCTTATAACTTGAGGATCTATTTGTTACAAGCTAATTTGGTCACAGATCCGAACATAGGGTGTTTAGTACCGAAAGAAATGAATTTTATATTCATATTGATTTTAATAATTACTAAATACACCTTTTATATTTTCGCTCTCCCTCCTCAGCATCTTAACACCTTGGTGTAATATTCGCTTCTAACCTTGTATTCAATATAGGTTTGAAGCTGTTATCCATTTTGCTGGACTAAAAGCAGTCGGAGAAAGCGTGCAGAAGCCCTTGTTGTATTATGACAACAATCTTATTGGTACAATTGTTCTGTTGGA
Organism: Buddleja alternifolia; assembly: GCA_019426215.1. NCBI lineage: Eukaryota > Viridiplantae > Streptophyta > Magnoliopsida > Lamiales > Scrophulariaceae > Buddleja > Buddleja alternifolia. Next base: position 31,259,768 of record CM033399.1, read on the forward strand.
AGTCATGGCTGCCTATGGATGTAAACAAGTACTTATCCTAATTTTGTCCTGCCTCATATGTATTTAAGTTTTCTGTCCATACTCTTGTTTGGACTGATTCTAGTAATTCTTAAATTTTCAGCTTGTGTTTTCATCATCAGCCACTGTTTATGGTTGGCCTAAAAAGGTCCCATGCACAGAAGAATCTCCCATTAGCGCTACCAATCCTTATGGACGGACAAAGGTAATATTTGGATCAATTTTTGCAAATGTTTCGAGAATGAGGCTCATCTTAACATACCGATTATGCTCGTTATAGAAGAGATGAGAAAAATGATAAAACAAAATAGTTAAAGAGAGAGAGCGTGTGGTTGGTTTCAATAGGAGGTTGGGGGACAATCACGGCTATTCATGTGGAGGACCCACATCAGTTCCACAGTATACAGACGGTTGTGATTGTCTCGTGATCTGATAGTTGTTTTTCATATAATGTTGCGATTAGCAAGGTTAACTAACAATATTTATTTTTATTACAGCTTTTCATTGAAGAGATATGTCGTGACATTTACCAGTCCGACTCTACATGGAAGATCATTTTACTGAGGTACTTCAACCCAGTTGGAGCACATCCTAGTGGCTATATTGGTGAAGATCCACGTGGAATCCCCAATAATCTCATGCCTTTTGTGCAACAAGTAGCTGTTGGAAGGCGACCTGCGCTGACAGTTTTTGGAACTGACTATGGAACAAAGGATGGAACCGGGGTGAGTACCTTAGTCATTTCTACTTATTTTATTTACTGTTTTGGTCGTCATTGCTTAGTTGCGTATGTAAATCTGCAAGGTCATTCATTTTTGGAAATTCTTCGCCAATTTATTATTCTATGAAGAAGAAAAAAAGTCACTTCTTATTTGGAAGTCTGAGTTTAATCGTATTTCAGCATCTAAAGTGCCAAAGTAGGGGACAATATTTCTTATTGCACTCCCGAGGTCACATCTAGGTATACATTTGGAATATTTTAAATTTAAGTTTCTTTGTACTATATTATTTTTCAGGTACGTGATTATATCCATGTCGTGGATTTAGCAGATGGCCATATAGCTGCTTTGAACAAGCTTTCCGACCCTTCTGTAGGTATGAACGAGTAGGGTAGTTCTTTTACTTCTGCTGAAGTATTCGCTTGCATTTTCCAGTGTGTTAATATTCGTCAAGAGACTTTAGTGTTAACATTATGTAATTATTTTTACATAGTTAGAAGTCATGGATTATGCATAGGCTGTTTTGTGCTTGTCATAAGTAGTGTACTCAATTCTCTAGCTTTATAGATTATATTATTGGCTGTTTACGGTTGTGGCTTAATTTTGACGATACGTGTAAACTGCAGGCTGTGAGGTATACAATCTGGGTACAGGTAAGGGTACATCTGTCTTGGAAATGGTAGCATCATTCGAGAAAGCGTCTGGGAAGGTAATAAGTTCTTGAAATAAAATATTCATTTTACTTCAGATTAATATGTAAAACTAGATGATTTAATGACTATTTCTTTATTGGTTATGAAGTAAAGAGCTTGTCAAAATTCATTTATTTTTTTAAAACTTTATGATTAACCCTTTTGTCTGTTGGTATAGAAAATTCCATTGGTGACAGCTCCTCGACGACCTGGTGATGCTGAGGTCGTATATGCTGAAACCGATAAAGCTGAACGTGAACTGAACTGGAAGTAAGCTATTTAACTGTTTTCTTCGCATTCCACGCCATAAAAAGATATTGGAATAAAATTCAATAGACTTGAGTTTTCGTCTTGAGGGCAATAGTTTTTTCGATTATTTTAAACAATATCCAAGAATTACCATGCTGCCCCTATCACACGACGTTGCTAACTAATTGTTTTGGTAAATTTGAAGGGCAAAATACGGGGTTGATGAGATGTGCCGAGACCAATGGAACTGGGCTAGCAAGAACCCGTATGGTTACGAGCCTACCAATTGATGTTGGAGCTGAAAATGTGTCTCCCCATCTATTTGACATGCAATATTTGGTGTATTTTGCAACGAAATTGTTGGGAAGAGTTGATTGAGGCTGAGTTTGCTAATGATATTAGGACTTTATGGGATTTGGATATGTTCTATGTATTCCTGTCTGGGCTGTGATATTTGCAATACTTTTTTTACAAGGTTCTTAATAAATGCCAAGATAAGTCTTCTTTCTTTTCTTATTTCCTTTTCAATTGTCCTACTTTTGATGGGTTTAGATTTGATGGGTTTAGAGTGGCGGGACAATTACAACTATCTATGTCGTCGGCCTATATAAGATCATACGTAAGTGGGGATGTCCGGCAAGACAACCAAATTTTTTGCTAAAATTTGTTAAACATCTTAAACTAATTAGATTCTAATGCTTGCTTGAACCTATATATAAAAAATGATTATTCCTGTTGAGGTTGAATCTATTAGGATTCACATATTGCATTAACCTCAAAATAACAAAAAAGATAAAATAAAATAAAGATCCAACTAAAGTATGAATTTAGATAATTGAAGCAACTTCATAATTTAGTAAAAACAACATAAAATAAGTTTCGTATTAAAAAATATACAAAAATATTTTTCAAAATAAGATATATGACCAACTTTTCATTCGAAAAGGTAGAAAATTTGACCAAATTACCCTTGATTTTACAATGTTAAGAATTAATCAACTGATTTTTAAGTATATTTTTTTTTATTTCTAAATTTGTGTAATTAGAATTTTACTTTTATAATGTTCAGAAATTAAATATTTGATGATTATTTTTTAAAAGTTTAACATGTTAATTAATCTGAAAATACTTTTTGTCATTCTTAGAAGATAAAAAACGAAAATTCAAATTTAGAATCGTAATTAATACAAGTTATCAATTAAAATTTACTATGTCGAAATTTTATATAATAAAAAAAATTGTTGACTCTTAGTCCAAAGAAACAAGGGTAATTGAGTTCAAAAAAATTTCAACTTCTAATATTTAGGCCTTTTGAATTAAAGTTTAAATTCTAGTCAAAGGAATACCCTGACCCAACAAACTCGGGTCGTTATTTTTTTAATCATGGGTCACGCAGACTCCGTAAAACTCCAAATAAGGAGAGAAAAATCACAACTTTTGACAGTTTGGAATTGAACCTAAAACCCCCACGTAAAAGTGAAACTCCATGTAAAATATATGTATTTTAAGAAATAATTTAAACATATGTAATTCACATATTATATAGAATATAGTTCAGTATGGGCAAAACACACTTTGTACCACTAAACTATTCAATTTGTCTAGTTTATTTCCCTGAACTATCAAATGTAACAAAATGGTCTCTAAACTATCAAACATAACAAAATAGTCCCTCGATTTAAGGACATGTTTAGCTAATGTTTTAAATTGATAAGTAGTATAATACAAATGTTAGTTTTGACTATTAAGTATTTTAAATATTTATATATAATTTTTTTTATTTTTAATATGGTAATTATTTAAAATATATTTTTAAAAGTTTTAAGAAGATTAAAATGTTTAAAAATGTAAAAGTTAAAATCATAATTAGTATCAATTATCAATATAAAATTTTTAAATAAATAATTTTTTAGATAAAATGCAATTGATTCTGTTTTGCTCTAGAACGCTAAGAACAATCAAATCCATAAATATATTAACCTAAATGTTGGATTTTTTAAAAAGAAAAGTTGGTGAAATGAGTTTTTTAGATTGAAAAATATACTATAAATGATTTTTTTTTAGTATAAAATTTATTTTAAGGAGGTTTTAGTAAATTTTTCTTAAGAAATTAGTAGAAAATCGGTATATTATTTTCTGCACAAAAGTGTGTAAAAAATGGTAATCAAATGACTAAAAAATAGCAAAATTATAAGTACACAAAAGACCCATTTTATTGAAAGCAATTGACGGCAAAATAGGCAACCTTTTTCAATGACCACATTGTAATGATCAAACTCAATGTCACATCAGCAACATGTCACGGCAAACCAAACACGTCCATCATTGGGGTGCCCACGAGCCGAGCCTGGCCAAATTTCTGGGTTCAAGCTCAAGCTTGACGAGCCTGGGAAAAATGAGCTCGAACTCAGAAAAAAAAAATACAAAAAAACAAGAATTTTCTTTAATTAATATATATATTACTTTTGTATTAATATATATATAATTATAATAAATATATGTTATTATTTATCCCGGCTCTCGAGCCTTCAAACATGCATATTTAGGCTTGAGCTCGAGTCGAGCTTTTTTCGAGCCGGCTCGGCTCGTTGGTCACCCCTAGGGGTGTAAGGTGAACCAAGTCGGTTCATGAGCATGGTGAGCCGGCTCGATTGGAGCTCAGCTAGAGCTCGAGCTATTTCGAGCTCGAGTTGAGCTTTTCGAGCTTGAGATATTTCGTGAGTCGAGCTAGAGCTCACTTATAGTTGTTCATATGCTCGTGAGCCGACTCGTGAGCTTTTATTATTAATTTTTATTAATTTTTAATATATGACTAAAAATACACAAATTTCATAAAAATAATACTTATAATTTTATATACAACATAGTTTAATAATACTTATTTGTTTTTTTCTATTTTGTTTAAATCATGTTTTCACGACACCCTCCTCGAAGTTGTAGTTGTTTTTTAATTGTTTTTTTAAAATATATGACCGAAAACACTCGAAGCTGTATATTTTAGCTGATATGAAATACTTTTCTATAAAATACTTTAATGAAATTACGTTTTCACGACACCTTCCTCTATTTTCTAAATACGTATTGGATATAAGATATTTACTTATTATTTATCTTAATAATACTTATTGTTTATCTGAATAATGTATACTATACATTATTAACGTATTGTTATAAACAAAAAGCAGAATTTATTTTATTTTATTTTCTAAAAAAAGAAAAAATAATAATTAAATTAATTTTTACTTCAAGCTCGAGCTCGGCTCATCTATTTCGAGTTTGAACTCGAGCCCTGGAAAATGTGGCTCGTCGAGTTTGAGCTCGATCTCGAGCTCAAAAAAGTATAATCGAGCTCGAGCCTGAAACTTTCATCAGGCTCGACTCAAGCTCGGCTCGTTTACAGCCCTAGTCACTCACCCCTAGACCCTAGTCCATCAAATCGTGGGATTGTTTTGTTAAGTTCGGTAGTTTGTGCATAATTATAATAATATTTAAAGTTACACAAAGTTTCGTTGTAAATTTTTAAATATTTCTATAAATATCCATGATTTCTTTAAAATCGATATCGAAATTTTGAATATCCCCGAAATTTTCATAAATTTACTACCCCGATATCGATATCGATACCAAAATTTAATACCTTGGTTATATTTGATAATTCAGAAACGAAAATGAAACAAGACAAAGAGAATAGTTCAAGATAGAATTTTGCCCAATATAGTACCACGGACTTCAATTTCAAATTGAAGATTCAATTATGTCTGGACAACGACACTTTAGCTTCCGAATTCTTTCTCCATCTCTCTTCTCTTTCGTTCTACATACACAAACGAAAATATTATCATAAATCTCTTAGATCTCCTGTTATTATTTCTGCTGCAAAGTTACGGTAATTTCTTCTTCTTTTTTTTATTTCGATTTTTATTCCGCCCTCTATGTAAATTCATAATGTACGCAATGTCTTGTTTATTTTCCGTCTGATCCATTTATTGAATAATTTTTTTTATCTCCATTAAGAATATTTTATTGATAGAAATCTTGAATTGTTGCGCTATGTTTCTAATTTTGCCCTAATCTATGATCTTTCTGTACGCCATACATGAAATGTGTGTTTCGCTGTTGATTGTTTAGGATTTTAGTTACTCTTTGTCTTGATTTGGGTTTCACTGGCTTTTGGCAATGATGCATATCCGTCATTACAATTTGATTCAGTTGTAGACTCTACCTGATATAATTGAATCAAAATAATTATGTGAAATGAAATATATCAAAGCCTTTTTCTATATTCTGACTATGATGCTTATATTTGTTCCAAAAAGGATTTTGGATTTTATGTATAGCAAATTGTCTTGAATCTTTGGAATTTAGAGTGTACTACTGCGGGTAGAAATCGGCACCGGCATTGGTTTAGAGTTGCTTGTGTTTCTCTCACGATTTTGTGATTTAAATCCAAGGCTGCAGGTGGATGTTGAGTTCGGAATGAAGTCTGTGAAGTGTTTCTTTTCTCTGAAAAGAAAAACATTGAAGAATAGGCGATCCTTTAGGTTCTTCAATTTGTTCAAAAAGAAAAGGGCTTTGTTTAGTTAGTTCTGTTCCACTGAATTTTGAGTTTTGACAACCACCCGCATATTAACTAGACAATCTCTTTTTTCCATAACAAGGGGAAAAGATGACTTAGGTTTGCAGCTTGCCAAACGAGCAATCAATTATGTGGATTATCATGTATAATTGGGATGAATGGGAGCTTAAAGTAGTGTACAATGTCTAACTAGATGGAGTTATGTGGACTGATAAAACAAAGTACAATATACCCTAACTCGTGGAAATCTAAGTATAAATAGATAACAACTTTCTTTTAGTTGTAAATCATAATGTAAATATGGTCTTCCTTCTGTGACTTTTTGTTTTATTGTTGCTTTCGTTCTTAACTTAAAGAGATTAACTTGGTGTGGGAATGACTGATTCAGTAACTATCAACTCCAGTTGTTTTATTCGTTTGAGCACATGTCTGGCATAATGGATGGGTAACAGTTTTGTTGTTCGACATAAGTATGAAGTTCATTTCTGATATTTAAAGGCAACTCCTTTGATACTACAATGAGCTAAGGTTTTCTGATGATTAGAATCTAAAGCGAAAAGATGTTCCAGATGTTAGTACATAGTTACGAGACCAGTTATTGCTTGTCTCTTATGATTACATTGTGTTTGATTTGATTCCTAATTATTATTTGCCATGTGCTCATGTATGCTGGACTACAACATTTTTGTATCTTTTGTCTTTATAGTTTTGCATGTATATAAGCAAAGTTCCAGAGGGACTGATTAGTTTTATTGTTCAAAATTGTGCAGATTCAAGGATAAAGAGTACCAATATAATAACAAATTATGACATCAGAGGCAGAAAACCTTCAACTTTCAGTACATGTGGTATCAGAAAGGGAAAATTTCAACATCTCAGGACCTTCACATTTGACAACAGTCGACTGGTAAGACCTCACTTTGTATGACGATTTAATGCTCCCAAGATCCACAAAAAATGTGGGTCGAAATATGGCTCCCCCATCACCACCTATCTTTGCCAAGAATTCTGCATTTTTGTGCATCACTGTACATTTCCCTGGCTGACTGCCGTTTAGGCTCTGTTTGGTTCTTGGATTTTGATGAGGAAAAAGAAAAGAAAAATGCGAATGTTTAAAAACAAAGAACAAAGTACTGTAAATTAAAGCACACATAGTATTTTCCTTTTCTTTTTTTTTTCCATCCCCAAAATTCAATAACCAAACAGTCTTAATGATCTATTTGTTTAAGGAATAAAATAATTGTTACATTCAAAAGCCCTGACCCAATAAACCATTATTTTGCAGGGAAAATCCCAATCACAGAAGATCCGTTGCAGCTTGTCTAGTCCAGGGTGTATACATTTTGGAACGAGACCGCCAAGAAAAGAGAGTAAACACCCAAGCTCTTGCTCCTCCTTGGTGGAAATCGTTTCATTTTCACTTATACAGACTGCTTATCGACGACGTTGATTCTTGTATATTTGGTGCCATCTACCAACTCACATCCATACCATTAGATCCCAACAATTCAGCTCCACGCTATGTCATTGCCTTTCGAGGCACCATAACCAAAGGAGACGCTTTTACACGAGACTTTGAACTCGACATCCACATCATAAAAAATGGGCTCCACCAAACATCTCGGTTTGAAACAGCAATACAAGCAGTGAGACACGTAGTGGCGACATATGGAAGCTCCAATGTGTGGTTAACGGGCCATTCCCTCGGGTCAGCCATGGCGATGCTAGCTGGCAAGAATATGGCTAAAACAGGTGTTTATCTCGAGGCATTCTTATTTAATCCACCGTTTTTATCGGCCCCAATTGAGAAAATTAAGGATAAAAAAGTGAAACATGGGATTAGATTTGCGGGTAGCGTGATTACTGCTGGGCTTGCTCTTGCTATGAAAAATAATAACCAGACGAGTCGGTCGGGTGGTACGTTTTCTGCATTGTCTACATGGTTGCCATGTCTGTTTGTGAATCCAGCTGATCATATATGTTCGGAGTATGTGGGATATTTTGAGCATAGGAAACGGATGGATGAGATGGGAGCAGGAGGGATCGAGCGGTTGGCAACACAACACTCACTCGGAGGGCTGCTGATGAATGTGATGGGTGTGCAGTCGGAAGAGCCGCTGCATCTTATCCCGTCTGCGAATCTAACAGTGAACAGGACTCCGGTTCGAGACTTCAAAGATGCTCATGGTATTCACCAGTGGTGGAGAGATGATTTGCACTTGGATACGAAAATATATAAATTATAGATGATTCTATTATTCTTTCGATTGTATATTCATTGTTGAAATTGTACCCTATTTGTTAGTGTTTGCTTGTTTAGGTGTTGTGCTTTATGATTTGTATGAGAGCTTTGGCAACCATGTTGTTTATGAGATTTGTATTAAGAGATTTGACAATAGCATCGTGTACTATCTTTTTATTTTCTTTTTGTTATGTTGTATTTCTACATTCGTCCATCAGCGGCAGTTTCATTCAAATAAATCACTAGTCCTCTGTTGTTGATATTCTTAATTAGTGTACTTTGTTGATATTCTTAATTAGTGTACTTTGTTGATATTCTTAAAGCCCGGGCCATCCGAACCGAAATATTAAGTGGGTTGAGAGTCATTGGGTCAACGATTGCAAGACATGCAGTTGAATCAATAATATCATAAATATTTAGCAAATAATAATTAATATGAATAAAAGTATGTAAAATAATATAAATTGAAAATACAAGTACAAATTTTCCAACCATAGTGAAGATTTAAAGCGGGAAAATTATTTTTTTAGTCCGTTAACTTGGTCTCCTTTGTGTTTTAGTCCGTTAACTTGAAAACTTACAAAATTAGTCCGTTATCTTGGCACTTTTTTTAATTTTGGTCCTTTTCACTGATTTGGGGATAAATTGTATCTTAATTTGGGGATAAATTGCAAATGGAGGGAAAATTGGGGGAGAAATTCATTAAAAAATTGAAAAAATATATTAAAAATTGAAAAAATTGAAATCCGAAAAAAAAAATTCAGATTTTTTTTGGATTTCAATTTGTTCAATTTTTTCGGATTTCAATTTTTTCAAAAAAATCCAAAAAAAGAAAAAAATTATTAAATATTGTCGGGGAGAATTATTTTTCTTTAAATTTCATTTAAAGAAAAAATTCATTAAAATAATTTTCCCCAACAATATTTAATGAATTTTTTCTTTAAAATTTTTGTGATTTTTTTGAAAAAAATTGAAAAAATTGAAATCCGAAAAAAATCTGAATTTTTTTTTCGGATTTCAATTTTTTAAATTTTTTAATGAATTTTTTTCAAATTTTTAATGAATTTTTTCAATTTGTTAATGAATATTTTCGGTTTTTTCAATTTTTAAAATTTTTTAATGTATTTTTTCAATTTTTTAATGAATTCCCCTTCAATTTCCCACCAAATCAGCAATTTTCCCCCAATTTTTCCTCCATTTGCAATTTATCCCCAAATCAACGGAAAGGACCAAAATTAAAGAAAATGCCAAGATAACGGGCTAATTTTATAAGGTGTCAAGTTAACGAACGAAAACGCAAAGAAGGCCAAGTTAACGGACTAAAAAAATAATTTTCCCATTTAAAGCGTACCTAAACTCAATATATTTGCAATTTTTATTAATCTAGTTCAAAGTTGGAAAATCAAATATTAAAAAAAAATGTTTTATTGTTTAAATTTTAAAATCATCTCATACTTAAATTGTAGGTTTAGTTCCACTTAACTTCCTTTCGGTCGATATCTGCTACGATATCATTTGTTAAGTTCCAGACTCGTGAGCCTATTCCACATGAGAATTTCCTCCAAACTCACCAACTATATTAAGAAAGGGAGTTGTTAAAAGCACTCCAACTTTTATTTTATTTTGCTAAAAAGACAAAAGGTCCTTCATTGTGTAAAAGAAAGTTCTTAAAGACAATTTATTTATTCTTATTAAATATGTTTGCTGTAAACATGTTAAAGTCAATTTAGCCTACAATATCTAAAAATACGATTAGAGCTTAAAAATGTTATTGACATTTACATAGTGACCTTACAAATAAAAAATAATTTCATCTTACAATACTCAGAAAAAAATTAATTGAAATAAAATAAAAATCGATTTTTTTATTTACTTTATTATCTAACAAATTTGAAATGATTTTATTCATTATCATTCATTTTAATTGAAAACTCTACAAATCACGTATGAACCCACAAATATAATAATATTGCAAATGGTAAAAAAATATAAAAATCAACTCATTTTTAACAAAACTAATATCTTAAACTATTTTCTAGAAAGAAATAATTCATCAAGCAGCATATCGAACACAAGCCTAACTTTTGTTTCCAAGAGTAAACAATGTTTAAAGTGCAACTAAAAATGACTGAAGAACTATGAAAATAGAATTATCAATTGTATTATTAATGGGCTGATTAGTACTTTACAATATTCTAAGATTTACAAGCTCTAATATTTCATCAAACTCCGCCATATGATTTTCATTCCTTCGGTTGTCCATTGCTAAAATTTTAATTTAATTTTTTACAACTACAATTTTAATGAATTTAATTTCAAAAGCAACCAAGAACCAAAATATGTGCAGCAACTAGTTGATGAATATTTCATCTTAGAAAGTTGAGAAAAAAGAACTATCTCTTTTACAAGAAGTTTGAATTGCTTTGTTTTTTCCTGCCTATTTCTTTTGGACAAAGCTTCTCAAGGTTCAACATTTTTTATTTTGGATTCCATGTGTATTTCTAGTAGTGTAAGATGCAATTGTGTCTTGCATTAATTTATATTTTTTTGATGTTAAAGATAATTTTTTCCTTTTGAAAAAATAAAATAGAATGTAGAGTGTCTTTAACAACTCCCATTATGAAATTAGACTCTCAACAACTAGGCTAAAAAGTAGAGATTCCATCTAACTATATTTTTGGGTCCTTAAGTCTCTTTATGTCCTAAATCTAGGGCTGGACAACAATATTCTGAAACCGCCTGCACCAAACCGTTTTTATCAAATTATTGCGCAAGCCGCGGTCTCGATTTTAAACCAAAGCCGCACCGCCAAGTTGGTTTGGTGGTGGTTTTGGACCAAACCGCACCAAACTGAATCGCAAAACTGCCTTTATTATATATATATATTTATATACATATTTATTTTTATTTTTTTATATATTTACATATTATTTTAGCCTTTTTATTAAATTAAAAGCATTTAACTATTAACTATGAGTTTAATTGGCCATTATCTTCGATGCACATCACTGTTGAAGTTGAAGTTGAAGTTGTGTGCAAGAATTTTATTAACTGGCTAAACTTTTAATAGATTAATAGGTTGTTTTGTAAGTTAATTTTGTTTAAGTACTGAAAAATTTGTACTTCTCTAATTTTGTTTTAGTCTTGCAGACTAACTTTTGTAGTGTTTTCGTTTAAACCTTGTAGGCTATGTCATTATTATGTATGGACTATTTAGTAGGACGACTTAGTCCAATATTTTAAGTTTTTGTGAAATTTTTGATTATGTTATGTAGTTTTTGGATTAATAATTTGTGTTAAGCATAACATTTATCTATGTGAAATATATTATTAGGTTTAGTTAGGCAACCCATGTTTAAAAGATTACACTTTTATGCAAATATCCTTAAATATTTATTTTTAGTTAGAAAAAAACCGCAAACCGCACCAAACCGCACCCTTGAAATTTATTTTTCAAAATGACAATTTGAGATTTCTCTACTAAAAAACCGCACTTGACAATTTGATTTCAAATTAGTAAAAGAAAACTGAAACCGCACCACGAGCATCCCTACCTAAATCTTTTCTTCATCGCAATCCAAGGTTTGTCTTGGGTCAAAATACATTTATCTTGGCCTTTAGATGGATCCATTTTGTCCTAGGATTCATCTTGAGCCCAACTCAAATCTTTTAAAAATATATGTTTAATTATAGTTATTATTTATTATCTAATTTACTTTTGTTCCCCTTAAAATATTTTTGAAACTATTCATATTTTGTTAATGAAGATTATAGTCTGAACCAAACGTCCAAAATCCGAACCCCATCATCCTCACCCGCCCCCTCACAACCCGACTGAAAGTCAATTGTGATGGGTAATTCTATGTCAAACCGGGTTCAATGGTCCTAGTGTGAATTCTGTGTCTATCTCTCTCACACAAGTGTATCTGGGAACCGCACACAATAAACCTTACTGTATGAGAGATATAGACACTAAAACCATTGGTCTGGGTCTAGCATAGATTTTTTCCAATGGTGATCGTCTCCAATTCTTTTCTTCGGGATTGGAGTAGAACAATGTTTTTCAATGGATGTCTTTAGTTTTTAGCATTTTCTTATCTATAATTTATCAGTTTTTTAAGAAAAAATTATCCGTGGACGCCTCTCTCTTTCTCTCCCCGTCTCTCTAAACCCTAGCCTTTTTTTTTCTATTTTTCTCCTTCGGCGATGCCTTGGTGAAGCAATCGTCTACTTCACCACTGTTACTACCACCGTCGTCGGCAGGTTGGGTTGGAGCACCCTTCTTCAAGTTATATATCACATCTTCAAATCTGACGAGACAGATATGAATCTAAATAGATAGAGACAGATCTGACGAGATGAAGACGGGTGATACATAAGTTTTTAATAGCGTTTTAGATATTTTGTTTAGTATTTTATTTTCTCTCTCGTATGAGAGTTTGTTTTCTCTCTCGAATGAGAGTTTCATCTCTCTTTGAATAGGAGTTACACAAGAATTTTCTTGTGTTCGTTTGTGAGTTATTAAGATTTGTTATCTTCAAGAACTTGATAGTTGGTGTTTCAGACGTTCTTACTGCATCGTTTGAGTCAATATGAATTATATTGTTCCAGGCGTTGTAAAGTTTCGATTAAATGATATATAAGATCGATTTTTCTTAAAAAAAAGAAAAAATTATCCAGTCACGACCTTTTTTTATAATTTTTTTTTTAAAATTAAGAAGTGTTGATGCTTGACGCATGCATTGGTCCCATCCTAAATTCTGACTCGAATGCGACTCGCCTGTTAACCATTTTTATCTAAAATAGATTCAATTAATGCACATAAATTGTTTGACCAATAACTCGGAGTTGTTCATATTTTGAATTCTTTCGGGGATGGTGCAATTAGTTGTTCTAAAATAGATATCTAGTCATGACTCCATCCACAAGAAGACTAGGAATCAGTTCATAATCGCGTTGCCAAAACACCAACTCACTCTTATGGGGAGTATAAAATATATTCTCACAAGTTCTCACAACATCAATTGTGCCAATAAAAAGAGCTATGACTTCTATATATAGTGCAATAGAGTTTGACAATTATAAAAGATTTAATGGACCACTAACAATGTAATAAATATCATCATAATCACAATATAATTAGGTCCACTGATGAAGAAATTAAAGTGGTCAAATATCTCATAAAATAAAGACTAATAAGGTCATCAGTCTAAAATAAATAGAACTAAAATGGCACATTATGATAAAATAAAAATGTTGGAAATAAATAAAAATTTGAAGAAATTTTAAAGTTTATTTCCAACACGATTTACTACAAGAAATTTGATTTTTGCCAATGTCAAAAATAATTGTGCAAAGTCCCTATGCCATGGTCAAAATCGATTGACCAAGAGTTCAACTCGGCTTTAGCCATGGTATCTGCAAACAAAGCCAAAATATTATCCATGACTTATAGTCATTGTCATCTTTATGTTCATTGCAAAGACCATGGCTTTTGAGCTATTGTAAAAAAGTGTAAGTGTTAGCATTTCTTTCTACAACTGCTAGTTAGAGCTAAAAATAGTTAGCATTTCTTTTCACCACGGTTGACATCGACTTGGCTATATGAAATGTCTACCATGGCCAAATCAGTCGTGCATTTAAGTTGGTATAGATCACTGTTTTAAACTATAACATATATTTTTGTTGTCAATACTCAATTTTCTTGTAGCGATCACACTTTATTTCTCCTCATTTGTATGAATTTTGTGAAAAATAAAAATCAATAGATTTGCAACTGGGTCCGTATCAAATCGACGGTTATACCCTTTTCAAAAAGTAAAGCGACTTTGAGTTTGTCTTTTATACGGTATGAGGCGAAACATTTTATGAAACAAGTGATGGGTCAACCACCTGGGTATGTAGGGGTGAAAGACAAACCAAACTACTCAATACTTGATTTGAGATTATTTGGTAAAAGCTCGTTTGGGCTCTGTCTGTTTGCATATCAAACCAAATTAACAGTCTTTTGTGTGTTCGATAGGTTTGAAACTCCGCTTGAGTTCGAATCAATTAATAAAAAAAAAAATAAATATGTAGAAAAAATAAAGCTATTCGAGCTCGACTTGAATTAAGCTTGTCTGAATTCAACTCGATTAACGATCAAATCAAATTCAAAAACAAGTTCTGTAGTTCAGTAATAATTTAAACTACCTTAAACAAACTTATCTGACTTAAATCGACTCGTTTACGGGTCCACGACTAGGTAAATCTGTCCGTTGGGGTTTCAAAACACTCGTTTAAAACAATTCCAAGCAAATGTGACAAGTTTTGCACCATTTTAATAGGAGCAAAAGATATGTGGAGCCCACTGAAATTGGATTGACATTTTACTGTAAAGATTCAGATTGAACCTTCTATTCCACGGGTAATTCTATGATGGATCGGGAGTGTTGCTCCCGGTTCATTTTTCACCACACAAACACTTGGGGTGGGGTGGTTTACACAGGATAGGTAGGTGTGAAACCCCCTCCCTCCCTCATTTTGAATATGTGGTGTAAAATAGACAGGGAGGAACACACCCGATCCACTTTAGAATTTTCCCTATTCCGCAATGTTATTACACAATATTGTCACATCAACAAGAGATTATAAAAAACTGCTAATAATAATTCAGTGATGCAATAATGCAATTGTCAAAAATAATTTTATGATAGATCGAGTCCAATAGTCTTATTGTTAATTTGTGTGTCTATCTATCTCACACAGATATGTGTGGGGACCGCACACAATACATTTTACTGTGTGATAGATATAAACACTAGCACCATTAAACCCGATTTGACATATATTTTTCCTAATTGTCAATGTCCGATTGACGTGATCACATTGTAAGAAGAAATTAGGTAAAAATTAGCTAGGAAGGGAAAAAAGTAAAAAGGAAGCAGTAAATAGTAAATGCTCCAATCCCAAGGCAGTGTAAATGCTGCAATGCCAAAGCTGTTGGGTTTCGCGAAAAATAACTTAAACGCAGCGAAAGGAATTTCAAAAATTTCATTTTAAAGCCCAAAGTTTGATTCAGTGATCGCATATTCAAATTGATCAATACAATTAACGAGTAATTACTTACCTGTTAGAATGAAGTTGTTGGAGAATTCTCTTCTTCCTCCCAAATTCGAAAACTTGAAGCTTTTAAATCTTCAATCTTTTGTTTAATCTTCAAATCTTGAACTTGATCCGAACAACGAAAATACGTCATCTCTAAATTGTCACGCACGGATCGACAATCGAAAAATTCCCACTTGATTCTCTAAAGGGGCGATGGCTGGGGTATTAGAGAGGGGAGGAATATTTTTCTTCTTTCTTTCTAGGAGAGTTATGAAAGTTATGTTATTTGTTCAAAGTCAAAGAGTTTTTATATACCTCATGACTTATTGAACAAATCAAAACAAAAGAGCCCAAGTAAATTAGGGCATCACATGGACGCCCATTGAGACCTTAATAGACGTCCATTTGGACACTTGTTTATGCCTCGGGATTCCTTTTGTTTTAATTAATTTCTTATTCAATTAATAATTTATTATATCCAATAAATAAATAAATTAATTAAATAACCAAATTAATTACATAAATTAATTCATTAATATATTTTCCTAGGAAATTAATTAATAATTAATCTTACCCTTATTATTAATTATTTTATCTAATGAATAATTAATTATTTAATTTATCCAATAAATTAAAACTCCTAGAAAAAAAATAGAAACTCTTTTTTCAATTTTCTTTATCAATCCTTTAGCATGACTCTTTAGGTTCGTTTTGTTTGGCAATGAGAGAAAACCAAAGGAAATGGGTAACACCTAGCCAGTCACGTGGCTCACTTCGTAATCCAAACAAAAATGAATGATAGGATTATTCCGCAACCTTCCAATTGTAAATACCGTGTAAGTATAAACTCTTTGTTCGTGTACCCCAGTCAAGTGAGAGTCATGACTATGTCAAACTCACTGGAGTTGACCATGTATTAATTATAATAATACGAGATCATTGAGATCGAATTAGTGCCTAGAACAATTGTCTCTTTATGCTTTAGTCAAATACTTTGATCTCTATTTATCTATAATCACATAGGGTACTTTCTCACTCACTTATGAGAGAACAAATCCCATTAGATATCAGCTAAGACTACCATTTTCCCATCAAGCCGCATTTCGAGGTCGACCCCACCAACGGATGAATTGGGTCTAACTAGTCTAATGAAATACTTGACGTCACAAATGCATCTTCAGCATGATGTTTCTAGTCAAAGGTTCACTTACACCTATTACGCATAATCAGTTCTGTTATTGACAGTCACAGAGTGAAAACCCATGTGACAGAACCAATGCGAGTCATGTTTGAGCATATCAGTTCCATTGATGTGCCTACAGCCTTAATCTCCTACCATCCCATGACACCAGACAGGCACTCCCATGTCAGAGATAAGATTGTACAAGTGTTTTGAGTCTTTATTTGTCCATTAAAGACTTCACTTTACTTGCGAACTTATTTTTAGTAATCAAGATCGATCTCTCTAGTGCCACTCTTCCTATCCCATAGGAAGTAGAGGGATCGCACTGAAAACAAGGACAAAACATTTTACACTACTTATAGGTGCAGATAAGATAACGCCTTTATTAATAATATCGAAATAAGTCAATTACAAGATAGATGCCCTATCATTTTATCCTCTATGGCATCTGAGGGCATAATCCTAACAATCTCCCACTTGCACTCAATGCCACTCATTATGGTATCTTATACCCATCCCTTCCAGGTGTCGGTCCAGAACAACCTGAGGTAGTGGTTTGGTGAACAGGTCAGCTATATTGTCAGCTAAGGCTATTTTCTGCACTGCTATTTCTCCTCTGCCAACGATCTCTCTGATGATGTGAAATCTTCTCTCAATGTGTTTAGACTTGTTATGAGACATTGATTCCTTAGCTTGCGCTATTGCTCCATTGTTATCACAATAAAGTGGCAACGAGATCTGTGAACTAGGAACCACTTCAAGTTCTCCCAGGAACTTTCTCATCCAAATAGCTTCTTTGAGGCTGCCGCATATTCAGCTTCAGTGGTGGATTCCGCGGTTGTGTCTTGCTTGGAGCTTTTTCAAGATACCACCCCACCATTAAGCGTGAAAACAAACCATGAAGTGGATTTGCGGTCATCGACATCAGACTGGAAGTCCGAGTCAGTGTAACCTTGCATCTTCAGGTCTCCACCCCCATAGATGAGAATCATAGCCCTAGTTTTATTAAGATACTTTAGGATATTCTTCACAGCTATCCAATGTTCATTTCCCGGGTTTTCCTAAAATCTACTCACCACGCTTACAACATAGACAATGTCGGGTCTTTTACATAGCATTGCATACATTAGGCTACCATCTGCAGAGGCCTAGGGTACTTTACTCATCTCCTCTCTATCTTCCTCACTTTGAGGACACAAAGATTTGGACAAGTGTACTCCATGTCTCATGGAAATGAACTCTTTCTCAGAATTCTCCATCCTAAACCTTTTTAGGACCTTTTCTAAGTAAAGGCCTTGGGAGAGACCTATCATTCTATTCATTCTATCTCTCTAGATACAAATTCTTAGAATGTAAGTTGCTTCTCCCAAGTCTTTCATGAAAAACGTACTCGAAAGCCATTTCTTGACTGTGGTGAGCATTCCAACGTCATTTACTATAAGT
The DNA here is from genome assembly GCA_019426215.1 of Buddleja alternifolia. Taxonomy (NCBI): domain Eukaryota; kingdom Viridiplantae; phylum Streptophyta; class Magnoliopsida; order Lamiales; family Scrophulariaceae; genus Buddleja; species Buddleja alternifolia. The sequence goes on from CM033399.1 coordinate 31,277,976, forward strand.
AGAATGTCATCCACATATAGTACAAGAACGAGATTTTGCTCCCACTAGTCTTCTTGTAGACACAGAGTTCATCTTCGTTTTTGATGAAGCCATATCCCTTTACCACTTCATCAGAATGGACATTCCAGCTTTTAGATGCTTGCTTGAGACCGTATATATATGGGCCTCTCAAGTTTACATACTTTATGGATATTGGTCTCGGATATAAAACCCTTTGTTCCATATAGATATCCTCCTTGAGGAATCCATTTAGGAAAGTCGTTTTGACATCCATCTGCCATATCTCATAGTCCAAGTATGCAGCTATGGATAGCAGTATTCGGATGGACTTTATCATGGCCATGGGCGAAAGGGTTTCTTGATAGTCAATTCTTTCTCTTTGACTATACCCTGTCGCTACGAGCCTGGTTTTAAAGGTGTCAAACTTGCCATCGCTACCTATCTTTCTTTTGTAGATCCACTTATATCCTATAGGTTTGATACCTTCGGGATGATCTACCAAAGTCCAGACTTGGTTCGATTGCATAGAGTCCATCTCTGTTTCCATGCTTCTCGCCATCTTGAAGCGTCGACATCCACCATCGCTTGATCATAGGTACACGGATCATTTTCATGACCTTTTTGTACTACAGTGTGAAGGTCTAGCTCCTCCTGCAGTAAATACCCATACCTCTCAGGTTTATGTGGTATTTTACCAGATCTACATGGTGGTTGTGCTACTATTGGGTTAGGCCTTGGTTCTTGGACAAATTCTCAGAGGGAGTTTCATTTTGTTTTTCTAGAACAATCTTTCTACATTTGCCCCCTTCCAAGATGAATTCATCTTCAAGGAAGTGGGCTTGTAGAGCCACAATGATTCTCTGATCATCATGTAGGTAAAAGTAGAATCTCATAGAATCTTCAGGATAACCAATGAAACATCTCATGAGGGATCTTATCTCCAATTTCTCCACTTTAGTCTTCTTGACATAAGCAGGACATCCCCAAATCTTAATATGATTAAAACTGGTTTCCTATTATTCCACTTCTCATGCGGAGTCTTAGGAACGGATTTGGAGGGACATCTGTTCAATATATAAGCAGCAGTAAGGAACGCTTATTCTCACAACGAAATGGGTAAATCAGTGTAACTAAGCATGGAACGAACCATGTCCAAAAAGTTCAGTTCCTTCGCTCAGCTACTCCATTTAGTTGAGAAGTTGCTGGTGGTGTTAGTTGTAACATTATTCTTTGTTTTCTAAGGAATTCATTAAACTCAACCATATATTCTCCTCCACGTTCCGATCGCAGAGTTTTTATATTTTGCCCCAGTTTTATTTTCTACCAAAACTTTGAATTCTTTGAACCTTTCAAATGGTTTAGACTTTTGCTTCATCAGATACACTAGATCATATCTTGAATGATCATTTGTGAAAGTGATGAAGTAGTAAAAAAACCCCACGAGCCATTTCTCCAAATAGTCCGCAAACGTCGGTGTGCACTAATCCTAAGACTTGAGTGCTCTTTCAAAAGTCCCGGTGAAGGGTGATCTAGCCATCTTGTCTAAGAGACATGATTCACATGTTGGATAGGGATCCGACCCTAGTGAGCTTAAAAGCCCATCTTTTTCCATTCTTGTGCTCTCTAGCACGACCTAGTCTAAGATGCCACTTTAGTCTTAAGTTAGCTTCTTGCGTACCACATTTCTTAGTTACAACATTTACATCAGATGAATTACGGACATTTAAATAATACAAACCATTAACTAAAGAAGCGTTGCCAACTAATTTATTTCCATAATAAATGTCGCAATTTGACTTAGAAAAATGGAATGTATATCCAATCTTAACTAAGATCGGAATAGAAACAATGTTCTTAAGCCCCTTGGGCAAAACTAAAACATTATCTAAAAACAATAAATGTCCATAATTCAAATATAAAGAAGTAAATTCTATCCTAGTAGCCGCGGCGCTTTCCCCGCTGCCTACTTTGATCATCACTTCTTCTCTGCCCAACTTTTTACTTCTCTGCAGATCCTGTTCCAAACAACACACATGGGCACTGGTCCCTGAGTCCAGAATCCATGAAGTAAAAAAAACGGTCATAGAACAATTAGTTTCAAAAACAAAAAGTTCCATACCTTTTGCGCCTTTGCCCAATTTGGGACAGTTCCTCTTCCAGTGGCCAAGCTCACCACACTCGAGACATCTGTCCGTTTTCTTAGGTCCTTTGTTGCTCTTACGCCTATGTTCTGATTTCTTTTGAGTTCTTGTGGATATTCCTAATTGCCTTCTCCTCTTTCCATTTCTTTGATCATCCAATGAATCATTTGATAGAAGAATCCCTCTTTTGATTTGTCCTCATTCGACTTGTTTAATTTCAAGCTTCTTGGTTAGCCCAGCTAATGAACAATCGATGTCATTGATATCGAAGTTCATGACGAAGTAGTAGAAGGATCCAAGGAGCGACTGTAGGATGAGATCAACTTGAAGATGAAGATCCATATAGAAGTGCATTGATTTTAATCTTTCCATTAGGGTCATCATCTTGAGAACATGGTCTCCCATGTCCTCATCCTCGCTCTGAAGAGGTCTTTTGATATAAAATATCTTACGGTCCTACCGCACTCTCCAAACATTTCTTCCAAATGAAGAATTATGTCCCTAGCATTGCTCATTGCATCATGAGAACTTTGTAGTTCACTGCACATCGAGCTTAGGATGTATCCTCTAGCTTTATAGTTGTCACAAGTCCAACTAAAATGAGCTAGTTGAACTTTCTCATCCTCATTCCTCTTAGGAACAGGAGGACGATCCATTTCCAACACATATTCAATTGACTCTTCTCTTATGACATTCCTTAAGATCGCGAGCCAATCCATGTAGTTGGGTTTTAATCAGAACATTTCTTTCGAGTAATTTCATAGGTGGGTTTGTCATTTTGAGATAAATAAACGAGAAAATAATTGCAAAAAGAAACCAGATTAAATTAGATTACTTGTATTTGACTGAACCAAGAAAAATTAAGGACTTAAAATTTATCTTGGCTCCCGCAGTATTTCTCGAATCCCACTCCCATGTGAAAATCGGAAATCATCATTGACATCGATTCCACAATGGGTATTGAGGTCCACAATTAATTACATGGGTTGCAACCTAATCGATTTCTGACCCATCAAATAATTGAAGTGATGTCTAACATCAATTTTATCCAATAAATATTTCAATACCTTTCCCCATAGTTCACCAAATCGCAACCTAACCGATTTCTAGGCTCGTGAACTACCCGAGTTCATTCCCACTAACTCCTATAATCTAACATTTGAATTTCACCTTACAACCGAACACATTTCTAGGGTGAAATATGTTTCAATTAAGGCATTCCATGCACTTAATAAAATTTCAAATTATTTCTAAATGTATAACCCTCATAACTAGGAAGCATTACACATTTATAGTAATTTTAATTTTAGAAAGCTTAGTGGATGACGAGAATGTCACATATCCTTTTCTAACTCGGTATTATTTATTTGGGAGAATTTAAATTGTCAAATGTTTGGTCTCACTTTGCACATTAATCAATTTATATAGCGCAACTATCACATATTGAACATGCATACTACTTATAAATATGCCTATCAATATTATCATCGAATTAAATAAATAAATCCACATATACTCGCTCATGGACTTTTCTAGAGTGCCCGAGCCAATAGGCCATCACATGGAAAGGTAAAGCAGAAAAACAAAACACAAGGGCTTAAATAATTCTAAACTATTTTACTACAACAACCCGTTGAAAAGAAAAGTAAATCAAACATAACCTAAGTCCATGATCGGTGTTTCCATCACATAAGACATGCTCGCAATATTAAAACACTTATGTTAATATTTAAAATTTTAGTCCAACTAAAAACTCCTTTAATAAATTCCCAACTTTCATATTTATTTCAATTAAAATCATTCTAGTCCTACTAGCTGACTTAGATATACAAAATTCAAAATTAAGTATATCTACCTTTAATTAAAATAATATTAGTCCAACTAAATAAATACATAAAATTTGGAATTCTATTTTATTATGATTTAAAGCAACTATTAAATGGAAAAAATTTTATTTGATTAAAGAATTAATTATTAATCATCAAAGAAAAATAATATATTCTACATTCAAATATTCAAGTAATTTCCAAGTCGAGGAAAAATTAGTAATATTTAGTCTATAAATTAAATATTAATCTCCAAGAAAATTAATTAATTTATTCCAATTAAATATTTTTATTCCAATTATTGGGCTTGATTTCATCAAACCCAAGTTACCATCCTTTTGGTCTACTTAGATTTAATTCAATTGATCTCAAATTAATTAATTCGGAAAAACATGCCCACACTATTAATTTCTATTGGGCTAATTTTAATTAAGATCCAAATCACATATCCAATGGCCCATTTGGATTTAATTAAATTAAGCTCAATCTAATTAATAAGTCGAAATTGATAAAAATTTCTCGTTGGGCTTAATTAAATTATACTGGGACATCATCCTTTTGACCCGCTTGGATAATTAAATTTACCCAAACCCAAATTTCAATTTCGACCCAATACATAGCCCATTTACCGACCCGGATCCCGGACCCAAATCAATGGGTCGTGTGTCGAAACACACGACCCGTCGGGCCGTGTGTGGGTGGCCTGGTCGTGTGCTGAGCGTGCAACAACTAAGTTGCACGCAACGTGCACAGCTGGCGCGTGTGCCTAGCACGCACGCAGCTGCTACGCGCAGTCTGTTTGGGGCTCTTGGAGCCCTGTTTTTCATCGTTTCTTGATTTTTTACATAATCACAAATATACCAGATTTACAATAAATATGAAAAATCAAAATCCATGCTTATAACCATAAAAATGCAAATTTAATTAACACATAATCGCATGCTTCAAAAACACATATTATGTATATCATAAATCACATAAACACAATTAAATATGTGAATCAGAGATTGGCTCTGATTTGTTGGGTCTTGCGAAAAATAACAAAAACGCAGCGGAAGAAATTTCAAAATTTTTATTTTAAAACCCAAAGTTTGATTCAATGATCGCATATTCAAATTGATCAATACAATTAACGAGTAATTACTTACCCGTTAGAACGAAGTTGTTGGAGAATTCTCTTCTTCCTCCAAAAGTCGAAAAGTTGAAGCTTTTAATTCTTCAATCCTTTGTTTAATCTTCAAATCTTGAACTTGATCCGAACAACGAAAATACGTCGTCTCTAAATTATCACGCACGGATCAACAAACAAAAAATTCCCACTTGATTCTCTAAACGGGCGACGGCTAGGGTATTAGAGAGGGGAGATATTTTTTTTCTTTCTTTATAGGAGAGTTATGAAAGTTATGTTATTTGTTCGAAGTCAAAAAATCCTTATATACCTCATGACTTATTGAACAAGTCAAAACAAAAGAGCCCAAGTAAATTAGGGCATCACATGGACGCCCATTGAGGCCTTAATAGACGTCCATTTAGACGCTTGTTTAAGCCTCGGGATTCTTTTTATTTTAATAAATTTTTTATTCAATTAATAATTTATTATATCCAATATATAAATTAATTAATTAAATAACCAAAATAATTGGATAAATTAATTCATTAATATATTTCCCTAGAAAATTAATTAATAATTAATCTTACTCTTGTAATTAATTATTTAATTTATCCAATAAATTAAAACTCCTAGAAGAAAAATAGAAACTCTTTTTTCATTTTTCTTTATCCATCCTTTAGCGCGACTCTTTAGGTTCGTTTCGTTTGGCAATGAGAGAAAACCAAAGGAAGTGGGTAACACCTATCCAGTCACGCGGCTCACTTCGTAACCCAAACAAAAACGAACGATAGGATCATTCCGAAACCTTCCAATCGTAAATTCCGTGTAAGTATAAACCCTTTGTTCATGTACCCCAGTCAAGTGAGAGTCATGGCTATGTCAAACTCACTGGACTTGACCATATGTATTAATTATAATATTACGAGGTCATTGAGATCGATTTAATGCCTAGCACAATCGTCTCTTTATGCTTTAGCCAAAGACTTTGATATCTATCTATAATCACATAGGGTACTTTCTCACTCACTTATGAAAGAACAAATCCCATTTAGGTATCAGCTAAAACTACCATTTGTCCATCAAGCCGCATTTCGAGGTCGACCCCACCAACGTGTGAATTAGGTCTAACTACTCTAATAAAATACTTGACGTCACAAATGCATCTTCAGCATGATGTTTCAGGTCAAAGGTTCACTTACACCTATTACGAATAATCAGTTTTGTCATTGACAGTCATAGAGTGAAAACCCATGTGACAGAACCGGTGCGAGTTGTGTTCGAGCATATCAGTTCCACTGATGTGCTTACAATCTTAATCTCCTACCATCCCATGGTACCAGACAGGCACTCCCATGTCAGAGATAAGATTGTACAAGTATTCTAAATCTTTATTTGTCCATTAAAGACTTCACTTTACTTGGGAACTTGTTTTTATTAATCAAGATCGATCTCTCTAATGCCACTCTTCCTATCCCAAAGGAAGTAGAGGGATCACACTGAAAATACGGACAAAACGTTTTACACTATTTATAGATGTATATAAGATTTAAGTGAAAAATAAATAAAGTTTTTATTAATAATATCGAAATAAGTCAATTACAAGATAGATGCCCTATCATTCTATCTTCTATGACATTTGAGGGCATAATCCTGACGAGAGCATAGCAGCGCTTATTGACAAAATTACCCTCAGGTTCACATTTCACACTGATTTCCGCCATTTCTGCTACTCTTTCATCTTCTTCAATCGTCTTTGGGTCTTGGTCTTGGTTGATATAAACAGATTGCTGCTGCAATCTGGAACTATAATAAAAAAATTTAAGCAAATCTTTATAACCCCAATATTTTACCTTCTCAACAGTGGACCGAGAACAAATCCAATGTCCAATAATTCAGTCAATCTTTTTACATCCCTGTTATCACTCAAATCGATCATCACATCAGTATCATCCTCATTATTTGTTTATTCTATCAAATCTCCTCAATCGATTGGGATCATTTTTTCATTCGATGAAGGTTGAGCTCAAACCAGCGGAGGAAGAAGAAATGGGGAAGTGAAAATTTTATTTCTTTTAAAAACATATTTCAATGAATTTTCACATAAAAGATGCTCAAATTAAGCAATTTCATTTTGTCACAAACAAAAAAAGAAGCTCAAATGTCAACAATCAATTATATATAAAGAGGCAGAGCCTTCGCCTCTTCAAAATTGGAAGATAAAAGTGAAATTCGTAAAAGGAATCGTATACTTGCATTGAATAAATTTTTATTTGTATATTATTGTAGAATCAATCTTTTGAAATTTTTAGATTCTGGGGTGTATATATTATTTTCTTTTCATAGCCTGGTTAGAAAGGATGAATTTTGAGATTTAGCATTGCGAAAAACTTTAAAGGGATGGCTGCCTGCTCCGATGTCGGTGAGTGAAGATGACGAAACAATGAGGTTTGAATGAGAAAATGATTTTGCTTTTAAGTTGAGGGTAATTTTGTCAATAAGCACTACTTTGCTTTGTCATTAGGGATTTTCTCTGGCTGTATCACCAGCCATATTGAATACACAAATTATTAGGATGTAATTTCTCAATAGAGAATTTGGACTGAAGTAAAAGAGGCTACTCTGTCGGGCAGTGGGAAAAATATACTCAAGATTTGATTTGGCCGAACTCAAATGTTAATACTTATCTTGTAGCCAAACAAGTGTAATTAACTCTTTTTGCGAAATACAAGAGTTCAACCAAACTCGATCCATGAAATATTCTAATCCGAATCTGATTTAGTTGAACTCAAATGTCATCACTTATCTTGTCATGGCCAGACAAGTGTATTTCATCCTCTTCTAGAATAATCACGACTGAGTTCGACCACTTCACGCTTAGATACAGAACCAAGATTTGCAGCTTCACTCTTCCATGGAAACATGGAAATCCTCCGCAACATACAAAATCTCCTTCTATCATGGATTCCTGGTTCAAGGTTGATGTGGGTGGAAAATGGACATTGGGCCAAGCTGAAGAGCCCAAAGCTTAATGGGTCGAGACTCTTCTAGAAGGAAATGAGCCCAACCCGGTCTGTCTGGTTGACCCGCCAACCTAGACCTGCAGAGGAGGATATTCCTATATAAGGCAAGGCTAGAGACAAGAATCAATTAAGTTGAAGACCTTTCCAAAATAAAGACTTGCTGCAATTAGGCTCAAGATATGGGAATAAATCAGCATTAATGACGCCAAGAATAGAAGATTATGTCTTCTAATTATCATTATTATGTAATTAAGGCTTAGTTGACTTACTATATTTTACCATACCCATCAAAACTTGTATATAAGCATGGTGGAAACATAATAAAAGGGCTACTCACTTTTTCCCGTGGACGTAGGTCTAATTTCTGGACTGAACCACGTTAAAACTCTTGTCATTTACATTATCGCACTCATATTATTGTTATATCTTACAATTATACTCATATTATCCTTATTATTAATATAAATATTATTGGTGTGAAACCCACACGCATCAATTGGCGCCGTATGTGGGAAATCTGAGTAAAAGGCGTGAGGTAATTTAAATCTTTTCTTTCATATATTTTGTGCATAACAAGTTTGATGGCAGAATTGGATATGGTGGAAAATCCGAATGTGAAAGAGAATGCTAGAAAGAAAATGCTGGTATCACCAGAAAATACTAATCGAAATGCTCCAGAAACGCCAGCTATACTGGCCAGGCGTTTGGCGGATGAAATGCAGGAGCCCATGAGAGATAGCCCACCCAGGAAGGACAGGAAAACATTCCTCTCCCAAACGCTGTAACCTTGGATCTGATTTTAGGTAAGATACAAGGATTTGTAGACAAAGCTGTCACGGCTGCGTTTCAATCCAAAAATGTAGGTCTGCAGAATTTCCAGGTGAATCAGGGAGTAATATCGTCCCCTTTACAGGGGACACCAAATGCAAACAATAAGGAGATTGGGGGTAATTACGATATTTCCCCCAATGGAAACTATGGAAAAAGGCCAGAGAGACTAGATCTGCAGGATGGTCAGAAGGGTCAGGATGGAATGTCCCCACCTATGCTGGGAACTCCAAACGCTGGAAATCGGGAGATCAGGGGTAATTACGATATTTCCCCTGACGAAAACTCGGGAAAAAGGCCAGGAGGGCCAAGACTATTGGAGCCTGGAGAGTCCAAGGATGGGAATGAACTGTGAAAGAAAATCCTAGTTTCAGAAGGACGCCAAATGCGTCGTATGGATCTAGGAGAGGAAAAAGAACAGGAAAGTTAGATAGCTCAACCTAAAATACAGCAGGAACAGGCTCGCAAAAATGAGCCCCAGTTCCAGATACATCAGGAGCGTAAGGGAATACCTGAAAGAGAGGGCTCCCTGGTGCGTCAGCCGCAGGGCTAGGCAGGAAAAAGAAAGGATATGGAGGACGTGGCTAGTAATTACGAATCTGCCCAATCCCTTTGGGGGGATCATGATATAAAGCAAAAGGCGAAAGAAAAGCTGAACCAACTGGAGCTTATGGCTAAAAGAATGGAAGAAATGGAGAAGAGGATGGCAGGAGAAAAGATCCAAATGGATTGAGGAATTCCATTTACAAACTCTATCATGACAGAGGAGTTACCAAGGGATTTCAAAATTCACTCTATCGCACTATATGATGGCACCACAGATCCAGAGGAACATCTCTATACGTTTTGGAATTATGCCTTGCTGCATAGGTATTCGGATGCAATCAAGTGTAGGGTATTTCTGACCACTCTAGCGAGATTAGCCCAACAATGGTTCAATCAATTACTGGAAGGAGTCATTGGGTCCTTTGCGGACTTTAGCTTGAACTTCCTCCATTAATTTTCTAGTAGTAAAAAATATGGAAAAACCCCGTTAAGTTTATTTAATATAAAACAAAGGGGAGATGAAACTTTACGGATGTACGTTAGGCGCTTCAACGCCGCCACCCTGGAGGTACCTTCGGCCACATCGGATCTCAAATCTAGTGATTTTACGCAAGGATTAAGGGATGGGGATTTGTTCAAATCCTTAACTAAAAAACCAGCCTTGGATTTTGATGAACTACTTAGCCGAGCTGAGAAGTACGTTAATATGGAGGATGCTCAACTAATGAGGAAAGTAGAACAAAACCAGCAAAGGAAAGACAAGTTTGAGGAGGATAATCGCAGTAAAATCAATAAGGATGGAGGGGCTAGATGGAGCTCGACATCACTCCTTAGGCCAAGCATACGAACCAGGCCTGGATTCATACCCTTAAGGGGTACGAAAAATGAGCAATTAATGACTGTCGAGGAGAAGAATATAGTGCAGTGGCCTAAAAGAGCTGACAAAGGCCCCCAAAATCCAGCTTGTCGCGTTTACTGCCGCTACCATAAGGAATACGGGCATGACACGGATGCTTGTCCAGCCCTGGAGGAAGAGATTCAGCGCCTGGCGAAACTAGGGTATATGAAAGAATTTTCTATACAACATAACAACCAGTTCAGAAGAGATAACTCAACCCCATTTCGAGGAGGAGGAACCTGGGGGAGGGGCAGAGGTGCGCCCAGAAGATGGCAAGGAAGAGGGGCTGGCCTTGCAAGGAGAGGAAATTTCCCCCAACAAATTAATAAGCAACAAGAAGTGTGGGAAAACCAAGGACAACCTGCGGGAGAGGTGAACAACGTGGATAGAGCAACTATACATATGATTTTAGGAGGATTGACAGAGGATGATTCCCGGATATCTTTGCGGAGGCAAGTAAGGGCAGTGGAAATAGCACCGGCCTTTTTCATGAATGTTAGCCAAGCTCGGCCAGGAAAAGAAATCAAATTCGGACCGAAAGATCCTAAAACAGTTCACACACCACACAATGACGCTTTGGTTATTACCGCTGTAATAGCTAATTATGATGTACAATGGATATTCATTGGTAGCTGAAGCTCAGTGGACATGCTGTTCTATCAGGCATATCAGCAAATGAACCTAGGAAACACCAAGCTGGAAGCAGCAAAGACATCTTTATTCGATTTTGCAGGGGAGGTGGTCCAGCCGGTTGGGCAGATCACCCTACTTGTATCACTGGAAGTCGGATCCAATAAACAAACAAAGCTCATCAAATTCTTAGTTGTGGACACACCCTCGGCGTATAATGTGATACTTGGGCGGCCTGCGTTGGTCTTATTCGAGGCTGTGATCCCAATTTTCCACATGAAAGTTAAATTCCCAACAGTCAATGGAGTAGGAGAAGTATCTGGTGACCAATTCCAGTATAAGAAATGCTACGTGGCCTCTTTAAAACACGAAGATAAGCAAATAGAGGATAAAAAATGCAAGCCTGATAAGGCTGGACTCGAGGGTGGCGAAGCTGGAAAGAAAGCTGTCTCAGCTCATATCGAACCTATAGGGGAGCTCATGAGTATAGAACTCGTACCTGGAGAGACAGACAAAACAGTTGGGATAGGCTAACACTTGGGCCCCGAGCTGCAAGAGGAATTGGTGGAACTGCTAAGAAATCATGTAGATGTGTTCTTGTGGTCGTCAAACGATATAGTCGGGATTGACCCAAGGGTTATAAAACATCATCTGAATGTATACCCAGATGCAAGGTCGGTTATTCAAAAGAAGAGGCATTTCAGACCTGAAAAAGACACCATAGTCAAAGCTGAGCTAGACAAGCTGCTCAAAGCTAAGCATATAGCGGAAATACAATTTCCAGAATGGGTATCTAATGTAGTCCTGGTACCTAAAGGAGGATCGAAATGGAGAATGTGCATCGACTTCCGCAATTTGAATAATGCTTGCCCAAAGGACCAATATCCGCTGCCACGGATAGACCAGCTAGTAGACTCCACCGCTGGATTTGAACTACTGAGCACCATGGACGCGCAGAGCGGGTACCATCAAATACCCCTGGACGAGGAGGATCAGAGGAAGGTTAGCTTCATAACCTCTTTCGGGACATACTGCTATGTGGTCATGCCCTTTGGCCTTAAAAATGCTGGAGCCACTTATCAAAGGCTAGTGGATATGATGTTCCGAGATCAGATGGGAAAAAATATCGAGGTGTATGTGGACGACATGGTAGTAAAAATTCGCATTACCAACACGCATGTCCAAGACTTGCAACAAACTTTTTACACATTAAGGAAATATAGAATGAAGCTGAATCCAGCTAAATGTGCGTTCGGAATCAAGGGAGGAAATTTTTTAGGTTACATGGTCACCAAAAGGGGGATTGAAGTCAATCTCGAAAAAATTAAGGCTATTCAGAATATGGCGGAGCCATGGAATGTCAACGAAGTACAGCAGCTGACGGGGCGAATTACAGCCCTAAGTCGTTTCATCTCCAGGTTTGCGGAAAGGAGCCTCCCATTCTTCAAAATCTTGCGTAAAGTGGAAAATTTCAACTGGACAAAGGAATGCCAACAAGCTTTTGTGGAATTAAAGGAGTATTTGAATCAAATTCCTTTACTCACCAAACCTGTACTAGGAGAACCTTTAATATTATACAAATTTGTGGCTGATCGAGCTGTTAGCACTGTGCTGGTTCACGATGAGGGAAGAACTGAAAAACCTGTGTATTACATCAGCAAGGTGCTTAGTGACACCGAATTTAGGTATTCGGAGATTGAGAAAATGGCATTTGCACTAGTTATCACAGTCAGGAGGCTCAAACCATACTTTCTGAAGTATAAAATCATTGTTAGAACTAACCAACCACTCAGCAAGGTCCTAGGAAAAGCTGGAACATCAGGAAGACTAGTCAAATGGGCGGTAGAGCTGGGAGAGTTCGACATAGAGTATCACAGGTCTTGGTGGACTTCATTACAGAAATGACAAAACCTGAAGAGGTGGAAGCAGAAAAAGAGAAAGTATGGCTACTCCATGTGGATGGATCAGCTACAATGAATGGAAGTGGAGCTGGGATAGTACTAACAACGCCTGAAGGGGATCAATTGGAGTACGCCATTAAATTTGAATTTAAAGCAAGCAACAATGAGGCAGAATACGAGGCGTTCATCATAGGATTGAAAATGGCATTTAAAGGGGGAGCTAAGAACCTGATAGTATACTCAGATTCGCAGCTTATCATAAAGTAGGTGGAAGGTACATACGAGGCTGGGGAGGAAAGAATGATGAACTACGTAAGAACCATAGAAATGCTGCGTAAATTTTTTGACAAACTAGAAATTCATCAGATACCTCGAACTAATAACACAAAAGCGGATTACCTGTCAAAGCTGGGTAGCTCATTCACTGACTGTAGGACTCGACAAATTACCATTCAATCTATGGCTGGATCAAGCAATAATAAGGAAGTCATGAACGTAGACGAGGGAGAAGACTGGAGGACTGAGATAATTTAATATTTTACGAAAGGAACACTCCCGAAAGAACGAAATGCTAAGCAAAGATTATTGACCAGGGCTACTAGATTTACGATGATTGATGATGCCCTATACAAAAAGGCATTTCTACAACCCCATCTAAGATGTGTATCTGTGGAGGAAGACAATTACGTACTCAAAGAAATACATGAAGGATGTTGTGGCAGCCATATCAGCGGAGCTGCCCTTGCTGGAAAGACACTTAAGGCTGGATACTTTTGGCCTTCTTTGAAGAAAAACGCGGCTGAGCTGGTGAAGCGGTGCGAACAGTGCCAGGTGCACGCTAGCCTTATACACCAACCTGCAGAAGCAATGAGATCCATGAGTGTTCCGTGTCCTTTTGCTAGATGGGGCATGGATATAGTGGGACCTTTCCCCCTAGCAAAGGCCCAAAACAAGTTCTTATTAGTATTGGTGGATTATTTCAGCAAGTGGGTGGAGGCGGAAGCTTTCCCGGATCACGGAGGCCGAAGTCATTCATTTTATATGGAAGAACATAGTATGCCGATTCGGCATACCTAGGGAGATTATAGCTGACAATGGAAGGCAGTTTAGCGGAGCAAAGCTGAGGAATTGGTGTGAAGAAATGGGGATTCAATAGTGCTTTAGCTCGGTGGCACATCTCCAAACCAACGGAGAAGTGAAGGTTACTAATAGAATCATCGTACAAGGTCTAAAAACCAGGCTTGATGGAGTAGGAGGAGATTGGGTAGAGGAACTGCAATCAGTACCATGGTCGTATAGAACTACCCCCAAATCCACTACGGGAGAAAGCCTCTTTAGCTTGGTATATGGAGTTGAGGCTGTCATTCCTGCAGAGATAAGGGTACAGAATCATCGGATTAGTTATTTCAACCCAAAACAAAATGAGGAAAGGCTGAGGGAGGAGCTGGATCTGATCGAGGAGAATAGAGAAAAGGCATACCTGAGGATCGAGCAATATAAGCAAAGGATACAAAGGGCACAAGGAGCAAAATTGAAGGCTAGAGCTGTGCAGGTGAACGACCTGGTGTTAAAGAGGGTGGATGCAGTACGTACCGTGAAAAAGCTGGATCCCAACTGGGAGAGACCATACAAAGTGGTCAAAGTATTAGCAGGAGGAGCGTATGAGTTGGGGATGGCAAGGGAAAACAGCTCCCTCGTCCATGGAACATACATAATCTGAAAAAAAAAATATGTCTAATAAATTTTATTCTGCAAGGACCCCCAAAAAGGCGCTAATGTTTTCTTTGAATTTTTTAGTTTTCTTTATCTTTTCAGGAACAAGCCGAGAATTGTAGTACCTTTTTTGCAAGGACAGATGCAAAGCCCCAAAATTCTAGTAAGAATATATTTCTTTATTTTGAGATTGGTTCTTTTTACACATGTGTATATGTATATTTGTTTGAATGAAATTGAGAAGATAGGGGGAGTTGGTGGAATGGGAGGTAGTCGCAGTTAGGATGCACCACCTGGATGGGTAGCCGGGATTCATCAAGTCAGGCGGCATGCGGCTTTGAATCCGATGGCTCCATACCAAGAGGATATAAGGGTGGGTTGGTGTGGAATTATTTCGGGAATAATTCTGGGACCAACTCACATTGGAAGACTGGGGTTGAGGGAGATACAAGGCTGTTTGGAGCAAAAAGGTTGGAGGAGGGGACTAATTCTCCCACTTCTGGCTGGAATAAGGAGGAAAAATTGGGAAAAGAGGGAATAAGGAAGGATGCCGACGGTAGCAGGCTGGCCAGCTGTGAGCCCGTCTAGGAAAATATGTGGGAACGGAGAGGAGAAAAAGGGGGAAAAAGGAAGGTGAAAAATATTGTGGAAAGGCAAGTCTCCACGATTGCTAATGTGTAGAAAGGCAAGTCTCCACGACTGCTAATGTGATGAAAGGCAAGTTTCCACGACTGCTAATGTGATGAAAAGCAAGTCTCCACGATTGCTAATGTGATGAAAGACAAGTCTCCACAATTGCTAATGTGATGAAAGGCAAGTCTCCACGATTGCTAATGTGAGGAAAAACAAGTCTCCACGATTGCTAATGTGATGAAAGGCAAGTCTCCGCGATTGCTAATGTGACGAAAAGCAAGTCTCCACGATTGCTAATGTGACAAAAGGCAAGTCTCAACGATTGCTAATGTGATGAAAAACAAGTCTCCACGATTGCTAATGTGATGAAAAACAAGTCTTCACGATTGCTAATATGACGAAAGGCAAGTCTCCACGATTGCTAATGTGATAAGAGGCAAATCCCCACAATTGCCAGAAAATAAAATGCAAGTCCCCATGATTGCAAACCTGAATCATCTGGCAGAACTGCAGGTTGCGGCTTAGTTCAAGCTGGATGATGTACAAGTTTCTGTACTTTTGAAAGGAACATTGGGAATTTTATTCACAGGGAAAACCTTAAATCATGAGTATGGGATAAATCTTAAAGGTATGACTATTAATCTCATCAATTTTAGTACCATTTTTATCATGAATATTGGTATTTTATACTATTCTTATCATGAATATTTCACCGAGGAATGACAAGGTTAACCTGCTCTCCTGGGGAGAGGAGTCATTATTAATTGTTTTTAGTTTTGCAGAAATGCTATAAAAGCTAATCCCATTATTCAGAGTATAAACGAGTAAGTATGACCATGTTAAAGCTTGTAAACGTTATGATCAACATATGAAAAGATGCAGGAAAAAAGGAGATGAATACTTAAGAATATTTCACAAAAAGGGAAAAATACTAGGCACATCTGCCCTAACTTGGGCAGATGGTGGAAGGGAAAACAACAAATGTTCCTACCCTAACTTGGGTAGAACAGGAAAGGAAAAACTAAATTGTCCAAAAAGGGCTACACATGCCCATGCAAAACCAACAAAGCAGGAATGTAATTGTCCAAAAGAGGGGCTACATACGCCCAGCAAAACATCAATACTTTTAAACTAAGAAACTAAGCTGAGGGGTCTAGCCCAACAGTAGGGGGAGGAACAACCTCAGTACCATCAGCATTACCAGGTTGGTCAGCTGCAGCAACAACAGGCTGATCAACCACAGGAGGAACGACGGGATCAATAACTGGAGGAATCACTGGATCAATGGCTGGAGGAATCTCTGGGTTTGCTGGAAGAGCACTCCTTGGCACACTTGAGCGGGCTGAATCTGCCACCATAGCCACAAAAGCTGCATTTGGATCTAGAAACATGGTTGAGCTGCCAACAGGAGGATAGTTCTGAGCCTTGAACTGGGAGGTGCAAGCATCAAACCCTTTATAGAAAGAGTCCAAGGCCTTGTCATCAGTCATATCGGCCAATTCAGTAGAAGCCAAGAACGCGGCCCTGATTGGCCTGGCAAAGGCCTCACCGCAGAAGTATGTAGGGATGCTGCCCAGTCCTGATGAGCTTTATCCAGGGCTTCTTCCAGGTCTGCACCCTGGCGGGCGAGGAAATTTTGCAGGTCCGATTCCACCAGTTTTTTCTCAACATCTAACTTTTGATAACTAGACTCCCAGGATCGAGCCTCCTACAACAATTTTTTCTCCTTGGCATCCCAGGATTTTTGAGACTTTTTCAGCTGATCCTGGAGTTTTCTAAGCTTTCTTTGCAGCTCCCGCACCTCGTTAGACCTGCTCAGGTCTACCAGAGCTCTACCACACAGCAGGAAGAACTGCCAACATGTGAAACAAATAAGACTACCATAAATCACAGTGTAAAATGACATGTTATAATAAGCAATACAAGCAAATTTACCTTTGGGGTTAAAATTACGACAGCCTCAATGATCTCTGCTGGCTGCAAATGATCCAGGTGATGGCGGTCAACAGAATTGGCCATGTTCCTTAAAAAGTCCAACATTACATATTGCTCCTTACTCTTCAAAACGGACTGAAGAGGGATATCTTGAGCTCTAGAACGAGTGCGAAGAGCAGGAGGATCAGGAGTGGAGAATGGAAAATGAGAGAGAACATCCCCCATAGAAGCACCTGTGTTGCTTCGCTTAGCGAAAGGCATATCTTGTGGGGTATCATGATTGGCTGCTCTCTTGCCAGAGGCAATCTCTCTGGCCAAGGCTGGATCACGGTACGGACGAGCTGGATCAGCTTGGCCAGAAATGGAGGATGTCTTGGAAGCAGGGGTAGCCATCGAGAGAGGGACAATGGGCAAAGGTCCACCTGGGGGTGGAGGAGGCAACTCTGGTTGCTCAGTAGGGGCAGGTTTCTTCCTGCGGCAGAGTGTTTCCTTAGCACGAGCAGCATCTTTAGCTCGGGTGGTTTCCATTAAACTTTCTGCAAAAAGAGAACGAGAGTACATTAGTAAGAAATATATCATACCATACAAGTACATTAAGCAAACCAGGAAAAGCTCTACCTATAGTTTAACCAAGCGAATCTGCCCCAACAGGACTCAAACCAAAATGATATAAAAGGCGTGTGTCAGTTAACTAGCCCAAATCACGATTTTGCCAATTCAAGTACGCAAGGAGTTGCTCATACATAGCAGGCATATTTTTAGGGGGATAGGTATTGGACCCCTCAAGCTTTTCCAGGAATTCGCGACGAAAATTCTATTCTACACCCGGAGGAGGAGCAATGAAGAAGTAATCCCTCTTCCATTGCTTCTCTGCAGTGGGATAAACAAAGAAAAAAGTGGCTTCACCTCGGGAAGTCAGGTAAAACACACCACCATCACCCGAGGTAGAACGAGGAAGGAATAGGGAATAGAAGAAGTCGGAGGTAGGCAAATGACCGCACTGGCTAACCAATACAGCAAAGCCAGCCATCATCCTAATGGCATTGGGAGCAAACTGGTTAAGGGGCAACCTGTATTTCTGGGCTATGGAAATATAAAGGGGAGGGATAAGAAAGCGCAAATCTGCGCCTAGATGTGCTACATAAAAACAAGTAAAACCAACAGGAGGACGATGAGGTCTATTCTCTGCAGTGGGGACCAAGATGCAATAAGAGGATGGAATACCAAAGTTCTAACAGATTATCTGCTCTTATTGGAGGGTAAACCTAGACCTAATGATTTCCCAAAATTGATCACTTTTGGCTAAAAGGGTTTTTTCTTTCTTATCTAAGGCAACACGTTTTGCGTAACCCAGAGCATCTGGATCGGGTTGGGCCAGATTCTCACTATCTGAGTCCAACCCGGCCGCGTTCCCTCCTGGATTTACACTACGGTTGGGGAAAGGAGGGTCGGTGGCTTGATGACCATCGGACTGATTTTCCGAGGAAACATTGACAAAATTTCTACCCCCAATTTCTGGAGTAGCACTGTGTAAATCCTTTACAAAGGAAGAGGCAGCAGCATCAAAGGACTCATGCTCTAAAAGATTAAAGCGTTTTTCCCGATTTTGAGAAGCGGATCCTAAGTTATCAGACATGTTGATACAAAGAAGAACAGCAAAACACAAAACAGCCAAAAGGAAGAAAGAAAAAAAGAGATTAAAAAGAGGAGGAAGTACCTAGAAGGACAACGATCATGGAGTAACTGCCGGAGAAGATGGAGTTACAAGGAAGAAGAAAGAAGATGAAGGGTTCTGTTAAAAAGGTCAAGAAAAACAGAAGAAGGAAATAAAATTTGGGAATTTTTGGCAATAAAATCCGATAAGATTTTTTGAATTTTGGTAACTGCTCGTCCTGGGAAAGCGCGGGAGTAATTGTGGGCCACACACGTGTCCCCATTCAGCAACTTCCAAAACACAGATTTGGCGGCTCAAACTGGCGAAGTAATGATGATGATGCAGCTTTTCGAGGCACGACGTGATAACTGCAGAAGCATGGGGGGACTCAACCGTCAAGACTTTTCAAATCAAATCAAAGATTAGGGTTTTCTCGGATCTACCTGGGTAAGATGACCAGTTGCATAGATCACTCAGCTCTGTAGCTGGGGCAACCCTGCATTCTTGCAGATGCTTCAGCTTGACCCACATGATATTTTCTTTACAACTCTCACAATTTGACAAGTCAAATTGTAGAGTTGGGGGGACTATTGATGTGGGTGGAAAATGGACATTGGGCCAAGCTGAAGAGCCCAAAGCTTAATGGGTCGAGATTTATCACTAACATGGGCCGAAACTCTTCTAGAAAGAAATAAGCCCAACCCGGTCTGTCTGGTTGACCCGCCAACCTGGACCTGCAGAGGAGGATATTCCTATATAAGGCAAGGCTAGAGACAAGAATCAATTAAGTTGAAGACCTTTCCAGAATAAAGACTTGCTGCAATTAGGCTCAACATATGGGAATAAATCAGCATTAATGACGCCAGAATAGAAGATTATGTCTTCTAATTATTATTATGTAATTAAGGCTTAGTTGACTTACTATATTTTACCATACCCATCAAAACTTGTATATAAGCATGGTGGAAGCATATAAAAGGGATACTCACTTTTTCCCGTGGACGTAGGTTTAATTTCTGGACCGAACCACGTTAAAACTCTTGTCATTTACATTATCGCACTCATATTATTGTTATATCTCACAATTATACTCATATTATCCCTATTATTAATATAAATATTATTGGTGTGAAACCCACATGCATCAAAGGTCATTCACTACGTGTGCATTCTAGCATACAAACTTCTCGCCTTCAATAATTTTATTTTCACAGATAACAAACTACAATGCAAGGGCAGCAGATTAGCATGCATCCAACTTGCAGTCATTTGTATCCCAATTCGTAGTTTTAGAAGATGAAAGATAGATATATTAGATACAACATAACCACTAAAACATACTATATATTAATATAAACAAAGCACATTTGGGCCAACTTTATCCTCGAAGTAATGCTCTTGCTGATGAATGATAAAACTCAAGAACGAATCAATAAAGAGAAAATACAAGAACTCACGTGTTCTTGCCCAGCCAAATCCAATATCCTCCAAATTATTCGATAAAAACAGACAAACTCCAAACCCTACTACTTAATAGCGATTACAATCTTTCCAAAAGACTCCTAAACATAAAAGGAAACAACTTCTACTCACTTACTAATAATAATAAAATAAATCAACTCTTAACAATGATAAATTCAGCTACTAATAATAATAACTTGAGCAGTCAACCCAGCTTGGACCGGTGCACGTAGACTCTCAATGGTTTCGGACCCGACTCGTCCCCTTGTGCCTCTTCACTCGATCGCTGCACATCAACTCCCGCCCCCTCAAAAACAGCCTTGTCCTCAAGGCGAAAAGTTGGAAATTGGCCACGTAAATCCTCAATGTCAAGCCAAGTCGTCTTGTCACGAGACTTCCCTTTCCATTTCACCAAGGCTTCCCGAATCTCCCCTTTTGGACTGCCCTTAACACGAAATTGCAACACCTGCTCCGGCTCGAACAATTGTGTCTCACTCACATCAAGATGTTCTGGTAGTTGTGATTCAACTGGATGATTCCCGAGTGTGCGTTTCAACTACGAAACGTGAAAGACCGGATGAATTTGACTTATTTTCGGTAGATGCAATTCATATGCAACAGCCTCCACCCGCTTAGTAATTTCAAATGGACCATAGAATTTGGCTGAGAGTTTCGAATATCCCTATGTTGCCAACGTCGATTGACGGAGCGGCCTTAAGAAAAACACGATCGCCCATAACAAATTCAACCTCCCGACGATGTTTATTAGCATAATTTACCATCCTATCCTGAGCCCGCATTAAATTGAATTTTAATTTCCTCAAAAGTTAAAACTTTATCTCGATCACGTAGCACAAGATCAACCGCCTCAACCTGACATTCCTCGGGAAAATGGCGCCTAAGTGACGGCGGGGCTCGCCCATAAACTATCTCAAAAGGTGTCACCTTGGCCGCCATTTGATAGGATGTATTATACCAGTACTCCGCCCAGGCCAACCACCCTGCCCATTTTCTGGGCTGCTCAGATGAAAAACAACATACATAAGTTTCCAAAACACGATTTAATACCTCCGTTTGGCCATCAGTTTTGGGGTGATACGCGATGATATACTTCAACTTTGTTCCATGCGCAAGAAACAGTTCCTGCCAAAACGAGCTCATGAAAATCGGGTCACGATCGCTCACAATAGAACGGGGAACTCCATGCAACCTAATCACTTCTCAAATAAAAACCTCGGCCATTATACGAGCTGTAATCGGACCCCTCAATGCGACAAAATGCCCATATTTTGATAATCGATCTACCAGCACTAAGATGCAAGTAAACCCCATTTATTTCGGCAACCCCGTAATAAAGTCCATAGAAAAATCTTCCCATATCAACTCAGGAATCGGTAATGGTTGTAAGAGACCCGCTGGTGATTGAGATTCGTATTTAGATTTCTGTCAAGTCAGGCAACTCGTTACATATTCATGCACGGTTTGAAACATTCCTCGCCAATATACATTTGCATCGATCCGTCAATAAGTACGAAGAACCCCCGCATGTCCTCCCTCCGGGATGTCATGAAACTTATGTAAAAGTTTAGGGATCAACTAGAATTCGCGGGTAGCACCAAACGGCCCTTATGAAACAACCGCTCCCCAAACATGGTATATCCCAGTCGACTCAATTTGTCTTGCTGCAAATCTGCCACTACGTCTTGAGAACTTGAATCCGCCTTCGGCTCATCCCAGACCTCGATCAGGTTAGTCCACACCGGGCTGCTTACCACCGAACATTCCAGTTCGCTCCCGTAATGCCGTGACAAGGAATCAGCAGCCCGGTTTGAGACCATGGGTTTGTACATTATCTCAAATTCGTACGCCAACAATTTTGCAACCCAATGTTGCTGCGATAGAGTAACTATGCACTGATTAAGCAAGTTTTTCAAGATGTGATGATCCGTTTTAACCAAAAAAGCCTACCAATTAAGTAAGGGTGCCAATGTTACACCACGAGCACTAATCCCATCAATTCTCGCTCATACGCTGATTTGGCTAAGGAACTTTCAACGAGAGCTTTTCTAAAAATGCAATGGGTCGTTTGTCTTGCATTAACACGGCCCCAACTCCCAATCCTGATGCATTGCACTCAATAACAAAGGGTCTCGAAAAATCCGGCATTGCCAAGACCGGGGCCGAGGTGATGGCTGTTTTCAAGGCATGAGATACAAATTCGGCTCGGCTGTCCAAGTGAATTTCACGGGTGCTTCCTTCTTTAATAATTGTGTCATTGGTCGAACCATAACCCCGTAATTTCACACAAATCTCTGATAATACCCCTTCAAGCCTAAAAACCCATGAATCTCCTTAACCGACCGCGGACGAGGCCACTCCATAACTCCTGCCACCTTCGCTGGGTCCATTGATACCCCGGTCACGGATATAATGTCGCCTAAGTACTCCACTTGGCTGCAACCAAAAGCACACTTTTTCTTGTTCGCCTTGAATTTATGCTCCCGTAAAATAGATAAAAACACACGATAATTGCTCGAGATGCTCGAAAAAAGATCGACTATAAATTAATATATTGTCAAAGAAAACTAATACAAACTTTCGGAGGAAAGTCCAAAAAAGATCGTCATTATGGACTAGAAAGTGGCGGTGGCATTAGACCATCCGAACGACATCACCAAAAATTCATAATAGCCATTGTGAGTTCTGAAAGCCGTTTTGGAGATATCCGCCTCGTGCACTCGTATCTGATGGTACCCGAAACGCAAATCAATCTTTGAAAACACCATCGCACCTGTCAATTCATCCAACATCTCCTCAATAACCGGAATAGGGTACTTATCCAGAACCGTGACCTTGTTCAACTCCCGGTAATCAACACAGAACCTCCAACTACCATCCTTCTTTTTGACTAACAACACCGGGCTCGAGAAAGGGCTCAAACTCGATCGTATAATCCCCACGAGAAGCATGTTTGCCACCAAACGATGAATCTCATCTTTCTGTAAATATCCATAATGATAGGGTCGTACCGAGACGGCCCCCGCACCGGAAACTAATTCAATACGATGGTCCGTAGTCCGACTCGGTGGCAACTCGGATGGCTCACCAAACACGTCCTCAAATTCAGTCGATGTCGTGTCAATCCTACCCGTCTCACGGCTATCCAAATCGACCCCCTTCGAAAAAACCCAACAAATTGCCGGCTCGAGAACAACAACAAATAATTCTGCTTCATGTGTACTCAACAATACCTTAAAGGAGACTTTCGCTCGACACGCCGACCCATCGCCCACCAGTTGTATTGTCCGGACTCCCGATTCGAACTGCATGTACATCTCCTCCCAATCAACCATTATCTTACCTATCGTCCGCAACTATACAATCGCTAATATCACGTCAGCACCCCCTAAAGGAAAAACATAACAGTCCGTCCGAATGGTGGTGACTTCGAGTTGCACTGATAAATCTCGACAAATACCCACTGTCTCGGTACGCCTCCCATCCCCTAACTTCACCCCGAATCTGCCCGTATTCTCCACTAGTAACTTCAATTGAGACACCAGATTAGTCAAGACGAAATTATGAGTCACCCCACTATCGACTAAAATAGTCACGTCGTGCTCTCGAACCTTCCCTTTCAAGAGGAGCGTACGAGGTCCAGAGATTCCCGCGATTGAGCACAGTGACAACGCAGCAACCGCGAGGGTCTCTGGATCCTCCACCACGGTTGGTTCCTTGGTATCACAGGTGAGTTCGACCTCTTCCAATTCAATATTCGCTGCCTCGTCATCTTCCACCAATAAAACTCGCAAGTGTTTGAGGGGCAAATCGTGCTGAGTGGGGTGATATGGCATCTTGCAACGGAAACAAAGGCCTCAACGTCTCAAGTCTTCCCATTCCTTGTCCGTCAAACACTGAATGGAGCCTTTGCTGCTCTCCCGCTTCCATTCTACCGAGTAAGTTCCGCGTCCTTAAACCCCATGGCCCCGATTGGCTCCGGCAAAGCCAACCTCGCCGGTGCGTTCGATAGTTTCAGGCCCAAAGAAAAACTAAGACCTGACTGCCACCTTGATCGCGTAAACCCCGTGCTACCTTGTTGAACGCGAAGAGCAATCTCTATATTGTGGGCCATCTTCCTGGCCGAATCCAGATCCCCCGGGTCTAAAACCCGAACTTGAACATGAATCTCCTCACGTAAACCATGCATAAAAAAACCCCAAGAAATTCTCGTCGGACAGCGTGGGAATTGAATTGCTAGTTGAGTGAATTGGTTGATATACGTGGCCACATTCGTCGTTTGCCGGGTTCCAGCCAAACGTTCATATGCATTCCCGTCACAACGATCATCAAACCGAGAAATCAACATATGCGCCAATTCTTGCCATGTAAAAGTCGGCCTCTTTCACTTATACCACCAGAAGCAATTCAAGTTCATGCCCTCCATAGCCACCATCGCCAATTGTATCCTTTGTTCATCACCACATGGGTATAAGTCGAAGTGTTGGTCGACTCGGCCGAGCCAACCCTACGAATCCACCCCATCGAAGTTGGGTAAAGACGAGGCATGTATGGTGTTAATCGGTTCAACACGAACAAGCTCGTCCATTGGGTGGAACGGGTCATGTGGGGTGCCACGACCCTCTTTGGTGGTCAGGTTGTTTGCTGCCGCGGCGGTCGCCCAATAGGCCGCTGTTAGTTCCTTCATTCCATTCATTAATTCTTGCAACTGCATCTTAATCTGAAGAATTTCCTCTGAGACGACATATAGTTTTCACCGCCAGCTTTCAATCGCTCCTCGATGGCGGCCAAGTGATTATTGCCAGTTCCTGTGCGTGTCTCAACCATTGTTTTCGTCGGGTGGAAGATCCGGCAGGTCAGATCAATTGATGAATGATAAAACTCAAGAACGAATCAATAAAGAGAAAATACAAGAATTCACGTGTTCTTGCCCAGCCAAATCCAATGTCCTCCAAATTATTCAATAAAAACAAACGGACTCCAAACCTTACTACTTAATAGCAATTACAATATTTCCAAAAGACTCCTAAACATAAAAGGAAACAACTTCTACTCACTTACTAATAATAATAAAATAAATCAACTCTTAACAATAATAAAATCAGTTACTAATAATAATAACTCGAGCAGTCAACCCAGCTTGGACCGGCGTACGTAGACCCTCAATGGTTTCGGACCCGACTCGTCCCCTTGTGCCTCTTCACTCGATCGCTGCACATCACTTGCCCTGTCAAACGCAGCCTTAGTAGCATATCTTTCTGCTCCTTTTTCTTCATGCAGCATCTTAGACTCCTCCAATTCCTTCGACACAATTAGATATTCTCCCTTCAAAACCTCCTTATTTTTAGAAATTTTCTTAATCTCATGCTCCATACTTTTCAACTCTACCTCACAGCACGATAATTTAGACTCCATGAGGAAGAGCCAATCCTTGGTAGAAGAAATTTCTTCATGCATAAATTTTAAACGCTTCTTGTTGTTGGTCAAGGTATCTACTGCCTTAGCATGAGCATTGTTGATCTGCTCTAGCTTCTTTCTCTCACTTGACCAATGATCAACCAATTTCTGATAAGAACAAACATTTCTAGGCATAGATTGTTCGATCTCAACCAATAACTTTGCACAATGAATGACTTCCTTGGCACGATCCTCCAAATGTTTGTGATCAAAGCACAAGTGATTTAGAGCAGCAAACGTAGCTTCTGCAGCTTGGCTCATGGTTTCATGGTCCCAGACATCCATTGTCTCCAAATGGATAAGGAGGTCGTTTTGGAGGTGCTCGACGGCCTCACCAAACACCTTTGATATTGATTTTGTCATAATATTAGAAGATGGGATTTCACAAGAAGGTTCATCGCATAATGGTACATCAGGAGCAACATGAAGAGTTTTGGTGCCCGACAGATCAGCATTGCGGACCGAATTAAATAGTGATTTTCTGCAATTCTCAACTCCAAGAAGAGTCCTAGTTAGTGTGGTTAAAGCACCAGAATTTACCGGGAATTCATCTTGCACCACAAAGGTGGAGTCCAGCGGAGAGGAAACGTCTGGAAAACAGAGAGACCAAAAGATTCAATAAACGTAATGGTATAGAGCCCAAGAGAGTGTGCATGATGAAAGTAGACAGACAATTCAAATTGCATTGATAATCCAACTAGAGATATCAACTAATTCAATTCACTATTTCAGAGTTTCCTGAATGAATCTTGAGAACCAGGACTGCAAGTACAAGAGTGTCGATTACCCCTTTTTCTCACCATAAGAATATTCAGATAAAGACTAAATATGGGTATTTATTAGAAACACAAATAAAATGAGACATGTCACATTTACAGCAGGTGAAAGATTTCGGTGCAGGTACTGTTAAGCAACGCAATGGATGGAAAGCTAGCCTTCCCCACCAACCCTGAAGTTGAGGACTTAAATTTTTGTATATCAACTTCCATCCAACATTGTTTTTTAATTGACAGAGTTGATGTCGAGGCGTAATGCAAGGGAGTGAGCAGAAATTAAAGAACGTAGAGCTGCAATAAATTTCCATTCAAGTAAATATCCCTAAATGTGATGAATAATGATACAACGTGAAAACTACAAATAGAGACCTAATAGCAACTTCCATCCAACATTGTTTTTCAAAGACACAGAGTTGGTGTCGAGGCGTAGTGCAATGGAGTGAGCAGAAATCAAAGAACGTGGAGCTGCAATAAATTTCCATTTAAGTAATTACCCCTAATTGTGATGAATGATGATACAGCGTGAAGACTACAAATAGAGATCTAATAAGGAAAGAATATCTTCCAAAGCAGTTTTCTTTTAGCAGAAAAAGAAAAACTAGGATGTCTTAAATTGATTTTCAAGAAAAACTAGCTAAATAGCTAAGGGTGAATTCATCACCTTTTAGATATCCATATCTTGATCGTTTTGAAGACCTTCTTGACAATTCACCAGATTTGTCTTCTAGACATTTTGATCGTTCTATCTTCCAAGACGTTGCTCCGAACCCTTGGAGACTATGTGAAGTATCAACCATTGGTGACTCATTATCTGCCCGCTCATCATTTTGCTTGCTTTTCTCAACCAAGTCCGTATATGCAGTGTTGGGGTCTTTGCAGTTGGTCAAAGTTGGCTGAATTGATGTTATGCTATATTCTCGTCTGTGCGTTGCTGACTTTTCTAGCTCATCTTTTCAAACTCTATAGCCACAAGACCCTTCCCCCTGTAAGAAAGTTAACTTGAGGTAGCCTTACTAACCCTTGCACTAGAAAGAACAATAATCTGACAATTTGGAATAAACGCTTAATGAAGCAGCAGCCTCAGACTGTTTGATGTGGAAAATGCTTGATCATAGTTTAAAACGAAGCACGAGCAAGAGAAATAAACTAAAATGGTAAAGATGCAATTCCGACTACACGAAGACTTCCCTAAAAGCATACCTAAATCTAAATCCGTTGGCATTAACACAAAAATCATTATTTTACATAAAAGCCCACTCCGGTGATAAAAAAAATCGATTCAACGGAATAAAGGATTTCCAACTAAGTACATTTAGCAATGAAAGCTACTCTGAAACCTTGGTCTGAACTTTCAGTGGTCTCTGAATCTATTATACCCAGTGGCGGCTATAGAATTTTTGGTCAGTGGGGGCATCAAGAATTTTACCAAGCGGGGTGAGATTGTTGTGATATGTTGAGAAGATATTTTGAGCTCAAGTACACTTTCCTAAAACAGAAGTTAGTAGTAGCCAGCTGTAATTCGGTTATGGTTAGTATAGGTTAAGCTGAGTTAGTGTAGGTTAAGCTTTGTATATATATTCTTCTTGTTACTTTGTGTAATTCAGTTTTTAATATCAATGAAGAAATATTCAGCTCATTTTAACATGGTATTAGAGCTTGGTTTATTCTCTCTGTTCTTCATCATTTCTTCATCATTCTCTCTGCTTCTAAACTTACTAAAGACAACAATTGTTTTGTTGCTTTGTATCCTCATCTCTGTGTTTTCCAGGATCTCTGGAGTGGCAAGATCAAGGGGATTGGTAGAGTCAAGAATGGCCTGTATATCCTTGATCCCTTGGCTGCAACTTCAGACTTCCAGTTTCATGGCTCATTACCAATCACATCTTCCAATTGTAATGAAGCTTTTTCTTCTCCTGAACCTTTGTCTTGTAACACAAATAGTGTGAGTTGTTTGATTTCTGTTGATTGTGATCTATGGCACAAGAGAATGGGACATATATCTTTTTCTAGACTTAAACATTTACCTCATATTGGTGCTTCCCTTAAATACAATTCATCTTACTGTTCTACATGCCCCATGGCTAAACACTCCAGAGCTCCATTTCCTGACAGCACTCACTATACTAAAGCTCCCTTTGAACTTATTCTTCTTGACATTTGGGGACCTTTTCATACTCCAACTTATTCAAATGATAAATACTTTCTCACCATTGTGGATGATTTCTCAAGAGCCACATGGGCTTTCTTAATGAAATTTAAATCTGATGTTTTACCTCTTATTCAGAAATTCATACTCTATGTTGAAACTCAATTTTCATCTTATGTCAAAGTCATCAGAACTGACAAAGCTTGGGACTTCTTTAAATCTTCATGTACTTCCTTCTTCACTTCCAAAGGAATTATCCACCAAAACTCAGTCCCATATACCCCTCAACAAAATGGTATTGTTGAGAGAAAACATAGACATATACTTAATGTGGCTAGAGCATTGATGTTTCAATCTCACATACCTCTTCCTTTCTGGGGGGATTGCATTCAAACTGCTGTATACCTCATTAATAGAACTCCTTCCTCCCTTTTAAGTGTCAAAACTCCTTTTGATATACTCTATCACAGATCACCCTCTCTCACTCACATCAAAATCTTTGGTTGTCTATGCTATGCTAAGATATTACCACTTCCTGATAAATTCTCACATAGATCCAAAGCCTGTGTTTTCATTGGCTATGCCCCTACACAAAAGGCATACAAACTTCTTGATATAGCTACTCACACCACAATCATTTCAAGGGATGTTATTTTCTATGAACACATTTTTCCCTTTGCTATTACTCACACTTCTTCATCTGATCATCTTTTTACAGATAACTCTCAAACCTTTTATCATGATCTCATACAACCTTACATCTCCATTGATCCTCCTCCACTTCCTGCTCCCTCACAATCTACTACACAATCTACTATACAATCTGCTCCATCACACTCTATTCCATCTGCAGATGTCACTCTTCCTTTACCAAGAAGATCACAAAGACTTCCTGTTCAGCCTACTTGGTCTAAAGATTATATTTGTCCTACTTTACATTCTTCTAATACTGTTGTTTATCCTCTGTCCTCTCATCTGTCTTATTCCCATCTATCTCCTTCTTACCAAGCATTCATCTGTTCCTTAAATGCATACACTGAACCCCATAATTACCAAGAAGCAGTTAAAGATGTAAGGTGGAGGGATGCTATGTGTGCTGAAATTAAAGCACTAGAGATTAACAAGACATGGGATATAGTTGACTTACCACTTGACAAGAAGGTTATAGGTTGTAAGTGGGTGTATAAAGTTAAGCTTAAGTCAGATGGTTCACTTGATAGATTCAAAGCAAGGTTGGTAGCCAAAGGATACACTCAAAAGGAGGGTCTTGATTATCATGACACATTTAGTCCAGTTGTTAAGATTGTTACAGTTAGAACAATCCTGGCTCTTGCATCAATTAACCATTGGCCCCTATACCAGTTGGATGTTACTAATGCCTTTCTTCAAGGGACTTAACTGAGGAAGTGTACATGCAAATACCTGAAGGATTTAGCAATCAGGGAGAGCACAAAGCATGCAGATAACTAAAATCCTTATATGGCTTGAAACAAGCCTCTAGGTAATGGAATTTCAAGTTTACAGAAGCATTAACAAAGGCTGGTTACTCTCAATCCAAATATGACTACTCCTTGTTTACTCAGCAGAAGAATGGGAAAATTGTCATCCTTTTGGTGTATGTGGATAACATAATAATCACTGGAAATGACACACATATGATTACAGAATTAAAGAGACACTTACATCATAGTTTCCATATAAAGGACCTTGGAATCTTAAAGTATTTCCTAGGGATTGAAATAGCCAGAACTGATGATGGGATTTGTCTAAATCAAAGAAAGTACATTCTGGAATTATTGAAGGATGCTGGTATGACTGGTTGTAAACCAGCTGACACCCCTATAGAACAGAACATTAAACTTACAAGTAAAGAATATGATGAAGCAGTAGGAGAGCACTTGGATGATAACCTACTGGAGAATGTCACAAAATATCAGAGACTTGTGGGTAAGCTTATCTACTTAGGAATGACAAGGCCAGACATCAGTTATGCGGTGCAACTACTTACTCAATTCATGCATAAGCCTAAGCAATCCCACATGCAAGCTGCAATGAGAGTGTTAAGGTATTTGAAGGGATCACCAGGCTGTGGGATTCTACTGTCTAGTAAGAGCAGATTAGAACTTATTACATTCTGTGATGCAGACTGGGCATCATGCCTAATGACTAGGAGATCATTGACTGGCTTCTTCATTAAGCTTGGATCATTGATATCCTGGAAAACAAAGAAGCAGAAACTGTGTCTAGATCATCTTGTGAGGCTGAGTATAGATCAATTGTGACTGCAGCCTGTGAAGTCATCTGGTTGATTGGATTATTGAAGGAATTGAGCATTGAAGTGAAAAGTCCAGTAAAGATTTACAGTGACAGCAAGTCAGCAATGAGTATTGCTACAAACCCGGTGTTTCATGAGAGAACTAAGCATATTAAGGTAGATTGTCATATGATTAGAGAATTAATTCAAAAAGGAGTTGTTTGCACAGAATATGTCAAGAGTCAAGAACAGCCTGCTGATCTACTGACTAAGGGTTTAACAAGGGATCAACATAGATATCTTCTCTTCAAGTTTGGCATTATAAATATATTTAAACAAGACCAAACTTGAGGGGGAGTGTTGAGAAGATATTTTGAGCTCAAGTACACTTTCCTAAAACAGAAGTTAGTAGTAGCCAGCTGTAATTCGGTTATGGTTAGTATAGGTTAAGCTGAGTTAGTGTAGGTTAAGCTTTGTATATATATTCTTCTTATTACTTTGTGTAATTCAGTTTTTAATATCAATGAAGAAATATTCAGCTCATTTTAACATGATATAACTATAAATATGTTAAGGAGGGCCCCCGCAGTACTCTACGCTATATTTATGGGGGGAATTAGGTTCAATTACAACTTTTGACATAATTTATACCCTTATACCTCTTTTCTTATAGTCAGAATTTTGGATTTAGAGGGGGCGAATTCAAAGTAAAGGGAGAGAACGTGATATTTTTCAATCTTGAGAGAGGCGAAATTCAAATATAAAAAATTTTGTAAGGTGAAAAATGATTTTTCAAAATTAAGGGGGGTATTAATACAAATATAAAAAATTTTGTAAGGTGAAAAAATGATTTTTTAAAATTAAGGGGGGTATTAATACAATTTATAAATTTAAATTAAAAAATATGTAATTAAAAAAAAAAAAATTTGAGTGGGGGCACTGCTCCCCTTGGCACCATGTAAATTCGCCATTGATTATACCCCTGTAGAGTTACTTAAATCTTTTTCCTAATATAAAGTTGTGCTGTTTAACTCAATAATATAAAAATGTTTGCTCAATATATGATCAGGAAATCAAACATGTATCAGTGCTGTTGATAAACAAAATTCAACACTCTTAACAAAAAGCCAAAAGGGATCATAAAAACAGAATATTGAACAAACATATGTATATATATGTGTATATATATATATATATATATGATGAGAGAAGCTCTCTACCTCTTTAACTCTGCACATGAACAAGATTCTCCCATTCTTCTCCCTACGTACACGGCAAATACCAGCTGAACAACCCCACATTCCGGCACATCGATCAACTCATCATCTTTCACATCCTCCGCCCACTTGAAGAATTTGTGCTGAATCATAACATCATCCCCAAAATTATAATATTCAACAAAAAATCAAGTGTTAATGGAGGAAAAACCCTGCTTCAAAAGTAGAAAAAGAATCAAAAGAAAATCAGAGATCAAGAACGCGATGATTACTCACATCTTTGGCCGGGCATGTGTAGAACTTGCGACCTTGGTTCTTCGTTGTCTTTGCAGTTAAAAGCTTGCAAATCGCATTGTTACACGACGGACATACGAAGCACCGTTTATAGCGCGCCGCGGGCGTCTCATCCGCGACGGCGAAGAGCTCCGACCACTCGCCTTCCATTTTTCATCGGAAACTCTCTCTATATATATATATACACACACAAGACTGAATGAATTATTGGAAAAGGAAAAGAAGATTGAGCATCATCTGTAGAGTGTAGCTATAGCTCCGCTTTCTGTGTAGCTATTTTGTTGTCTTATGGAGGTTGATTTCTTAAGGATTAAGATTATTACTGATTGCTGGTTTGCTGCATAATGATCCGTACGCCTATATATATATATATACACACTGTGCACTGAGTTTGAATCGGCTTTTGTCAATTTCCGACTTTTGACGTGATGTGAAATGAATCGATGACAATCTTAAAGACGTTCCCCAATTATGGATCAAGAATTAGTGTTACAAATTCTTAATAACTTGCCCGATTCTAATAATAGTATTATCAACCCCATCACCAATCAACGTCCTTTTTCTAATTTTTCTCAAACTCATGCATGAGTCTCGCGAATCCCAAAAACCTGGGTTGTCTCCCTCATCCGACTCCTCTATTCTTCTATATTTCCAAAATAACTTTCGTGTAATTGGACATCCATTATATTGCTTGCACGAACTAGTAATTGGATACAATTGTCTCTAGAGAACGACAATTCGGACTTCACATCCACTATATTACTTGTACGAACTAGTACACTTGCTTATTTTACACATACATTCATATTTTGATTTTAATTTTTGCTCAAGGGGTACAAGTGTCTTTTGCAAAATTCAAATATTTTTTTTCGTTGTTTTACTTGAGGGCAAACAGACATTTCAGCACTTTCTGTTAGTTTACATTGGACATCCTATTTTTATGGAGGTGGTAGTAATGGGACAAAGATGAGGGCGGAAGCTATATTTAGCCCATAAGTTATGGAGTTTTTCGTAATTATCCCTAGAATTTATTATTGTTCTACCTTTATAAATAGGACAACTCATAATTGTAATATTATTGAATCACTTTGAGATAAATAAATACAATATAGTTGGAACTTGGAAGATGATTTTTCAATTGGGTTTTCACCAAGAAAATTTTTGTTTTCTTTATCACTTTTAATTTTCCTTTTGTGTTCTTAATTTTTCGAGTCTTTCATCATTGAGTTGTTGTGTTCCTAACACAACCATCTGGGTAGGTAGGGGTAAAAGGCAAATCGAGCTACTTTATACTCGACTCGAGATTATTTGATAAAAGCTTGTTTGAGTTCGATTTGTTAACATAGCACAAACCAAACTTAAACAACCATTTGTGTGTTCGATAAGTTTGAAAGTTAGCTTGAATTCTACTCGATTAATTATAAAAAAATGGCAAAAAAAATAATTAAGCTACTCGAGCTTGGTTCGTTAACACATCAAACCAAGTTTAAACGACATTTTGCATGTTCGATAAGTTGAAGCTTAACCTGAGCTCGACTCCATTAATATAAAAGTAATAAATATGTGTAAAAAAATCAAGCTACTCGAGCTCGACTTGTGTTCTG
The DNA here is from genome assembly GCA_019426215.1 of Buddleja alternifolia. NCBI lineage: Eukaryota > Viridiplantae > Streptophyta > Magnoliopsida > Lamiales > Scrophulariaceae > Buddleja > Buddleja alternifolia. Next base: position 31,312,039 of record CM033399.1, read on the forward strand.
CTCAATTCAACCTCGTTTCAACTCAACTCGATTAGTAATCAAACCAAACTCAAACACAAATTCTGAAATTTAATAATAATTCAAACAAATTTGAACAATAACTTATTTGACCTTACTTGACTTGACATGTTTATATCTCAAAGAATAGATAGATCTGTCTGTCGTGATTTTAAAATATTCTTTACACCAATTCCAAGCGAATGTGACAAGTTTTGCACCATTTTAGTAGGAGCATGAGATATGACTTAGCCCCACTGAAATTGAATTGACACTTTGACCATAAAAAATTGGATATATCCAATATTTTTCCGTAATGGTGTCACACATTATTATCACATTCACGAGAGAATATTTTATCTCATAAGGGCTAATTTTCACATTCACGAGAGAATATTTTATCTCATAAGGGTTAATTTGGTTGAGGGTATGGGAATATGGTTGATATAGCGCATAAAATGGATTAGTTTGACAATGGATCAAGCATATTATTTTTATAGCATATTATTGTTCATGAAGGCTTGATTATTCAAAATTTGGTCAATATTTATGGTTGACAAGGGCCTTAAAGTCGAATATGCCCTTGCACATTAATTAAAATACTGGAATTGCCCCACCTCTCCAAACGGCTATAATGCCCCTTATCTTAAAAAAAAAAAAAAATTCAATTGCAAACCAACTTTGCAGCAAAAATAAAAATAAAAAAATTACGCCATTCTCATCGACCTTGAACAGCTTATCTCGGAAAATTTTTGTATAAATCAGATCTTGAGCTCCCTGTAAAACTTGTAATTGTGAATAAAATACTGACTTGTTTTTCAATTCAAAATTATATATTAATTGATGCACGTCCACAACTGCACAGGTGTGGCCCAAAACCCTGTGTATTATACAAGTGTTTTCCGCTTATCTCCAGCCAAATTTTTCTTCCCTTCCAGCACCACTTCAATCGGCCTTTGGTGAAAATTTCGTCTTCTATTTTAGCTAGTTGCAGCAAAGGCGTCCGTGTTGAATGTATAAATTTGAAATTTAGGGGTAAATTTGAAAAGAAAAATGTAATTTAGCTCGGAAATATGGCGGCGACGAATTGAACGGGGTGGAGGCGACCGTCGCCAATCTTTAGCTGCAGAAAATCAGGTGAAATTAGTAATCAATACCCATGTTAGGGTTTCGAATAACAATTAACTATCAGATTTAACAACTCGTGAAAAAAAAGAAAAGAATCTTGCCATGCATTTGTTGCTACAAGTTCAAAAAATGGAATAGAAGACAGAAAATTAATTGAATCACCTGTGAATTTGTAGGCAGCCTGGTTTTCTTGGTCTCTCGAAAATGGTGAGGAAATGTTAAGTTGGGGCAAATAAAAACAAAATATATATCTATATATATGGGAAAATTACACTTTTCGTCCCTGAAGTTGAAGCCAAAAACACATTTGGTCCCTCATGTTTCAGCCTCAACACATTTGGTCCCTCAACTTACAAATTTCGAACAAATGTGGTCCCTGCCGTCAATTTACCGTTAGAACTAACGGAATCCGCACTGTTCATCATCTTCCCCAACTCTAAAATCCGATTTCAAACTTTAAATTATGATATCTCACTCATTTCAAGTCCATTTTTAACGAATCTTATATGGTTAGAATCGTCTCAACGAGTAGAATCCATCCATGTAAGTTTTGTCCCAAAATACGCTGATTCTATTGACCCGAACCGCACAAATCCGAAAAAATCTGTTTTTTGAATCAGCCTATTTTGGGACAAAACTTACATGGATGGATTCTACTCGTTGAGACGATTCTAACCATATAAGATTCGTTAAAAATGGACTTGAAATGAGTGAGATATCATAATTTAAAGTTTGAAATCGGATTTTAGGGTTGGGTTAGTTGGAGAAGATGATGAACAGTGCAAATTTCATTAGTTCTAACGGTAAATTGACGGCAAGGACCACATTTGTTCAAAATTTGTAAGTTGAGGGACCAAATGTGTTGAGGTTGAAACATGAGGGACCAAATGTGTTTTTGGCTACAACTTCAAGGACGAAAACTGTAATTTTCCCCTATATATATATATATATACGAGGGTATATATATATATATATATGAGGGTATTCTTGGTAATTTATAGCCATGGGGCATGGAAAACAATCAAGCCCCCCACCCCTGATCCATAAACCATCGACTCGGTTGATTAGTTTCAGGTCGTGGTTCAATTAGCCCAATAAGCCTAGTGTGTCCAACATGGTAATAGGCTTGATTATGACTCATATCAAGCTTGTTAACCCCAACCAAATGAACCCCAATAATATAAATTCGAATTTTTTTATTATAAATAGTGTGACATCTCTTATTACATTAATTTTTATACGTGACAAGTATATAAAATTTATATTACTTATATATTTAAGAAAAAAAATTATACACTTATCATACATAAAATCAATATTATAAAAGATGCAACACCATTTTTTAATAGAAAATTTTGTGTGCAATATATCACATTCACGTGGGATTGACAAGGATAAAAAATTGATAATATCTTTCAATAATGTGACGACATTTAGGACATTGCAGGAAGAAGATCCGGTAAAAATTAGCAAGGGAAATAAGTAAAAAGGAAGCAGTAAATAGTAAATGCTCCAATCCCAAGGCAGAGAGTAGTCCCCTCCACCACTGCTTCTATCCAAAATGTTAGCCCCACACCCTGACACCACCATCACCACGGGCCATTCTATGCTGGGCCGAGATTATTGGTCTCGACCCAACTTTGACCGTTGAATCTCCAATAGAGGGGTCATTCAGCTATTTATTGATCAAACGATCAAAGTTGAACCGAGACCAAGTATAGAATTTTCCCACCACCACCGTTTCTAATTATTGTAGCAAAGTCGCCGGAAAAAAAAAATGGAAGAGATAACACATATTTCAATAATATGAATCTAATTTCATGCCGTTTGGAGTTTAAGTTAGAGAAATTACAAAAATCGAAAGTTATAATTAATAAAACCATACTTTTATACACTTTCCTGATGACACAACACAATGCTAGTTTCCAAATTAAATAAAATTACATTAATCACTAGGAAAAAAAAAAGGGGTAAGAAATAGTAGATATATAATTAAATAACTAACAGTGGAAGCCTAAAACAGATCCATCTCCGACGGTAACGACCACCCTACACTCCGCCTTGGTCTCCACATGGTGCGTGAAGAAATGCATGACCCGAACCCGACCCGCCATCTCCAGCTTCGACTCTATCTCCATGCTCGGCCCGACCCGAAACCCGCTAACCCCAACGGGCCCGGTGGGTCCCACGGTCACGGGCTGGCCCGTAACCGAGAGGGGGAAGGACTTGACGGAGAATGTGGCGGCCATGTACTGAGTCTTACCCGGGCGGATCTTTCCGGCGGGTATGAACATGAACCCGACCTGATTTCCGGCGTAGAGGAGCTGCAGCGAGCTGTCGTAGTGGGCGAAGACGACGCGGTTGGGGTTGTGGATGGTGACGTACTGGGAGAATGTGAAGTTGACGGTGGAGTTGGCGACGGAGAAGGCGGGGAGTTGGATTGCGTTTACGGAGAGTCTTGGGTTTTCGGGCTTGAAGACGGTGAAGTAGACAATGAAGGATATGATTAGTAGGAAAATTAAGAAGATGGCGGCGACAATGCAGGAGGCTAGATTTGTGCGGCCGGTGGGTGGGTTGTGGGGAGAATGAGATTTGCCCATTACTTTGATTTGATCTTGAATTTTAGGAGATTTTTGGGACTTGGATCTTGCCTTTGGGTTTAGTGTGTGTGTTAACGCAGAGTGGAAAATGGAGGATGAGGTGTGATAGGATTGCTTTTTGTGTAATCTTTGTCGTGTAGGGTGAGAGAGTTTGTCTTGGTTCGGACAGTTATGTATATTGTGATTTGTGTACTGCATATCAAAAAATTTATATTAAATCCAGTTCAATGATTCTATTGACTATTTTTTGCGCATATTTTTTATAGACGGTTACTTTTTTATTTTTTTGGTAACTAGGAAACTCGCAGCCGCTATTTGAAGGTGCGCTCTGGTAAATCCCATCCTCATGCAATAGTCCGCAAACTATATGAAGGTGGTAAGTCACACTAGGAAAATCTTGTGCGACGAGCTCATATCCCCAGAGCAGTTTGAACCCGAGTTACCTTGGTAGAAAATACCCTACCAAATCAACTCGGCCAACTCTTGGAGACTTGAGTTGTGTGTGATTCCCATCTCATACACTTGTGTAAAGATATAGATACAGAATAAACACTATTACCATTAAATTAGATCTGACATAGAATTACCCGATGATGATAGGTAAAAACAGTAAATCTAGGGTGATTTTTTTTTAATTCAAGAGAAAGGGTATATATTCTACATATCTAATTCGATAAATTCGGGTCGATAGTTTTCAACTGAACTATAAAGACTATTTAGCTCCATAAAGGAGAGGAGAGCCACAACTTGTGCTAATTTAGATTCGAACCCAAGATCTCTCACATAAAGTGAAAAATGGATACCACTAAATCAACAGGTTTTAGGTAAATCTAGATGACTTTTGGTAGATCAAGATTAATGGATAAATATGAATGTAGAAAATATATCGATTACCATGATCTGATAGTTATATGGTGGAGCAGGATCATTAGTTCAATCCACAGTAGAATCACCTAACAAATCTATTGTTATATAATAATCTAATATTTCTTCTTACATGCCAAAATGAACAATATTGAATGGCTGGTGACACAGCCGGAGCAAAATCCCTAATGCCAGAGCAAAGTAGCACTTAGTGACAAAATTACCCTCAGGTTCACATTTTACATTGATTTCTGCCATTTCTGCTACTCTTTCATCTTCTTCAATCGTCTTTGGGTCTTGGTCTTGGTTGATACAAACAGATTGCTGCTGCAATCTGAAACTATAATAAAAAAATTTAAGCAAATCTTTATAATCCCAATATTTTACCTTCTCAACAGTGGACCAAGAACAAATCCAATGTCCAATAATTCAATCAACCTTTTTACATCCCTGTTATCACTCAAATCGATCATCACATCAGTATCATCTTCATTATTTGTTTATTCTATCAAATCTCCTCAATCGATTGAGCTCATTTTTTCATCCGGTTAAGGTTGAGGCTCAAACCAACGGAGGAAGAAGAAATAGGGAAGTGAAAATTTTATTTCTTTTAAAAACATATTTCAATGAATTTTCACATAAAAGATGCTCAATAGCAATTTCGTTTTGTCACAAACAAAAAAAGAAGCTCAAATGTCAACAATCAATTATAATATTGTAGAATCAATCTTCTGAAATTTTCAGATTTTGGGGTATATATATCATTTTCTTTTCATAGCCTGGTTAGATAGAATGAATTTTGAGATTTAGCATTGGGAAGAACTTCAAAGGGATGGCTGCCTGCTCAGGTGCCCGTGAGTGAAGATGACAGAACAATGAGGTTTGAATGAGAAGATGATTTTGCTTTTAAATTGAGGGTAATTTTGTCAATAAGCGCTACTTTGCTTTGGCATTAGGGATTTTGCTTGGCTGTATCACCAACCATATTGAATACACAAATTATTAGGATGTAATTTCTCAATAGAGAACTTGGACTGAAGTAAAAGAGGCTACTCTGCTGGGCAGCGGGCAATCCTTGGGAAAAATATACTCAAGATCTGTTTGGCGAACTCAAATGTTACTACTTATCTTGTAGGCAGACAAGTGTAATTAACTCTTTTCGCGAAATACGAGAGTTCAACCAAACTCGATCCATGAAATTTTCTAGTCTGAATCTGATTTAGATGAACTCTAATGTCATCACTTATCTTGTCATGACCAGACAAGTGTATTTCATCCTTTTCTAGAATAATCACGATTGAGTTCGACCACTTCACGCTTAGATACAGAACCAAGATTTGCAGCTTCACTTTTCCAATGGAAACATGGAAATCCTCCGCAACGTACAAAATCTCCTTCTATCATGGATTCCTGGTTCAAGGTCATTCACTACACGTACATCCTACCATACAAACTTTTCGCCTTCAATAATTTTATTTTCACAGATAACAAACTACAATGCCAGGGCAGCAGATTAGCATGCATCCAACTTGCAGTCATTTGTACACGGCAGGGATTCCCCAGTTCCTAGTTTTAGATGATGAAAGATGGATATATTAGATACAACATAACCCACTAAAACATATATATTAATGTAAACAAAGCAGATTCGGGCAAACTTTATCCTCGAAGCAATGCTCTTGCCCTGTCAAACGCAGCCTTAGCAGCATCTCTCTCTGCTTCTCTTTCTTCATGCAGCTTCTTAGACTCCACCAATTCCTTCGACACAATCAGATATTCTCCCTCCAAAACCTCCTTGTTTTTAGAGATTTTCTCGAGCTCATGCTCCGTATTTTTCAACTCTACCTCACAGCACGATAACTCCGACTCCATGTGGAAGAGCAAATCCTTGGTAGAAGAAATATCTTCATGCAAAAATTTGACACGCTTCTTGTTGTTGGTCACGGTATCTACTGCCTTAGCATGAGCAGTGTTGATCTTCTCTAGCTTCTTTCTCTCACTTGACCAATGATCAACCAATTTCCGATAAGAACAATCATTTCTGGGCATACATTGTTCGATCTCAGCCAATGACTTAGCACAATGAATGACTTCCTTGGCACGATCCTTCAAATGTTGATGATCAAAGCACAAGCGATTTAGAGCAGCAAACGTAGCTTCTGCGGCTTGGCTCATGGTTTCATGGTCCCAGACATCCCTTGTCTCCAAATGGGTAAGGAGGTCGTTTTGGAGGTGCTCGGCGGCCTCACCAAACACCATTGATATTGATTTTGTCATAATATTAGGAGATGGGGTTTCAAAAGAAGGGTCATTGCATAATGGTACATCAGGAGCAACGTGAAGAGGTTTGGTGCCCGACAGATCAGCATAGCGGACCAAATTAAATAGTGATTTTCTGCAATTCTCAACTCCAAGAAGAGTCCTAGTTAGTGTGGTTAAAGCACCAGAATTTACCGGGATTTCGTCTTGCACCACAAAGGTGGAGTCCAGCGGAGAGGAAACGTCTGGAAAACAGAGAGACTAAAAGATTCAATAAAAGTAATGGCATAGAGCCCAAGAGAGTGTGCATGATGAAAGTAGACAGACAATTCAAATTGCATTGATAATCCAACTAGAGATATCAAATAATTCAATTCAATATTTCAGAGTTTCCTGAATGAATCTTGAGAACCAGGACTGCAAGTACAAGAGTGTCGATTAACCCTTTTTCTCACCATAAGAATATTCAGATAAAGACCAAATATGGGTATTTAATAGAAACACAAATAAAATGAGACATGTCACACTTACAGCAGGTGAAAGATTTTGGTGCAGGTACTCTTAAGCAACGCAATGGATGGAAAGCTAGCCTTCCCCACCAACCCTGAAGTTGAGGACTTAAATTTTGACGTATAGCAACTTCCATCCAACATTGTTTTTTAATTGACACATAGTTGATGTCGAGGCGTAATGCAAGGGTGTGAGCAGAAATTAAAGAACGTGGAGCTGCAATAAATTTTCATTCAAGTAAATATCCCTAAATGTGTTGAATGATGATACAACGTGAAACTACAAATAGAGACCTAATAGCAACTTCCATCCAACATTGTTTTTTAATGACACAGAGTTGATGTCGAGGCGTAGTGCAAGGGAGTGAGCAGAAATTAAAGAACGTGGAGCTGCAATAAATTTCCATTTAAGTAAATGCCCCTAATTGTGATGAATGATGATACAGCGTGAAGACTACAAATAGAGATCTAATAAGGAAAGAACATCTTCCAAAGCAGTTTTCTTTTAGCAGAAAAAGAAAAACTAGGATGTCTTAAATTGATTTTCAAGAAAAACTAGCTAAAGAGCTAAGGGTGAATTCATCACCTTTTAGATCTCCATATCTTGATCGTTTTGAAGGTCTTCTTGACAATTCACCAGATTTGTCTTCTAGACATTTGGATCGTTCTATCTTCCAAGACGTTGCTCCGAACCCTTGGAGATTATGTGAAGTATCAACCACTGGTGACTCATTATCTGCCCGCTCATCATTTTGCTTGCTTTTCTCAACCAAGTCCGTATATGCAGTGTTGGGGTCTTTGCAGTTGGTCAAAGTTGGCTGAATTGATGTTATGCTATATTCTCGTCTGTGCGTTGCTGACTTTTCTAGCTCATCTTTCCAAACTCTATAGCCACAAGACCCTTCCCCCTGTAAGAAAGTTAATTTGAGGCAGCCCTACTAACCCTTGCACTAGAAAGAACAATAATCTGACAATTTGGAATGAAACCTTAACAAAGCAGCCTCAGACTGTTTGATGTAGAAAATGCTTGATCATAGTTTGAAACGAAGCAGGAGCAAGGGAAATAAACAAAAATGGTAAAGATACAAGTCCGACCACACGAAGACTTCCCTAAATGCATACCTAAATCTAAATCTGTTGGCATTAACACGAAAATCTTTATTTTACATAAAAGCCCACTCTGGTGATAAAAAAAAAGTCGATTCAACGGAATAAAGGATTTCCAACTAAGTACATTCAGCAATGACTGCTACTCTGAAACCTTGGTCTGAACTTTCAGTGTTCTCTGAATCTATAACACCCCTGTAGAACTACTTAAACTTTGTTTCATTCCTTATTCCTAACATAAAAGTTGTGCTGTTTAAGTCAATAATATAAAAATGTTTGCTCAATATATGATCTGGAAATCAAAGATGTATCAGAGCTTTTGATAAACAAAATTCAACACTCTTAACAAAAAACCAAAAGGGATCATAAAAACAGAATATTGAACAAACATATATATATATATATATGATCAGAAGCTCTCTACCTCTTTAACCCTGCACATGAACAAGATCCTCCCATTCTTCTCCCTACGTACACGGCAAATACCAGCTGAACAACCCCCACATTCCGGCACATCGATCAACTCATCATCCTTCACATCCTCCGCCCACTTGAAGAATTTGTGCTGAATCATAACATCATCCCCAAAATTATAATATTCAACAAAAAATCAGGCGATAATGGAGGAAAAACCCTACATCAAAAGTAGAAAAAGAATCAAAAGAAAATCAGAGATCAAGAACGCGATGATTACTCACATCTTTGGCTGGGCATGTGTAAAACTTGCGACCTTGGTTCTTCGTCGTCGTCGCAGTTTGAAGCTTGCAAATCGCATTGTTACATGACGGACAAACGAAGCACCGTTTATAGCGCGTCGCCGGCGTTTCATCCGCGGCGGCGAAGAGCTCCGACCACTCGCCTTCCATTTTTCACCGGAAACACTCTCTCTCTATATATATATATAATATAATATATATTCTCTATATATATATATGAGTTTGAATGAATTATTGGAGCAGGAAAAGAGGATTGAGCATCATCTGTATAGAGTGTAGCTATAGCTCCGCTTTCTGTGTAGCTATTTTGTCGTCTTGGAGGTTGATTCTTAAGGATTAAGATGACTACTGATTGCTGATTTGCTGCTCAATAATCCGTACTCCTATATATATATATATATATATACACACTCACACTGTGCACTGAGTTTGAATCATGTAATTTTAAGCCATCGTCTTTAGGATTTGATTAATTGTGAGTATTTTAGACTGATTTAACTTAGAACACCATTTGAATGAATAACGGTTAGAAATTTTAGATATAGCCAAAAACATAAAAAAATGCCACATGAGAGGGATGGTCTCCGTTTTGTCTCTTAGAAATATAAAAATTTGGGTAATTTGTACTTAATCCCTAGTTAGATTTACGAAAACAATAGGTTAAAAAATTAAGGGAATCGGAAATAAATGGATTTGTACTTATGTGAGTTGAATATGAATAAAATTGAATTATTTGATAATTAAAATACATCTTATTTTTTATATTATTTTGGAATATAATGGTTGTACTCGCTTTTAAATTATGAAAAAGTTATCTTTTGAGTCATTATTTGTCAATAATAAAGATAAATCTTAATGTTTTCTTTTTTTAATTATATAATATTCAATTAATAATTTTAATATAATTTTAAGATTTTAAATAAAAATAATATTTTTTGGTCAAATATGAAGAATTATTCGTCAAATATAATATGAGTAAGTGTTAGAGATGGTATCAATCAATGGAGAATGAAGAAAATAAACAAGAAATTCAAAAAGTCTCTAAGACGACAACACGAATTTTCACGTGATTTGGCAACCTGACTACTTCTACGAGTTAGTTCTCAATTTCACATTTTCATGTGTGAGTAAATCAATCAATTATAAGTTGAATTTTTGTATTTATAACTTAATATAAACTCTATCAAACTAGGAAAGACAATCGTAGTAGAAAGGAAGAGGTCTAACAATACTAAGAGACGAAAAGGAATTCAAAGCAACCCCAAAATATCAAAAAAGTACTACATCCCAATCTGGCAAAAATATGAGATATGTGCAAACATCGCAGCGTTTCTTATTGCGGCGGACGCGCGGCGTTTCATCAAAATATCAAGATGTTGTAGCGTTGCCACCCAGAACACCCGTTTTTTGGCCCATTAAATCCCTTCTCACCCCATTTCTACTTGCTTCAATTCTCTTTTTGATCAGACTCCACACTAACCAAACAATTCGTAAAGAATGTATATGAAACGGTTGAACTCAAAAGCACGAGTATTATTAAGTATTTGTATAATGCACGTTTATTGTACGACTATATTACGAGTTTGGATTTAAGATTTTTGGAGGAAGGGACAAAAAAAAAAAAAAACAGCTATAATCGAGTGATACATATTTTTTTAAAAATGTTTTTAATTGCGAGTTACTTTATATATAATAATTTGTGAGAACTTGTTTGGAAAGAAAGAAAAACTCCACAATTTTGTTACATCCATAGATTGCATATGCTCATGATACAATGTCACGAAATTATTTTCAAATATTTGCTTTTAGTGAAACTACTAACTAAGATTAGAGAAAAGAAAAAAAAAATTCAAGGTAGAAAAAGAAAGAGAAAGGAAATCAAAACCCTACCTCCCTCTCTAGTTAAAAAGAATTTTGGAAAACTCTATATTAGATTAATTTCAATAGTATTAGTATTCATCTTACTTATAAAATAAAATTATACTGTGTCTGATCTTCAAATACTTATATAAAATAGATGGACATAGTTAGATTCATAAAATTACCCATGTCAAAAAATTATGAAGTAAAAATATCCATTACACGTATATTATATTTATTCAGTGAAAAAGTATGGAAAAACTTTTGTTTTTTCAGTAATCACTATGCATGATTAGACTACTCAACTTTAATTGTACTCTCCCTGCAGTGCTTCCTTTTGATAATTGATGAATGGCAAAATGAGATTTATCAAAATAAAAATAAAGGGAATGGCAAATTGCTCTTCAACCGCTCTATAATGTGCCCCAAAATGCTGCAAACTGGGGATAGCCAAAACTCGATACTTTTTTATTTTTATTTGTTTTAATTTAGTCTCTATATTTATAATTGGTTACAATTAGATACTATGTAATTAGGTCTCTAAATCTTTAAAAAGTTACAACTAGGTCCTATGTTTATTATTTTTTAAACTCAATTATATAAGATTTTACATTAATTATAAATAAAAGATATGTATTAAAACTAGTATAAAATGCATATAAATTTAAAACATTGAAATATTCATTTCAAGATAGATTAATATTAACAGACTAATACAAAAATCACACATTCTAATAAAAACTAATTAGATATTAAGATAAATAAATTAGATATACAACAACAATTTAATATTCTGGTAAACTGATTCCATCTCCATCCAGATTAGGAAAATAGTCACCAAAATAATTTGATACGGACAATGGCTGTGGAGGTTGATTTTGTTGTGCTCTTTGTTGTATATTTTGTGCTTCTTGATCTTGGATATTCTAATTGTTTTTTAATTATTTTTTAGTCATTTAGACTATTACTACTTCAAAAATACAATTTAATAAAAAAATTAATAAGATTTTATGAAATATCAAAATGGACTTAAATTTGATATTAATCATGTATTATTATTAAATACAAAATATTATTCGTGTAATATTATAGAATTACAAAATATATGTTCTTGGATGAATATGTAATAAAAAACTTAAAGTTGAGTGTTATTTGTAAAGTATGATAAATAGTATAAAAAGAGTTGTAAGAAGGAATATATATATATATGTAATATTCTTCTTTGTGCAAAAAAACCGTGTAAACATTGGAGTGGATTTATTATAAATGCACCAAAATGGTGCAAAAGTTGCACAATTTTAATGTTCAATGTTAGAGATACTCTTAAAATTTGCTTTTAACACTAGAATTCCTTTCTCGAAAAATCCAAAAGAAATTGTGTCCCTTGAAAAATTAAAATGCGAACTGCGTTGGCCCAAAACAATGAAAGTACGAAATCTCAACAAAACTTCGGCCACTTGGTAATCAATGTCCATTTACAAAGTTATAAATGTTATTATATCTCATGCGGACCAATTACATATACTTTACAATATAAATTGGGTTTATTAACAAAATATCCTAAAATTGTGAAACATTTATCAAAATGACTTGTATAGAAAAGGTTTTATCAAAATGACCTAAAGGTGCCATTCTGAATGGCGCCTTCAAGCTTTTCCAATTTCTTTTTGATCCTTGACCTTTAGAATCAATCACAAATTGGTCCCTATAGTTTTTATTCATTTTAAATTATCTCTATTAGCAAAATATTCCTTACATAATAAAATAGCATTTTTTAATATTGGTCTAATCTTCTCAAAATTAGTTAAACAGGCCCAACATGCTTCCAAGAAACAAATTAACTTCACATAAATTTATACCTTCTTTTGACCGCCTTATCGCCGGGTATTCCAAGTACTCGATTTTACGGACTTTTCCAACCACACAACCGCAGGTGATGGTTTGTAGTCCTTGGCTCCTTCAGCGATACACAACACAACCCAATTTCGTTTCCTACCTTTGGGTGTAAAAGGTATAAATCGATATAAATATAATTTGCATTTTGGACAACAAGTTGGACAAAAGCCTTTTCTTTTATTGATGGAATACAAATTAAAATTACATAATATTATTCTACTCCACTATTAGAGGAGAAAACATTTTAGCCTCTCATGAGAGGACTACTATTGGGGAAATCCCCATATACTCGTCTATAAAACTATATGCAAAGAAAGATTACAAATTTTCTATGAATATTTGTATATAAAAGAGTTGGAGAAGTTTTCTGATGATCTTCATCTGCTTCTGAGGTCTCTTCTTATAGCCTTCAATTTCGGATTCCAAATGCGGATTCCAAAGTTTCTCTAATCTTTTGACGTCATTGCATACGTCAATCTTTATTAATGCGCGTGGGTCCCTGTGTTTGTCACTTTGTCTGTCATGCTTTGACTTTTACAGCTGTCCTCCTAATCAATCACATGATTGATTTCGTAATTAGTGCGCCTGACTTTTCAGGTCTTTTTTCTTTTACATGATTTTACCTTCATTTGTGAAAATTCCGGGGGTAAAACTTTTTTTTCCCCTTATTTTTGTCGGATTCGGGTTTCATTTTGGTAACCCGTATTTTTGTACCAAATAAGGGTTTTTCTTGGAACTCACAACTTGAACACTCCCGATTCTGCCATTGATCAACATGCATCATGTTGCAGGCCTTCTTCCTGGTAGCTTCAGTTGTTTGTAACTTGTTTTCCCAGATAAGCGTCCTCTTTTGTTTAAAGAGCTTTTCTGCGAATTCAGTACTTTTCCCTGTCATGGAGTTCAACAGGAACGATCCATTCACTGAATTTGTGAAGATTTTGAATGGATATTTAACCTTGTCCATCTCTGTAAGACAGACCCACATTCTCCATACTCTTCTGGTGGAAATATCATCTTCATTAATGAAACTTACCAAAGGAGCTTCTCCTGTTGCACCCTTGACTCTGTTGTAGGCTGCCATTTCTGGTCTCTGTAACTTCATAAAATGAAACACTGGATGAGACCCTTTTCCTGCAATTGCTGGTGCCGCCGAAATAAACTTCAGCTCCAGAATATCACCCCTTTTGAGGTGTGGGTTATTTTTCCATGAATCGTACACGGCACTGAAAATCCAATCCAGAAGTTTGGAAATCTCCGGAAAACTTGGTGACATAGTATGTATTGAAGCGAATGCCCCCAAAATCATACCATTCTCGTACTTCTTCGGGTTTTGACCCCTCAAGCATCCAAATCCTAGGATATTTCCCTGATATTTTTACCAAGGTCTTAATAGGATTTATTCCTTGTCTTGATATTAATTTTCCCCCAAGAACACTGATAACCCTGCCAATGTAAATTAATTGGGTTAATATTAACCTTAGAAGTGCCTGTCTGTGGCCTAAGATTAATCTCTCCCTCTTTAACCCCATAGGTGGTGGGTTGACTTGAAGCAATAGGAGCTTGCGCTTCCGATTGTTCAATTGTTTCCGTTTTTTCAGAATCTGAAAATGGACTTTTGCAAGTGGTATTTGAATCCACCGCTCCGGGTATAGAGCCACGTTCTCTAAACGCAGGTGTAGAGTCCTGCTCTCGCAATTCTCGAGTCATCACTGAAGATGATGCCTTGTGAATTAGTCTTTGTAATGTATTCCTTAACAAAGTCATTGCATACGTTGTTCCATTGATTATGTCCTGAACGGTGTTCAGATCAGCTCGTTGTACATGGCCAGCTACCTCATCGTTAGCGGATAACTGTCCAAACTTTTTGTCAAGTCCTTAAGGTTTTCCCTGAGATGCCTGTATCTCTTGATGATGGAATTGGCTTTAGACACTTCCATCTCTTGTCAGGAAATCTGCAAGAACATTCTCATGAGATTTCACAATAATAATGTCAAAACAATAATATTAACATTCAGCTTGCCATCTGAGAATACGTGCTTTTTCGATTTTTTATTCTAGTTTATTTTTCAAAAAAGCTTTTACATTCGTATTATCAACTTTTAAAGTAAATTCTTTGACTAATAAAAATAGAGGCCATTTCTTGAATGTCTTCCATATTGCAAAGAATTCTTTCTCGTTAATATGCCAAATGCTGGCGTGGTGTTTAGTGAACAATCCTCCTACATATCTACAAGGTTCTTCCCCTGTAGTTGTCCTTTTCATGAGCACTGTTGCCCATCTATAATCATTGGCGTCTGTATAGACTACCAAATCATTTTTGTCTTGTGGTATTGCGAGTTTAGGCAAGTTATTACAAACTTGTTTCAATTCACGAATTCTCTGAGTGTGAATTTCTTCCCACTTCCATTTCGTGCTTTCCGTCTCTTTTAATAGAGGTCGGAAATCCTTCCTGTATCTTGTCAGATCTTTAATAAAGATACCTACAAAGTTAACAACTCCCAAAAAACTTTGAAGCTGTTTTTTATCTTTTAGAACATTAGGAAAATTGCGTATTTTTTCCACAATATGTTCCTGGAGTTCAATACCTGTTTCGTCAATAAGAATGCCAAGAAATTCAATCTAATTAACTCCAATTATTGCTTTATTTTCTGAAAGCACTAATCCCTCATTAAAACATGCATTAGAAAATATTTCAAGATGTTTAATATGCTCTTTCATATTTCTAGATGCAATTAAAACGTCGTCAATATAGACAAACATAAACTCAAAATAATCTTTAAACAAATTATCCATCTTTCTTTGATATATCTGGGGTGCATTTGCTAATCCCATTGGAAATACATTCCAGATATATTGACCATGTGGAGTAGAAAATGCCGTATATTTTCTAGACTCTTTTTCTATCTTAATCTGATAGAATCCAGATTTACAATCAAATTTTGAAAACACTTTAGCATCTTTAATGCACTCAATTAAGTGTTCTCTACTTGGGATGTAGTAACCATCAAATTCAAGTATCTTGTTGATACCTTGATAGTTGATTACTAGTCTTGTCTTTCCTCTTTTTACCTCACCATGGTTGCTTACTAGAAAACCAGGGTTACTATAAGAAGAGACTCCAGGTTCAATGAGTTTAAGATCGATATGCTCTTTTATGATTGTTTGCATATCCTTCTTATCCTCCATATTCATCTGGATTGGCTTATATCGAACATACTCATACTTGCACTGCTCTTTTACTTTCAGAGTAGCTTCGATCTTGTTTTTATTCCACCAAGCCAAAGGATTCTCATTAAAGTTCCTTTGAATTAGTCGCTTAACATTTTCAAGAGAAAGAGGACTTTCTTCGTCAATGTTATCCATGGACTTGTTCTGTAACTCTTTCTTAAGAAGTTGTATTTCTCCTTAGAAATTTCATAACAGTGTTTGTCCTCACTTTCATTTAGACCATGCAGTCTAAAAGACAAAAGAGCTTTTCCAAATTTTCGTTTATCCTTCATTTTAGGATGGGTTAATTTGGAATCAGCCATAATATCACCACGTTTGCTGTGAAAATTAAGGGGTATTATTCTATTAAATGCCTTTGCTAATCGCATAACCTATATATGATGACCACAATTTGTCGTGAAAATTAACAAGTGCTTGTGGTTATCTTGCACATATTTTGCAAAAGTCTGAATAAAATTGTTACCCAGCAAAATATCTGCTCCTGTATCATGAAAATAAACAGGTGGAAGTTTTACCTTGTACCAAGGGGTACCACCGGCTCCTCCTATCATGATATTTGCTTCTCGTATCCCTTTATTGAGAAGGAGGATTTTCTGAGAAAAATCTCTTCCTGCAATTATAGGTAAGGATTCCATAGCATTGCTAGGAAAAACATCAGGTTTTGCTGTACAAATCCCTGATCTAGAATCAATATAAGCTGCAAAGTATTCTGACTTATATTGTTCATATAACATACCAACAGATATGTACATTGAAAAGGGGCTAGTCATTTATTCAACCTCAATAACATGCCCATCCAAGTTAAATTCCATTTATTTACCTTTTCTTCCCCAAGGTTTGTGTTCCTCAAGGAAACTTAATCCCAAGGTGATAATTCCTTGGTCCTTTCCTGCAATTCTTGAAACAAATACTTCATGGCCTGCTATTTCTAACAATCCTTCATATTTGTTAACAACAGGTTGTTCCAAGTAATACAAATCATCACAAGGAAAGTAGTTTTCTTTCTTTGTAATATCAAATATTACGTGTATATCTTTCCATCCTTCAAGGCATCTAATTTTTACATTATCTACCCTAATAGCTTGAGGAGTTAATTCTTCAAATAATTCTTTGCCTTTTAAACTCCTAATCCTTTAATCCGAAAAGGACATTCTGCTATTAAAATCTGTTCTAGAACTCATGGAGCGATCTAGAACTGGATGATCTCGTATTAAGATATCAACACCACCTATTCTTGGTATTTGAATAGGATCAGGTACCATTACCTTAGCAAATTCCTTGAAGATTCTCGGAATTTCGATATACTCTTTTCTAATAAACAAATCAGAATGATGTGTATTGGAAAGTGCATAAGCAATTCTATAAGTTATAGAATATGGTCTATTTCCTTCTTTCATAAGATCATTTCTTTTGAAATCTTGATGAAGGGTTAAGACTCGACTGAAATCTTGGTCAACTAGGTTATATGCAATTCTGGGATGAATATCAAACATTAATTTGCCTACATATAAATTTCCTACCATTGTTCCAAGACAACCATCTCTTAGATTATTAATTCTCTTATCCATTATAGATAAATGTAATGGAGAATTAACACCTTCTTTGAAAGTTGTTTTAATTACTACTTCAATAGTTCCTATATGGATCCATTTCATAGTAAGAGCTACTTCCTCTTTCATTCTACTTAATTCTTCCAGAATTTCTTCCTTTGGAATAAGTTGCATATCCATCACATTACCAGTTAATTCCATAGGAATCGCAAATTTCCCAGAACTTACTTTATACATGATGTTATGCCGCCTTTGATTTGATCCTATTTGATTTAGGATTCGGCTAACTCCACTGACTCTAAAACCATTGTACTTTCCAATGTTAGAGTCTTGTCTCATTATCTTTTCCATGGTTTTATCTGTTATAGATGCCTTGGAAAAGAATCCTGATAGGCTATCCGATGTTTGGATTCTATCTCCTTCGTTGAAGTTATTCTGTTTCGGTTGAAGTTCCATCAGAATCACTTTCTATTTCTTCCTCATAGACACTTTCATATGAGGGTGTACTTTCGAATTGGTAAACTGGTACCAAATCTCCATAGAAAACTGCATCCAGTATGTCTGCAGTGGCTTCAAATTGTTTTAATTCGCCACCCTTTTGCGGACAGTCTGGTGAAATGTGGCCACGAGCTCCACATGTCCAGCAGTTACAATCTTTGAAACTTTCATTTGCCTGGGTATGTGCCCGTCTAAAAGTTCGTCTTGTGTGGTTTTTTCCGTTGGATTTCTGAGATCCTTGGGAAGACACCCTTGTGGGTCCGGGTTTCTGGCCAGATTTGTAAGATCGGGCTTTTCATTTAGACCACCAAGACTTTCGTCTGAAAGAAGATCGCCTTTTGTGGCTCCGAATGGCATCAGAGCTTATAAACTGCTTTCTCTTCTTTCTTTGCTCAATCGATTCTCCAATAATTGTTGAAAAATCATTATTGTCACAGCAAAGAGGAGTTTTCTTAATTTTTCCTCTAACCGTTTTCATGTTCTTTTGAACAGAGGCTTGTTGACACCAGTCTTTTAGTTTGTCTTTCAAGAAAGACATTCGTCTGGCGACTGTATCAATTTGCCCTTCTGGAACCTTGTAAGAATGTATTAACATTTCTCTCCAAGGACTGCAAGTTTTTGCAAACAACATTGGTGCAGCAATATCTGAAACGACATCTGCATAGAAGAAATATTTTTGAAACCAATAGATATACTCATCTATTGCACAAATATTTCTACATTCAATACCATAGAGTGCTTTTGTATACTCTCTAGTTTTTTCTGTATTATTTTCACCAAAGTATCCATCTCTGATAAAATGTAACTTGATTAACCTTCCGAATCTATCAGCTATTGCACTTTTAGATTCTCCGGCTAAAACTTCTTGCTTAGATGTTTCCGAGGTGCGTTCCCAGCCCACCTTTACAGATCCTTCTAAGCTTAACTCCATTAGCCTAATGAAGTTTTCTTTATTGAGTTCCAGTGTAGTGGCGGCTATTTTCATAGCGGCTACCCATTCATCGATTAATTTCTCGATGTTTCTGAAATCAATAATATCCAAATTTAGGATAGTACCATATGGGTGCTAGGGTTGTGACATAGTCCTTGCCCAGGGTGTATTTTCTGGTACCCTATTTGGATTTCTGGCGTGATTTGCTCTAAACGTTCCTCCCAAAACTGCGGGGGTTGCGTTTATATGTAAATCACCACTTTTACACATCGGTTCATCCGGTGGAGGATTATGTGATGCGAAACTTTCTCCTGGCGCTGGTAACGTCAGAACTAATTCATTGGCTTTAACATTAGCCAATTCTATAATAGCTAGTTGAGAAAAAGATTCAGCTAGCTCTTGTAGATCAGAAGGATCCACTCTTGATATATCCATATTATTTTATATTTCTTAGTATATCAATGAGTAGTTATTCCTGAGTCTTAGGCTTCGGAATTTCCTTAGCCTTTCCCTTCTGATGTAGAAGAGGTACTCGTCCAAGTGCATCGCCGATTCGATCCTTTTTTGATTTGGATGTACCGGTAATACCTTGTCTTTCTTTCAAATCTATTACTACTGCCTTTAGATCTGTTATAGATCTATTTAGATTTGGAAGAATCTTGAGGATTTCCTCAAGTTTCTGGTTCAAGTTTTCGATTTTCATAGGTAGATATTCTAGCCTATGTTCGTAATCTTGAACTGTCTTTTGAATTTCTCTAAGATCTTTAGAAAGCTTAGATGTATCCGGTTCAATTTCTTTCCAATTCATAATGTCATCGTACGGAAAGATTTACCTATATTCGGTTTCCCGGGCCATTTGTCTTGGATCTCTGCGAGTTGAACATTACTCGCAAGATTAGCAGTATGCTGGTTCTGAAGAGCTATCCTCCTTTGATAGAATCTTAGCTCCTCTTGCAAATCTATTTCTGCCAGAGGTTTTTTTACTTCTAGCTATCGCTTGTTGGATCATGGTTCCATTCCATAATACCTTTCGGATTAGGATGTCGATCCGCTTTTCCCTTTGTCTTTCCAGAATTTGAATATACTCCTTGTTTTCTTCATAGATCGAACTATTGTTCGGTTCCATTCTTGTTTAAATCTCCTCCGTCAAGGATAAATAACTTTTATGTAATTAATTTAAATATTTCATCAATAAAACCTAGGCTCTGATACCATTTTCAAGCAGGCTTACCAATATCGCTAAAAATGTCTTTAAAGCTTCAGGCGTAAGAATAAATTTTGAAATAGTTTGTAAATTAAAATATTTTAAAAGCTGAGGGACTGATTTGAGATTGGTGACTATGTTCAGGGACTAAAATAAATTTGTCCTTTAGATTACTTTGAAGAATACAGGTTAGTTTGATAAAGGGTTCTAATCTTTTGGTTATTTTATTAAAAAAAACTCATATAAATTGGTGTTACGAGTGATCAAGTGAAAACAAAAGTTAGGTGGGAAATAATAACATATATGATCTTTTAAAATAATTGTGATACCATTTGTACCAAATACCCCCATGAACTATAAAAAAATACATTTACCCCCACCAATTGCGTGGAATGTCTTTATTACCGTTAACCATTATTTGTTCTTCCATCATATTTTTTCTTTTTCATAAGTCAGTCTTTATTACCCTTAACCATTATTTTCTCTTTTATTTTGCATTTTTCTCCATCACTTTTTCTTTTTCTTTTCTTACATAGATTAGTTAAAATCTACTCAATGCATTACAACTTATAATTCAAAAAAGTAATCTGCCGTATTTTTAGCAATAATAATAAATTACTTTGGTGACATCACATTATATGAATGTATATATGATGAAATTATGTTAATATATGGTTTTAAAAGCAAACTAATTATAACAGATTATGTATATTTTCTTACTACATATATATGTATTTTTAATACCCTGATTTACTAAAATATATATGTGTGTATATATATATATATCTTTTAAACTTATTGCTAACATATATATTTTAACAATATAAACACACATACACACACACACACATAAATATAAACGTATTTAAATTAACTAAAAATATAAATATCCTTACCCCCCCCCCCCCCCCCCCCCACCCCAAATTTAAAATGCACAGAGACACAGACACACACAAAAATATACATTGAATGAGCGCTACTTTGCTTTGGCATTAGGGATTTTATTCTGGCTGTATCACCAGCCATATTGAATACACAAATTATGATTTACTAAAATATATATGTGTATATATATATATATATATCTTAAACTTATTGCTAATATATATATTTTAACAATATAAATACACATATACACACACACACACATAAATATAAATGTATTTAAATTAACCAAAAATATAAATATCCTTACCCCACCCCCACCCCCACCCCCCACCCCCAATTTAAAATACACACAGACACAGACACACACAGAAATATACATTGAATAAGCGCTACTTTGCTTTGGCATTAGGGATTTTATTCTGGCTGTATCACCAGCCATATTGAATACACAAATTATTAGGATGTAATTTCTCAATAGAGAATTTGGGCTGAAGTAAAAGAGGCTACTCTGGGCAGTGGGCAATCCATGGGAAAAATATACTCAAAATCTGATTTGGCCGAACTCAAATGTTAATACTTATCTTGTAGCCAGACAAGTGTTATTAACTCTTTTCGCGAAATACGAGAGTTCAACCAAACTCGATCCATGAAATATTCTAATCCGAATCTGATTTAGTTGAACTCAAATGTCATCACTTATCTTGTCATGACCAGACAAGTGTATTTCATCCTCTTCTAGAATAATCACGATTGACTTCGACCACTTCACGCTTAGATACAGAACCAAGATTTGCAGCTTCACGCTTCCATGGAAACATGGAAATCCTCCGCAACATAGAAAATCTCCTTCTATCATGGATTCTTGGTTCAAGGTCGTTCACTACGTATACATTCTACCATACAAACTTCTCGCCTTCAATAATTTTATTATCACAGATAACAAACTACAATGCAAGGGCAGCAGATTAGCATGCATCCAACTTGCAGTCATTTGTACACGGCAGGGATTCCCCAGTTTCTAGTTTTAGATGATGAAAGATGGATATATTAGATACAACATAACCCACTAAAATATATCTATTAATGTAAACAAAGCAGATTCAGGCAAACTTTATCCTCGAAGCAATGCTCTTGCCCTGTCAAACGCAGCCCTAGTAGCATCTCTTTCTGCTTCTCTTTCTTCATGCAGCTTCTTAGACTCCTCCAATTCCTTCGAAACAATCAGATATTCTCCCTCCAAAACCTCCTTATTTTTAGAGATTTTCTCGAGCTCATGCTCCGTATTTTTCAACTCTATCTCACAGCACGATAACTCCGACTCCATGTGGAAGAGCAAATCCTTTATAGAAGAAATATCTTCATGCAAAAATTTGACACGCTTCTTGTTGTTGGTCACGGTATCTACTGCCTTAGCATGAGCAGTGTTGATCTTCTCTAGCTTCTTTCTCTCACTTGACCAATGATCAACCAATTTCCGATAAGAACAATCATTTCTGGGCATAGATTGTTCGATCTCAGCCAATGACTTTGCACAATGAATGACTTCCTTGGCACGATCCTTCAAATGTTGATGATCAAAGCACAAGCGATTTAGAGCAGCAAACGTAGCTTCTGCGGCTTGGCTCATGGTTTCATGGTCCCAGACATCCCTTGTCTCCAAATGGATAAGGAGGTCGTTTTGGAGGTGCTCGGCGGCCTCACCAAACACCATTGATATTGATTTTGTCATAATTTTAGGAGATGGGGTTTCAAAAGAAGGGAATAATGGTACATCAGGAGCAACATGAAGAGGTTTGGTGGCCGACAGATCAGCATAGCGGACCGAATTAAATAGTGATTTTCTGCAATTTTCAACTCCAAGAAGAGTCCTAGTTAGTGTGGTTAAAGCACCAGAATTCACCGGGATTTCATCTTGCACCACAAAGGTGGAGTCCAGCGGAGAGGAAACGTCTGGAAAACAGAGAGACTAAAAGATTCAATAAAAGTAATGGCATAGAGCCCAAGAGAGTGTGCATGATGAAAGTAGACAGACAATTCAAATTGCATTGATAATCCAACTAGAGATATCAACTAATTCAATTCACTATTTCAGAGTTTCCTGAATGAATCTTGAGAACCAGGACTGCAAGTACAAGAGTGTCAATTAACCCTTTTTCTCACCATAAGAATATTCAGATAAAGACTAAATATGGGTATTTAATAGAAACACAAATAAAATGAGACATGTCACACTTACAGCAGGTGAAAGATTTTGGTGCAGGTACTGTTAAGCAACGCAATGGATGGAAAGCTAGCCTTCCCCACCAACCCTGAAGTTGAGGACTTAAATTTTGACGTATAGCAACTTCCATCCAACATTGTTTTTTAATTGACACATAGTTGATGTCGAGGTGTAATGCAAGGGAGTGAGCAGAAATTAAAGAACGTGGAGCTGCAATAAATTTCCATTCAAGTAAATATCCCTAAATGTGATGAATGATGATACACCGTGAAAACTACAAATAGAGACCTAATAGCAACTTCCATCCAACATTGTTTTTTAATGACACAGAGTTGATGTCGAGGCGTAGTGCAAGGGAGTCAGCAGAAATTAAAGAACGTGGAGCTGCAATAAATTTCCATTTAAGTAAATACCCCTAATTGTGATGAATGATGATACAGCGTGAAGACTACAAATAGAGATCTAATAAGGAAAGAATATCTTCCAAAGCAGTTTTCTTTTAGCAGAAAAAGAAAAACTAGGATGACTTAAATTGATTTTCAAGAAAAACTAGCTAAAGAGCCAAGGGTGAATTCATCACCTTTTAGATCTCCATATCTTGATCGTTTTGAAGGTCTTCTTGACAATTCACCAGATTTGTCTTCTAGACATTTGGATCGTTCTATCTTCCAAGACGTTGCTCCGAGCCCTTGGAGACTATGTGAAGTATCAACCACTGGTGACTCATTATCTGCCCGCTCATCATTTTGCTTGCTTTTCTCAACCAAGTTCGTATATGCAGTGTTGGGGTCTTTGCAGTTGGTCAAAGTTGGCTGAATTGATGTTATGCTATATTCTCGTCTGTGCGTTGCTGACTTTTCTAGCTCATCTTTCCAAACTCTATAGCCACAAGACCCTTCCCCCTGTAAGAAAGTTAATTTGAGGCAGCCCTACTAACCGTTGCACTAGAAAGAACAATAATCTGACAATTTGGAATGAAACCTTAACAAAGCAGCCTCAGACTGTTTGATGTAGAAAATGCTTGATCATAGTTTGAAACGAAGCACGAGCAAGGGAAATAAACAAAAATGGTAAAGATACAAGTCCGACTACACGAAGACTTCCCTAAATGCATACCTAAATCTAAATCTGTTGGCATTAACACGAAAATCTTTATTTTACATAAAAGCCCACTCTGGTGATAAAAAAAAAGTCGATTCAACGGAATAAAGGATTTCCAACTAAGTACATTCAGCAATGAATGCTACTCTGAAACCTTGGTCTGAACTTTCAGTGTTCTCTGAATCTATTACACCCCTGTAGAACTACTTAAACTTTGTTTCATTCCTTATTCCTAACATAAAAGTTGTGCTGTTTAAGTCAATAATATAAAAATGTTTGCTCAATATATGATCTGGAAATCAAAGATGTATCAGAGCTTTTGATAAACAAAATTCAACACTCTTAACAAAAAACCAAAAGGGATCATAAAAACAGAATATTGAACAAACATATGTATATATATGTGTGTGTATATATATATATATATGATGAGAGAAGCTCTCTACCTCTTTAACTCTGCACATGAACAAGATTCTCCCATTCTTCTCCCTACGTACACGGCAAATACCAGCTGAACAACCCCCACATTCCGGCACATCGATCAACTCATCATCCTTCACATCCTCCGCCCACTTGAAGAATTTGTGCTGAATCATAACATCATCCCCAAAATTATAATATTCAACAAAAAATCAGGCGATAATGGAGGAAAAACCATACATCAAAAGTAGAAAAAGAATCAAAAGAAAATCAGAGATCAAGAACGCGATGATTACTCACATCTTTGGCTGGGCATGTGTAAAACTTGCGACCTTGGTTCTTCGTCGTCATCGCAGTTTGAAGCTTGCAAATCGCATTGTTACACGACGGACAAACGAAGCACCGTTTATAGCGCGTCGCCGGCGTTTCATCCGCGGCGGCTAAGAGCTCCGACCACTCGCCTTCCATTTTCACCGGAAACACACACTCTCTCTCTCTCTCTCTCTTTCTATATATATATATATATATATATCTATGAGTTTGAATGAATTATTGGAGGAGGAAAGGAGGATTGAGCATCATCTGTATAGAGTGTAGCTATAGCTCCGCTTTCTGTGTAGCTATTTTGTCGTCTTGGAGGTTGATTCTTAAGGATTAAGATTACTACTGATTGCTGATTTGC